>JASWHV010000003.1:33670911-34310911 GCA_030760725.1 Neostapfia colusana
AAATTTTCGTCGATCTCGGAGAAGATCGCGCGCGAACTCGTCATGTGGTTGGTCGCGCCCGTGTCGAGATACCAACGAGTGTCGTCAAAGTTGTCGTCGTTGCCGCGGTGAGCGAAGAGACGTCCCTCCACTATCTCTAGTGGGCGCTTAGGACGTTCCTATAGGCTCCTATACTGAGGCCACTCTTGTCATGAATAAGGCACCCTCCTCCTCTGCCTTTGCCACGAAAGCCTGCTGCTGCGGTTCCTCCTACTTAGGCTTCGACCGACACTCCCTGGCCCAGTGGCCCTTCTTCCTGCACTGGTCCCGCGGAATATCCTTCCCGGAACCTCCCTTCTTGCCTCTGTTCTTCTTGGGCAGGCCCATTCGCCCCCCCCCCTCTTAGAAGAACCCGTGGACTGGGTAGACCACTCCTCCTTCCGCTGTGCCTCCCACTCCTCCGGAGTGAGGTACAGTTGGTCGTCGTGTACTCCTCCCTTTCGCTGCGTCGAGTCGAAGGCATTCTCCGCCGCCCTGAGACGCCCCGTCACCTACGACATGGTGAGGGTCGACACGTCCAGCAGTGTCGTGATCGCCACCACGATCTGTTGGAAGCGTTCTGGAACGCTTCGCGGGAGCTTCTCCATGGCCTTATCTTCTCCTATCTCCTCCCCTAGCGACGCAAGCCGTGATAGCATGCTGCTCATGCGGAGGGAGAAGTCCTCCACGCTCTCGTCATCCTTGAAGGCAGCGGCTTCGAACTCCTTCCGGAGTTGTGCCGTCATCTTTTTCACACGATCGGTCCAGACCCGCATGATGGCGATCGTGTCCCATGCCACCTTCGCCGTCTTCTCTCTGATCGTCGTGATAATCTCCGGCGGGACAACGCTGACCAAGATGTCAAGCGCCATCATATCTTCTTGCTCACTCACATTGCCCTCCTCCACGGCCTTCCAAAGCATCCGTACCTTCAGCTTGATCTTAATCATGACAGCCCATTCTGCGTAGTTGGTCTTGGTGAGCATGGGGAACCCTGTCCCGATGTTCACCTCACGAGCTGCCAGAGAGGGTGTCGCATGGCCGGTGGCGCTGCCGCTGCTTGGAGATGTAGACGACATCTTGCTGAATTCAACCTAGGGTCGAACCGGCTCTCATGCCACGATTGTTGCAAGATCAGACACTGTTTCAGCAGGAAACAGGACCGGAGTTGCAACACTCCCTGCCCTGGACTCAGCCGGAGAGAAGCTCCTGATGCTGGAGAGTATCGTGGGGGAGCATCTGGAGTCCGAAGGCAAGGCCCTGGCATAGATGGTGGCAGGGCATGTGCTCACCTGCCCTCGAAGCTCTGACCCCAGCATCTCCCTAGAACCTGTGGTGCAAGGCCACAACGCAGAGCTGTCGGAGGCGGCGAAGTCTTCCGTGGAGGAAGTCGCCCGACTTGTAGCTGCTAGGTTCCAGCACGGGTAGCTCCTAGGTATCCCGCCTGCTTTGTATCCTCCTGTGTATGCCGGAGCCCTGCTGTTATCAAAGACTTTTTGTTTCAAGTCTTGTGTTACCTTGAGTTGCTGATGTAGACTTCGGACTCTTGGCAGCGCAAAGGTCCGGAATAACTTGGTCGACGTGGGTAGCTCTTTGATGATGCTCCGAGCTTGTTTCTTTGGGTCCTTAGCAGCGTAAGGACCCAGGGTACTCCGGCAGTGTGGCTATCGCTCCTTCTGGGTCCTCGATGGCATAAGGACCCGAGGGAAGTTCGACCCTTGTCTTCAGCTTGCTGTAGCTGGCGCTCTGAGTCTTTTGCTTGCTGCTGCAGTGGTCCGACGTCCTGCCCGCATGGTTCACCGTGATGGCCCCCTGGTAGATGTGGCCCTCGTGTTGGGGCGCACCTACCACTGGATGAGGCAGGGCGTCAGCATTGCCCCCTGGGAGATCCGAAACGCTAAGGACCTGTGTGGACCTGCAGGCATGGTAGAAAGAAGGAGTAGTCATGCTCTTTGGTCACTCTTACTTGCTTGGTAGCTTTGCTGTGGCTTACGGTCCTTAGTTGAGCTGCGAGGCATGGGTAATTCGATGCGGGTCGTCCGGGTTATGGTTAAAGCCTTGCCTAGAGGTATGAGCCATTCGGTTCCCCGGTATCGAGTCGTAGCGCTGGAGAGGCAGGGTATGCACACTAAGGCTACGAAACCAGGCATAGCAGGTTACGCCCCTGTACCTCCCTCTGGCGTAATCTTTTCGAGGGAGGGCCGTTAGGCGCCATAGGGCCCCCAGGCAATGAGACAACCAAAGATCCGTTAAGTTATGGTCAAGACTTTGCTCGAGGGTATGAGCCGTCCGGCTCCCCGGTACCGAGCTGTAGCGCTGGAGAGGCAGGGTACGCACGGTAAGGGTACGGAACCAGGCATAGCAAGCTACGCCCCTGGACCTCCCGCTGGCGTAAGCTTTTCAGGGGAGGGACCATTCGGTGCCATAAGGCTCTCGAGCAATGAGACAACCGCAGGATCTACGGGTACGCCACAGGCACTTCAAGCAAACCCGTCAGTACAAGGATAGAACAACTCTTGCAACGGTTGGACACAAGAAAAAGTGACTGGCCACACGGCGGAGCGGTATGGAAAAAAGCACGAAAGGTATGGGGGCAATGTCTGGGGTCCGGTTACTTCTCTTGTCCGTAGGAATGTTCTTTCTGGTCCCCAAGTATTCAGTTGTAGCGCTGGGGAGGCAAGATATGCACGCTAAGGGTATGGAACCAGACCTAGTAGGCTACACACCCTAGACGTCCCGCGGGTGTTAACCTTTCAGCGAGGAGACCTTCCAGTGGCACAACACCCAGGACAAGTGTGTAGGACAGGCGCCGGACATATCGTTTACACTTGATATGAATGAGCTAGCGCAAACTATAAATAAAGTGCGTAGGCTAGGATAAACTTTTCTTATTTCTGGCTTCCTTCAGATAATAGTAGGCAACAAGCCGTGTAAGAAGGCAGCGACCCGCCCCGGATGACAAGAGTAGTTGGACCCCTCCGGGACTTAGCTGTTCTAAGTGCTGTTTCTAGACACTATGACACCCTTACAAGAAAGAGAAAAAGAAAAAATATCCTACTACTTCGCTAAGGGTAGAACTTATAGAGGTGTTCTATGTCCTGTGGTCTGGGTTGAGATACCCATCCCCTGCAGCCAGGTGGGCGCACCTGGAGCGGCATACTTGTACTGGTCGGGAGGGATCCTCCCAGCTGGAAGAGGGTTTGTCACCCCTTCTCGAGAAAGCATTGGCCGAGGCACTAGGTGGCCCTACCTTGGGCTGCCTACTCTATGCGTACCATCGCCGGAGCGTTTTATGGTGTAGCGCATTTCGAGCAGCCTCTAGCCGTGTTGCCTCATCGACGAGGTCGATTTCTTCACGCAGAAGCTGATCCTGCGTGGCTTCGTCGTATGTCTGGACGTCGGGTGAGCCCTTGGTGTGTTCTGGGGGGAGGGCGGGCTCAACTCCCTACACCAGTGTAAGAGGGTGTTTTCCTTTGTCACACGACAGAGGGGGGGACGCCTGGCCAGGGTTGTGAACTGGCGCCCGCCAAGCGACTGGACGCCTAGGCGTTCGCTAGGCGACCAGTTTAGTGTGGCATTTTTGGCTAAGTGTAGAACACTAAGACCAGGTATATAATTCATAAATCCAACAAGTTCAACAAACCAACGAGTTCAACATAGACAACAAGCCAACAAGTTCAACATAGGTACATAAATCCATATCCAAGTCCAACAAGTTCAACATAGATAAAAATAACCATGACAAGTTCAACCATAAGTCCATAACCATGACTCCATGGGACATCATCTAGTCAATATCAAGCTCAATATCATTTGGGGCGCCTTCATTTCCTTCATCTTCAGAGCTATCATCAGAAGGAAGTGGTGGTGGTTGACCAAAATCATCCTCAATCTCTAAATCATCGGACACAAACACATTATCTTGATCAATATCTTCCTCCTCTCCCAAACTTTGGTCTTCTTCATCATTAGTAGAGGACCTTGAGGTTGAAGCTATAAAGCGTCGACGTTTATATGTTGCGGTGGGTCTTGGCAAATGACGTCCTTCAAGTGAACGCGGTGCACCAATGGCTTCATCAACATGAGACCATAGAAGATCTTCCCCGGCATGAACTTCATCATTATTCATTTGAACCCATTCATTATCCCATTGGAAATTCTCTAAGATCAAAGGGTTGTAACCTTTCCCTTCCTCACGCCTCTTTCTAAATCTATCCATGAATTTTCATGTTGTATTGGATGTACACCAAATCACTCAATCTTTGATGCTCCAATCGGTTTCGCCTCTCCATATGGAACTAAGCATTACAAACAAAAAAACAAATGAGTAAAGTTCATGTATGTAGTATAAAAGGCACTATAATTCAGTTGCTTACAAATTTAAAGACGCTCCAATTACGCTCACAACCGGATGCCGAGCAACAAAGGCCTAAGATACGCCTTGCAAGATTTTGGAGCTCCCTATTAAGCCCACCAAAAGCATTCCACCAATCCACTGTAATCGTATCCATGTTAGCTCCTTATTAAGGGAACATCTAGAATGCAAACAGGCATTTGATGTAATCGTGCAAAAATCTCTTCTAAACCACACGATCTACATCCTGCGGTGAGTGTATTTTTACACTTAAACCCTCTCACCTGCACATTTCAATTCTTTCAACTTATATTGCCAGGTGGGAGGGTTTAAGTGTAAAAATACACTCACCTCAAGATGTAGATCGTGTGGTTTAGAAGGGATTTTTGCACGATTGCACCAAATGACTGTTTGCATTCTAGTCGTTCCCCCTTATTAAAGTCTATGAAATAAAATATGATAACAATATGGAATGGAACAAACACTTACAAGGATTCCTTGTTTTTTGTTGTTTCATTGCAAGTTGCTTTCCAAAACACCTCCTCATTTTCTCATAGTCATCCACTTGATCACTTATCTTTGCAAGCAAATCATCATTGTCAGACACCATCTTGTCAAGCACATCATTGAATTGAATTCGGAGTCTGGAAGCATACTCAATATCATTTTGTCTTATGTCAAAGAATTTGTTTGGATTAAGAAACAATGCAGCACCATATAATTTTTGCTCCATCTGATGGACCCATCTCTTCTCAACAATGTCCATTATTCTCTTAAGCAAAGTTGGTTTGCCTGCAAGAGTGATACTTATCTTGTTTCTTGCAAGATCCATAGCTGCAGCCATCTCTAACATGGCTGGGATCTCATCCCCATCAGCAATCCTTAATGCAACTAGCAAAGCTTGTGATGTTCTTATACAATCCTCCACATCATTCCAGAATTGTAAAGAGAGCAAACAATCACAAACCCTTTTTCCCGTCTCCGTCGAAGACAATTTGCATCAACTCCAATCTTCGCTCACAAATAGCTGTCTCAAAGCATCCTTAAACTTGTACAAACACTGCAAAGCAGTGTTTTCAAGTCATCCGACTAATCGCGATTAGTTGTGATTAGTCGTCCTTATCGCCCAGTTGATCACGATCAGGCCTATCGACTCGATCAGGGCGACCAGAAACCTAGTCGTCCGACTAGTCGTCCGACTAGGGGGTCTGGCGATCAGGCTGACTTGCTGGAAAAAAAATATGGACCTCCTGCTGCTATCCTATTAGGGTTCAGTACCTTCTCTCCTTTGTTCTGTTTAACTCCTCCTCTGCTCTTTTCGATCCCAGCAAAAAATGGAGGCTTCCAACTTGATGATGACATGTTTTTTTAAAATAAATTGTTGCTGAACTGAACTCTTGTTTTTATGAACTAAATTATAAATTGTTTGTCTATTTTTTAGTCTTTTTGAACTCTTGCTATTAACAAAGTGCATAAATGTGAACTTTTGTTGTTTTTATTGTCTCTGTGTTTTAACTCTTGTTATTTGTTGAACTGTTCAGAAACAGAAGTTCTAATTCTGCCTGTGTTGTGAGTATAATAGTATATGTTTCTCCTAATCAACTATTGACTGTTTTATCCATCTAGTCTATATATCTCTTGTAATACTAATGGTGAATGCTCTTGTTTATAAATATATATGTACATATATATATATATATATACAACATGTTGTAAACTGGTAATATTATATATATATATATATATATATATATATATATATATATATATATATATATATATATATATATATATATAGAGTCGACTAGAAACCTGCAACAAAAAATAGACAGGACGACTAGAGGGTCGACTAGTCGCCCTAGTCGACGATTAGTCGTCCTAGTCGACCTAGTCGCCCCTCAAGCGACTAGGGTCGGCTAGGCGACTTGAAAACATTGATGCAAAGTGAGGAAAGAAGTGGCAAACCTAGTGGCTGCGGGTCTCACCAAATCTCTTCCTCCCGTCTTTTGCCTCATAGCATCTAGAATCCTCCCATGTTTGTATATGAAGTTTGTGACAAGTTTGGCTTGATTGATAGCCTTCTTGAATGGTGCTATGTTACCAATGTCTTGCAGCATCAAATTCAAGCAATGTGCAGCACAAAGGGTCCATAAGATAGTAGGATATTTGTCCATAATAATTTTACATGCTGCCTTGAAGTTTGAACCATTATCGGTTACTATTTGAACCACATTATCCACACCCACCTCCACAATCTTCTGCTCTAGCAAAGCTGCTAGCATTTTTGTATCGACAATTTGTGAAGAGGCATCTATAGATTCTATGAAGCATATACCTTCTGGACAGTTAACAAGAAAATTAATCAAGTGTCTCCTCCTCATATCAGTCCATCCATCACACACTATGATGTAACCATATTTTTTCCATTCAACTCGAAGCTTCATGACACGAGCCTCAATCTTAGCTTTGCCTTAGTAAGTAGTGGCACCCTTAATTGGTGTATAGAAGGAGGCTTGTATCCATGACCAAACTGTCCAACAGACTCCAACATAATTTCAAAGCTCCTAGCATTTACCGCATTAAAGGGTATTGCCACACTCATAAAAAATGTGAGACATGCTCATTTGTGGTCTCCCATTCTTCCTTTATCCTCATGCATCGCTCTATAGAAGTTCGAGATGGCTGTTTTGAGTGTCTTTCTTCTACCGCCTCTTCTGGTGTCTTCTTTAACATGGATGAAACAACCTTCACCTTTTTATCTTTAGCAACAGGTTTGAAGCAAAGAGCAGCTTGCTTTCTCTTAGCCGTTGTTCCAGAGGTAGGAACCGAAGAGTGACAAGAGGAATCTCGAGATGATGCATCTCTAGTACCCTTTCGAACCTCAACATCATCCCTTTCTTCCTCATCCTCCTCAACATCATCATCTAAAATAATCTTCACGGACCTTGCAGTCTTCTTGATATATTCTTGCATCTCTCTCATTATTGCCGTGGTTGTTTTGGACACTTCTCAACATCACCAAAACCAGCGGCTAGATGTTGCTTTAACTCTTTATGTCGGAGTGCACTTGCTTCCCACAAAGACAACATTGCACCAAATCTTTGTTTGTTAAATCCGGCCAGAAACCATATTTCCACCCCCGATCTTTGGACTTTGCCTTCCTCTTTGGATCCTTAGATGGATCATATTCATTTGATGGACCATCAGTTTGCTGCTGCTGCTGCACATCATCATGTTCGCTCTCAACTGATTGATCCATCCCTAAATAGAGGTAAAAAATTATTTATTACTTCACAGCACCGCAACACACACACACCAATTAATCAATTCAAAGTTCAAATACCATCTTCACACTTCACAGCAGGGAGCAGGGACCTACCGAAGCAAGGGAGTCGGATGAGGGGTCGGACCGAAGGCGTCAGGGACTCAGTGGCTGCTGGGCGGTGGCCGGAGGTCGGGGGCTCGGGGCGGGCGGCGTCCAAGGGTCAGGACTCGGGAGCTCCAGGCGGCGGCCGGGGGACAGCTCTGCGGGTCGGGGACCTCGGGGTCTCTGGGCGGCGGCCGGGGCTGTCGACGTCCTGGGCCGGGGGTCGGGGCGGCGGCCAGGGGGCAGCGTCCGGGTCAGGTTTTTGCCTCTGGGAGCGGCGGCTGGAATGGAGTGGAGGAAGAAAAGAAAGAAAAAGTGGGCCGGGCTTTATAAAATAGGGTTTGCAAGTCCAGGCGCCCTGGAACGACGCCTAGGTGCCCAGGCATCGGCCGGGCATCCTGGGCGGGCGCCATGCCAGCTCCAGGCGAGGCGAGCAGGCCAGGCGTCCACCCCGAACTGACTGGACGCTTAGGCGACGCCTCAAAAAGACTGCGCCTGGCTAGGCGTGGAGCGTCTTGCGACGCTTGCCATGATCGTTGGGGCCGGAGTAGCCGTAGACGACTTTCAACGCCCTCTCAGTGTCTTGATACTCCATACCCTGCCCAACGTCGGCCCCGGGTTTGGCCTTTTGTTTGCCTTCCCGCTGGCGGGAGGGTGCACCGTCTTGGCGCGGCCGTTGCTGTTGCAGCTCACGGAAGAGTTCCTTGAGCTTCTTGATCTCGCGGAAGTCGCTAGCGCCGTGGCTGCCGGTGTTGTGCACCGGGCACCACTGGCTGTCGTCGCTGGCAGCTGACGGTCGAGGGCGCTTGTTAGGGCGTGGGGCTCGGCCCCCACCGGCCGCTGCTAGAGGAGCAGAGTGTGCCCCAGCCAGAGGCTTGTTCTTGCCTCCGATCTTGTTCTTCTTGCTGCTGCGTGAAGCAGCAGCCTCTCCGTCACTCCCAGCCGCGGAGGCGAGTCGAGATTGCCAGTCTCGGCCTTCTGCCGCTCTCGCACATTTTTCGCCAAGGCTGAAAAGCTCGGAGATGTATTGCACGTCATGCGTGGCTAACTTCTCGAGCATCTTCTTGTCGCGGACTCCTTGCCGGAAGACGACGACGACGGAGGCGTTGGAGATGCGGGGATGGTGTTCCTTGTTAGACTGTGTGTACCGTATATATATGTACCCCCCTTTGGAACAATGGAATTATCTTTCCCTTCCAATTTGGTATCAGAACCAGAAACCCTAACCTAGGGCCTCTCCCCACAGCCGCCGCCTCCTCCTCTCCCCAACAGCCGCTGCCTCTCCCACCCCCGGCACTACTCCTCCCATGTAGAGGCGCCGCCGCCACCTGCTAGCGCGCCGGAGATATTGAAGTTTATATTTGCCAAGCAATGGAGATATTGAAGTTTATATTTGCCACAGGATCAACGTAGGGTGGGTTAAATAACGATAAGCCTCTAGAATTCTATTTGATAGAAAGGTCCCACGGAAGATAAAAGTGAAATTCTATAGTACGGTGATCAGGACTACGATGCTATTTAAGCATAATGTTGGCTAAATGAAATGCAACATGTCCAACAAGTGAGTGCCACGGAGATACGTATGCTATGGTGGATATACGATCACACAAGAAAAGATCGAATTAGAAACAAGACGATTCGTGATAGGATAGGGGTAGCGTCGATTGAAAATAAGATAGTCCAACATCAACTAAAATGGTTCGGTCATATACAACGGAGAAGCATTTGTTAAAAGTGGGATTTTAATGGTGTGTAAAATATTTGAAAAGACAGAGGATGACTAATGTTGATTTGGGAGAAGACGATAAAATAATGCTTAGAAGATTGGAATGTAAATAGAGACTTAGCTCATGATAGGACTGCATGAAAAGTAATATTAATATGTCAGAATCTAAGTTTTTTATTTTATGACTCTTATATATTTTTCTCTCCTTTACTATGTTTTAAAAAATAAAATAAAACTATCTGTCGAAGTGTTCGCTACGACACTTCCCCCGTTCTGCTCGGGAAGCAGCCTGATGAGTGGTTTAGGCCCGATCTTCCGAAAGGTAGGTCGATTGAGGTGGAGAACTCGATGTTGATGATCCGCGACACTCGAGCAGTTCGAACACCCCTGCAATCACTACACCACTGCTCCGTTGGTTATCAACCGTGCAGCACACGCTTGACCTCGCCAAGAAGGCTAATCCCTACAGGTGCAACCGAGAACACGAGCAAGAACGTAGAAGATGTGATCTGAAAATCACGAAGTTGGGGTTTCACACAAACCGTAGAACGACGGCTGTTTATCTGAGCAAATCCCACCAAATATGGCCGGCGGCTGCAGTATTTAAAGGCTAGGGTTCGACCATAAGACCTTTAGACGCGTCCCTAATGGACTCATACAGGATACAAGGCCCAAAAGCCCAATATGGTGGTGCGACACCGGACAGAACTCCAAATTCAACTTGTTTTGACAACTACCAACGACTCCTGGCGAATTTTAATGTGGGACCAGAACCATTGGAAAGTTTATCTTCTCATCTTTTCATGCATATGTAGAACGTCAAAAACGGAGTCTGTATGCATCCTGGGCGTCCGTTTTAAGATGTACTGCTCCTGGACTCCGAGTTGAACTCGAGTCCGAGTTGGTGACTGTTTCCATCAACTTGTAGACGCCCCATATGATTCTCCACGTCCCCAAATGATGAGTGGTTTAGGCCCGATCTTCCGAAAGGTAGGTCGATTGAGGTGGAGAACTCGACGTTGATGATCCGTGGCACTCGAGCAGTTCGAACACCCCTGCAATCACTACACCACTGCTCCGTTGGTTATCAACCGTGCAGCACACGCTTGACCTCGCCAAGAAGGCTAATCCCTGCAGGTGCAACCGAGAACACGAGCAAGAACGTAGAAGATGTGATCTGAAAATCACGAAGTTGGGATTTCACACAAACCGTAGAACGGCGACTGTTTATCTGAGCAAAACCCACCAAATATGGACGGCGGCTACAGTATTTAAAGGCAAGGGTTCGACCATAAGACCTTTAGACGCGTCCCTAATGGACTCATACGGGATACAAGGCCCAAAACCCCAATACAGTGGTGCAACACCGGACAGAACTCCGAATTCAACTTGTTTCGACAACTCCCAATGACTCCCAACAAATTTTAATCTGGGACCAGAACCATTGGAAAGTTTATCTTCTCATCTTTCCATGCATATGTAGAACGTCAAAAACGGAGTCCGTATGCATCCTGGGCGTCCGTTTTAAGATGTACTGTTTCTAGACTCCGATTTGAACTCGAGTCCGAGTTGGTGACTGTTTCCATCAACTTGTGGACGCCCCATATGATTCTCCACGTCCCCAAATCCTCCTCTATTTACTTTTTGATCATGTCCATGGTTCCTAATAACAATTAAATCATTCAATAGCAATCCATTCTCAAAATCACATGGGTAGGAAGTTAGGAACGAGTTCACCTGCTGATTTAGTAACCGTGCTCATCCTCTTGTGATTGGTCATTGTACATCAATGTGAGTATCCACTGTTGTGATGTCCTCATCACAACCCACGGAAGTTCTTTTTTTGGAGGGGATAGTGGATCTCGAAGGTCGGAGCATAATGGCAAGACGAACTCGATGATTTACGTGGTTCGGGACGCCGGAGCGTAATACCCTACATCCACGAGAGTGCTTGTTGTATTTTTGCACGTGTGCGAGAGTGTGTTGGCTGGGTTGCGAAGTTGTGAATCTGAGTCGCGAACCCTTTGCCCGGAGGCGGCCCGGTCCTTTTATAGCCCAAGGCGGGGGGCAGTTACAATGTGGCCCGGGCCTGACAGGTGGCCCTGCAGCTATCTGTATCCTATACATGAGCTAGGGTATTTACAGCTACATGTAACGTCGCTGTCAGTGGAGTTAAGGTGCGCCACCTGACATGTCGGGCGCCTCTGACCGGGTAGCTGGTGATGATGAAGTCCCCGTCTTGTCGCCGCGTCTCCTTGCTCCACAAAGCAGCTCTGTGCCGTTGGGCGGAACTGTTCCGCCATCACGCCTCGCCGCCCTGTCTTTCACCGTAATGGCGAACAGACGGGGGACGGAGGCGTGCGCCGTGCGCCATGCTTCTGGGGAAGGAGCGAGCCTTGAATGCTTGGTCTGACATCACACCTTCCTCTTTACTCCTTGGCTATCTGCTCGTTGCTCGTCGGCGTGGTATCCGGGTGGCTGGCCCCCGGGACACGTATCTTCGCTAGAGCTGTCTTGCAGAGTAGTAAGAGGTCCGGAGTCGTTTGACACGTGGTAGCACCGGAGCCCTCCCATGCCGGAGGTCGGACCCGGAGCCGTAGGACATGTGGCATCTCCGGAGCTCTTCTTGGCGGGAAGGAACGCCTGGAGTCATTGCCCACGTGGCAGTACCGGAGCCCTCCCACGCTGGAGGTCGGACCCGGAGCCGTAGGACACGTGGCGCCTCCGGAGCTTTCTCTGGCATGGGGCGTGGCTCGGATGTTCCAGACACGTGGCAGCACCGGAGCCCTCCCTGACGGTAGATCGGGCCCGACACCACTAGACACGTGGCGACTCCGAAGCCACCCTTGGCCAGTAGTCAAGCTCAGAGCCTGTAGACACGTGGTAGCCTCAGAGCCCTCCTTAGCAGGTGGTCGGGCCCGAGGCCCAGGGCACGTGGCTCATGCTGGGACCCGCCTCAGTAGAAAAGCAGGGGCCAAGCTGTATTTTACCCACTACGCGGGGGTACACGGTATGCAGGGTACAGACACTATCCAAGGTGCTTGGGAGAGAGGTTTTGTTGTTGCATATGTGTTGAAGTCTACATTGTTCCTGCTCCATTTGTGTTGGATTAATTATATATGTATGTTTAGGGGTGGGCGTTCGATTAGTTCGACTATTTCAATTATGTATAATTGATAACCGGATTTGATCTAAAAAGTCATAACCGTGCAATTCGTTTGTGGTTAATTCGGTTCGGTTTACTGTTAATCGTATTTTAATTTTTTATATAATTTATTAGACAAAAACGATAATAAACACATAAAATAGCAAGAAATATACAAAATGACATGTAAACGCCGGCGATGGATGGAGATTATTAAGATTTGGTTGGACTACGTGAAAATTTTTGATGAGTATGAAGATCAGTACTATTAGGGTTCGTTTTTGTGAGTTATGGGGTAGTGTAGGCTAAATATTCGGTTAAATCGGTTAATTCAGTTAATACAACATGAACACCAAATAAAAAACGATTAACCAAAATATCCAAAAATAAAGATTGAATTAAACAAAAAATTTTGATGTACCATAAATTTTGGTTCGGTTCAATGCGGTGCGGTTCGGTTTATGGTTTGCGGTTAACCGCGCCCACCATATGATCTTGAAATATCCATATAGAGAATCAATCCAATTAGTTTCCATCGTTTCTATAACTTGGCTTCTCTTAAATTTCTACCCAGAGCCAATTTACTCGATCATTTTAAAATTGATCGTGTTAAAATACCACCATATTTGGTGTGAACGAGTCCCCAATTTCCGATTTTTATGTTTAAGCCTGATTTTGAGAATGGATATAATATAAGCCCCAAACATTCAGCTGTAGCAAAAGAAAGTATCGAGCTTTATTCTGAAGACGTAGTCAGTAGCCGTCTTCCCCGCTTTCCAGTGAGCAACACGCCAGAAGCGTGGGCTTGGAAATTTCCAGAAGGAAACGTGGAGTGAAGCTTGCCGTCCTGGCCTCCTCTCCTCATGTTTCAGTGACGGTTCGGCCCCACATATTGCCGGACCCACTGACTAGCGGGAATCCTGCGACTCGTCAGCTCTTCTTCCCCGCCTCCCCGGCAAGTGGCCCCCGTCCGCCTCCCATCTCGCGCCGCGCTATGGCTCTCCGCCACCTCCACCTCCTCCTCGCCGCCGCACTAGCGCTCCGCTACGTGGTCCATGGGGTCCCCGCCGTGGCGGCAAGCACCGGCGCCTTCGACCCTTCCCGCGTGGTCCAGCTCTCGTGGCACCCCAGGTGACGATCTGATCTCTCTCTCTCTAATC
This sequence comes from Neostapfia colusana, assembly GCA_030760725.1. Taxonomy (NCBI): domain Eukaryota; kingdom Viridiplantae; phylum Streptophyta; class Magnoliopsida; order Poales; family Poaceae; genus Neostapfia; species Neostapfia colusana. The sequence continues at coordinate 33,684,682 of JASWHV010000003.1, forward strand.
CCTGATACCCGCATGATTCTTACGGTGTTTGACTCCGCATGGTCGTTAGGGCATTCCTGCATAAGGGGTTCCTGTCGGACGCGGAGTGCGACCACCTGATCGAGCTGGTGAGTAGTGAGCGAGGGCGCTTGATCAAATTTGCAACAGGTGGATTGGCCCGTTATGGTTTCAATGGTTTGACTGATTGATTCGGTGTTTGTTTTATTGAAGGCCAAGAATAAGCTGTTGAAGTCGATGGTGGCAGACAATGAGTCCGGCAAGAGCGTTCAGAGCCAGGTGCGCACCAGCTCCGGCATGTTTCTGGAGAAGAAGCAGGTGAGCTGTATCACACCTACTGATCTCACTCGTTTTCTACGGTCACACTGTGGGGTTGCATTGGTTTGGAGATGAAAAGGTACCCCTTTCAGACTGGTTGCTTGCGTGTCAAGGGTATGTTGTTGCGACTTAATTGGGTACAAAATCTTAATATATGTTGGTAAGAAAATCAGAAATTGATAGGTCTCGCTGCGTCTTCATTGTTATTCAGTTAGTAACAGTAATTTTGGATGAAATGCTCGAATACAGTTAGATCTTGGCTCTGCAGCTCTTCATTGCACTTTGGTTCTGTACGGAACTGGAGATACTCTTGCTAGCGAGGAATCTTAAATAGGTTCGCAAAAAAGGAGAGGAAATTTGAATTAGCAGGGTATGTTTTGTTCAATAATCGATTGAGAGATCTCACTTTGTCTTCATTGTTCTTCAGTTAGTAATGGTGATTTATGGATGAAAATGCTCAAATGTGATTAGGTCCTGGCTACTACAGCTCTCTTGCACACTTTCTTCTTTATGGAATCGGTGATACTCTTGTTGCTATGACAACAACAGTCTTTGTCCCAAGCACATTGGGGTAGGCTGGTAATACTCTTGTTGCTAGTGTGGCTAAAATTTGGTTGGCGGTTGTGGTCAGTGGCGGAGCTTGACGACAAATTCAGGAGTGGCCAATTAAGCTAATCCACAAAGGTTAAACAACAGAAGGCACTCTTGCCTTCGGGGACAATAACCAAAAGCTGCTTGACCCATAACTAGTTCTAGTTCTTTTTCACTTCAGCAATGAAACAATGGGTCTCTGTTAAATGATCGCTGACCAAAGAAGAACAACAAATCCATTTTAACTGCAAAACTAGCGAATCATACTGTAATGGTTGGATTACAGTATAGCCGCCGAGCCAAGGATAGGCGTAGGAATCAGGAATAAAATAGATTTTTAGTTGTCTAAATTAAAGATTCTGTCAGTTAGTTAAAGATAGAGTCCAGAGAAGATAAAATAGGATTAGTTTCAGTTTGTTAGGAGAATTAAAGTCAGGGAATTATCCCTAAGGGTGTACCTAGCCGGCTATATATATCAGCCGAAAATCAATAAAGGAACAAGCTTTTGAGTCCAATCTATTTTCTCCTGATCCTGTGCCTTGGCAACACCACGATGTCGCCGGCGAACAGGCATCGGGCGCGGCGGGAGCGCTACCGGCCTCCATCTTCTCACCCCTATTACCTCCGTTCCTGCGAAGTCAGAGAGATCCCCCCATCACAATTTGGTATCAGATTCCAAACACGATCCAATGGGAGACACCAAGGAGGCCATCGAAGCTCTGGGCGCGACGATTAAAGACATCAGTGAGAAGCTAGCCAGGTTGAACACTTCTGTTAACGAAATCAGCGGTCAAGTAAAGATCCAAGCCACACAGTTGGCGGGAGTAACATCTATCAAGGTGGATATTCATGATGTCAAGCAAAATTGTCAGCACACAACGTTGCTATCGCAAGATTGGAGAAGTCATCTAGTTCGCAGAACAGAGGCCATACCGGGCCGGCAAGTCAAGATTGTCACAGCAAACCTAGCTTTGCACCAGGAGGAGACCCAGGCGATGATCTGGATCCTAACCAGATTGGTCACGTGGGGCGTAATCAACAGGACAACGAAAGTGCCGACCAACGGCATGGTCACAGGTTTCCTCAGCAGCTCCACCGCATTAAGTTCCCTGTCTTTGATGGCTCCTCGGACCCATTACCTTGGTTGAACAAGTGCCACCAGTTTTTCAAAGGGCAAGGAATTCAAGAAACAGACAAAGTGTGGTACGCCACGCTTCATTTAGAAGGGGCGGCTGATTTGTGGTATTTTCGGCTCTCGCGTGATCATGGCGAGCCAACTTGGCCTGACTTTGTGACATTTGTTCAGCAAAGATTTGGACCTCCGTTGAGCTTTAACACGCTGGGAGAGCTTACGAGAAATTAAGTCAAACCGGCCAAGTTTCAGACTACCAGGAGCAGTTCTTGCAACTCCTATGCCGGTGTGATCAAATGAGCGATAAAAGTGCTATGAACTTGTTCACAACAGGACTTCAACGGCCTCTGCGCTCGGATGTGAAATTACAGAAACCATTGTCAATGGAAGAAGCAATGAGTTTAGCTTGTGCGTTTGAGCAGCTGTGACGCCCGGTCCTGTAAAACACGGAACCCAGCTAATGCATATGTGTGCCCAGGATGTTTAACACACATACACATGTAATCCACAAACTGAATTCAGAATAGAACCACAGTAATAGGGTTTAAGTACTTTATTACATCAATCTCTAACTCATTCTTGCAGCGGAAGTCTCTAATTTATTCTAGCAGCGGAAGTCTCTAAACGATAGCGGAAGCAACTAAACACGGCAACGGCTCCATCTCCAACTCCACTGGCAAGTTGACGGTAATTTGCACGTCTAGTACTCCACATGATCTTCAAAGTACTCCTCTTCTGTTGCTGATGTGTGTATGATAATGCAAGGGTGAGTACATGTCGTACTTAGCAAGTGCGAAAAAAGTATGACATGTAGTTTATAGCAAGGTAGGAAATAAAAGGCTCATTGCAGAAAGCAAAGTTTATTTCACAAACATGATAAAAACAACAACTATATTTAAGTGAATTTAATCCCAACATATATTTAAGTAAAACAGTAACATACCTCCATCATATTTTACCCCTTATCTCATCTCATCCATCCATTAATCTTTCTCAACATCATCTCATGCTCATAATAACCATCTCATATCCATCTCATAACCGAGACCAAAACTCATTATCATGACTCAACAGTCCCGAACCCAATCTTATTACCAAGACTCAACAGTCCCGACACAAATTTCCAATGACCATACCATAACCAAACCAATAACCATTCCAATAACCATCCCATCTAATCATGTGAGTTGGTCAGGCGCTTGTGACCGTAAGCACGGCTATCATGATAGTTTTACACTCTTAAGAGGTGGCACCACTTTACCCACAAGTTTGTGATTTCGTCACCCGTCGGCGACTGCAGAACCTCCATTATACCAGTACACAACCGTCGGTGTATGGCCAAGAGATCACAAAATAGCCTTTACAAAGGGGCTACTAGATGTATGGACTCACTAAGGTTTCACCAGCAGGCTCGAATCACCATCCTCCCACTTACGGGCCACCTCTTGTGCCATGCAGTTCCCAGGGCAGTCCTCTCTCGACTCCCATTCCCCGCGCCTTCCACGGTCTATAACAATCTAGCAACTTACCTAATTAGTCAGCTAAGCAGCACTCATATTTGGCCTTGTGGTGGCACTGTTTTGCTGACATGTGCTGACATGAACCGGTCCTTAGATCTACGGCAAGTAAACCACCATATCATTCTACCACATCCACAAACCAAGCGCTAGATCTCCTCCCGATTCTATGCTCATTATCATCATCAAGTTCTCATTAACATTATTCATATGAGTGCAGTAGCTAGACATGTTCTATCTCGGCTTCCCATAACCTGTAAGCTAAGCGAAGCAAAAAGCAAAACGACCATACCCGACTCATAAACTTTCCCGGCGACAAGGGTGGTTAATAAAACTAGTCCCATCAAGTTGACTCAAGCAAAAACGTTTTCGCAAACAAAACAGTTTCCAAAACATGGGACCAATATGGTCAAGGGGCACTTGCTTTGTTCCTGTGGCTTCTGTTGCTCACGGATCTCGAAGTCTTGGTGTTGTAGTCCTTCGTAGATAGTTCCCTGATCTTGTCCTTCTACTCACGACCACGCACATACAAAATTATAGCAATCAAACATCATACACAAACTCTACTCAAGATGCAATGGTTCAAATCCTATGATGCTGTCTTATTTAGACCACTTTGTATGTGTTCTTACATGTTTTAATGGCTTGCATGGGGTTTTATGGTGAACAAGGGTGTAAGGATCAAGTGTGGACGTGGTGATGATCTTGACTCAAGATCTAGATCAATTCCACCGTCAAAAACCGATCAACACGTGATCTGTTCACACGGAAAAAACTTCTGTTTGAAGAAACAGATGCGTAGAAAACCGCGATGATGTCGTAAGATGGTAACAAAGACCTACCTCAGCCTTCCTCCTAGCAATGGCAGCAGGACAGTTCGTCGGCCCTCTTCCGGCGATAGCGAGGTGTGACGGCTCGTCGGCGGTGCTCACCGGCGACTGAACTCCGGCGAAGGGGTGTATCTCGGTGAGTTGGGAGCTAGGACCTCCAAGTCGCCGACTCGGGAGGTGGAAAATAGGTGCGTGGTTGCGGCCAGGGGTTTTGGGTTCTATTTATAAGGGGTGAAAGAAGAGTCCTACTCCAATTGGATTTCAAATAAGAGTCCTATTCAATTTGTTTTGGATCATAACAACTTATCTCCAATTGATTTGGTGCGGTAGCAACATGGAAATCGTGTTGGTTTCCTCAGTACCGGGTATTCCAGCGCGCACAAAAGGAAAACCGCTTAAGGATCTCGTCCTTCCGCAGTGGTGAGCTCTGGAGACGCCACGTGTCCAGTGGGGGCCGGGCCTCCCTCCGCAGAGGCGAGCTCCGGTTGCGCCGCGTGTCTGGCGGACGGGACCTCCCTCTCCCTCAGAGGCAAGCTCCGCGTGCGCCACGTGTCTGGCGGGCGGGACCTCCCCTCTCCTCAGAGGCGAGTTTCGCGTGCGCCACGTGTCAGTGCCGGACCTCCCCTCTGACACGACCCCACTGGTCCTGTCGAGCCAGGATCACGCTGAGGGGTGCTGCGTTGCACAACACCGTATAACACACGTCAAAGGTACAAAGCGGAAGCGGAAGCTTTATTACATAAACAAGTTTATCAACGTGTTTACATCAAAATAAGTTTAGTCCACACTCGCGGGCGTAGACTGAGCATCAAGTACACGTTCAGCCCTTGAATGTGTCCTTGCTAGCACACACGCACACTAACTCTGCGGCGTGCACGACTCCCACTCGACGGGGTTCCCCTCCTGGGGTTCCGTCTCCTCTTCGGGAGTCCCTTCCTCATAGAACCCTGCAAAAGCTTCAAACACAAGCAGTGAGCACGAAGGCTCAGCAAGTCTGACCCGTCTCACCTAAACATGGAACTTCTACATGAGGGTAATGGGTTGCATGAGGTAAAAATCAGTTGCAAGGACTCGCCTAATTAGTAGAACCTTACTTTCAAGTTTTAGCAGCAGGTTGTGGAGAACTTTACGCTAAGGCACATGAGAGAGCCGCAATCAACAAGAAACGCATTTCTCTCATGTACTTTGCCCAAAGTTGAAAAGAACTTTAGTTAGCACTAAGCTACAGCATATCATTAACAATCAATGTCCAGCTTTCAATCAGCAACATTTTAACATGTAACTAGCCTGTTCTTTTCTACGTCACGGTACAGTGAACAAGTGGTACTCACTGACCGCGAGGGACGGCGATTATAATCGATTTACACCTGCAGGGTTACCCGAACAACCCGTCACGTACGCCCGTACTCGATGTTGCCTACAACAACCATCACGGACGCCGTACGCGACTACCTTTCACCCGTTAGCCAAATATTGAACCGGTCCCATCGTCCCGAGCAAGAGGTCCCTGCACGCGCATCTCTGTGCCGCCAGCTGATTTACACCTCGAGCTCTCAACCTACCCTCTGAACGACGGGCAATGCCTCAATACCCAGCTACCCGAGTTACATCAGTTTCCCGGTTCCCATATAGCCGGTAGGTCTTCGGTACTGTTCTAGCTTGTTCAACAGGCCCGCACACGGCTCGGTCCTCAATCGACACAAGCGGAGCTACAGCACACAGGCCCCAAAGTCCTGCTGCCCTTACTCTCCGCTCGGTCTCATTTTCTTGCCATGTGTATCATGTGCTATCTCTACCCGAGCAATGTGCCTCTAGCCTATTCTCGCGAGTAGTTCCAACTACTCGACTTGTACCGAATCCTACTCTATCCTAGCAATGCAGTGGCTAACGGGGTTTGCAATCCTAAACCCCAACCCATGGTTTTCTTGGCTATGCAGTGGGGTTTCCAAACAAGACTCTGATGCACAACATAAAGAAAACAAGTATGTGCTCAAAACAATAAAAATTTATAAAATGGTTAATGCAAACCGGGGCTTGCCTTGCTGCTCTTGGTCGTAGGCTAGCTGTTCCTCCGGAGTAACGAAGTCTAGGACTTCGGGTTCCTCCTCGACCTTAGCGACTACATGATAAGAACAATGTATGTATTAATTAAATGCTTTTGTATTAACTTTGAAGTTGTGAAGTCTATAACCTTTACTAGATAGACCTAATGACTGTGAAACTTTTACTGTGGCTTGGTTACAACCTAAACAGAGACTTGGTCAAGTTTTAGTTGCAGCAAAGCTCATTTGAGCCCTCCACAATTAATTATGTCCTTGACCTTAATTAAAGGCTTTTAGGGTGTTCTAGGTATTTTCATGAAACAAACTATGACTTTCTGAAAACTAGATTTTCAGAGGGTTCTAATGGAATTGGTCTCACTTAATTTGGAGGTCTCTAACTAAAGATATGAGCTAAACAATTTCAGAGAAAATTCTGAAAATGTTTCTGAACATTTTCTATTTTCTCTGGAACAGTTTTACTAATCACACCATTAGGTGGACTAAATGAGCTCAAATGGATCTGAAATTTTTATGGTAGTTCAAGGATATTTTGGTGAACATCTCAGCAAAATTTCAGGATTTTCCTCCAAATGATTCTCCAGTTAAAATTCCTAACAGTTTAAACTTTAAGGAATTAATTCTGGAGAATTAAGGAATCTCATGAAGTGACACTTGATTTTCTGGAAAGTACTCAAAGAGCTGAATCCAGCAAAATTTGGTTCACTCAATTTGGAGCTTTCTAGCCAAAGTTATAAGGATTTGAAGTTTGAAGGAAATCTGAAAATCGGGAAAAAGTTTAAACTCGCGCGTGGGCCCAGGAGACACGCGTCGCACGCCGAAGCGACAGCACACCGCGGCCCACAAGGCTTTTGCGCGCCAGCACACCCGATCCCGGCCGCAGCCGGATCCCGATTCAAAATATCGGCCGCTGACAGCTGGGGTCCACCCCCTTCTTCAACCTCGCGACACCCGCGCTCCGCCGCCGAGGGACCTCGCCGGAGAGCTCGCCGCCGGCTGCTGTACAGCTTCAAACTTCTTGATTCTGGCCGCCCCTGCCTACTTTTACTTGGGGAACATGATCCGAGGGTCAGCTGCTCATGACAACGGCCGGAGCATGGTCGGCGACGAGCCGCCATATCGGAACGACTTCGGCCATGTCGGCTGATGCTCCTAGTGCCTCAGCTACTTGGGAAACCGGTCGGGGAGCATCAGTGGACCTCAGAGAAGGTCGACATGAACTCGGGGCAGCTCGGGGAAGGCCCGAAATAGGTCCTCACCGTGCGCCCGATACCCCCCGTGCGTTCCGCCATTAGTAGACCTTGAATTACGCCGGGCACAGAAGTTCTCCGGCCCAGAGTTGTGAAGGCAACTTGTGCGTCACCGTGTCTAGTTCGTGTGGGAGTGGCCTGAGGCCCTCTAATCCTTTCTAGAGCATGAATTAAACAGAATCGTACCCGAGGGTCGTTCTGCACACAGAAAGGGGAAAAGTGGAAATTCGCCGCCGGTGAGCAACCACTCGAGCTGTGGCTCGGGGATGAGCAGCACCGATCACTTGCGCGTCCAAGGGTGCCTTGGCTCGGGCGTGACAACGCCCAGGTTGGGCTGTCCACGAGAGCCCGAGGTGCGGCGGTTTCCAGTTCCGAGTTTGATCTTTCGGCACAGCCGATATCACTCGGTTTCAATCGATTTCTATCAATGGGAAGGATGGAGGATGGTTGCTAGTACCTGGCTGGGACCCTGGAGTGGAAAGAGGAAGCTGCGATCAGCTCGATCCAGCAGGAACTCGAGCGCCGGTGATGGCAGTGGAGAAATGGATCGTGCACGTCGGCAGCTCGGGGAATGGCGACTGAAGCACGCCGGGGAGGGAATAAATAGGCCGGTCGGCCGGTCTCCGGCTTGGGGCACGCAGCAGGAGCTGGCGCTGGCTGCCCCCTTCGGTGGCGCGCGCGCACAACAGCCGGGAACCGACTGAACTGTGGTTCAGTCGGTTTGCTTTGAGGCTGAGGCTGACATGTGGGTCCCACTCCTCTTTTAACCTCTGAAATTTATTCCTAACAGCTGTGGTAAACAGTGAACCCTATTCTACCCTTGGCAATTCAAATTATTCACCCAAGAGCCATTTGAATTGATCAAAGTTCAAATGAGGTTTGGTTTGAATGAATTTCAGCACAAGTGCAGTTTGAAATTCAAATAAAGTTTGAATTTCTCCCCCTTAGCTCATGTCAAGATCAACTCCAAATGGAGTGAAAATTGGTGTGTGAGCTCACAAAAATGTGCTGAGCAAGAATATGCCTTCCACTTTTAAATTCAGTGGGTGAAAACAGTTTGAATTTGAATATGGTTTCAAACTGCCCTCTTCCTAACTATACCCAAAATGACCTCAAAAAGGTTTTGAATTTGGGTGGAACTTGGCATGGACATCCTTGGCAAAGTGTAGGAGTTTTCATATGTCCAGCCCATCTATATCACATGTGGGAAGTACCACTTTTGTAATGTGTGAGTTTGTTCCCTAATGAGCATGTTGATAATTGTTACTTGCTCTTTATTTGTGTTCATCATTTTTCCTCAAATGAGGTGTGTGGTGTGGTGATGAACACTGCAAATGAGTGTCAAAAACTGAGGCCCTTACACCCTCTCCTCGGAGGTGGGCTCCGAGAATGCCACGTGTCCAGCAGCGCCAGATCTCCTTTCTCCTTAGAGTCGAGCTCTGAGGTCGACACGTGTCCAGAGGGGCGGACCTCTCGGAGGCAAGCTCCGAGAGCGACACGTGTCCAACAACGTCGGACCTCTCGGAGGCGAGCTCCGAGAGTGACACGTGTCCTGCGGGATCGGACCTCTCGGAGGCGAGTTCCGAGCATGCCACGTGTCCCGTGGGGCGGACCTCATCCCTTCTGCAGGGGTGAGTTCTAAAGTCGACACGTGTCCCGCGGGTTGAGCCTCGCTTCTTCCGCAGGGACTAGCTCCAAAGTCAACACGTGTCCCGCGGGGCTGAGCCTCACTTCTTCCGCAGAGACATAGCTCCGAAGGCAACGCGTGTCTAGCGGGGTCGGACCTCGCCCCTTCTCCTCAGGCGAGCTCCGAGCCTGCCACGTGGCCATCTGTGCCGAATCTCACCCCCTCCGCAGCGATGAGTTTCGAAGGCGCCACGTGGCCAGCAGGCTGCGGGAAGTGTCGCCGGCGCTCCTCGGCGAATTGGAATTGGTTCTTTTCAGCTATCTTTCTCCCATCTTTATGATTCTTTCCCATTTCTATTTCTTTTATAATGTTTTTCTATATGCAATGCATGAATATGAAATTGAGGTTGATACAGCAGCGCAACCTGATTGCTACTGATATCAGGCAGCGACCGTTCCGAGCTTCATCAGCACTCAGAGAAAAAGGTGAGACACTAGTTTCCACGAGTCCCAACCCATCTTCAGAAAATACACGTCGAGTTTTCAAGTTCTTAAATAGAGAGGAGATGGCTGATCGGCGAGGAAAGAGTCTTTGCTATAACTGTGATGAAAAGTTTACGGCCCCAAACTCTTCCATATTGCACTGGATTATGATGGAGGAGGTGACCCATATGTTCTGGATAGTGAAGAAGGAGCACCAGAAAATTTTCTTTATGCCATCACAGGTATTCAGAACATAGACTCAATGCGTATATCTATCATCATTGGCTGCCAGAGGCTTATTGCTCTCATTGACTCTGGTTTCACACATAATTTTATATCTGAAGAGGCAGCCAGAAAAGCGGCTTTGAGCCTAGCACCACAGCAGGGTTTGAAAGTTACAGTAGCCAATGGCGATAAGGTGGACAATCCTAGCTACTGCTGCAATGTTACTGTTAGACTGTGTAATTATGTGGGCTAATCAGGGGTATTTTAGTTCTTTGTAGGGGATTAGGTTTAGGGGCAGTTTAGTCCTTTCCCCTCACCTAATCCCTCTATATAATGTATCATTGACCCTCAGATTAACCTATCTCATTCTATTCCCCTCTAATATGGTATCGTTAGCTAGGTAATTAGGATTAGCATTAACCCTAACTATAATGGCTGCATCGCAGCCGCAGCTCTGGGCCGCCGCCTGCTCACTCACCCCCGCCGTGCCCCCCAGCCGCCGGCGGCACCGCCCCTGCAGCGCCCCACGATGCCGCCCCCTGGTCCGCCGCCGCCGCCGCCCCTTGCGTGACGAAGGTGCTGGAATCTTCAAGTCTGGAACCCCCACTGCTGCTGACCCTCGTGCAGGACTGTCCCAGCCCTGATCTGCGCTAGACAGTCCCTGCAGGAGCCTTTGGGGCGACGCCGTGGGTGTTGGACCAGGTCTGAAGGCTGGCGCAGGAAATCCTAGGGTCTGGACAGACCCTTCTGTGCCCTCCTGGGCACTGCAGGGGTGTTGTTTGCCTCCTCCGGACCCTACAACACCTCTCTAGGTGCTGGAACAGCAGGTCCAACAGGTGCTAGACCTAAGGAGTCGACGTGGAAGGCGGTGTAGTCAGTGTTTTCAAATCGGACGACTAATCGCGATTAGTCGTCCTTATCGCCAGGTTTAGCCCGATCAGACCTTCCGACGTGATTAGTTCGACTAGAAAATTAGTCGGTCGATTAGTCGTCCGATCAACCCCACTAATCGGTTGACTAGGTGGTTTGGGCGATCAGGACGATTTGCAAAAATTTTGGGCCAACTGGCCAGCCCATTAGGGTTCCTTTCCTTCTCAGGCCGGTTCTTCCTCTCATTCGGTTTTCCTGGACAGCCGCCGAACAGCGCCCGCTCTCTCCCCTGCGTCGGCCGCTCTCTCCCCTGCGCCAGCCGCTCTCTCCCCTGCGTCGGCCGCCGCGCTCTCTCCCTGCACCGGCCCGCTCCCCTGCGCAGCCCGCTCTGTCCCCTGCGTCGGCCGTCGCGCCCTTCCCGTGCGCCGCGCCGCCACCTGAGCCCCTCCGCTGTGCCACCGCTGAGCCCCTCCCTAGCGTCGGGTACTCGGGTCACTGGAAAGTCGGGCCGATCGGGTGTCTTCATTCAAGCGAGAGCTGCCGCTGCTCGCGAGCTCTCTGTTTCCCTCTGACTAGGAGCTCTCTTACTCCATCTCTCTGAACTCTGAAGATGACTTCCTCCTCAAATGAAGGTATAACACTTTAGCTGTGGCATTGTCCTTCTTCCTGCTAGACCTAGCCTCTGTTTTGTGCTGTACATAGCTCTAAATTTTTGTAATATGTACTATCGTGTAGATGTGAGTCAGCAGCGGCGTGATTTGGTGGAAGTGGGTGTTCCCCAACACGAAGGGGCCAAATCTGGTGGCGCTGCTAATGCCACAGGTGAATCATTTGCGTTTGCTTCTTCTACTGCAGATTGTTCATCTATTGCAGAGAAGACAATAGATGCACTATCGAAAGAAATGGCAGAGATAGCTAAGGATCCTAAGAGGAAGGCTCGATCTTTGGATCGAGGATGGAAGTATGGATTTTGGCCTGATTGTTCAAAGAAGAAGATGGTTCAATGCATTTTTTGTCTTAAGGTTACCCCCTTCAGGAATCAAAAGGTTCAAACAACACTTGGCTGGAGGGTTTGGTGATGTCGGGAAGTGCCCTAAAGCACCCGAGGTGGTTAGGAAGGAAATGGCAAACTATTTGAAGAAGAATGCAAGAAATAAGATTGTACAATTGGAATGTGAAGAGTGAGATGAAGGACAGGGGCAGCAAGAATATGCACAGTAAGTTGCTGAAGAGGCAAACCCGGCACCAAGTTCTGGCACAAAAAGAAAGCAAATTAAGAGGAAAATTGCTCAAACTTCTATCAGTTCCTTCACAGTCTCTGCTCCTGTGAAACCACAAACTTAGAAACATTCAAAGTCCATTAGCTCTTTGCGTTACAAGACACCGGAAGAAGTAGTTGCATAAAGGTTCAAGTCCAAGACGACTCAACCTACGCTTGAGCACCTCACAAAGAAAGATAAGGAGTCTAAAATGGTTGTTGATGACCATATTGCTGATTTCTTAATCAAGAATAGAATACCATTCAATGTCATTAACTCGAGAAGTTGGCACATCATGTTTGAGCCTATTGGACAATATGGTCCTGGGTACCGGTCCCCTTCATACCATGAGTTGAGGGTGCCATTGCTTGATAGGGCCGTTGATAGCACAATGGAGTTGAGGAAGAAGCATGAGGAAGTTTGGAAGGAGTATGGCTGCACTATCATGTCCGATGGGTGGACCTCGACGAACCAGCGTCATATTATTAATTTTTTTGCCAATAGTCCAGCAGGGATCTTTTTCCTTGGGTCGGTGGATGCCTCAAACGAGGTAGCAAATGCAAGTATGCTAGCTGACTTGTTGGAGAAGCAAATTGATAAGGTTGATAAGGAATATGTGGTGCAGGTAGTCACGGACAATGGATCCAACTTCAAGGCAGCAGGAAGAATTCTAATTGATAGGATCCCAACTCTCTTTGTTTGCTGGTATGTGTATCATTGCTACTTAATATATATATATATATTATCTGTATCGATATATATAATCATCGACTAGAAACTGCTATAAAAAGATGTTGGACGACTAGGACCTCGACTAGAGGTCGACTAGGAGCGACTAGTCGCCCTAGTCGACGACTAGTCGACCTAGGGTCGACTAGGCGATTTAAAAACATTGGGTGTAGTCCTCTTCTCCTGCTCCTTCTCCTAGTGCCACTTGGCCGCCTCGTCGAATATCACGTCACGTGATATGTGTGTGCGTCCATCAGCCGGATTATACATCCGATAGCCCTTCGTCCCTGCGGCATAGCCATGAAAAATTATCGGAGTACTCTGTGCGTGTTCTTGACATGCCCCACGTACCAAAAAATTCGGAAGTAGTTGACGACTGGTCGCTCTCCATGCCAAGCTTCATATGGCGTCTTCCCGTCGAGGTTGCGGGTGGGGAATCGATTTAAGATGTAGACAACCGTGATAACTGCCTTACCTTGAAAAATACCGGCCATACCCTTCGCCTTCAACATACTCCTCACCATGCCGACCACCGTCTGGTTGCACCGCTCCACAACCCCGTTTTGTTGTGGCGTATACGGGGCTATGAGCTGACGTTGTACTCCGTGCTGAGCGCAATACTCGTCAAACTCCTATGAGGTAAACTCCCCTCCGCGATCAGTACGGAGTAGGTTCAGCCTCCTCCCGGACTCTAATTCAGTCGTTGCCTGGAATTGCTGAATTAAGTCGGGCATCTGGTCCTTGGTTGCTAGAAGATAGAGCCACATATAGCGTTTCATGTCATCCACTAGCAACAAAAACATCTTCTTGCCGCCTGGAGTCATCGGCGTGATAGGCCCGCAGATGTCGCCGTGGACGAGGTCGAGTTGAGCTTGCTTGGGGAAGCTGGAGCGCCTCTGCTTCCCGACCAAGCTAGCTTTGCACAATTGATCGACATGATCAATTTGCGGAAGCTCGAGCACTATCTCCTCTCGTTCCAACTTTCGAAGCGCTTGGAAGCCGACGTGTCCGTAGCATTCATGCTAACGCTACACAACATCAGCACGCCTCGCGGTTAAGCAAACCGGACGTGTGATGTGGAGCCTGATGGAGTACAGCTTGCTGTCGTCACACTGAACTCGTGTGAGGAGACGCTCATGCTGATCCCGTATGTGCATCACTCCTCCATGCACCGTGATGCTGTAGCCATCCTCATCCAACTGGCCGACGCTGATGAGGTTGGTGGTGAGGCGCGGGATGAGGTAGACGTCGGTGAGCCTCCTGTGCTCACCCGTCTTGGCGGCGAATGGGACCGTATCCTTCCCGTGGATACGCACGGCGGAGTTGTCGTCGAACTTGATGGTTCCGACGATATTTTCGTCGAGCTCGGAGAAGATGGCGCGCGAACTCGTCATGTGGTTGGTCGCGCCCGTATCGAGATACCAACGAGTGTCGTCAAAGTTGTCGTCGTTGCCGCGGTGAGCGAAGAGACGTCCCTCCACTATCTCTAGTGGGTGCTTAGGACGTTCCTATAGGCTCCTATACTGAGGCCACCCTTGTCATGAATAAGGCACCCTCCTCCTCTGCCTTTGCCACGAAAGCCTGCTGCTGCGGTTCCTCCTGCTTAGGCTTCGACCGACACTCCCTGGCCCAGTGGCCCTTCTTCCTGCACTGGTCCCGCGGAATATCCTTCCCGGAACCTCCCTTCTTGCCTCTGTTCTTCTTGGGCAGGCCCATTCGCCCCCCCCTCTTAGAAGAACCCGTGGACTGGGTAGACCGCTCCTTCCGTTGTGCCTCCCACTCCTCCGGAGTGAGGTACAGTTGGCCGTCGTGTACTCCTCCCTTTCGCTGCGTCGAGTCGAAGGCATTCTCCGCCGCCCTGAGACGCTTCGACATGGTGAGGGTCGACACGTCCAGCAGTGTCGTGATCGCCACCACGATCTGTTGGAAGCGTTCTGGAACGCTTCGCGGGAGCTTCTCCACGACCTTCTCTTCTCCTATCTCCTCCCCTAGCGATGCAAGCCGTGATAGCATGTTGCTCATGCGGAGGGAGAAGTCCTCCACGCTCTCGTCATCCTTGAAGGCAGCGGCTTCGAACTCCTTCCGGAGTTGTGCCGTCGTCTTTTTCACACGATCGGTCCCGACCCGCATGATGGCGATCGTGTCCCATGCCACCTTCGCCGTCTTCTCTCTGATCGTCGTGATAATCTCCGGCGGGACAACGCTGACCAAGATGTCAAGCGCCATCATATCTTCTTGCTCACTCACATTGCCCTCCTCCACGACCTTCCAAAGCATCCGTGCCTTCAGCTTGATCTTCATCATGACAGCCCATTCCGCGTAGTTGGTCTTGGTGAGCATGGGGAACCCTGTCCCGGTGTTCATCTCACGAGCTGCCAGAGAGGGTGTCGCATGGCCGGTGGCGCTGCCGCTGCTTGGAGATGTAGACGACATCTTGCTGAATTCAACCTAGGGTCGAACCGGCTCTGATGCCACGATTGTTGCAAGATCAGACACTGTTTCAGCAGGAAACAGGACCGGAGTTGCAACACTCCCTGCCCTGGACTCAGTCGGAGAGAAGCTCCTGATGCTGGAGAGTATCGTGGGGGAGCATCTGGAGTCCGAAGGCAAGGCCCTGGCATAGATGGTGGCAGGGCATGTGCTCACCTGCCTTCGAAGCTCTGACCCCAGCATCTCCCTAGAACCTGTGGTGCAGGGCCACAACGCAGAGCTGTCGGAGGCGGCGAAGTCTTCCGTGGAGGAAGTTGCCCGACTTGTAGCTGCTAGGTTCCAGCACGGGTAGCTCCTAGGTCTCCCGCCTGCTTTGTATCCTATCCTCCTGTGTATGCCGGAGCCCTGCTGTTATCAAAGACTTTTTGTTTCAAGTCTTGTATTACCTTGAGTTGCTGATGTAGACTTCGGACTCTTGGCAGCGCAAAGGTCCGGAATAACTTGGCCGACGTGGGTAGCTCTTTGATGATGCTCCGAGCTTGTTTCTTTGGGTCCTTAGCAGCGTAAGGACCCAGGGTACTCCGGCAGTGTGGCTATCGCTCCTTCTGGGTCCTCGATGGCATAAGGACCCGAGGGAAGTTCGACCCTTGTCTTCAGCTTGCTGTAGCTGACGCTCCGAGTCTTCTGCTTGCTGCTGCAGTGGTCTGACGTCCTGCCCGCATGGTTCACCGTGATGGCCCCCTGGTAGATGTGGCCCTCGTGTTGGGGCGCACCTACCACTGGATGAGGCAGGGCGTCAGCATTGCCCCCTGGGAGATCCGAAACGCTAAGGACCTGTGTGGACTTGCAGGCATGGCAGAAAGAAGGAGTAGTCGTGCTCTTTGGTCACTCTTACTTGCTTGGTAGCTTTGTTGTGGCTTACGGTCCTTAGTTGAGCTGCGAGGCTTGGGTAACTCGTTGCGGGTCGTCCGGGTTATGGTTAAAGCCTTGCCTAGAGGTATGAGCCATCCGGTTCCCCGGTACCGAGTCGTAGCGCTGGAGAGGCAGGGTATGCACACTAAGGCTACGAAACCAGGCATAGCAGGTTACGCCCCTGGACCTCCCTCTGGCGTAATCTTTTCGGGGGAGGGCCGTTAGGCGCCATAGGGCCCCCAGGCAATGAGACAACCAAAGATCCGTTAAGTTATGGTCAAGACTTTGCTCGGGGGTATGAGCCGTCCGGCTCCCTCGTACCGAGTTGTAGCGCTGGAGAGGCAGGGTACGCACGGTAAGGGTACGGAACCAGGCATAGCAAGCTACGCCCCTGGACCTCCCGCTGGCGTAAGCTTTTCGGGGGAGGGAACATTCGGCGCCATAAGGCTCTCGAGCAACGAGACAACCGCAGGATCTCCGGGTACGCCACAGGTACTTCAAACAAACCCGTCAGTACAAGGATAGAACAACTCTTGCTACGGTTGGACACAAGAAAAAGTGACTGGCCACACGGCGGAGCGGTATGGAAAAAAGCACGAAAGGTATGGGGGCAATGTCTGGGGTCCGGTTACTTCTCTTATCCGTAGGAGTGTTCTTTCTGGTCCCCAAGTACTCAGTTGTAGCGCTGGGGAAGCAAGATGTGCATGCTAAGGGTATGGAACCAGACCTAGTAGGCTACACACCCTAGACGTCCCGCGGGTGTTAACCTTTCAGCGAGGAGACCTTCCAGTGGCACAACACCCAGGACAAGTGTGTAGGACAGGCTCCGGACATGTCGTTTACACTTGATATGAATGAGCTAGCGCAAACTGTAAATAAAGTGCGTAGGGTAGGATAAACTTTTCTTATTTCTGGCTTCCTTCAGATAATAGTAGGCAACAAGCCGTGTAAGAAGGGAGCGACCCGCCCCGGATGACAAGAGTAGCTGGACCCCTCCGGGACTTAGCTGTTCTAAGCGCTGTTCCTAGACACTATGACACCCTTACAAGAAAGAGAAAAAGAAAAAATATCCTACTACTTCACTAAGGGTAGAACTTATAGAGGTGTTCTATGTCCTGTGGTCTGGGTTGAGATACCCATCCCCTGCAGCCAGGTGGGCGCACCTGGAGCGGCATACTTGTACTGGTCGAGAGGGATCCTCCCAGCTGGAAGAGGGTTTGTCACCCCTTCTCGAGAAAGCATTGGCCGAGGCACTAGGTGGCCCTACCTTGGGCTGCCTACTCTATGCGTACCATCGCCGGAGCGTTTTATGGTGTAGCGCATTTCGAGCAGCCTCTAGCTGTGTTGCCTCGTCGACGAGGTCGATTTCTTCACGCAGAAGTTGATCCTGCGTGGCTTCGCCGTATGTCTGGACGTCGGGTGAGCCCTTGGTGTGTTCTGGGGGGAGGGCGGCCTCAACTCTCTACACCAGTGTAAGAGGGTGTTTTCCCTTGTCACACGACAGAGGGGGGGGGACGCCTGGCCAGGGTTGTGAACTGGCGCCCGCCAGGCGACTGGACGCCTAGGCGTTCGCTAGGCGACCAGTTTAGTGTGGCATTTTTGGCTAAGTGTAGAACACTAAGACCAGGTATATAATTCATAAATCCAACAAGTTCAACATAGACAACAAGCCAACAAGTTCAACATAGGTACATAAATCCATATCCAAGTCCAACAAGTTCAACATAGATAAAAATAACCATGACAAGTTCAACCATAAGTCCATAACCATGACTCCATGGGACATCATCTAGTCAATATCAAGCTCAATATCATTTGGGGCGCCTTCATTTCCTTCATCTTCAGAGCTATCATCAGAAGGAAGTGGTGGTGGTTGACCAAAATCATCCTCAATCTCTAAATCATCGGACACAAACACATTATCTTGATCAATATCTTACTCCTCTCCCAAACTTTGGTCTTCTTCATCATTAGTAGAGGACCTTGAGGTTGAAGCTATAAAGCGCCGACGTTTATATGTTGCGGTGGGTCTTGGCAAATGACGTCCTTCAAGTGAACGCGGTGCACCAATGGCTTCATCAACATGAGACCATAGAAGATCTTCCCCGGCATGAACTTCATCATTATTCATTTGAACCCATTCATTATCCCATTGGAAATCCTCTAAGATCAAAGGGTTGTAACCTTTCCCTTCCTCACGCCTCTTTCTAAATCTATCCATGATTTTCATGTTGTATTGGATGTACACCAAATCACTCAATCTTTGATGCTCCAATCGGTTTCGCCTCTCCGTATGGAACTAAGCATTACAAACAAATGAGTAAAGTTCATGTATGTAGTATAAAAGGCACTATAATTTAGTTGCTTACAAATTTAAAGACGCTCCAATTACGCTCACAACCGGATGTCGAGCAACAAAGGCCTAAGATACGCCTTGTAAGATTTTGGAGCTCCCTATTAAGCCCACCAAAAGCATTCCACCAATCCACTTTAATCGTATCCATGTTAGCTCTTTATTAAGGGAACATCTAGAATGCAAACAGGCATTTGATGTAATCGTGCAAAAATCTCTTCTAAACCACACGATCTACATCCTGCGGTGAGTGTATTTTTACACTTAAACCCTCTCACCTGCATATTTCAATTCTTTCAACTTATATTGCCAGGTGGGAGGGTTTAAGTGTAAAAATACACTCACCGCAAGATGTAGATCGTGTGGTTTAGAAGGGATTTTTGCACGATTGCACCAAATGACTGTTTGCATTCTAGTCGTTCCCCCTTATTAAAGTCTATGAAATAAAATATGATAACAATATGGAATGGAACAAACACTTACAAGGATTCTTTGTTTTTTGTTGTTTCATTGCAAGTTGCTTTCCAAAACTTCTCCTCATTTTCTCATAGTCATCCACTTGATCACTTATCTTTGCAAGCAAATCATCATTGTCAGACACCATCTTCTCAAGCACATCATTGAATTGAATTCGGAGTCTGGAAGCATACTCAATATCATTTTGTCTTATGTCAAAGAATTTGTTTGGATTAAGAAACAATGCAGCACCATATAATTTTTGCTCCATCTGATGGACCCATGTCTTCTCAACAATGTCCATTATTCTCTTAAGCAAAGTTGGTTTGCCTGCAAGAGTGATACTTATCTTGTTTCTTGCAAGATCCATAGCTGCAGCCATCTCTGGCATGGCTGGGATCTCATCCCCATCAGCAATCCTTAATGCAACTAGCAAAGGTTGTGATGTTCTTATACAATCCTCCACATCATTCCAAAATTGTAAAGAGAGCAAACAATCACAAACCCTTTTTCCCGCCTCCGTCGAAGACAATTTGCATCAACTCCAATCTTCGCTCACAAATAGCTGTCTCAAAGCATCCTTAAACTTGTACAAACACTGCAAAGCAGTGTTTTCAAGTCATCCGACTAATCGCGATTAGTTGTGATTAGTCGTCCTTATCGCCCAGTTGACCACGATCAGGCCTATCGACTCGATCAGGGCGACTAGAAACCTAGTCGTCCGACTAGTCGTCCTAGTCGGGCGACTAGTCGTCCGACTAGTGGGTCTGGCGATCAGGCTGACTTGCTGGAAAAAAAATATGGGCCTCCTGCTGCTAGCCTATTAGGGTTCAGTACCTTCTCTCCTTTGTTCTGTTTAACTCCTCCTCTGCTCTTTTCGATCCCAGCAAAAAATGGAGGCTTCCAACTTGATGATGACATGTTTTTTTAAATAAATTGTTGCTGAACTGAACTCTTGTTTTTATGAACTAAATTATAAATTGTTTGTCTATTTTTTTGTCTTTCTGAACTCTTGCTATTAACATAGTGCATAAATGTGAACTTTTGTTGTTTTTATTGTCTCTGTGTTTTAACTCTTGTTGTTTGTTGAACTGTTCAGAAACAGAAGTTCTAATTCTGCCTGTGTTGTGAGTATAATAGTATATGTTTCTCCTAATCAACTATTGACTGTTTTATCCATCTAGTCTATATATCTCTTGTGTAATACTAATGGAGAATGCTCTTGTTTATAAATATATCTGTACATATATATATATATATATACACAATATGTTGTAAACTACTAATACATATATATATATATATATATATATATATATATGGTCGACTAGAAACCTGCAACAAAAAATAGACAGGACGACTAGAGGGTCGACTAGGATCGACTAGTCGCCCTAGTCGACGATTAGTCGACCTAGTCGCCCCTCAAGCGACTAGGGTCGGCTAGGCGACTTGAAAACATTGATGCAAAGTGAGGAAAGAAGTGACAAACCTAGTGGCTGCGGGTCTCACCAAATCTCTTCCTCCCGTCTTTTGCCTCATAGCATCTAGAATCCTCCCATGTTTGTATATGAAGTTTGTGACAAGTTTGGCTTGATTGATAGCCTTCTTGAATGGTGCTATGTTACCAATGTCTTGCAGCATCAAATTCAAGCAATGTGCAGCACAAAGGGTCCAGAAGATAGTAGGATATTTGTCCATAATGATTTTACATGCTGCCTTGAAGTTTGAACCATTATCGGTTACTATTTGAACCACATTATCCACACCCACCTCCACAATCTTCTGCTCTAGCAAAGCTGCTAGCATTTTTGTATCGACAATTTGTGAAGAGGCATCTATAGATTCCATGAAGCATATACCTTCTGGACAGTTAACAAGAAAATTAATCAAGTGTCTCCTCCTCATATCAGTCTATCCATCACACATTATGGTGTAACCATATTTTTTCCATTCAACTCGAAGCTTCATGACACGAGTCTCAATCTTAGCTTTTGCCTTAGTAAGTAGTGGCACCCTTAATTGGTGTATAGAAGGAGGCTTGTATCCATGACCAAACTGTCCAACAGACTCCAACATAATTTCAAAGCTCCTAGCATTTACCGCATTAAAGGGTATTGCCACACTCATAAAAAATGTGAGACATGCTCATTTGTGGTCTCCCATTCTTCCTTTGTCCTCATGCATCGCTCTATAGAAGTTTGAGATGGCTGTTTTGAGTGTCTTTCTTCTACCACCTCTTCTGGTGTCTTCTTTAACATGGATGAAACAACCTTCACCTTTTTATCTTTAGCAACAGGTTTGAAGCAAAGAGCAGTTTGCTTTCTCTTAGCCGCTGTTCTAGAGGTAGGAACCGAAGAGTGACAAGAGGAATCTCGAGATGATGCATCTCTAGTACCCTTTCAAACCTCAACGTCATCCCTTTCTTCCTCATCCTCCTCAACATCATCATCTAAAATAATCTTCACGGGCCTTGCAATCTTCTTGATATATTCTTGCATCTCTCTCATTATTGCCGTGGTTGTTTTGGATACTTCTCAACATTACCAAAACCAGCGGCTAGATGTTTCTTTAACTCTTTATGTCGGAGTGCACTTGCTTCCCACAAAGACAACATTGCACCAAATCTTTGTTTGTTAAATCCGACCAGAAACCATATTTCCACCCCGGATCTTTAGACTTTGCCTTCCTCTTTGGATCCTTAGATGGATCATATTCATTTGATGGACCGTCAGTTTGCTGCTGTTGCTGCACATCATCATGTTGGCTCTCAACTGATTGATCCATCACTAAATAGAGGTAAAAAATGATTTATTACTTCACAGCACCGCAACACACACCAATTAATCAATTCAAAGTTCAAATACCATCTTCACACTTCACAACAGGGAGCAGGGACCTACCGAAGCAAGGGAGTCGGGTGAGGGGTCGGACCGAAGGCATCAGGGACTCAGTGGCCGCAGGGCGGTGGCCGGAGGTCGGGGGCTCGGGGCGGGTGGCGTCCAAGGGTCAGGACTCGGGATCTCCGGGCGGCGGCCGGGGGACAGCTCTGCGGGTCGGGGACCTCGGGGTCTCTGGGCGGCGGCCGGGGCTGACGGCGTCTTGGGCCGGGGGTCGGGGCGGCGGCCGGGGGGCAGCGTCCGGGTCGGGTTTCTGCCTCTGGGAGCGGCGGCTGGAATGGAGTGGAGGAAGAAAAGAAAGAAAAAGTGGGCCGGGCTTTATAAAATAGGGTTTGCAAGTCCAGGCGCCCTGGGCGTCCGCCTGGAACGACGCCTAGGCGCCCAGGCATCAGCCGGGCGTCCTGGGCGGGCGCCATGCCAGCTCCAGGCGAGGCGAGCAGGCCAGGCGTCCACCCCGAACTGACTGGACGCTTAGGCGACGCCTCAAAAAGACTGCGCCTGGCTAGGCGTGGAGCGTCTTGCGACACTTGCTATGATCGTTGGGGCCGGAGTGGCCGTAGACGACTTTCAACGCCCTCTCAGTGTCTTGATACTCCATGCCCTGCCCAGCGTCGGCCTCGGGTTTGGCCTTTTGTTTGCCTTCCCGCTGGCAGGAGGGTGCACCGTCTTGGCACGACCGTTGCTGTTGCAGCTCACGGAAGAGTTCCTTGAGCTTCTTGATCTCGCGGAAGTCGCTAGCGCCGTGGCTGCCGGTGTTGTGCACCGGGCACCACTGGCTGTCGTCGCTGGCAGCCGACGGTCGAGGGCGCTTGTTAGGGCGTGGGGCTCGGTCCCCACCGGCCGCTGCTAGAGCAGCAGTGTGTGCCCCAGCCAGAGGCTTGTTCTTGCCTCCGATCTTGTTCTTCTTGCTGCTGCGTGAAGCAGCAGCCTCTCCGGCACTCCCAGCCGCGGAGGCGAGTCGAGATTGCCAGTCTCGGCCTTCCGCCGCCCTCGCACATTTTTCGCCAAGGCTGAAAAGCTCGGAGATGTATTGCACGTCATGCGTGGCTAACTTCTCGAGCATCTTCTTGTCGCGGACTCCTTGCCGGAAGACGACGACGACGGAGGCGTTGGAGATGCGGGGATGGTGTTCCTTGTTAGACTGTGTGTACCGTATATATATGTACCCCCCTTTGGAACAATGGAATTATCTTTCCCTTCCAATTTGGTATCAGAGCCAGAAACCCTTAACCTAGGGCCTCTCCCCACAGCCGCCGCCTCCTCCTCTCCCCAACAGCCGCTGCCTCTCCCACCCCCCGCGCTCCTCCTCCCATGTAGCAGCGCCGCCGCCACCTGCTAGCGCGCCGCGCCGGCCGGCGGCAGCCCGCCTTGCGTGACCTCTGCGCGTGCTCGCTCGGTCACCCGAGATCCACTGGGAGCCATGCGAGTTGTCGCGCTGGACGCCGCCGCCGCCAGACCCGACAGGCGCCGCCGCCAGCCTCCCGAGCGCCGCCTCCGCCTCAAGCCTCCGTCGCGCGGTTTCCATAGCCGAGCTCGCCGCGCGGCCGCTCGCGGGTAGCCCCCACCGCGCCGCCGCCGGCTCCCGCCCTGCGGGCTCGGCCTCTCCGCCGCCGCCGCGGCATTGCCCTGAGCAGGCGCCGCCACCTTGCCCGCGGGCTGCTGCCAGCCGGCGAGCACGCGGCGGTCCACCTCGCGCCTCCACCAGGCCCGCCCCGCGCCTCGGCATCTTCCCCGACGCGGCCGAATCCGCCGCCGTCGTCCCTGGCGCCTCCAGCGCGCATCGCCCCTGGGTCTGCGCCCCTGCTAGCCCCCCTCTCCTCTGGTCGTCGCGCCTCTGGCCGCCGGGAGAGCTAGCGCCGCCGCCGCCGCAAGAGGCACGGCCAGATCCGCCGTCGCCGGTCCTTGGCCGCCAGGGACCTTTACTATCTCACTCGCTCACTAGAATTACTTGTTAAGCTTTCATTTTGTTAATACCCGTAAATTGTTCTACTATCTCGCAATCTAATCATTCACAACTAATTAGTGATATTATTTGACTACCATATATTTTCCGCTCAAACAAACTTAAAAGGAAACCTAAAACGCAAATTTATACTTAGACCGGACTAGTCCGCCCTCAGACCGGACCAGTCCGTTCTGCTTCAAGTTTTATCCGCTGTTTGCAATAGTTTTAGATTTTATTAGCCTATTCACCCTCCCTCTAGGCAACTTTCAGTCACCGTCGTCGCTGCCGCCACGGCCACCGCGTCCCCGGCGAGCGTCGCGCGCCCGGCCGCCGCTGCCGTCAACGTCCGTGTTGAACAGATCAGCGTCACTCTTGGTGATGTCCTATGGTTGCTGCTGTGTTGAGAAGGCCGTATTAGGCTGAATTAGATTAGGGAAAAGTAATCTCGATTAACAGCCTGTCAATGGGTTACAGATATAGGGGGATACAGCTTAAGGGTTAAGCAACCCTAAGACTAAAATGCCCCTACCCCCTATACATACTGTCTAACACCCCCCGCAGTCCCAACATCTAGCCACGGCAGATGTTGAGACTGGACCGAAACTCGGTGAACACCGTCGAAGGAAGTCCCTTGGTGAAGATGTCGGCGAACTGCGACGATGTCGGTACGTGCAGGACTCGCACCTCCCCGAGAGCCACCCGCTCACGAACAAAGTGAAGATCGATCTCTACGTGCTTCGTGCGCTGATGCTCCACCGGGTTGGTGGAGAGATAGACGGCGCTGACGTTGTCGCAGTAGACCAACGTACTCCGGGCGAGGGGAGAGTGGAGCTCCTGAAGCAGCTGCTGAAGCCAGGAAGACTCGGCCACGCCGTTGGCCACGGCGCGGTATTCCGCCTCGGCACTCAAGCGGGACACCACGTGCTGTCGCTTCGAGGACCAGGAGACGAGATTGCCGCCCAGGAAGACGGCGTAGCTGGAGGTGGATCGACGGGTGTCCGGGCAGCCCGCCCAGTCAGCGTCGGTGTAGACGACCAGCTCGGAGGCAGAGTCGCGCCGCAGAAGAAGACCGTAGTCGTGAGTGCCACGCAGGTACCGAAGGATCCGCTTCACCGCCGTGAGATGGGGCTCCCGCGGATCATGCATGTGGAGACACACCTGCTGAACCGCGTAGGAGATGTCCGGCCTAGTGAATGTGAGATACTGCAGTGCACCAGCAAGACTCCTATAAGTGGTGGGGTCGGCTACCGGAGCGCCGTCGGTCGAAGACACCTTTGCCTGGGTGTCCACGGGAGTGGAGCATGGCTTGCAATCAGCCATGCCCGCTCGCTCGAGGATATCCAGGCAGTACTGCCGCTGGTGGAGGAACAGAGCACCCGGGCGGTGCTCGACCGCAACGCCCAGGAAGTGGTGAAGCTGGCCGAGATCCTTCATCGCAAACTCGCGCTGCAGGGCGGAGATCGTGCGCTGAAGAAGAGCCGAGCTGGACGCCGTGAGGACAATATCGTCCACGTACAGGAGGAGGTAGACAGTGTCACCCTCACGCCTGTAGATGAAGAGCGAAGTGTCCGACTTGGCCTCGACGAAGCCGAGCGAGACCAGGAAGGAGGCGAAACGGCTGTACCAGGCCCGAGGCGCCTGCTTCAGCCCGTACAGGGACTTGTTCAGCCGGCAGACCATGTCTGGACGAGCTGAATCAACAAACCCTGTCGGCTGACTACAGTACACCGTCTCCGTCAACGTCCCGTGGAGAAAGGCATTCTTGACATCCAGCTGGTGGACAGGCCAAGAACGCGACAGAGCCAACGACAGAATGGTACGAACTGTCGCCGGCTTCACCACCGGGCTGAAGGTCTCATCGTAGTCGACGCCGGGACGCTGCGTGAAACCGCGAAGCACCCATCGTGCCTTGTACCTCTCTAGAGACCCATCCGCCCTCCGCTTATGCGTGAACACTCACTTGCCCGTGACAACATTGCCACGACCAGGACGGGGAACCAGGTCCCAGGTCCGGTTGGCAAGTAGGGCTGCATACTCTTCTTCCATAGCCCGACGCCAATGAGGATCGGCGAGGGCGCTACGGACAGAAGAGGGGATAGGCGAGATGGGTGACGAGGCAGGCTCCGGAGGGGTCGAGGACGAGAGAACGACCCCGGAGAAGCGCTCCACAGGTCGAAGGACGCCGGCAGCCCGTCGAGTCACCATCGGGTGAACGTGACGAGGGTCCCGGTGAAGCAGCGGAGGGTGGTACACCAGGTCCGCAGGGCGCGAAGAGGACGGTCCACCAATCCGCGCTCGTCGATGATAGACGAGAACGGGATCGGCGTACCGCGGTCCGGGGGCCGCAGGTGGTACGGCTGACGACGACGAAGACACCGTCGTGGGCGTCGGAGACACGTGAGGCGTGACGGAGGACGCCGGAGACGCTGGGGCCGCGCGTGGCGCAGCAGACGTCGTCGGAGACGCAGGGGCCGCGCGTGGCGCAGCGGACGTCGTCGGAGACGCTGGGGCCGCGCGTGGCGCAGCGGACGTCGTCGGAGACGCAGGGGCCGCACGTGGCGCAGCGGACGTCGTCGGAGACGCTGGAGCCGCGTGTGGCGCAGCAGACGACGTCGGGACCGTCGGAGGGACGACCAGTGGCGGCAAGGACGCCGGAGCCGCGGGAGGCACGACAGGTGGCGTCTGAGACACCGTGGTCGTGTCTGGCGCAGCTAGAGGAAGACCTGCAGAGGGTAAAAAACACGGTCGCTGGACAGGAGCGGCCATAGGATCAGTGGAAAAGAGAGAATCCAACTCGGAGACCGAATCAGGAGAAGATCCAGCGAAAGGGAAGGAGGACTCGTCGAATACGACGTGTCGGGAGACCAAGATACGACGAGTAGTGAGGTCTAGACACCGGTACCCCTTATGATCGGGGGAGTACCCAAGAAAAACACATCGAGTCGAACGAGGTGAGAGCTTATGAGGGGAGGTAGCAGAAAGATTAGGATAGCACGCACACCCGAAGACTCGAAGGTGCTCATAAAGAGGGGTGGTACCAAAAAGGGCGAAGTGAGGGGTGGGAGCACTAATCGCCTTTGTAGGAAGGCGATTAATGAGGAAGGTAGCAGTGTGAAGGGCCTCTGCCCAGTAACAAGCAGGAATAGAAGCCTAGAACATCAGGGAGCGCATAACATCGTTGGTGGTACGAATCATACGCTCGGCCTTGCCATTTTGGGGAGAAGTGTAAGGGCAAGACATGTGCAACTGGACCCCGCGGGAAAGCAAGAAGTGACGAAACGCGGAGTTATCAAACTCGCGGCCGTTGTCGCACTGGACAGCCCTGATGATACACCCAAACTGTGTGGAAACCCAAGCGAAGAAGTGAGAGAGAGTAGCAAACGTATCGGACTTCTGTCGCAATGGAAAGGTCCACGAATAATGGGAAAAATCATCAACAATCACCAGATAATATTTGTAGCCAGAAACACTGAGAACAGGTGAGGTCCATAGATCACAATGAATCAGGTCAAAAAGGTGCTCCACATGGGTTACAGAATGTGGAAAAGGAAGCCGAACATGGCGACCCAACTGACAAGCATGGCATAAAGACTCATGAGAATCCCTAGTACACGAGATCACTGAACTACGAAACAGCTTCGACATAGCTTCAGCACCGGGGTGGCCAAGTCGACGATGCCAAGTAGTCGACGGAGCTGTCGTAGTCAGGCAAAAAGGCGAGGGCAAAGCGGACGCAGGAAGTCTCATCGTGTACAGGGGCTCTGAGCTCTCACATCGGAGAAGAAGACGTCGGGTAGTAAGATCCTTCACAGACAAACCAAGAGGATCAAACTCGATAGAAACATGGTTGTCAGTGGTAAATCGATGAACAGAAAGAAGGTGCTGGATGATATCCAGAGCAACAAGAACATCACGAAGACGGAAAGACCCCGACGAACCCGAATCACCTACTGAGGTGACCGGAAGGACAGACCCATTCCCAACAACGATAGAAGAAGGAAAAGAAGGGTGGGAAGGGTGAGTAGAAGAGAGTATACCAGCGTCGGGGGTGGTGTGGTACGAAGCTCCGGAGTCCACAACCCACTCGGGGCTAGGTGGTGTGAGACTCATCGTACTGAAAGAAGACGCAAGTGACTGGCGATCCCAGCCTTGAGCAGGGTCAGAGTGTGGTGCCGACGACTCGGGCCGACCAACTGGGTTTCCCGAAGCCCAGTTGGCTAGAGAGGAGGGCCCAGCAGAGTAGCCTGGTCCACCAGGGGGCAGGGTCCACTGTCCACCAGCAGCGTAGACCGGCCCGCCGAAAGTCGGAGTAGTCATGTAAGCCGGTTGAGGACGTTGTGGGCGAAGTGCCGCGAGACCCGGGGACGGCCCAGGCCACATTGAGATCTGGCCTATCCACGGGTTGTAGGGTGTGGGCCAGGTCACACCACCCTGACCCCGACCACCGCTACTCCCACCAGTAGTACCAGCACCACCAGAGGTACCGCCAGCATTGGTCGTACCACCTCCACCAGTCCCTCCACCACGGTCACCACGTCGGCCACGACGACGGTTCCCACCACCACCGGAGGTAGCAGGGACTCCTGGTGTGGTAGGTGGACGAGGAAGCTGGCCCCCAGAACCAGCAGGTGGAGGAGGGCGTGAAGACGACCCTGAGTCGTAGAAAGCCGCGACAGGGGAAGAAGCAGTAGAGCTGCCCTGGGTGATCTCCTCGAGCTCGAGATCCGACCAGACCTTCTCGAAGGTCGGGAAGGGCTTCTCGCGGAGAATCCACGAGCGAACGTGGGTGTAGCACTCATTCAGGCCTTGAAGAACCTGAAGAACGAGAGTACCGTCCGGGATGGGATCTCCAAGGTCACGAAGGGCATCAGCCATACCCTTCATCTGTCGACAATATGCAGTAATGGAGAGATCACCCTGGACAGTGGAACCAAAGCGGCCCGGATATGGAGAGCTCGGGTCGCTTGGTTCCCCTGGAAGCGAAGCTCGAGTATCTGTCAGGCCTGACGAGCCGTACCGCCACCCTTCTGGGCGACGATATCCTGAAGCTCCTCAAAAAGTGTGCCGAGGATCCATGCAAGGACAAGACTGTCCATGCAGATCCACGAGTCGTCCAGTGGGCAGTCATGTCGCAGCACATGGTCTTCCAGCCGAAAGCGTCGCAGCGTCAGGAGAAGCAAGCTGCGCCAACGAGCGAAGGATGTAGAGTCTGAGCTGAGAACAACCGGGACAAGAGTCCGGATGTTCTGTATGCCAGCCGCCTGGGCATGTAGAGCAGCGACGAGAGACGCCGAGTAGGTAGTATAGGCAGCACCATCTCCTGGAGTATCCTGTGTGTCGCTCCACTGTGCGGGCGGAGACTCCTCAAGCTGACGTGTGAGAGAGGCCGCAACAGCACGTTCCTGCTCCAAGGCGAGGACGAGCGCTCGTTCCCGCTCACAGGAGATGGCCAAGGCAGTCGCGACGTCGGAGACGTGCGAAGAGGACTGTCCCCCGGATCCAGCAGGAACAGTATGCCCAGCGGCGCTCACAGCAGGACCAGCGGCGAAACCCGGCGGCCAGGCGGCGCTGGGGAGGTCGAGGGACCCGCCTGCTAAGGTTAGGGTTTGTAACCACGGTGACTAAGGGGAGGGAACAACCCAATGGGTAATTCTCTATCTTTTTGATGGAGATTACATGGGAAGGGGTGGTGACAACCCCTAGCCGACTCGATCTCTTATTTATTTAATTCTATCTATAATAGATTAACTCCGCCTATGCCTTTCTAGGTATAGCCGATCCCATGCCCGGATAAAGGAGAAGCGTTGTGATAGGCTTGGCGAGCCAGCATAAAAAATCAGCCATTCCTATGGATACGAAACCCAATTTGTGTTTCATATCTAGCCTACCTCAACATGCTTGAGAAAAAGGCTTTGTTGTTGTTATTTTTTGTTTTTGTTCTATCTATAACAGATTGGATCCTCTAACTCTATCTATAACAGATTTATTCTAATCTTAGACAAATCTTCTAGAAGACCCTTAGGCAGGGGTGGTGCGGCTCGGCTGTGGGCGCCATGCGCCGGCCATATTGGCGGCCCACGAAGGCGTCCACAGCAGGTTCATTGCCTTAGTAGTCCTCTATTTTTTTGTTCTGTTTGTGTAGACTTGGTCACTCTTCCTCACTCCCTGCATATGCATTGCTGGACATGTGTTATCATGTTTCAACTTTCAACTATTGTTGGCTAATGGCCATCTTATCTATGCGAATTATTATCTGATTGAATGGATTTGGGGGGCTAGAGCATAAACCCCATATGGATTTCCCTGCTTATAGTGTATTCAGTCTCAAGTCTCTTATTGTGATCATTCAGAATTTTCCAGTTTAATCGGGGACATTGCTCTAGATTCAATATTTTGGACACCTGCATGCACAGACACAATCTTCATTTCTCGACTAAGCACTTTATAACATTTTTATTTATCCTTGTTTGCATTTAGCTCAGTTTGACCAGTATCTATGTTTCTTGTCAGCATAATTCACATTTCTGGTGCCAGACTGCATAGCACATGCATAACTATAAAACACCCTTATCTGCCAATTGGCAGCAAGCCAGCAATCTCTCCATGCACTACATATATTAACTAAACTATTCATTTGGCAGGATGAAGTAGTAACAAAAATAGAGGAGAGGATATCTGCTTGGACATTTCTTCCACCTGGTAACTTAAACGCTTAGATTAAATTATTGAACCCTTCTGGACTTGCACTTTCTTCCAATTGCCAATAATGGTGATGTTATCGATCTGGCTTCTGAAGAGAATGGGGAGTCCATTCAAATATTACACTACCGGAATGGTGAGAAGTATGAGCCACACTACGACTACTTCCATGACAAAAAAAATCAAGCCCTTGGGGGCCATCGCATAGCTACTGTGCTCATGTACCTGTCTAATGTTGAGAAGGGTGGAGAAACCATCTTTCCCAACGCTGAGGTAATTTGTTTTGTCCTTTATCGTCTTACCATCTTATGGACGTCCCTTGCAATAACTCATTCTACAGGGGAAGCTAGTACAACACAAGGATGAAACATGGTCTGACTGCGCAAGAAATGGATATGCAGGTGTGAAACTGCAGTTATTATCCTGTGTGTTTCTTATCTTATGCAGTACAGTATTATCCATGATCATCTATTGTTATCTCTAGAGTCAAATTCATCACTTGTTTTTTTTTTGACTTTGCAAATACGATACACCTGCCAATATGACTGCTCGTTTTGATGTCTAACTGTTGGCTGCCATCTGCAGTTAAACCCGTAAAGGGTGACGCCCTGCTGTTCTTCAGCCTCCATCCTGATGCAACAACAGACTCTGACAGTTTGCATGGGAGCTGTCCTGTCATCCAAGGCCAAAAGTGGTCCGCGACTAAATGGATCCATGTGAGGTCGTTTGACCTCCCTGTCAAGCAGACGGGTTCATCTGATGAATGTGAGGACGAGAACACTCTCTGTCCCCAGTGGGCGGCGGTGGGGGAGTGCGCCAAGAACCCTAACTACATGGTGGGGACCAAGGAAGCACCTGGCTTTTGCCGAAAGAGTTGCAAGGTATGCGCACAGTAAGCTATTTATCCAGTGTCCGACAACTGAGACTGTGTGTTATGTAGTTCCATTTCCTGGGTGTATACTGAACATAGCATGTATTACCTGGAAGAAGGGATTGTACTAAGAGTTATTACCTATACACACGGAAATTACAGGTATAACTCTTCTTTTTGTCACTTGGTTCAAACTTGCGATCAATTACCCAATTTTGTTGAGCAGTCTAATCAATTGCAGCGGATCAAGCAATCTTGTTTCCTTGGTTAGGTGTGATAACCTGTCTTATCTGAACGGAAACCATCCTCTTTTTTTTTCTGGTGATGCAAGTGGGGATGTTGGGGGTAGGGTGTGCTTATATCAGTTACGTTTGATGTCCTTTACTTGCTGAGGTGTTCAACTCCCTACTGAAATTCAAGAACTTTTGTGGCCTATTGGTATTTGAACTAATCTACCAAACAATAAAAGGTTGCTTTTATGTTCTTAGCTGTTGGCTGCGGAAAGCCAGAAATATGCACGTTGCTGACACGAGAGTCCCTGTCCCCATTTCCATTTAAACTTCTGTAAACTTGCATTCAACACTCCCAATGGTACATCATGCACATACAGGAGAAGTAACCCAAGGAAACAGAAAATTACTGCCCATTCTCATGCATCACGGTGAACTCACAAGCAATCAAAGGCACATCTCAACCTGTTCCATCTAGCAACCGTTACTTTTCTTCTAAGGCCGCCTGCATTCGCGGCTTGGGTGCCACGACGCCGTCGTTGCCTGCGAGCGCCCGGTACTTGTCCTTCCTTGTGAGGCTGGTGCACTCGTAGGAGAGCGCGGCGGCGAGGAGCCTCTGGATGTAGTTGGCCACCTCGTGGCTGGTCTTGCCGCCGGCACAGGTGAGCTCCGGCGGGAGCTTGCTGAGGAAGGTGACGACGTATGCCGGGCTCGGGTTCATGAAGAAGTAGAATGGGTCCATCCCTTTCCAGCCCCTCGCCGTGGTGCCATGGAACATGCTCATCCGGTTCTCCATCGCCACCGGCACCATCTCGTCCGTGAGCTCCGCGAACAGCGCCGAGAAGCGCAGCAGGAAGGGCTCCCGGCACGTGGTCCCCTCGGGGCAGATGACCAGGTCGCCCTCCGCCAGCAGCTCCTTGATCATGGCGGCGTCCGTGGCGCGGTCCCGCGTGAGGCGCACCGTCCTGATGGGCGACAGGAACTCGGAGAGCCGCGACAGCGAGTAGGTGACCGCCGCCACGGGCCGCCCGAGCGCGGTGGACAGGAAGATCGGGTCCAGCAGCGTCCGGTGGGAGCAGGCAAAGAGCACGCCGGACCGGCCCGTGGCCCTCTCGGCGCGCGGCGGCGGCGGCGCACCGCGGACGAGGACGCGCACGCCCAGCGCCCAGAAGGCGTAGTACACGACCGGCATCGGCAGCAGCGCGCCGGCGGCGATGCGGAGGCAGGCGAGCGCGAAGCCGGCGGGGAACCACAGCACGACGAGCAGCGCGACGAGCGGCGTCGGGCGGCGCACGAGGCGGCCGTCGTGGAAGATGACTGGGCGCGGCAGCTGGTCCATGCCCACGGGCTCCACCGACGCCCGGGGGACGATGTAGGCCTCCTGCCATTGCCACGAGCGTTAATGGCAAATTAAGATGAGGGTCTCTCAACATTGAAAGCTATTCTACTGCCAGTACCGGCGCATTCAAGACCTGATGATGCACAGCTACCACGGCACCAATTAGCTAGCATAATTTCTCAGCCTGACTCCAATGGGCTACGCATACCCAAATCTAAAATGGGTAAGTAAATGATATTGTAGCGTCTCTAATAGGATATATAAACATAAAACCTGTTTTAGATTCTTTCTGAAACAGGATGCAAATATGAGTGCTCTTCTCATGTGATTCAAATACCAACTCTTTCCAGGTTGCGTATTGGGGACATCCGTTTTGGGTCTCCAAGGCTGGGTTGGGCGACACGTAAAACATAAACATAGGTTTCCAGTTATAAGTGTGCTTGTCGGAGTCAGCCTCGTGAACCAACACATGAATTTCAAACTATTTCTTCTTTTTTTTGTCAAACTCGTGCAAAAGTTACAGGACCAAAAGCCAATCTCGTAACGCTCTGAAACCATGCATGCCTCTTAACTAGTACTCCGTTGCTAGAAGATCAACTCATATGGACAGATTCCTTTTCCTTTGTATATAAAAAGGGAAGAATATATTGATTAATATTGTAGCCCCAGTATAACTCATCTGAACACATGACTAATACTTATTATCGCATTTATACTCTTTGATTGACTCGAGACCGCATCCCTCTCATACTACTTGAAGGACCTGATTGAAAAGAAAATCGGAAAAGAGAAGTAGTCTACTGTTAGAATAGATGAAGAGCAATTCATGAAGGCACATGACTTGCATGCCAAAAAAACCATGATAGACAGACGACAGTAGCAGCAGCACATCACCCTTTCGATCCCCCATCTAGCTCACTCCAGCTAGTAAATATAAATATGGTTAGTTAGGTGCACCTAAAAGGCAGTACTACTGTGTAGTACTACCACTGTAGGGCGCAGTAACCCAATGTACGTGATCTGCGCGACGTTATCAAAAGATAATTAACCGTGTGTTTATTACAAGCCAAAAGTGGTCTGAGACTCTGGACTTCTCGTCGTCCAAATCCAGTGCATATGTGTTGCATTGGTTCGTAGCCACTGTTGAAGCGTGTCTTTTTTCCCCCAAATTCCAATGGTAACGTACAGTATGTTGTTACATCAAACTTTTTCTACATAAGTTATATTAGCTTGTCCACGAAACAAAAGGCCCTAGTATAATATAATCGCGCTGGTGAATCAATTAAACTGATGTTTAATAAAAAGTAACAGAGGAAGTACTTAATAACCAACCGAGATTGAAATTAAGATGAAGAGCGTAAGTTGGGCAGCATGTGCCGTGCCGAGTCATTAAAACTAACGACCACCCCTTTTTTTGAGATGAACCAACGAACCCTCTTCACGAACCGGGCAAAGATGTGAACCAACCAGACACTACGTTTCGCTCAGAGCAGTCCTGCTGCTTGTTTTGTGCGCAGTTTTAGTACTGGTAGTTGCGCTGCTCTAGGAGTATCTTTCCCTCTTCCTAGGCTGCTGGGGCTCATATGCAAGATGTGGGCAATGAACCACCAAATTTACACGGACCAATTGGCGACAGAAATTAGCAGTACAGCGGCAGGCAGAAACCTAGATTTGACTTGATTGATCAACTATGATGTCCCAGTTAGCGTAAATTTTAATTGAATATTCAAAATTCACAGGCAATTCACTTGCCCGACCATACATGGTTTACATGTGTGTGTTTATTTGATGGAACTAAAGAGGGTCGGAGATTCAAAAAAAGGTTTGCTATTTTACATCCCTACACAACATGGCCACTAGACTTTTACACGAATTTTGAGGACTTTATAGTTTGCTTTAAAATGATACCTATTTTGAAAATACAACCAACATATACCACGCTAGGATTAGAACACAGGTCTTTAGGTTTGAAGTGTGGAGGCTTTAAATTGTACCTTATTACCGGAATTGGAGACATCCACGGCCAGTTTCAAACACAGGGGTTTCATATGATTTTTCTTTCACAAGCTGAATAACCTCATACAAATATTATGCTAAATTCCTGTTTTTCCTAACTACAATGCTCGCTTCACAATAATGAGTGTTAACTAAATATGGCAATACGGACATTTCGGAATTTAATTGCGGTAACCACAGTACTGACCTTGCAGAAGCTCATGAAGGGGTAGTCAGACCGGCTGCCGCCGAGGCCGACGTCGGGCACGTCGCCGCCGGCGAACATCTCCCGTAGCGCCTCGGCCTTGCGCCGTCCAACGAGCACTCCCCGGCGCGCGTCCACCATGCCCGTAGCGCGCCCGCGCCACGTGGACAG
Organism: Neostapfia colusana; assembly: GCA_030760725.1. Lineage (NCBI taxonomy): Eukaryota > Viridiplantae > Streptophyta > Magnoliopsida > Poales > Poaceae > Neostapfia > Neostapfia colusana. The sequence goes on from JASWHV010000003.1 coordinate 33,720,072, forward strand.
CTCCGTCCCCGCGACGGCGTCGGTGCCGAGGCACTCCCTGAGGAACGGCTCCGCCATGACGCGCGGCGTGGCCGTTAGCACCACGCGCCTCCGCGCGCACGCCGAGAAGACGCGCCACGCGCCCGGGTGCACGTCGGCCGCGTAGAACCGGGGCAGTACAGCGCGCGCCGCGGACTCGATGTCCGACACCCTGGCGCCCGCGGTGGCCGCGAACACCAGCACGCGCGTCGCCGCCGACTCCGACGCCAGGACGCGCAGCGCGGCCGCCAGCGGCGCGAGGAGCAGCAGCAGAAGCAGGCGCGGCACGCCGCCGGCCTCGAACGCCACCAGCGCGTAGTACGGGAACGCGCTGCGGGAGCGGAGCAGCGTGCCGTCCAGGTCCGCCGCCACGGCGTGCGACCCGCGCCCTGACGCGTCGCACTTGTCCACCGACGGGAACGGTTCCACCCCGGCCGCCGCCGCCGCCGACTCCATTATCTAGCTCGCTCTCCACGCGCTGTGCCGTGCAAGAGCTCGAGCTCTATGTCCGTGCTGTGCGTGGGCTTGCTGCTGCGTGCGTGCGCGGCAGCACGTATATATAGCGCAGCAAGCGCCGTTGCGAGGGCCCGTGCACGCGTTTGTGGCGAGGAGGAAGATGCGGTTGGCTGGTGAGCAGTACGGGTGGGCGTTTCATTACAGTTGCACTACGGTGCATATTAACCTGAGACGCACAAAGAATCCATTTTTGATTAACAGATGGAGCACGCAAAGCTAAAGACGGGTGAACAGTGCCATTTGCGATTTACTATCTTCTTCATTTATCGCGAATATGACGTGTCCTATGAGGTCCATATGGTGAGCTGGAGCGAGGGACTTAGGCAACGTGGCAAATTATCATATTTTTAGCCATATATCGAAATAGAAAAAATACAAGACCATAGTCCTAAGAGGATATATTTGAAAAAAAAATTACCCACAATTAAAATCGCCTATGTTAACTCTTATACCACCAACAATGTACCAGTTCCAAGTAGGCGTAGAAACTAGTCGAGAAAAATGAACTAGATGTCGGGAGAACCGGATCAGATTAAGATCAAATAAATTTTTTATCTATTTTTAGTTCAATATGTAATAAGGGCCGACGTAAGTTAAAGATCCGCGCCCAAGCCCTTTACCATGTCAGGTCCCATGTTCTCGCAGCTGCGGCTCATCATCAAGGAGCGTGAGGTGTTGTAGCCTTTCCATTGTGATCTGATGGCAGTAAGGCCGGAGGGAGGTGTGGGTGGCAACACCATCATTGGATTAGGTTTTTTACCGTGTCATGGGGATGGAACTTCTAGTACCTTGGAGATCTATAATTGAATGACAAAGCATGCTTATTGACAATGTAAAACTATTTTTCTAACATGTATAGGTCGTAGATCTGCACTTGACGAAGCATGCTCATTGACAATATAAATTTATTTTAGTGAGCTTGGTTATTAAAAGGTTACCCGTCAAGAGATAAGTGAACTAGCTAGAAGCAATATGTATTGCAAAATCAAATACTCAATATGTTTTGATTTTCTAAAGAAAATACTTCACTACAGGAAAAACGATCATTGACGACGGCCAGTTTTATTGTCGACGGGGCCGTCGTCTTTAATTTTATTGACGACGGCTAGAAAAAGCCGTCGTCAATAACACAGTTATTGACGACAGCTGAGCGAGTACCGTCGTCAATAAATAATTGACGACGGTGCCCGTCGTCTTTAACTTAATTCGGGCCCACCCCAGGAGTTATTGATGACGGTGACCTAGCACCGTCGTCAATAACACAGTTATTGACGACGGCTGAACGAGCACCGTCGTCAATAAATTATTGACGACGGTGCCCGTCGTCTTTAACTTAATTCGGGCCCACCCGAGGAGTTATTGACGACGGTGACCAGGCACTGTCGTCAATAACGGGACATATAACCCGTACGCGAGCCGGGAGGCGGCCACTGCCGCCTCCCGACTCGCGCCGAGGTCTCGTCGCCGCCGCCCTCCCCGCCGGTCCCCGCCACCGCCACCGCCGGTCCCCGCTGCCACCGCCGAGGTAAGTCCCCCTCCTCCTCCCCCTCCGGCCTCTCCCCCGCTTTCCTCGCCCCCCGGCCGCGCCGCCGGCGACCGGCCGGCAGGCCTCGCCGTCCTCCCCCCGTCTGGCCTCTCCGGACCCTCCCCCGTCCCGGTGACCGCGACTTGCATGGAGAGCGACAGCGCCAAACACATCCGGGACTGATCTCCCATGCCCACCCTGCCCTCCGCATAAACCTGCTAATGGTTCGGTTTGGAACCGGTTTTGAAAACTCTGTACAACTTTATATCCCAGCCTCTGGATTTTCTTGCGCCTGTGTCAACTCTACTGCAACTACATTCCACCCTACATCCAATTTCAGCATTTTTTCATCTTCTGATCCTGAATCCTAATGGCTTCAGACCATCAGTGTAGATGCCAGCTTTAGGATCTAATTTTTTTGTTCTACCAAAGTTTTTGTTCAGTTTCTGGTGATTGCGCCATTTTTGCTCTTTTGTTGTGGCATTCAGGATTCACATTCTAGTTTTCCAAATTTCTAGCGTGCATTTTCATTTTGCTTCTTCCTGTAACACTTTTTTATAAACTGTAACTGATTTTCTTTTTCATAAAAAGTAGATGTGCTGAAATTCAAGTTTAGCAGGCATTTTCACAGACACTTTCTTAATTAATTAAATTGGCTTCACCTGATTTGCCCTCTTGGAAGTTTTGACTAGGCTACAATAGTTATGTAGTAATTCATCTGATGATGTAATCTAAATTGGCTTCATGAAAGCAGTGAAACAAAAGGCGGTAAAAGGTGGCCGCTTGGGCGCGCCTTAGCGCTCCGCGCAGCCCTCCCGCCTTGCCTCGGTGGGTAGGCGGTCGCGGCGACCGGTCAACCACCAAACAGGCTGAAATGAAACCAAGTGCCTAGTGGGCTGGGGCATGTGACAATTGGAAACGGGGAAAGAGAGAGAAAATAGAAGTGGGCTGTGGAAAATTAATCAACACAGCAGAAATATGTGCTACTATATTTTTTAAAAAATTATAAAACACCACTGCTACAGTATATAACGCCTAGGCACACTTAGGCTCTAGGCGGAGGGTCACCGCCCGCCTAGCGCCTTTGGAACCTTGCATGAAAGCATGGCTTCCAGCATTTTTCCTACATAGTTGCTAAACATTAGTTACTCATGCCAACTAAGGCACTAGTGAATCATTTTCAGTTTGTAACACACAATGGAGCTTTAGTCCAGGCCGTGTTAACTAGAGAATTTCAGTAACTTTTCCATGTTACAGGTGGGGTTGGATGAACTTAAGGGCACATGTTTAGACTGTGTTTAGTTGTAAGACAATGTTGGATGGGATTGCATTATGTCCATGTTTTGTAGGATTGAGAAATCTAAATTGCTTGTTTGGTTGATTGGAGAGGACGAGTTGATTTCTTCTTTGGTTGGAGGAACAAAGATGGATGGGACAGTATTAATTAGCTAAATTTGCAGACTGAGTATCCCGCAAGAAAATTGGTTTTCGTTCGGTTGGAATTGGACTGGGTAAAAACAGGCCGATGTGAATAACGGGTTGGTTTAGACTGGTTTCACGCTAATAACAGTTCGGTTCAGTTTGGGTTGGGTCTGTACCGTCCGGACCTAGAGTGGGCTTAGAATCAGGTCTTGAACTGTGGGTACGGATTGGATCGAGATCTCGCTCTCCTATATCCCCCTCCGCAGCAGCAGTCCACCAGGCCGAACTCTGAAACGCGTGCAAGCGAATCCAGCTCACCACGGGGAGCGGCCGATCGCTAGCTAGCCTGCTAGGCTGGGAACCTTTTTTGCTAATGGGCTCAGACCAGTTTCAAACTGTAGTGTGGGATGTGCATTGGTTTGGGTTGGGTTGCTTTTTTTTTACAGTCTGGTCTGGTTTGGTTTGAGCACATAAATTAATGGGCTGGTTTGGGTTAAATTAAATTTACACAGTCTATGGTTTGATCTGGATTTGGAGTTGGTTTTCGGCCCAGTGACAGGTTTACCTCCGCAGCCTTCTTTCTCTGCAGCATCATCCCTGCCTACTTGCCACGATGATCACCCCTTCCCGCTGCTGCAGTAGCTAGTTTGCGATGAGATGTTTTGAGCGAAGCGAGGCCACTCACTTATCGAAGAAGCGATGATGGGAGGATAGCTGGTGCTTGGAAGGGTCAGGTGGGGAGGCCGATCAAGATGAAACTGGTTCGCGCGCGGAATTGAAGTATTGAATGCTATACAGACGTCTGCATCCTCGAGTTGCATTCGTGGATTGTTGCGCTTATTTGTCTAACCTCCCCACTCACGCCGAGGTCTCATCACCGCCACCCTCCCCGCCGGTCCCCGCCCCCTCCCCCCTCTGTCCCTCGCCTCTGTCCCCCGCGGAAGGCGGGCTCGAGGTTGTAGGATGGACGGCGCCAGAGGGATTGGTGGTGGCGTTGCTAGTGGTTGAGCTGCTGCTGCAAGTGGTAGAATAATAAGATGAAGCACCACTATGAGGAGGATTATTTAATTCGTTAAGCTTCATTTTAATTAGGAACTTCAGCTCAGTGCACAGTTCACTCTTATTCTTGCAATTTTTATGTGGCCACTCAATGTTTAATTAGTATTGTAATTGATTATTGTTTAATTAATACTTTGATTGATTGTGTGATTAGTTACTATATGTAAATAAATGGGTTTCGGCCCGGTCCGGCCTGACACGACCCATTTAGGGTCTGTCACGGCTCATTTAGTGGTAATGTATTAGTCGAGACAGGCACGGAGGACGGGAAGCTCGCGCGCGTGGACGGCGGGCCCCAACGGTGGGGTTTCATCTTTGAACCACTTACAACGGGGTATAACGTACGACGGCTAACCCTAAAGGCGTCGTAAGATAATGGCAGACCCCAACGGGGCATAACTTAGGACGGCTGACCCACTTCTTTGTCTCTCCTTTTTTCCTTCTCTCTCGTTCTTTCCTCTCTCTCTTTTAAATGACTCAAAAACGAAAGATTGACGTAAACCTATACAACATGCGTCACCCGTTTCGAACGGGCCCGTCTCACATGTGTTGCGCATGTGAGGCGTGTACGTTCGGAATTGTCCCTTTTTGGACAGCCTGGGAGTGACCGAGGGGGCGTGGCATGTGATGAAACGCGGGTTTAGATCTAGACGAGATTTCGACGGCATAACCCTGTTGTTCTCTGCTGCACCATTTTCGGGCGTGCAGTGGAGAACAGCGGGGTTATGCTGCCGAAATTTCGTTCGGATCCATACCACGCGTCTCGTCGTGAGCACGCTCCGCTCGATCACTCTTGGGTGGGTTTAGGACCTATCCTTTCCAATAGATGTAGGGCCGTGACATAAATAAATTATAAAGTAAATATAATTTCCTTGACATTAAACTGCAGATTCAAACATGGGTGAGGATCGTAGTTGGATGTATACCGGTTGGAAGAACAGTTCTGGTGGTCACTCGGATGAGTGGTTCGCAAAGACAGATGCTTTTGTAGATCGAGCGTTTTCATTGTCAAAGATCGATAAGGTGCGGTGCCCATGTACGAAATGTCAAGGTGCAAAGTGTTGGGACAAAGTGAATTTGGCGTTTCACTTATGTCGATACGGTTTCATGCAAGATTATGAGGTGTGGACCTTTCATGGTGAGACATCTTCTCAACCCTTACAAGTTTCAGATGAGGATGACAACACGGGGGTCGATAGGATGGACGAGATGTTTGATGCTATAAATCCTGAATTGATGGAGGATCCTCCTCCAACGGAGGTTGAAGCGTTTTTCACGCTTCTCAAAGCTTCAGAAGAGCCGTTGCATGAACACACCGAAGTGACGCTCCTTACTTTCATGACTAGATTTATGGCCATTAAGTCTAAGTATTTCTTCTCCAATAACTGCTACAACGATCTTATCAAATTGATCAGCGATATCCTTCCACAACCACATAAAGTGCCTAAAGATATGTATCAGTCTAAGAAGTTGATTTCTGGTCTAGGTATGAAATATGAGAAGATTGATATGTGTCTAGACAATTGCATGCTTTTTTGGAGAGAGCATGCCAACGAGAACAAGTGCTTAAAATGTGGTAAAGCGAGATTTGTCGAAGTTGTTAATGACGACGGTTCAAAAGTAATGACTCAAGTCGCACAGAAGCAGCTTCGCTACTTGCCTGTCACACCTAGGTTCAAGCGTTTGTTTCTATCTAAAAAAACAGCTAGACACATGAGGTGGCATAAAGAAGGTGTACGTGAGAACAACAGCATGATGGTGCACCCGTCGGACGGTGAGGCATGGAAGGCGCTTGACCACTTCGATCTAGATTTCGCCAATGACGCGAGAAATATTCGCTTTGGGTTGGCGACAGATGGCTTCTCACCGTTTAGTACAAACGTCACACCATACTCATGTTGGCCCGTGTTCGCTATTCCGTACAACTTACCACCATCGCTTTGTATGAAGTATGAGTTCATGTTCCTATGCCTTATTGTACCTGGACCGGATCATCCTGGTTCACGACTGAACGTGATGATGCAGCCATTGATTGAAGAGTTCAAAATGTTATGGACAGGAGTCGAAGCGTACGACTGTTATAGAAAACAGAAATTCAACCTTCGAGCTGCGTACTTGTGGTCTATTCATGATTTTCCAGCTTACGGCATGTTTTCTGGCTGGAGCACTCATGGTCGATTGACATGTCCAATATGTGCTTCGGACACGGATTGTTTTCGTCTAATTCATGGTGGCAAGATATGCTACTTTGATTGTCATAGACGTTGGTTACCGCCAAATCACGTGTTTAGGCAACAGAGAAATGCCTTCAGGAAGGGTACCATTGTAAAAAAGGGACCACCACAACGTCTGGACGGGTCGGAAATTGTTAAACAGCTCAATAATCTAGTGCCAGATGAAGGTCGTCCTGGATATTTTGTTGGTTACGGAGAGGATCACAATTGGACTCATATATGTGCACTATGGGAGTTACCGTATATGAAGTCTTTAATTCTAATGCATAACATTGATGTCATGCACCAGGAACGTAACATGGGCGAATGCATCATAAGCACGTGCTTGGATATGACGGGAAAAACAAAAGACAATATAAAAGCTCGGAAGGATTTGGCAGAGGTTTGTAACCGACCAAGTCTTGAGCTCTCCGAAGCTGGTGGCAAACCACGAGCTTGTTTCTGCCTTCGACCAAAAGAAAAGAAAGAAGTCTTCAAGTGGTTGAAACAGTTGAAGTTCCCAGACGGTTATGCTGCTAGCCTGAGAAGAGCCGTTAATGTTAAGACTGGAAATCTTACTGGTTTGAAGAGCCATGATTATCACATAATCATGGAAAGACTTCTGCCGGTTATGTTTCGAGACTATCTTGACGATGAGGTTTGGAAGGTGTTAGCCGAGCTTAGCTATTTTTATAGACAGCTTTGTGCTAAAGAAATCAAAAGGGAGATGATGGAGAAGTTGGAAAAAGAGATACCCGTGCTTTTATGTAAGATGGAAAAAGTATTTCCTCCAGGGTTCTTCAATCCAATGCAACACCTTCTAATCCATCTTCCATATGAAGCTAAAGTAGGTGACCCTGTTCAATATAGGTGGATGTACCACATTGAAAGAGCACTCAGATGTCTAAAACCGATGGTTCGTAATAGGGCAAGGGTTGAAGGATGCATCGCCGAAGCATTTACACTTCAGGAGATAGGATACTTTTCAAGTGTCTACTTTGTAGAAGAACATAATGTTAATGCATCGGTGTTACGGTATAATATGGCTGAAGCAACCTCTTGTAGCGAACTCTCACTTTTTCAAACGAGAGGCACCACTGTTGGTAGTGGCACGAGCTATGATGCTTCAGCAGATGAAAAGACAGCTGCTTTGTTATACATGTACGCTAACATAGATGGGATGGACAATTTTTTTCAGTAAGTGGTTGTTCAACATCTATACAAATTTGTGTGGTGTGTTATACATCTACACCAATAATTCTTTTTTGTCCTGATTTAGTGAGTTCGATCGACAAAATTGGAAGTCTAAGCAGCAACCTACTAGCAAGCAAATACAAACAATGCGACACTATGGAGTAAATGGAGGACCTAACTTCCAAACGTGGTTTCGAAATCATGTAACGTTTTCCTTGTCTTGTTCCTCTTAGTAATTATGTTCATAGCATAAAATAGTCTTCTTACTTCATATGTTGGACAGTGCAAGACACAAGTCGGTGTTCATGAAGATTTGCGACAACTGTCCAACGGATCCATTAAAGTTAAACTCTTCGGTCGATATGATGTCAATGGGTTCCGATTCCGTTCAACTCAATTTGAAGCTCAACGTCCTCTAAGGGCAACATCAAACACCGGAGTTGTGACAAGGGCCGCAGATGCCGAAGGACATGAAACTAATTTCTATGGGATCATAAAGAAAATCCTAGAATTTAGTTTTGCCGGGAATAAAGACTTTAAAGTAGTCTTCTTTGACTGTGATTGGTTTGATAATAACAATGGAACTCGACAAAACCAATTTGGCATGGTAGAAGTCAAACACAAGGACCGACTACGAGGCTACGACACCTTTGTCCTTGCACACCAAGTCGAACAAGTGTACTATCTACAATATCCGTGCGAAAAACTTAGTGCATGGTGGGTTGTACAAAAGGTGAATCCTCGTGAGCGGTTATATACACCGGACAATACTGGTTACATTGATGAGGCAGATGTTGTTTACCAAGAAGAAGAGTTGCCGGATTCTTTTGTCGTTGAGCCTGGTCTACGACTCGATGAATTAGTTGGAGATGCACAAGATGTACAGACTCATAATGTGAAAAAACGAAAACGGCGAACAACCATGACAAAAGATCGATGGTCCGGTTTACGAAGTAGAGTACATGATCGTGATACTGATGAATTTTGAAATTAAGTACAAGTATCGTTTCTTCCATCTCTTCTTTTGTCTTCTATATTTTCCTTTAAATTCATTATCAAATTTCCTTTCATCAGGATGTCATCGAGCAGTAGACGACGGGGGACGCGGGGCTTTCTGCCCCCGAGAGCAGACTCTGTTTTCCAGGGCTGTCAGTCTAGCAATGGTAGACTGTCTCAGCTGTTGGGCCTCGACAGAGGCCAGGGGTCACGAGAGCGGTCACGACAGGTAAAGAATAATTAATTACATAAATTATATAAATAACTTTCTTAAATCTATATTACCAATTTTCAAATTTTTAGGACGACTCTACGTCTGAGGAGACAGAGGTCAGGGGTCCTCTTCAGACACCACAGGTTTCGGAGCCTGTTACAGATCCTGCTTCGGATCCTCTTCAGGTTCCGGCACCGCAGGATTCAGACCCTGCTTCAGAGCCTTCCACAGAGTCTGATGTGGAGCCGGCTCCACAGCGGCGTTACAGGAGGAGCCACTACGTGGCTCCTCCTCCGGTTCCTGCACGGCCAGAAGATCGGGTCGTTATTCGTCCGGTTGGCGATAGGTAAGTAAATCAATAACAAATCAATTTAGATATTTTAACACTTATATATGTACTAATTGAGAATCGTGTATTAGGTCTTGGGCCGATGACTCGTTCACGGGTCAAGGACGCCACCGCCAGGTCAACGCTGTCCTGGGCCAGCTCATCCGTTGTCACTACCCCGGTCTAGTGAACGGACGGGCTGCTACGTCTTGGGACGATTACGCTACGGCCCAGGACATTACCTATGGCAACCACCAGGAGCATGTGTGGCATGAATTCATGGTAAGCAAATCGTCTATTTGTTAAATGCGAACCTATTATATGTTAAGTACATTAACTTGTATATTTCTACTTGTAGAAATATTACCGTTTGGAGGACGAGGCCCAGCTGGATCACGCTCGCCTGGTCTTCAACAACAACGCTAGGAAGCTCCTGACGCAGTCGATTTCAACGGCTCGCATTCAGGCTACGAAGGCGTACTATAAGTTGCATCCGGACGAGGGTGAGCCGGGGCAGTTTAGGGATGTGGCGGACAAGTACTTGACGGAGGCACAGTACGCAGAGGTAAATTCTTTATTTTACTTTGCTTCATTATCCAATTTTCATCAATGTTTTCATCCAACAACAAATGTGTGCAGGTCAGCGTACCGTGGCTTGAGTCCTGTCCGGACGCCTACAGTTCCCTGTGTGCTCGTTGGGCGAGCCAGGGCTTCCAAGGCGTGTCGATGACCCGCCGACAGAGTCGAGGGACGGACGGGAAACACCGTCTTGGCGGGGACGGCTACGTACGCCTTGCTAAACGGATGGTAAGTGATACTCGAATTATATTCTAGTTAATTTCTATCGCTACCATTATGCTAACACGTATCGATAGGAGCGCGAGATCGGTCAGGAGCCGACCGCTATCCAGGTGTGGAGGAGGGGTCACATGGGAAGTGACCCCTCGCAGCCTGATCAGCTGTCTTCTCAGACAGCGACAGAGACGTTGGTGAGTTCTTTAGTTGACTTAATTGTATTATCTTTAAAACTTCTGATGACTTTAATTTTCTGTATTTTCAGGAAAAGTATGGGGAGGAGGTGCGGAGGCTTCGAGGCGACGATTACGATTGGCAGAACTCGCCGATCGTACCTGAAGCCGCCTATGCAAGCGGTGGCGGTAAACCTCACGGCCGGTGAGTTCTGTTGTTTTCATTTACTTTCATTAACTTCGAGATACGAAACTTTAATACTCTTACTTCGTTGTGTAGGTTGGCCATCTTCGATGGAGTAGTAGACTCGAGGGAGGCGCGGTCTTACTCGAGGGCCTCTTCATCGCAGGGTGGATCCAGCAGGCGTGGCAGCCGTGATCTGGAGCTCCAGAGTGTCCAGGAGGAGCTCCAGAGGACGCAGGAAGCGCTGAGGCTCGCGAACGAGAGGCAGGCAGCCGAGCTCCGGGCTAGGGACGAGTATCAACACTCGTACATGCTACAACTGCAAGCTGCCATGCAGGTAAGTTCAGATCAATGTACTCAAAGTTTCTAATATATAAATGACATGTATAATAATTTACTTCATATTTGCAGGCTATGGCCACAGGACAACCCGTTGTCTTTCCTCAGTGGGCGCCGCCACCGATACAGCTACCACAGGGGCCGACGTCAGGAGCACAGGTACAAAATTTCTCATAATAGCTGCAACTAGTTAAATTTGCTCAAATTTAGTTGAATTTGATCAAACTTACTTAAACTTAGAGAAAACTAGTTAAACATCCTCAAACTGAGTAAAATATGGTACAACTTACTCAACTATAGTCAAATATGACCAAACTTACTCAAACATAGCCAAAACTTTTTGAACTAGCTCAAACACAAACACTACTAGTCCATACTTCTCAAACTTAGTAAAATATGAGCAAACTTACTCAAACATAGCCAAATCTAGCTAACTTGCTCAATTTTAACTTGTAATGAGTTTATTTAATCATATACACATTTGTGAACTTCTAATTTGTCTACCTATACATGTACATCATAGGGATCGGCGACACGGGCTCAGGAAACTCCATCCCCTCAGCAACCTGCGTTTGGACGAGCGCACGACGACTTCCTGGACTCCGGTGGCAGCGGTCGGGGTAGCGTAGGGTAGTGTGGCGTGCGTATAGTGTTTTTGTGCCTGCCTGTGATGTATGTTTTAATTGCCTGTGATCTGGCCATCGAGCCAGGGCTGGCCTCGAAGCCAGGGCAGGATTTTCTGTTTTTTTAAAAAATTGAAAAGCTTATTGACGACGGTTTCTGGTACTTGGCCGTCGTCAATAAGCCACTAGTATTGACGACGGCCAGGTACCAGAAACCGTCGTCAATAAGCAATTGTTATTGACGACGGCCTAGTGTAAACCGTCGTCAATAAGCCACGGTTACTGACGACGGTTTCCTGGCCGTCGTCAATAAGCTTATTGACGACAGCCTGATTTAGCTGTCGTCAATAAGTTTATTGACGACAGCTAGATTTAGCTGTTGTCAATAAATTTATTGACGACGGTTACCGTCGTCAATAAACTTATTGACGACTAATAATTGACGACAGCTCAAAACCGTCGTCTATAAGCTTTTACCGTCGTCAATAACTTATTGACGACGGTAGTGCCCTTATTGACGACGGTTTCCGGCCGTCGTCTATAGTCCCGATTCCTGTAGTGCTTGTACGTTTCCATGAAGTCTTAGCCATTACTCCAATTAACAATTTTGGTTTTTGTGATTCACGGCTTTAAAACCAAGCTCACATGAAGCGACATCACTTGTTTGATAGCTTGCTTTTATCATATACTTCTTGTTAGGTGAAATAATTAAATTCATCACTCAACTTTAGTTGAAAGCTCAACTTAATCCTTTAACTTTTAAAAGATCGAACCTAGTAAATAAACTATGGTTGGTGGGTTCAATTTAGTTCATAGTACAACGTGGTACTCCACATGGCACGCCACATCACTCTTAAGTTAAAATTCAAACTTTTAATTATTTTTCTTTTCAACTGTAGTTTTTATATTCAAATCTAATTGATCAATTATGTTTCATAGAGTTAATGCAACAAAACGACATCTAATATAGATACATTTTCACATTCTTGATTTCTAATTCAATTTTTGGACATATCATGTCGGTGTTTTTACCACGGCTAATAATCTAATGCTTCACGTTTCATACTTGGATGGCTAGCTAACAAAGACAAGGATATATCCTAGTTCGGACAACATGACCTACGTCCAACCTGGGGTGTTCTTCGGACTTGTATTAGCTCAGACAGTTCAAGGAACCACAGTTACAAGCAAGACTTTCTCGCGTGCGAGAACGAGGAGAAAGTCTAAATGTCGCGTGTGTAAGTCGTTTCCGTCGTGTAAGGGGAGGTTCTGGGCCTCCCCTTTTACAGCTTGGTCGTCTGTACTCGCCCACCGGCTCCTTATAAATAGGGCAGGGGTTTACATGGTGTGTTAGCGCCTAAGGTGGCCTGAAGCGATACAGGAGCAATGAGTTCACCTGCTCCCTTCTAGTCTACTGTCTAAGTCTACTTTTCGTCCCTGCACACTCACGCCGAGCGGGATGGGACGAATGGTGATGATGGTCTGACGTCGTTCTTGTCCCGTCGCATGTGGCCTCCCACTCTGTCTTAATTCCCTTCTGACGTTCAATCACGTCGGTATCTAAGTCTTCCGCGTGCCTCGAGGCCGGACTTTGATCCTGAATCACCTTCCTCTTCCGGTCTCGTCGTCTGGGCTTGGAGGTCGGCCACTGCTCCCGCTGTGAGGGTCGAACTTTGTGGTGACGTTGTTCCACGTCCGCGCTTTGACTTATGTCTCGTGGAAACGCGCAACTTGACCTAGTTGGTTAGTTGGGTGTCCTTTGGGTACCCGGGGTACGTTATCCCGTCATATCATTTCCACACAAGCTTGAAATTTTTTTACATTTTTTTTATATTTTATATGTAGGTCCAACATTTTAATAAAAAGCCAACTCGGTAATAAAATGTCAACTCTGAGTTGATCGATCAGTGCTCATTTTTGATTTAGCACAAGGATTTCAATATCAAATCTTTATTATTAAAATTCAACTAAGCATGCAAGCTATTTGTCGGTGTTTTGCCCACCAGCTAGTAATTGAATGTTGCACGTTTTATGTCTCGATGGATAGCTAATAAAAATAAAGATTTATATTGGTTCGAACAGATTGTCCTATGTCCAATTCGGGGATTCACTGGTCTTGTATTAGCTCGGCGGTTCATGGAACCGGGGGGTTACAAGCGAGGCTTCCTCATGCGTGGAGAGCCTAACTGTTGTGTGTATCGTGTGGGCGTGAAATCGTCTGTGAGGAGGTTTCAGGCCTCCCCTTTTATAGCCCGGACTCTTTGACCTACCCGCCGACTCCTTATAGATGGGGCAAGGGTTTACATGGTGTGTCAGTGTCTAAGGCGACCTGAGAAACTACATGAGTGATGAGTACATCTGCTCCCATCTAGTCTATAGTCTATGTTTACTTTTGGTGTCTGTACACCCACACCGAATGGGACGGATGGTGATGATGGCCGACATCGTGCCTATCTTGTCGTTCGTCGCCTCCTACTCCGTCTTGATGTCCCTTTAGCATTCCTTCATGTCATTGTTGAAGTCTTCTACGTGCATCCGGCCCGGGCTCTAGCCCGGGTCGCTCCTTCTTCCGGCCTCGTTGGTCTAGGTCGGAGGTCATACGCCGCCTCTCGTCCTTGGGGTACGGCTGCTGCACTGACCCTGTCGATCAGGGGTCGGTCGCTTGTGTCCTGACCTTGTGGTCGGGACTCATAGTGGCGTCATCCTGAACCCAGGCCTCGAGTCGGGACCTTGTGTCGGCACTTCCCGCATGGCTTGATTGGGGTCGTGGAGCCACGTGGTTTTGTACGATAGGTTGATCGGTTGCCTCTCGGGTACCTGGGCACGTAACCCGTCACTATATTATCTATATTTACTATTTAGAAGGTCTTTTTAAGCCCTCCGCATGAGTCTAAAAGAACGTACTAAAAATATCAAAAAGTAAGAACATCTAGCTAGCTATCAAATTGTATGCTTGATAAATCATAACTGTTAGATCTAATATGATCTAAATTACTAACCTTTCCATTATACTTGTTTATTAATTATCCACCTTTGTCACTAAAAAGAACCAAAATCAAATTTGGAATTTGTCTAACTAATAAACCGGGATTTGGATGGATGTGCTAGAATTGTTATCATAGAAGAGCTGTATGTGCGTATTCAAACCGGCCATAGTATTTTCACAAATCCAATCGTGTACTTTAAAGTGTTCTAGTCTACCATAGGTAGTAATTAAAAATCGTATACAGGTACGCACATATCCAAGCGTTTGAATTTCACGTGTAAGTTTTTCCTTGGGTTGTTTGGACCCAATATGAGCGATATTAGACAACACGTGTTACTACCTATCGAGTGGTACACGTGTGTGAAATCAGTTAGCAAGTCAGTGAATGAGTGCAATTAGCTAGCCCAAGCAAAAAAAAGGAAGATTCAGGGACCAACTAATCCGTTTTAATAAGAGACTAGAGACCACATGGACGACGGCGGTCATGGGGTTTCTTGATGACAAACATGCCCTAGAATTTCCTTTAAAATGGGGCACAGCTAAGCTAGTTCTTTGTCTCGATATATAGCTTGCCGGCCTTGCTTATTTCCGTGCTGCATTTTTTTTCCTTGCCCCATGCTCGCTGCTAATTACTTAAGTAGCGGTTGGACCGTGTATGTGTGTGTTGATGTTGTAGCTAATTGTGCCATGCTGGTTGATTATGCTGGACACTACTTGTTTGTTAGAAATACTAGACTTAGATAGTGTGGCGTGTGTTATGTGAGCATGTGTATTATTGTATCTTGAGTTGTTAGTTAGAAGGTTGTTGTTGTCGTTGTCGTCGACAATAATTACAAACATCAAGAAAGCTAGGTGGACAACAGACCAGAACGTTGTGAGCATCATTTGTGTTTTATCCGTTGTGCCGAAAAAACGAAATTTTCCACTGGCATAATAAAGAGAATTGCAAGATGAAATGATAATTTCGGATCATATATATATAAAGAGTGCTAATTCTCCATCAGAACGTGACTATTAAGAGATTCCGTCCTATTGTTGCGGAATAGTTGATTAGTTGGTGCTTGCATCGACGATGGTAAGCTTGAGAGCTCTTATAATTCCTCATTTATTGTGATGGATGGATGGGGTAATGGCACCGTGTCCGTCCTCTCCTCCCATCATGAATGCACAGTTCTGAAAAGATTCGTGCTTGACCACCGCTGAGGTGGCTAGAGGTCCCGTTTTGCAGAGCTCTAGAAATCTCAAAGTTACCTGAATTTGCATCGGTTACCTTTAGAACTACACACCTATCTGTAGATGGATTAAGCTTTTATTTGTAGAAGTTATTTTGTCCATATTTAATACTTTATTTTATCTTATAAATTCGAATCCCAGTATAGATCTCAAGACTAATTAAACGGATATTTCGTTTGAGGAGAGGTGGTTTCTGTTCGAGTCGTCTTGCAGTTCCATCGACAATAGCAAGCTTCCTTCGTAAAAAAAAAGCTTGCTTCATAAAAAAAAGATAATAGCAAGCTTCACTACCCAGTTACTATACTCGCAGCTGTCTTCATCATCAGTTGAAGCTCCTCGCCAGTTTTTTACATCGTAATGGTATGTGTAATTTTATTAGTACTCTGATATAGGTGATGAAATTATATATCAAGAAAGAACAAGATGAAAATTAAAGTAGGAAGGGACACACATGATGTAAGGACCGAAGAAGACTAGAGAGTGGTGGTACTTATCAATCACTTTATTTGCACCAGTACACGCACGGCACCAAATATAAATGATATTTGATCTAATAACAAAAAATTAGGATGTTTGATCTAATATAAATGATGTTATTAGATTCATCATTAAAACAATTATCACAGTACATAACTCTTTATACTTAAAACAATCTATTTTCTATATACTATTAACTAAAGTTAAAAATATTTGACATTTACCAAATCTAAAAAATATTTGTGTTCTTGAATGGAGGGAGTATCCAATCAGTGCAATATATCACTAGAACGAGAAGCATTAAGACTGTTTTTTCACGGAGAGAGCCCAACTTGCATTGCCATTGCCGGTGGTTCAACTCCTAGTAGTCTAGATGAGGGCACACCGACTCAGGTGACGCCGGCGATTCGGAAGGATTCCTTTCCATTCCATTCGCCTCTGCTCTTCTGCCGATCCAACCATTACAGCCACCGGGTTTGGTGGTCGGCCTGCCGGTGGTCGGCCTGCCGGCTTTGGCTCAGCCGTCGCCAATCGCCCATCCCTCCATTTCAATAGGAAACCTCCTCCGCAGGACCCCACCTGCCAGCACCACCGCTGCACGCAGCAAACTCTCTCTGCTCGTGGTGTCGAAGCAGAGCAGGACACGCAGTGCAGCTGCATGGTGGACTGTGGACCAAGGAAGGCCATGGCATTCAGTGCTCTGCCATTCACCTTGCATTCTCTGAACCTTCCATTTTCCATGGAGCGCCGGTCATGGAACCTGCTACCTGCTGCTACATCCATGTAAGAGAAATTTTTTTCTCTTGAAGCAAATATAAGAAAAATATGGCAAAGCAACGTCCATCTGACTGGGTGCAGTTAATGAGGTTTAGGGTTCCTGCAACTGTATGTCTCTGCCTTGCCATACCGTGCTACGTTCGTCCGGGCATGTAGATCTGACACGGGTGCATCGTGCACGGGCGTTGGATTCAACGTTAATAATTCTTCGAGCTTTGTGCTGATACAATGTGGTGAGATGGAGGATTCAGGTTCCGCGCTGCCTTCCCTCTGACTTTGGACTTTCTCTGAGGATCAGTGGCAGAGCAACACCTGCTAGAAGAATAAACCCGAGGTGCTCAAGTGTAGGACGGGCTACCTTAACGTTCCCAGCTGAAGGATTGGACGGCAAACACGAGAATCGTCGCTTCTGCCGGCTGCTCCGCCTCCACGCCGTGCCTTCTCACGACCACTCCTGCTCATCTCCTATTCACTAGAGATGACAATGGATAGAATATCCACGGATATTGTGCTCATCTACCCATACCCATTAGATAATATCCATAGCTGAATCCATATCAGTTATCTGCAACGGGTAAGAAATGTTACCCTTAGCCGTTACACGCGGGTATATCCAATACCCGCTCCTTAATATTTGCTAATGTAACTAGTCTAATTAAGTAATTAATGTTCAAGATCAAATAGTGATGAAAAATATATAGTCTTGCGAGCTCTAAAATATTTAAAAATTAATGCCTACAAAATAGTTTCTTTTTCTATGATAATGAAAATTTTGTTTATTAGTAATCCACATGTTACATGGAACCCACATGTTATTATTCGGGTACGGGTAAGCGGATATGAATATAAAGTTTTCTTACCCGATAAAAATTATCCATTGGGTTTTATCCGTTACCCGAACCCATATCTGCAGTACAACTTTCTATCCAAACCCGCACCCATTGGGTCGAATATCCGTAGTTATGCGCGTAATGGATATCCATTGTCATCTCTACTCCCCTCCCGTTCATGCCTGAGAATAGTTGATTTTATTACATGGAACATTTGGTTTATTAGACCGGAATAATCGATTCTATAAGGTGGAACAATTGGTTCCAAAGTTTGGAACAACTGATTTGAATTGCTCGAACAATTTGTTTGATGGTGGTAGAACGCCTGATTTCTTTGGGGTTGCCATGACCATGCTGTGTTGGCTGAGCTCATGGCACATTGGTCCTATGGCCTTTCATGTGAGCTAGTCTGAGGAGACGTGGCAGGGCCAGGTAAAGGACTTGACTTATGTACTATTTCATAACTTACTTTAGCCTTTATTATATATATTAGTTAAATTAGTTCTATTCTAATTCAATTTAACACTCTTCAAAGCTAGTTAACTTTTCTCGACGCATTATAAACCCTAGGGTGTGGGCGGCCTACACACATTTTCTATCCATCTAGGACGACAATGAAGAACCCTCCTGGCAAAGATCAGAATCTGAAGGAGAGGTGATAGCTAGGACAACATGATGGAAAAAATTATTTGCATCCGATATGCATCCCCGCGCTTGTGCAACCTTACAGTGATTTTTGCCATTGTCTAGATCACCGGTCTCAATAGCATTAGGTTTAGGGTTAGAGTTTATCATTTATGCTTAGGGTTTAATGTTAATGTTTAGTGTTTAGAAGGCAGAAAGAATTCAGAAACCGACTATCGGTGTTTTTACCACCGGCTAGTAATCGAATGCTTCATGCTTTATGTTTGGATGGCTAGCTAATAACGACAATGATTTATACTGGTTCGGACAACGTGTCCTGCGTCTAGTCTGGGGTGTTCGTCGGCCTTGTATTAGCTCAAGCGGTTCGAGGAACCGTAGTTACATGCGAGGCTATATTTTGTGCGGGGGCAAAGAGAAAGTCTAAGTGTCGCGTGCGTGTAAGTTGTTTTGCTGTGTAAGGGGAGGTTCCGAGACTCCCCTTTTATAGCACGGACGTCTATACCTACCCGCTGACTCCTCTAAATGGGGTGGGTCTTTACATGGTGTGTCAGCGCCTATGGCGGCCCAAAGCGGTGCAAGAGCAATGAGTACACCTGCTCCAGTCTAGTATATGATCTAGTCTACTTTACGTCCATGTACACCCGTGGCGAGCGTGATGGGATGAGTGGTGATGATGGACCGACGTCGTGCTTGTCTTGTCAGGCATGGCCTCCCACTCCGTTTTGGATTCCTTCTGCCATTCTATCACATCGGTATGTAAGCCTCCCGCCTACCTCCGATCCAGGATCTAACCCGGGTCGTCCTTTCCACAACCTTGTCGGCTGAGCTTGAAGGTCGGATGTTGCTTACTTCCTTGGGGCCGGGCTTCCTATCGACATCATCCCAAGTTCATAGCGTAGGCCATGGCCCGCGCAGCCACATATCTCCGGCAATTGGTTAGTCGATTGCCTCTTGGGTACCTGGATACATTACCCCATCAGTAGCCCCTGGCCTTCGGTCGAGTTCTTTTCTAATCGTCGGAGGCACATTCTTCTGTACATCGAAGGTCCTCAAAAGGATAAGAGAAAATGAAAGTTGTGTGACACTCGTTGTTTTGTTTTGGCTCGTGGCTCGTCTGATCTCAAAGCCTTAGGCGCCGAGCCCATCATGACTTTGAGTCGTCCGATAGCCCCGAGCCCTCCCTTCACAGGTCGGGCTTGGTTTTTTTAGCAAATTCGCTTCGATCCCCATCCGAAAACAGTTCACGGGCTTGGAGGGTTTGAGACGAACGGGAATCAGGTTGACCTGATCGAGGCTTGAAGCCCACGTTCTATAAGATCCCTCTTGGTACATTGGCGCAGATCTCAGGCCGTTCACGGGCCCGGGTGGCTCGATGCCGACCCGTCGGGGGGTTACCGGGAGTCACAAAGATAAGACTTGGATATTAGACTTAGAGATGTCGGAAGCGTCGGAGCTCCCGAGTGTGCCATTGATGGCCACCTCGCATCATCTGTCCCACACTCGGGTTCGTTCCGGGCGATCCTTTTGACCTGCATGTCCGGTAGACCTTTGAATCCAAAACATTGATGGGACCTTGAAAGTGGGCCATAAAAACTTACCTACTTACCTGGGCCTTTGATTCGTACGACCCATCGATGTCGCGTCAAGGGTAGGCTAGAGGGCACGGAGGAGAGGTGGTTTGGAAGGAGGAAAAGGTGATGCACGACTCTTCAAATTGTTGCAGATATCGAAGAGGAAAATTTGTCTGGCCAAAATTATGGTGGAGGTCTTGGGAAGCATGCGACCACTCTACGGACGGGAGGCGTTGCTGCGAGGCGCGTGCGTCCGTGGGCCCCAGCGCCTTTGCTCATTGCCATCATGTGCCGGCTATATAAATGCCCTTTGGGGCGCAAGTCTTTATGCCTTTGTTTTCCTCTTCCGCTCGAACCTTCTCATGCTCCTGCTTCTCTGCAAGACTCGACAACGTGAGTTAGAAGAAGATTTGAAGGAGAAAATGTGTGCTTTTCCCTTCTACCGAGCCCCACTTTGAACTATGAAGGCGTTCCCTCTGTGTGCGAATGACGACCGCTAACTCCTTGATCCTGATGGGCGACGATGCCTTCGTTCTTCCGCTGCTAAAGTTTGTGGGGAACTGGCGTCCAGACTGGCTTCATCTCCGCGAGGAAGGTTCGGTTCTTCCGTTCCTCACGAACTGGCCGTCCGTCGTTCGGGGCTAGCGGTGCTCGGACGTCATGGAGGCGTACGAGTAGTGAGTCCTCATGGTCCAGATACGAGTCGAAGCGTTACAAGTAGAGGGGGTGACTGAAGGCAAGCGAACTTGCAAGAACGCTGCCCGGGGGTAAGTGAGCTTGCAAGAACGCTGAATTGAGGATGTTGCTTGTAATAATCAAATTTATTATACACATTAACCATCCTCCTGTAAGCCTTTGTTCAATCATATGCCCTTTTCCCTTGTATTGTGAATGTACCGGCCCTTCGTGGCTCCTCTAATGAAGAAAAGCAGAATACTTCCTTTTAATGCAAATGCACTAGCCGTTTGTGGATCTTCCAATGACAAAAAGCAGAAAATTTTTCTATGCGCATGAAAATTTTGCTTTGTGTTGTGTTTTTGGTCCATTGTTTTGAGAACTTTTGCAGTTCTATTTGGGAGTCGTGAACACTAGGTCAGAAAAATGGCACGTCGCTTTCGTTCCTATACTTTGCTCGACCCGTAGCCCCGAGAATTTTTGTAGTTCTAGCCGTAGGTTGCGAAGTGCGAAGGAAGTACTTAGAAAATTTTTATAAGTTTTTTGAGGGTAGTAGACCCCGAGTGGCACGTGGTGGCCGAGTTGGTCGCGCACCTCGTGTTACTTGAGCCACGTGGATCCGCTCGGGCTCTGACTATTCAAGGTCGTGGGCATAGCCCTTTTTGACGAGTTGTTGCGCCCGAGCTTGAGCCTAGGATGCAGGGCCCTACTTTGCGTGGAAGTAAAAATTCAAAAGAGGATGAGGGCACTTATATTTTGGCTTCCAACTTGTTTCCTTTCACTCGGAGGTTGGGGTTGCTACGGGTTAAACCGTGTCGACATTTGGATTTCTGACTAGTAATCGAATGTGTCGTGCGTTCTACCTCTAGGTCGCCTAGCCAAGAACACAATGGATTTATCCTTGTTCGGGCAAGGTTCCCTACGTCTAGCCTGGGTGTCTCACTTGTTCTTACTCAAGAATGGGGGTGGTTCTTACAAGTGCGAGAGCCTGTCCCTAAGGGGTTGACAGGTTCCTCTCTTTTATCCTCACGCCTTCTCTCATTTTATAGGTGAGGGAAAAGTTGTGGCTACATGGGACCGCCTGTCCCATCGTGCGTCCGACAGGGCACTTGATGGCATCGCCGTATCCGTAGTCTGCAACGACGCCTGCTCCCATCTTGTCGTATGGGTTGACATACCGGGGCGCACGCGTGCCCCGCGTATTACTCCACTTGAGTTCCAACGGAGGTGATGGGCCTTCAATGCTGTAACTTGGGACGACACTCGAGTGCTTCCCCACTTGACCTGGGCTGTGCCTGCTCCGCATTGAAGGCCACCTGCTCCTCTCCTACCCGAGGTCGGGCTCAGGCCTTCCTTTCGTGGTCTTTCCTTCGTCTATACCCTAAGGGCGGGTCCTGCGACCCGCCTAGGGGTCGGTCCTGGGATCCCCTTCCTATTCGCTCCGCCTTCTCCCTAGCTCGGGCTCGGGCCTACTCCTTCTCGTCCTTCAGGGGATGTCTTCCTGCTTCCTAGGGGGTCGGAGCCAAGAACCCCGTCAGTAGACCTGAGCCCGTGATCGATCTCGCCGATCGATTAGGGGGTGAACCCCGATCGACCTCGTACCTGCACAACTAGAAAACAAGAAAAGAAAGAAAATCGTTAATACTTGGCTTAACTTATTAAGCCGTGACAAGTGGGCCTCCAGCGGCCGGTCACGACTTTCGGTCGCTCCCATCGGGACCCTGCGGCGAGCCCCCGGGTCCTCTTTCAAGGGGCCGGGTTGTCGGTATGGCGAGTTCGCTTCACCCCCCATCCGCAAACCGCTCGTGATTTGGAGGGGGTGGGCTAGTCAGGGTCTTTCCTAGACGGCCGAGCCCCCGAGCCCGGTGAGCTTCCTATCGGGTGGAGCTGAGCGAAACCCGTTCGTCCTGTTCGTTTTGGACGGTCGAAACCATTGGCCCTGCTTCACGCCAAGGGGCTTCCTGGTTGGGGTTCGGTGCCCGTGTTTCATCAGATCCCTGCTCGAGGCGTGCTCGTGGTTCCCTAGCTCGTCGCTGGCTTGGGCGGTTTGTTGCCAATCCTTCGGGGGGTTACCTTGACACTCGTGGGGCTAGGACTCGGCTACGAGCTTAAAGGTGTCATGCAAATGCATCCTGCCTAAGGTCGTCTCTTTCGTGGACCGCCTCACGTCACTTGTCCCTCACTCGGGGTCATCCCAGGTGTCCTCTGAGCCTTTCACCGGGCAGCCTATGAACTCGGGACCTTTCGAGCCCATAATCCGGGCTGGAGACTTACCTTCCTTCAATAGTTGTGTCGTCCTCCGCGCCTTCCTCATCAAATGGGGTTGAGGAGGCGCCGCTCGACTCAACCCCCGTGTCGCGACCGTGGTCCTGCGTCATGAAGCCAAACAGCCATTTTCCGGTGGGACCTCCATGCCTTTAGGGACGGTTTCGTCGAGGGGAAACCGAGGAGGCGCCACTCAAATCGAATCTCTAGCAGTGTAAGCGACTTTAATTCAGGGGTGGATGGGCAACGCTACGGTGGCGGTTTCTTCGAGATGGTTTGAAAGGTCACTTGTGCTCTAGCGGTTGCCAGATCTGGCGTCGCTTCGACGCCTTTATATTTCCAACCATCGAGGTTGGGGCGATACTTCGTCGCTCCAAAATGTACTGGATTCCTCCTTGTAGCAGCGTTGGTTGTTGTAGGCACGTGGACTTCTCACCGTTCCTTGTGGCATAGCGTGCTGGATCCAGGCGTCACGTTCTGGTTAACAATCTGGCGGAGGTAGCTTGCCACGCGTCGGCCATGAGGCGGGAGAAATCGCCCCCGCTTGTGGTTGCTCCTAAAGACTCAGGGGTGGTTATGGCCGCAGTTGCGGGTGCCATCGGGTTGGTCGTGGATCCGGTGCCGCCGCTCCCCGCCTCCGTCGATGTTGATGTGGCCCCCTGGGACTCGGGGCCTCCGCCGCCGGTGGCGCTTAGCAATGAGGCGACTGGAGCGGAGTTGTCCTTGGCTCTGTCCGCTGTTCCAGGAGTGTGACCTTCGCCAATCCATGGGGAGGCTGTAGCCATCCTATTCAGCGGCCGGCTCCAGGCGTAACCCTAGAGGAGTTGGCGCCGCCAGCTGTCCAAGGCAGCCACGTCCTTGCCTGGGGCGTCTCTTCGTTTGACCTTGCAAGGTGGGAGCGAGATTGCACGAACGTCGAGAGCTCCTGCGCCGAGCTCGCTGCCGCTCGGGCAAGCCTTATGACTAGATATGAGCGTATGGGTGGCGCCCTTGACCGGTTTCAGAGTGCCGCTCCCGACGACCAGGTGAGTATCTCAGTTCTGCTTTTGCCTCATCTGCTCGGGCGATCTTGTTTTGACTTTGAGCTTCATCCTCTCTTCGCACAGATTGATCAAATGGGCCGCTAAAAAGTCGCGGCTCGCGTGAGAGGGTGAGCTTTGTCGGACGGAGGCAGAGTCCATGTTGGCGGCGGCACAGGCAGAGCTTGCTCACGCCCGTGCGGAGGCTGCCTAGGCTGCTGAGGAGAGGATGCCCGTGATTTTCCGGGCGGCGGCGGCTTACGTCAAGCTCGCCGGGGCTTGCGACGCAGCCTAGGCCGCTTTGGATAAGGAGCCCCGCGCATGGGCGGCTATGGATTCCAACTCCGAGGAGGTCCGAGTGGCTCGAGACGCCGTGGTTGCGGCGGATCGACAACTCTGCGGTAAGCCTTCTCTTTGTTCTCGTGGCCTCTCCCTGCGTCTTTGTACTTAGCTTTGCTTTGTTCTTTCGGAGACGAAGGGTCTCCTGGCCGAGGTGGAGAAGGTGCTCGGTGACCGGGACATGAAGCTCACAGATCTCTGTTCCCGGCTTTCCGAGGTCGAAGCAGAGCTGCAGGGGATTCATGCTGCGGCTACCGCCACCTGTGATCTGGTCATGGGTCCGTCCTAAGAGGCATTCTCGGACAGGGACTCCATAAGGTCCCGGCAGGGGAAAGTTTCCGAGGAGCTCAACACCCTTCTGGCGGGCCTCGTCAGCCTTCGGATGACGGGCATTCCGTCTATCGTGCAGTGCTCAGCGAATTCTCAGAAGAGAGGCTCGGCGCGGAGCTGTCATCGGTCGATGACCGGCTGGCGACTCATCTGTCATCCTACAGGGGCGCCGGAGCTATCTGCGGGGCTCGAATGGCCCTGGGCATGGTGCTATCTCACTACCCGGGGGTCTACTTTGAGGCTGTTGGAGAGGGCTTCACCGATGGCCCCTCCGGTGTGGAGCCGAGGGAGATCCTTAGGCGGGTCGAACTAGTGGCCTGGTACCTACAGGAACTGATCTCTGACGAGTGCATTCGGCAGATGGATGAGGTGGAGAGGCAACGGCTGGGGTAGTCCGTCCATAGTCTTGTATCTCTCCCCCCTTTTTTTTGTATCAATGCTTTTGTTAAGGAATGAAAAGAAAGGGCAGATTCTTGACTTATCTTGTTTGCTTGCTCGAGCCATTGCTTTTTCTGGGTGCTTTCGTTGCCTCCTGGCTGTATGCTGCGTGATCTTCGAGGGCCCGGGCTTTCGTCCGTTGTGCCTCATTCGGACTGTGGCTACGCTCTGGGTTGGCATTGTCCCTTGGCCTTGGCTCGTGCGACGTAGCTCGGGAGGAAAGGGCCTGGGCGCTTCATCCGTCATGCCTTGTTCGGACCATGGCTACACTCTAGGTTGTCGTTGTCCCTTGCCATGGATCGTGCGGCTCCGGACATGCTAGGTTCAGGTCTCCTGACGCGATTCTTCGGGTCACACGTGATTTGAGAAAAATGCCCCCTCTGTCTCGTTTGGACCATGGCTTTGTTCAGAGTTTTCGTTGTCCCTTAGCCATGGGTTGCATGACTTGGGGGAGTTAATTGTCTCAATTTAAGCTTTCGAGGCCTCATGTGGTCGTGTAGCCCCTGAGCGCCGCGGGGCAGAAGGTATATTTTCTCTGCTGCGCCGCGTTCCTTCCGGTCGGTCGATTATTGACGCCATGTAGGGCATGACGTTCTTATGCGTAGAATCATCTGAGTTGATCGATGTTCCATGCGTTGGGGAGGGGATTGCCGTTGACATCAGCCAAGCAGTAGGCGCCGGGTCGGAGAACAGTAGAGACGACGTACGGGCCTTCCCATGGGGAAGACAACTTGCGTCTGTCCTTATTGGTGTGAATCCTTCGGAGTGCCATATCTCCCGCTTGGAGAACTCGAGGGTGGACTCGCCATTCTTGGTAGTGCCGCAATGCTTGTTGATTTTTTGCCGATCGCAAGAGTGCGATGTCACGGGCTTCGTCAAGTTGGTTGACGGAGTCCTGCCTTGCCTGCTCGGATCGGGTTTCTTCATATGCCTTGGTTCGAGGCGGGCCGTACTTGATCTCGGTCAGTAAGACGGCCTCCGTGCTGTACGCCATGAAGAAAGGCGTGAAACCGGTGGAGCAGTTAGGTGTGGTACGTGTAAGGTCCCAAGTTTTTCACTTGCTAAAAGTGTTCATCACACCCACACCTCAGCTCATTTGTGGTAATTACATGAACACATTTGAAGAGCAAGTAACCACCATCAATAGATAATTAGAAGATGAACTCACAAAATGCTGAAGTGGTATTTCCCACATGCATCATATAGGGGCTGAGCACATGATTAACTCCTAAACTTTGTTAGGAATGCTCATGCCAAATTTCACCCAAATCCAAACCTCTTTGAGGTACTTTTGGGTACAATCATTAAAAGGTGGTTTGAATGTAAATTCAAATTCAAACTCTTTTCAACACATGAATTCAAAAGAGCGATTAATATTTACACTCAGCACATTTTTATGAGTTCACACACCAATTTTTACTCCATTTAGAGTTGATCTTGACATGAGCAAGTTTGAGCAAATTCAAACCCAATTTGAATTTCAACCTCACATGTGCTGCAAATTCAGTAAAACCAATTGCTCATTTTGAATCATTCAAACTTCAAATAGGCATTTGGTGATTTGATCAAATTGCCAAGGGTATCAGGGTCCCTAATAATCAGAGCAGTAGGAATTCAATTTTTGAGGACAATTTGGAGAGGTGGGACCCTCCTGTCAGCCACCCAGGTGATCTAACTCTGCTCGATTCTCCGGGGTGAACCCGAGCACGCCACGGCGAGAATGCCCTGCCACCATCTGCTTCTCGTCCCTGGCCACCGAGCAGCTTGCGCACCTCTTCATCCTCACCCCTGGACGCTGTCGGGAGCAGTTCACCGAGTCTTCCGTCCTGTACACATGCTCGCTCGAAGAAAACAGAATGAGCTCCCGCTCCTCTGCTCCCTCGGTGAACACCCTACTCTGGTGGATTTCACGCTTGGCTGAGCAGCTCAGTAGCACCGCCGACCTTCACTCAACGTGGTACAGCCCTCAGCAGCTCATGATCAGCTTCCTCCGGCCAGCACCACACCTTTTCTTTCTTCTCGGTTCAACCCGAGCCACCGCCACAAGAAAACATCGTCTGGCCGCCACACAGCCTCTCTTCTCCCGAACTGTGAACAACAAAATGGTTCGTTAAGGTCTCCTACTCCTTCACCGCAAACCCTGGCCGCATGCCATGGGCTGCGCTTGCCGGAATTTCACGTTTTTGCACCGGTGTATGAAATGAACCGCTGGCCAACTTCCCAAAATTCATGCTACACGCCGCACCACTCATCACGAAACTTAGCAAACTACTTTTAGATGTCCGTGCGAGTTCATAGGATCAGAAACCTCGGAGAACCATCGAGTGTAGCTGCTGTTATCCGAGTTTTGTTTTTTTCCCGATTTTTGACCTAAGTCAAGGTGACATACTATTTAGAGCTGTTTCCGAGCTAATTTGAGTTCACGGCAATCTTCCCTAGGGTGCAATGATGCTGTACGACCCTTTGCTTGAGCTTTTGGGGTGCTAGGGAGTCCGGCCGACACAGCCGAAGTTCTTCCGAAGCTGCCGCACGTCACCAGAAATGTTCCGGTCGTTCTCGGGTTGAGCTAAGGGAAGAAGCGTGTTCTACATGTGGGATTAGGCAGATGCGGCAAGAATAATGGAGTTTAGTGGATGGCAACACCCAGCCGGCGAGCCCTCAGGCGAGGGGGGGCGGCGGCCGAGCGCGGGAGCGCGAGGTTGAAGATAATCTACGGGCTCCGCGTGTCAGCCTCGGTTTTCCGGGCGCCAGATTTTCTGCGGCTCAGGATCGAAGTGTGACTACGCGGATTCCATTCTGTGGTCCCGTGTGTCGATGCTCCAGGGAAGGACACGTCGCCTGTCGACCCCAGCGGCAGAGTTTAAACTTTTCTCGGATTTTCCAATTTTAAGGTTTCCCCCCAAACTTCAAACACACATAACTTTTGCTAGGAGTGTCCAAATCGAGTGAACCAAATTTTGTTGGATTGAGCTCTCTGAGTAATTTCCAGCAAAACAAGTTTCACTCCATGAAAACCCTTATTTCTCCAGAATTAATTCTCCAAAATTTGAACTGTTAGGAACTTTAACTGGAGATTACTTTGGTGGAAAATTCTGAAATTTAGCCAGGATGTTTCTTGTAATATCCCTGAGTCACCATGAAAATTTAAGATCCATCCGATCTTATTTAGTCCACCTAATGGTGTGATTAAGGAAACTGGTCCAGAGAAAAAGAAAAATGTCCAGAAATATTTTCAGAATTTCCCTGAACTTGTTTAGCTCATATCTTTTGCTAGGATTCTCCAAATTATATGAAACCAATTCCATTAGAACTCTCTGAAACTCTAATTTCCAAAAAGTCATGGCTTGCTCCATGAAAATCCCTAGAAAGCCATAAGAGCTCTAAATATGGCCAAATACACATTTATATGTGCAAAGCTCAAATGAGCTTTGCTTCAAATGAAATTTGGCCAAGTCCCTATTTAGGTTGGCACCAAACCTCAGTAAAAATTTAAGAGGCAAAATGACTGTCTAGCTTTACTTATAGTCTGTACATTATCAAACTAACTCATTTGCATTCAAATTTGACACGCATTATATTTTCATATCGTGTAGTCGCTAAAATCGAAGAAGATCCGGAAGTTCTTGACTTCATTACTCCGGAAGAACAATTAGTTAACGACCAGCAGCAAGGCAAACTCTGGTTTGCATTAACCTGTTTTAAAGTCTTTTGTTTTGATCACTTACTTTATGTATTTCCTACAAATGTGCAAGGCCAAACTCCCCCAATTGCATAGCCAAGAGAACCAGGGTTTTTGGGCTCAGGATTTAAATCTCGAGTAGCCACTGGAATGCTAAAATGGTATAGGATTTGGTACAAGTTGAGTAATTGGAACTACTCGCGAGAATAGGCTAGAGGCACACCACTTAGTTAGAAAGATAGACAATGAATCACATTTCAAGAAAATGAGGCCAAGCGGAGAGTAAGAGCAGCAGGACTTTGGGGCCTGGGTGTCATAGCTCTGTTTGTGTCGATTGAGGACTGAGCCGTGTGCGGGCCTGTTGAACAAGCTAGAACAGTACCGAAGACCTACCGGATGTATGGGAACCGGGAAACCGATGTAATTCGGGTAGCGGTCTGTTGAGGCATTGCTTGTGGTCCAGAGGGTAGGTGGAGAGCAGCGAGGTGTAAATCGGCTAGCGGACACCGAGGATGATCCTCATAGAGACCTCCTACTCGGAATGATAGGACCGGTTCAACACTTGGCTAATGGATGAAATGCGGTTGCGTACGACGTCCGTGATGGTTGCTGAAGGCAACATCGAGTACGGGCGTACATGATGGGTTATTCAGGTAGCTCTGCAGGTGTAAATCAATTATAATTGCCGCCTCTCGTGGTCAGTGAGTACCACTTGTTCACTGTACCATGACGTAGAAAGAACAGACTAGTTGTCATGATAAAAGTTGCTGTTTGAAAGCTTTACGTTGTTTGTTAATGAAATGCTTTAGTTTAGAGCAAATTAAAAATTTCTTTCAACCTTAGGCAAAGCACATAACAGAAATGCGTTTCTTGTTTGATTGCGGATTTATTATGTGTCTTGGCACAAGGTTCCCCACTAACTTGAGGCTAAAACTTGAAAGTAAGAGTCAACTAATTAGCCGTGTCTTTTGCAACATACTTTCCTATTGTACACTGTAAACCCAACATGTAGAGTTTCATGTTTAGGTGAGACGGGTCAGTCTTGCTGAGCCATCGTGCTCACTGCTTGTGTTTGAAGCGTTTGCAGGGTTCTATGAGGAGGAGACGGACCTCCAAGAGGGAAACACCGTCGAGTGGGATCCGTGCACGCCGCCGTGTTAGTGTGCGTGTGTGCTAGTAGGAACACATTCACGGGCTGAACGTGAACCTTTTTTGCTTAAACAAGTTTATGTAATAAAATTTAGCTTCCGCTTATTGCCTTTTATGTGCTTTATCCGGCGCTGTCTATCGCAACAACCCTCAGCGAGATCCTGATTGTCGAGAC
The DNA here is from genome assembly GCA_030760725.1 of Neostapfia colusana. Lineage (NCBI taxonomy): Eukaryota > Viridiplantae > Streptophyta > Magnoliopsida > Poales > Poaceae > Neostapfia > Neostapfia colusana. Next base: position 33,750,259 of record JASWHV010000003.1, read on the forward strand.
CGTCGGGTCCTCACAGCGTGGCATCAGAGCATCTTTGAGGTTTAATGCCCTTAAAAAGGTGAGATTTTCAAAAACTCGGTGAGGAACGAGTTATTAGCCCATATAAGGATGTTATTAGTGTATAGAAAGTGACAATACTAACCTATTTGATATGTCAGAAAATCATGCATCTCGGGATTTCTTATGTCTTGCGGGGTGCATGTAAGCGCTGTCCACCAGTGCGCACAAGCTTAAGGGTGGAGCCTCACGGGTGGTAGGTAACCTGGCTAACTTTAGTATCCTCTACGACTCTTCATGTCGTTTGTTGTATTTGAGCAACGCCAGTCCCCGGCGTGCTACGGGCAAGTAGGTGGAGACCCCGTCACGTGGTTTGTAACGTGAACACGTAGATCAAGGCATGTTTCACTTGAGAACATCCGTGCGAGTGATGACGGACGGGTGTATGGAACTGTATTGGACCCGGGTTCAGTGTGCAGCTGAGCCCAATGATTGTGTGAGTTTATGCAGGTAGGCTAACCACGGATTGGTAGACGAGTAGAACACGTGTACGAGAGACGTTTAGTGCTACTAAATTAACGAAGCCGGCTAAGTCCGATATGAGTTTTCTTTGTGAGGAACATAGTACCAGCATGATTGTGGTGACGCTTCAACGTCACACTCCAGTAAATCAGCAACTTCATTGTAAAAGTTGAAAAGTTTGATCCAGAGAACTGAAATCTTGATTTAACTCCTTCTCTTAATCAGGATTTCCAAAGTAAGCAAGTTTTCGACTTATGTAAGACTAGGAACAGAGTCCTCTGCTTTCAGCTGAAATAATGCTGAAGTTGCACTAGGTTAGAGGTCGAGTTCTTTCGATGTTGGGGTCGTATGATACATTTCTATAAAGCTTTGGAAGATATTTAAAACTTTTCTATTGATGTCAGAGGTGTTTCATCCCTCAATTGGTCGAAAATGGCAGTAGAGTTGAAACTGTCCAGAAAACAGGGCAGAGCAAATACTCTCTGTAACTCTCTGTAAATGAGCATAACTTCCCGCATAAAAATCCAAAATTAGAAATAAAGTAGTTATGAAAAGTTGATGAGATAGGTTACAACTTTTTAACTGAAAGTTTTGCCAAACTAGGTATGGAATTAATTGGAATTATTGGATCAAATCAGTACCTCAAGCAGGGAGGTGTTGTGCAATCTTCTACAGAAATTCTATTGACTTTGACATCTCATAACTTTTGAACCAGGACAGATCTGGGGCCATACAATACATCCTGGAAAGCTATTGAAGTTAACTTTGATGTTGATCTCCAGGATTGGTTTTGCCCTTAGCATGGTCTAAAACTGGGTAGAAGGGAAACTGGTCAGTGCTGTCAGTTTGGATAGCAGACCAGAAATCAAATTTATTCTAAGTTTGATTTATGTTTCTGAATTTTATGAGTTCAATGGCATGTTTTATGTTATAACTCACTGATTTACTGTAGAAATGAATATTTGACCCTTTCAAATATTTTTCTACGGATGTTAGCTTTTGTAGCAGCAACATGTCATTAGAAAGACAGAAGCGTGTGAGTATGTAGTGAAAACATGATCACAACACCTTGGGTGGTCAAAAGTGGCTGTAATTTTTACCCGAGAATCATGTATCTTTTATAAAGTTTTTGCTTTATAAATATATGTGAATGTTTTTTATTTTTCTCAATGTTTCACTGCAGTACCTAATGTTTTTCCATGGAATTTTAAGAATGACATGTGCTGACCATTGCTGTTTTGAATTTCAGAATGACTCGTATTCGTGCCAACCCTGAGGTTGGGGGTTCAATTCAGGGGGGAGATGCCTCCCAACAGCCTCCCGAGACTTCTTCAGGACAGCAGCAGCAGCAACCACAGCCACCACCACTGCCAATGGTCACGTTGGCAAATATTGTTGCGGCCATGGCGGGCTCACACCAACAGCACACCGAGTTGCTGCAAACACTGATTGCAAATACGTCTGGATCAGAGAGGCGTCAAGACCGAGAGGAACGACAGCAAAGTTCCTACTCGGATTTTCTGGCAACGCATCCTCCGGTATTCTCAAGGGCGGATGAACCCATCAATGCGGACAACTGGCTCCGCAAGATGGAAATGAAGTTTGGGCTGCTCCAAGTTAGTGAGCAGCGGAAGAGACAGTTCGCGGCCCAGCAACTTATGGGGTCCGTGAGCGCTTGGTGGGCAAACTTTTGCGCATCTCAACCCACCGAGCGAGTGCTGACCTAGGCGGAATTCCGAACAACCTTCAGGGCCTATCACATACCGCCAGGTCTCATGAAGAGGAAGACACAGGAATTCATCCACTTGCAGCATGGAAATAGGAACACACATGAGTATACCAGGGCGTTCAATGATCTCGTGCTCTATGCTTCCCATCACACCGATATGGATGAGAAGAGGCGGGATTTCATTTACTAGGGGATAAATCCACTCCTGAAGGACAAGCTTGCGATGTTCACTCGCGGCAGCCTCAACGAGATGATTGATGCTGCAGTTGTACAGGAGGACTCCGGCAAGGAGTTGGCAGCAGCGGAGAAGAAGCGCAGCACGCCGCAGAGCAGCGTAGAGGGAGGTGGTCCTTCCCAGAAATATCGGATGGTGTATCGCTCACCATCAGGTCAACGCTGGCAGCCACTGCAACGACCGATGCAGTATCGCAATCGGCCGTATGCACAACCGGCATTCCGACCGGCCTTACCAGCACCTCCGCAGCAACAATAGAAGCAGCGGGTGATGCCGCGTTCGTTTGCGCCTCAGCAGCGCATGCCGGAATTTTGTTCCCCAAGTACCGGCCAACCATCGATTACATGTTAGAAATGCGGTCACCAGGGGCACTTTGCCAATAACTGCCCCAAGAAGCAAGGCAGCGGAGTGGCATCAAAGTTTCTGGGGTACTCGCACTTAAAATGTGGAGGCATTACCTACTCGGTAACCTCGTACATTTATATACCGACCACGAAAGCCTCAAGTACATATTCACTCAGAAGGAGCTGAACATGAGGCAACGAAGATGGTTGGAGTTGATAAAGGATTATGAAATAGAGATCCATTATCACCCAAGCAAAGCAAACGTAGTGGCGGATGCGCTGAGTCGCAAGTCACACGTCAACAATCTGACCATCACACCGTTGGAAGAGAGCGAGCCACCATTGCATGTGATTCCACATGGAGCTCTCTATAACTTAGCTTTGACCCCCACCATCCATGAAGATATAGCGGCAGCTCAGAAAAATTATAAGGGCATGTCGCATTTGCAGAGACGTGTAGACAGTGTGGGGCTGAAATGTTTCCGGAAAGACGGAGACGGCATCCTATGGTTCAAGGACCGGATTGTCGTACTGCATATTCTTACTCAGCACATTTTTGTGAGCTCACACACCAATTTTCACTCCATTTGGAGTTGATCTTGACATTAGCTAAGTTTAGGAAATTCAAACTCAATTTGAATTTCAAGCTGCATATGTGCTGAAAATTTATTCAAACACTTCACAATTTGAATTCTATCAACTCCAAATGGGCATGTGGTAGATAATTCAAATTCTAGAGGGTATTAGAGGGATTACTGTTTGGAGCAGTAGAGGAAAGTTAATTTCAGAGGTTAAAAATTGGGTGGGACCCACATGTCAGCTTCACAAATCAGAGAACTAACTGAAGCACCGAATACTTGGGTCTCGGGCTCCCGCCGCGGTCGCCACCGCGCCAGGCCGTCGGCGCCAGCAGCTGCTTCCTCCATGCACCGCTGGAGCCGCCGTTCGGCGTGGATATTATGTCCTGAGCAGCTCAAAGCCGTGGTCTCTTCTGTTCTCGCGCGATCACTCGCACTCAGTGCTGCTCACTCGATAAACACCACCACTTCCATTTCCGACCGCTCCAAGCTAGCCAAGCCTCGGTTGCTCGAGCAGTCTACACCAAAGAGCATCGCCATCTTGTGCTCTGCCAGGCTGTCACGGTACTCACGAGAATAGGCTAGAGGCACATTGCTCGGGTAAAGATAGTAAATGAAACACATGGCAATAAAAATGAGACCGAGCGGAGAGTAAGGGCAGCAGGACTTTGGGGCCTGGGTGCCATAGCTCCGCTTTTGTCGATTGAGGACCGAGCCATGTGCGGGCCTGTTGAACAAGCCAGAACAGTACCGAAGACCTACCGGCTATACGGGAACAGGGAAACCGATGTAACTCGGGTAGCTGGGTGTTGAGGCATAGCTGGTCGTTCAGAGGGTAGGTTGAGAGCTCGAGGTGTAAATCGGCTGGCGGCACTATGGATGCGCGCGCAGAGACCTCTTGCTCGGGACGATTGGACCGGTTCAACATTTGGCTGACAGGTGAAAGGTGGTTGCGTACGACGTCCGTGATGGTTGCTGTAGGCAACATCGAGTATGGGCGTACGTGACGGGTTATTCGGCTAACCCTACAGGTGTAAATCTATTATAATCGCCATCCCTCGCGGTCAGTGAGTACCACTTGTTCACTGTACCGTGACGTAGAAAGAACAGGCTAGGTACATGTTAAAAGTTTGCTGATTTGAAAGCTATACTTTGCTTGTTAATGTCTTGTTGTAGTTTAGAGCTAATCAAAGTTCTTTTCAACTTTGGGCCAAGTACATGAGAGAAATGCGTTTTCTTGTTTGATTGCGGCTCTCTCATGTGCCTTAGCGTAAGATTCTCCACAACCTGCTGCTAAAAACTTGAAAGTAAGGTTCCATTAATTAGGTGAGTCCTTTGCAACTTATTTTACCTCATGTACCCTATAACCATTAATGTAGAAGTTTCATGGATAGGAGAGACGGGTCAGTCTTGTTGAGCCATCGTGCTCACTGCTTGTGTTTGAAGCTTTTTGCAGGGGTCTATGAGGAAGGGACTCCCGAAGAGGAGACGGAACCCCAGGAGGGGAACCCCGTCGAGTGGGAGTCGTGCACGCCGCCGTGTTAGTGTGTGTGCGTGCTAGCGGGACACGTTCACGGGCTGAACGGAACTCGATGCGTAGTCTACGCCCGTGAGTGTAGACGGAACATATTTTGTTGTACAAATGTTCATAAATCTGTTTATGTAATAAAACTTTGCTTCCGCTTTGTATCTTTGATATGCGTTATTTGGTGCTGTGCAACGCAGCACCCCTCAGCGTGATCCTGTCTCGACAAGGCCATTGGGGCCGTGTTAGCGTGGTATCAGAGCTCGCTTGAGGTTTAACACACTACAAAGGTCATCTTTTTTCAAAAATTCAGTGAGGAATGAGTTAGTAGCCCATATAAGGATGTTATTAGTGTATAGAAAGTGTCATACTAACCTATTTGCTTATGTCAGAAAATCGTGCATCTCGGGACGTTTTATGTCTTGGGGGGTGCACGTAAGCGCTGTCCACCAGTGCGCACAAGCTGAAGGGTGGAGCCCCATGGGTGGCAGGTAACCCGACCCGGTTTAATATCCTCTATGACTCTTCATGTCGTTTGCGGTATTCGAGCAACGTCTGTCCCTGGCGTGCTTTGGGCAATTTGGGAGACCCCGTAGCACAAGGCGTGTTTGGCTTGAGAACATCCGGGCGAGTGATGACGGCCGGGTGTATGAACTGTATGGATTCCGGGCTCGGTGTGCAGACGAGTCTGACGATTGTGTGAGTTATTTGCAGGTAGTCTGACCACGAATCGGTAGACGTATAGCATCCGTGTGCGAGAGACGTTTAGTGCCACTAAACTAACGAAGCCGGCTAAGTTCGGTATAGGTTTTTCTTTGTGAGGACGTAGTACCGATATGAACTGGTGACGCATCGACGCCACACCCCACTAAATGAGCAACTTCATGGTAAAAATTGAAAGTTTTAATCCAGAGCACTAAAATTTTTAGATAAATCCTTCCCTTAATCAGGATGTTCAAAGTTAACAAGTTTTCAACTTATCGGATACTAAGGACAGAGTCCTCAGTTTTCAGCTTAAATAAGGCTGAAGTTAATCAGAGGTTTGAGGTTGAGTTCTTTCGAGGTTAGGGTCATATGATACGTTTCTGGAAATATTTGGAAGGTCTTTACAACTTTTATGTTGATGTCCAGAGGTGTTTCATCCCCTAACCAGTCGAAAAATGCAGTAGAGTTGAAACTGTCCAGAAAACAGGGCAGAGCAAACACTCTCTGTAACTCTCTGTAAATTGAGCATAACTTCCTGCATAAAAATCCAAAAATATAAACTGAGGTAGTTTTGGAAAGTTCATGAGATGGGTTACAACTTTGTAACATAAAGTTTTGTCAGATTTGGTGTATAATTAACTGGAATTCTTGGATCAAATCAGTACCTCAAGCATGGAGGTGCTGTCCAATTTTCTCCAGAAATCTGTCAACTTTGACATCTCATAACTTTTGAACCAGGACAAATCTTAGGCCAAGAAAATACTTTCTGGAAATCTTGTGAAGTTAACTTTAACATTTATGTTAAGCTCCAGAATTGGTTTTGCTTTTAGCATGGCCTAAATCAGGTTGAAATGGAAACTGGTCAGGGCTGTCAGTTTGGGCAGCAAGACCAGCAAATCAAATTGTTCAAAGTTTGAACTATTGTTTTCAGTTTTTAAGAGTTCAATGACATGTTTTATGTTATAACTCAATTGTTTACTGTTAAAATAAATATTTGACATTTCTCAAATATATTTCTACAGATGACAGCGGATAGACGGTTGGAGAACGGATGGGTGGTATCCCACTGTTCTCACCGCAGCGGTTATCCGGAAGTGGTGAAGCAAATGCTTCAATATTTTGGGTACAACGAGAAGCTGCAGTACCTCGCCAAGGCAGAAGGCGAGGAGGGGAACAAGACGTGGACGATCCATGTCGAAGTTTCTGCAGGACCTACGCCACCCGGTTGGGCGCCGTTCACCGTCACGGTGAGAGGTATTCAGCCGGGGGAAATGTGGCAAGTGGCAGCCCGCGACACCATGTCGCGTTTCTGCCAACTACACGTGAGGGCTATGGAGAGCACTCCATATACGCTCGTTCTGGTGGAGGGACGAGCTGATCATGTGTGGGGGCAAAGGTACATAGAGGCAACAGATCTGGATTGCCAAAGGTACAACCCCGCGGAGGCAAACCTCAACCTCCAGTTGAGGGGCTGGGAAAGCCGTGATGGGCAGCCAAGCTGTTCATATGGATTGTCTTCCTGCAAAACTCAAGGAGAGCACAAGCCGTGGAGACCATTTCGAGAGTGCTCACAGCGCACTCCGCAATGTTCTCCTTCCAACGATCAAGCGACTGAACGAACAACATAATCAGATGCATCGTCTGAAGAAGGCGAAGAGGAAAAGCCGTGCTGACATCACGGCTTTGCAACAACAAGTGCAGACTCTGACCCAGCAGACCGAGGTCCTCACTCAAGAGCAGGATGACGCTATTGAGGAGGGGCAAGGCTGGGAAGAGGACTACAATCAGGCCATGGACGAGGTGCACACGTTGCAGGACCTCGTACCTCCGGTAATGGGCATACCAATGGTAGGTGTCGTACCCGTAGTTTTGGGTCTTCCGCCAATGGGAGAACCCAAACTGGAAGAGGAGGTCATGGACCCGGAGCCGCAAGCAGAGGTAGCGGAGAAGGACGACCCACAGGAGGTCGAGTTCTACTCCGAGTAGGAGGTTACCGTTGCCAAGTAGGGCAGCAAGGGTGATGTAACCAAAACTTTTGTAATCGGTGACATGTCGTGTAGACAATAGAGTATGTATAGGTAGTGACAACATGAGCACGACTTCTTGGAGACCCGAGAATAATGTATCTTGTATAAAGGTTATGCTTTATCAATATATGTGAATGTTGTGCAAATTATTCATGTGTCACTTCAATACCTGCTGTTTCATATGGAATTTTAAGTATGCCATGTGCTGACTACTGCTGTTTTGAATTTCAGAATGACTCGTACTCGTGCCAACCCTGACGTTGGGGGTTCCAGTCAAGGGGGGAGAGACCTCCCAACAGCCTCCCGAGGATTCCTCGGGACAAAAAAGAAGAAACAGCAATAACAACAACCGCCACCGCCAACGGTTACATTGGCCGACATCGTTGCGGCGATGGCGGGTTCTCATCAGCAGCACACGGAGTTGCTGCAAACCCTCATTGCAAATATGTCTCGACCAGAGAGGCATCAAGATCACGAGGAGTGCCAACAAAGCTCCTACTCCGATTTCCGGGCCACTCATCCCCCGGTATTTTCAAGGGCGGATGAACCCCTCGATGTGGACAACTGGCTCCGCACGATGGAGATGAAGTTCGAACTGCTCCAAGTGAGTGAGCAGCGCAAGACTCAGTTCGCGGTCCAACAACTTCAAGGATCCGTGAGCGCTTGGTGGGCGAACTACTGTGCTTCACAACCCACTGAGCAAGTTATGACCAGGGCGGAATTCCAGAATGCCTTCAGGGCCTATCACATACCGCCGGGTCTCATGAAGATGAAGACGCAGGAGTTCTTACGCCTGCAGCAAGGAAGCCGGAACGCGCTGGAATACTCCATGACGTTCAATGATCTTGCACTCTACGCTTCGTATCACACCGATACGGACGAGAAACGGCGGGATCATTTCTACCAGGGGCTTAACTCGCTCCTGAAGGACAAGCTGACGTTGTTCAATCGCGGCAGCCTCAAAGATATTATTGATGCTGCAATTGTTCAGGAGGACTCCGACAAGGAGTTAACGGCGTTGGAGAGGAAGCAAAGCGCGCTGCAAAGCAGCGGAGAAGGAGGTGGTCCTTCTAAAAAATATCGGATGGTGAATCACCCACCATCGGGTCCACGCTGGCAGACACCACAGAGGCCGATGCCATTCCGCAGTCGGCCATATTCTCCACCGGCATTCAGGCCGGCACTGCCAGTCCACCTCCGCAGCAACAACAAAAGCAGCGGGCGATGCCACGTGCGCATGCACCTCAGCAGCGCATGCTGGGCTTTCGTCCCCCAAGCACCGGCCAAGCAGCAGCCACATGCTACAAATGTGGTCGCCCAGGACACTTCGCCAACAATTGTCCTGAGAGGCAAGGCGCCGGAGTTGCACCACAGCTTCCGGGGAGGAATCAGCCCCGGAACCCCACTAGCGTGGCGGACAAACCCTAGGCCCGGCACCGTCCACCAACCTGCCATAGAGGACGTGCCGGAGGGAGAGCCAATCCTTGCGGGTATGTTCCAACTCCACCAGCATTCCGCTATAGTGTTATTTGATTCAGGCGCCACGCATAGCTTCATTAGCCAAGCTTTTATTGCTAAATACAGCTTGCAAATACTACCCACCGATAGTCCATACTTGATTTGTTCACCGGGTGGGAAAATTTAAGCAAGCATGATGGTTCCAAAGCGCCATTGTGCTTAGAGGGTAGAGTATATCCTACGTCTCCCATAGTTTTAGAGTGACAGAAGGTCGATGTCATCTTAGCGATGTCGTGGTTAACCCGCCATAGCGCTGTTTTAGACACCGTCCTCCGAGTCGTGCATTTGAACTCAGAAGTGCACGAGTCACACTCTTTATTTCTGGACAGTCCAGAAATAAAACTTCCAAGTGTTTATCAGTCCACAACCATCAGATTGGAAGATATTACAGTAGTCTTTGAGTTCCCTAACGTGTTCCCGGATGATTTACCGGGGATGCCGCCCGACAGAGAGGTGGAGTTCAAGATTGAACTTGCACCGGGAACCATGCCAATATCCTGAAGGCCGTACAAGATGGCGTCCAAGGAATTGGCTGAACTTAAGACATAGTTAAAGGACTTACTGGAGAAGGGTTTCATTAGGCTGAGCTCCTATCCATGGGGCTGTTCGGCATTACTCGTGAAGAAGAAAGACGAGACGTTGCGGCATTGCGTGGACTATCGTCCACTAAACACCGTAATAATAAAGAACAAGTACCCGTTGCCACGGATCGACATGTTGTTTGATCAGTTGGTCGAAGCAAAGATCTTTTCCAAGATGGACTTAAGATCCGGGTACCATTAGATTGAGATACGGGCTGAGGATATTCCGAAGACGGCTTTCTCAACGAGGTACGGACTTTATGAGTACCTGGTCATGTCCTTCGGCCTCGCCAATGCTCCAGCTCACTTCATGTATTTGATGAACTCGGTATTCATGCCAGAGCTGGACAAGTTTGTCGTGGTCTTCATCGACGACATATTGGTATATTCCAAGTCGGAGGAAGAACACAAGAAGCATCTGCGTATAGTCTTGCAACGGCTGCGGGATCACAAGCTATACGTGAAATTCAGCAAGTGCGAATTCTGGATATCGCAAGTGCCTTTTCTCGGGCATATTATCTCAGCGGAGGGAATCGCTGTAGACCCGAGTAAAATCACACAAGTGCTGAATTGGAAGTCCCCGAGAACTGATCATGAGGTACGGAGTTTCCTCGGACTCGCGGGACATTATCGGAGGTCCATTCCGAACTTCTCAAAGATTGCCCAGCCTATGACAGAGCTGCTGAAGAAGGCTACCAAATATGTTTGGAGTCCAGCATGTGAAGCAGCGTTCAAGGCATTAGTGAAGCACCTAACATCAGCACCGGTTTGGGTGCAGCTAGACACAACAAAACCGTTCGATGTGTACTGCGATGCATCCGGTATTGGACTCGGATGTGTGCTGATGCAAGACCGAAGGGTGGTCACATATGGATCACGGCAGCTCAGAAACCATGAGCAGAATTATCCAACTCATGACTTGGAGATTGCTGCCGTGGTACTCGCACTTAAAATGTGGAGGCACTACCTACTCGGTAACCTCGTACATTTATATACCGACCACAAAAGCCTCAAGTACATATTCACTCAGAAGGAGCTGAACATGAGGCAACGAAGATGGTTGGAGTTGATAAAGGATTATGAAATAGAGATCCATTATCACCCCGGCAAAGCAAACGTAGTAGCGGATGCGCTGAGTCGCAAGTCATGTGTCAACAATCTGACCATCACACCGTTGGAAGAGAGCGAGCCACCATTGTACGTGATTCCACATGGAGCTCTCTATAACTTAGCTTTGATCCCCACCATCTATGAAGAAATAGCGGCAGCTCAGAAAAATGACAAGGGCATGTCGCATTTGCGGAGACGTGTAGACAGTGGGGAGCTGAAATATTTCCGGAAAGACAGAGATGGCGTCCTATGGTTCAAGGACCGGATCGTCGTACCCCGTAACCCAGAGTTACGGAAGAAAATCTTTGATGAGGCTCACTTGTCAAAGTTTTCTATTCATCCTGGCAGCAACAAGATGTATCAAGAACTCAGAAGCAAGTTGTGGTGGACACAGATCAAGCGGGAGATTGCAAAGTACGTGTCCGAGTGTGATACATGTCGAAGGGTGAACCATATGAGGAAACCAGGACTGCTACAACCACTAGGCGTTCCTGCCTGAAAGTGGGAAGATGTGGCCATGGACTTCATCGTCGGTTTACCCACCACTTTTCAGAAACATGATTCTGTGTGGGTGACGTCGACCAGCTCACCAAAGTTGCCCATTTTATCCCTTCAACACCAACTACAACGCCAAGAAGTATGCTGAATTGTACATCTCACGGATCCTTTGCTTATACGGCGTACCCTGCATTATCATATCGGATTGGGGCACTTTATATATGTCCCGTTTTTGGGAGCAGCTACACGCTGCGTTGGGGGTGAAGCTGATCCGTAGTTCAGCGTACCACCCGCAGACGGATGGGCAAACCGAGCGGGTAAATCAGATTTTAGAAGATATGCTACGAGCTTGCGCTATCAACCACGGTAAGAATTGGGATGATCACTTACCGTTGGCCGAGTTCTCATACAACAATGGGTACCAGGCCAGCATCAAGATGGCGCCTTACAAGGCGCTATACGGGAGAAAATGCCGCACACCACTGAATTGGTGTGAGTCTGGCGAAAGGGTTACCTTCGGGATTGATCTTGTCAACAACGCGGAGGAAAAGGTTCAGCTGATTCAAGCGAACCTGAAAGCCGCCCAATCCCGACAAAAACAGTATGCGGACCGGAGAAGACGCCCATTACAATTCAAAGTCGGGGATCACGTATATCTACGTGTGTCTCCAATGAAGGGCGTGAACAGATTCGGGATGAGGGGAAAGTTAGCACCCGATTCATCGGCCCATTTCAGATTACAGAAAGATGTGGATCAGTAGCATACCGGCTGAAATTACCAGAAGCACTTTCCGGTGTGCACGACATCTTTCACATCTCCCAGCTGAGGAAGTGTCTCAAGCTATCAACTACCATTCAGCTGGAGGATATAAAAGAACTGAAACCGGATCTCACGTATCGGGAGGAACCGCTTCAGATTATTGATGAAAAGGCCCGAACCACACACAACCGTACGTTGTGGTTCTACAAAGTTCTATGGAGTTATCACTCCGTAGATGAAGCGACATGGGAGAGCGAAGGATTTCTTCGTGCTAATTACCCCGACTTTTTCACGTCGCATATACGGTAATTTTCCACCGTCCTCTCTCTCATTTTCACCTTATAATCTTGGGACGAGATTCTTTTAAGGGGGGAGGAATGTAAGGGCCTAAGTTTTTGGCACATATTTAAAGTGTTCATCACACCACACAACCCTCATTTGAGGAAACTTTATAATACATTTGAAGAGCAAGTAAACACCATCAACATGCTCATTAGAGAATAAACTCACAAAATGAAAAAGTGGCATTTCCCACATGCATCATCTAGGGGCTGAGCATATGAAAAACTCCAACACCTTGCTAGGAATACTCATGCCAAAATTCACCCAAATCCAAAACCTTTTTGAGGTATTTTTGGGTATAACTAGAAAAGGGTTAGTTTGAACCCAAATTAAATTCAAACCATTTCCATCCCATAAGTTCAAAAATGGGAGGCATATTCTTACTCAGCACATTTTTGTGAGCTCACACACCAATTTTCACTCCATTTGGAGTTGATCTTGACATTAGCTAAGTTTAGCAAATTCAAACTCAATTTGAATTTCAAACTGCATATGTGCTGAAAATTTATTCAAACACTTCACAATTTGAATTCTATCAACTCCAAATTGGCATGTGGTAGATAATTCAAATTCTAGAGGGTATTAGAGGGATTACGGTTTGGAGCAGTAGAGGAAAGTTAATTTCAGAGGCTAAAACTTGGGTGGGACCCACATGTCAGCTTCACAAATCAGAGAACCGACTGAAGCACCGAATACTTGAGTCTCAGGCTCCCGCCGCGGTCGCCACCGCGCCAGGCCATCGGCGCCAGCAGCTGCTTCCTCCATGCACCGCTGGAGCCGCCGTTCGGCGTGGATATTATATCCTGAGCAGCTTAAAGCCGTGGTCTCTTCTGTTCTCGCGCGATCACTCGCACTCAGTGCTGCTCGCTCGATAAACACCACCACTTCTGTGGCGGACCGGAATCCGCTCATCCAGGATCGCAGAGGGTGGTGCCGCGCGATGTGACACCCGACAGCACACGTCATAAGAACACATTATATTACATGGGAAAACAAACTGAATGTACAAAGTAGTACACTTCTCAGTTACAAACTAGGGTCTTTTATTACACAGCGGAAGTTTCTTTTGTACAACTCACGCCCGCCTATCTAGCAAAAGTCGGTTGCCCAGCCCTAGGGCAACCCACACTAGCTGCACGTCTCAGCTCAGTGCGGCGTGTACGGCTCCCACTCAGCCGTGGTCCCTGACGGAGGGTAACCCTCGCCGGTGGACTCGTACTCCGAGTCCGTGGGTGGCTCCTCACCTGAAAAACACTTAAGCAGCAACCGTGAGCACGAAGGCTCAACAAGGCTTAACCGACTCACCTAAGCATGAAACTCTACATGAGGTGTACCATTACATAGGATAGAAATGTTGCAGCAAATGGACACGCCTACAAGTTCATCCTTAGTTCATCTTTTAGCAACAGGTTAACGGTTCATGAAGCTGAAATTTAGTGAGCAATATTTGGTGGCACACATGTAGCAATACAATTATATCATAACAGCAATATGGAATCATAACATTTCATTCATTAGTCTACGTTACGATGCAGTGAACAAGCGGTACTCGTCACCGCGAGGGACGGCGAATCGACTCGATATACACCTGCAGGGAAACCCAAAGAGCACGTACGCCCACCCGTGGAGCTGCACAGCACACTCACTCGATGTTGTACGGGACAACCTTTCACCCAACAGCCCAAACATCGAACCGGTCGCACCGAAACGAGCAGGAGGTTCCCCACACGGAGCATCTCTCTATGCCCGTTGGCAGATTTCCACCTTGCTGCCCTCAGCCTACACCTATAAATCGGTGCGTTATGCCTCGACACCCGGAGGTTTAGGCTACATCGGTTTATCGGGGCCCATATATCCGATATGCCTTCGGTACGTTCAATACATGTTCAGCAGGGCCGCACACGGATCGGTCCTCAATCGACATGGACAGGGCTGCGCACACAAGACTTCCTCTTGCTGCGCCCTAGCCCCTGCCTAGTCTCATTTTCCTTACTAAAGTGATCTCCCATCACTCAACCAAACCCGTGTGTCCCAAGCCTATCTCGCGAGTAGATTCCAACTACTCGACTTGTACCGAAGTCCTATGATTCATTAAGCATAGCCTGTCTACTTGGGGTCTTAGACACTACCCACACTCTTTTAGGAACCTTTGGTTATGCAAGTGGGGTTTCATTCATCCTATACCTAATGCACATACATACTTCACCCTAGGTATGTAAACAAAGTAAAAACCTTATAAAAGAGTTAATGCAAACCGGGGCTTGCCTTGTTGCTGCTGGTCAGTAGTTAGCTCTTCTTCTGGAAGGAGGAAGTCCAGCACTTCCAGAGTCTCTTCTTCAGTGACTACACGTTATTGAAATACAATACTACATGTTAATGAATATGCATATGAGTTTATTGTAATACTTCTGCTATTAGTTCTAATAACCAGTCTCTAACAACTGGAACTCTGTTTAAGAATTTAAAAATGGAACTGGGGTTTAGTGGTGTGGGTTTGGACCTAAGTACATGGTTAAGTGCTAAGTGGTTTTCCCCCTTTTCCATATTAATCCCTCAAGTGGTTAAACAGGACATGGGTGATTCAGAGCTCCAATGGAGCTGAGAATTTTTTGTGGGAGTTCCTTGTCATAAGAAAACCCTTTGGACAAAACATTAGCACTTTCCATTGAGTGGTTTGCTCAGAATAATTCTTTTAGCAATTAAGCAAAGAAGAATTAATTCTGAGGTAATTACTCTGTTCATGCCCAACTTAGTGAACTACAATTTCAATTATAGCTCATAGAGTTTTCATGAATTTTCATAGCGTTTTTGGAGCTAAGATTTGCCCTGAACTGAATTTCCAAGTTTTGGAAATTCTCTGAAAATGTTTCTGTATTCAAATGAACACAGCACCTTAAAATTGGAATTGCTCTGAACAAATCAACTCCAAATGGTCTGAAACTTTTACAGGGGTTCACTAACTTCCTAAAGGATATTCTGGCAAAATTTGAGGATTTTTGGGTGAACCAAACTCCCTCTAAAATTCTTTTGCTGAAAAGCTTTAAAGAATTTCCCAGAATTAATTAATTTGTTTCATACAAATTGGGTTGTACATTTCTACAGAGCTAGGCAAAATGAATCCAACCCAATTTGAATCATTAAATTTCGAGCTTCCTAACAAAAGTTATGGAGTTCTAAAGTTTGGGGAAATTCTGGAATTCGAATTAACCGGGAAAAGTTCAAATTCCTGACAGCGGCCCGGCCCCCATGTGTCACCACCTCGGATGCTCCACACGGGGCCACAGGAATGTTCTCCGCGCGTTCACAGCTGATCCGGTGCAACAGAAAATCCCCACGCTGTGCATCGAGGGACTGACGAGCGGGCCCGGCCGGCTCGTCTTCTTCCTCGCGCCCGCTCTTTTTCCCGCGCCGCCCCCTCGCCGGCACACCTCTGAAGCTCGCCGGACATGGCTTCCCGACCGCCTCTCGGCCGGAAACTCGCCGCCTGGGCCTACTTTCGTGCGCTGAACACGATGGCACCGACTGCTCCGGCCGCGGTGACCCTAACCTAGCCGGCGACGGTGCAGCGGCTCGGACTCCCTTCGGTTATGCCACCCGGCCAACTCAGCCCGCCAAAACCTCGGTGGAAGGGATCTACAGCACAGGGGAATCTCAGAGAAGGTCGACAAGGCCATGCCAGGGTTCGGGAAGAGCTCTATCCTAGCTGTCACCGTGAGCCTGACCCTTCCCGAAATAACCGCGGCTGGAAAACCGGGAAATACGCCGGCTACAGCCAAATTTAAACTAGGGTTGCGAAGCAAACTTGGGGCCGTCAAGTCTAGCTCCTGTGAGTGCAGTTTGATAAACTCTAAGCAAGCATATGTCGGGAATTTGTGGGTTTCTTACCCGAGGGTAGTTCTGCACCGGTTGGAGATGTTTTGCGAAATTCGCCGGCGATGATCGGTCACTGGTTCTAGGCATTGGGGTCGAGCAGCGTGGAGCCTAGGCGCGTCCAAAACCGCTCCTTCTTGGTCATGACAAGTCCTCTGCCGAGCTGCCCACGGGAGCACCTTGGCTCGGTTCTTCCCGGCTGCCGCGAAGAACGTCGTTTGCGTGGTTTGTGGTGGCTCAGCTCGATCGGAAGTGGTGCAGGGAGTGCGTGGGAGGTCTGGGAATGCTGGTTTGCTGAGTTGCCGACGTTGGTACGCGAGAGACGATCGCTCCCGAGTGAATGGATCACAGCGGCGGCTCGTCGGCGTTCTGTCGTGCGAGAGGGCGGTGGCTGGGGGTCGGCTCGTGGTCGTGGCGAGCTGGGGCACGGATGGGAGTTACTGCGCCCCCACGAGGAGCTCGCCAGCGCGCGAGGGGAGAGCAGGAGGTGGCGCCCGGCGTTTCTCGGTGTGTCACGGTGGAGCCTCGGCTCTGTTCCGAGTGCAAAACTTAGCCCCTAAGGCTGTTGACTTTTGTGCCATATTTAACCTCCTCAATGACATGTGGGACCCACTTGTCAGTGCTCCCCCACCCCTCAAAAGATCTCCAAAACTTGGCCAGGGATGAATTCAAATGTTTGGAGTTTGAAACTGACCTACATTTGTATGGTTGAGCTCATTTCCCCCAAATTCAAATGTATAATTGAATTCTTTGCATATTTGGATCCTTTTTCACAGTTGCGAAACATGAAAAACATCATGGACACCAGCAAGAGATGCCGGTAACTCCAATCGATACGCCGCTGGTCCGCACTTCTCGGTGATAGCATAGGGTCCAATGAAACGGGGGGCGAGCTTCCCCTTCACACCGAACCGGTGCACGCCCTTCATCGGAGACACGCGGAGGTACACGTGTTCCCCAACGTCAAAGTGCAACGGTCTACGCCTCTTATCAGCGTAGCTCTTCTGTCGGGATTGAGCGGCCTTCAAGTTAGCTTGAATCACCCGAACGCGCTCTTCGGCGTCGTTCACCACATCAACCCCGAATGTGACCCTTCACCGGACTCGCACCAATTTAATGGGGTGCGGCATTTGCGACCGTAGAGAGCTTCGTAGGGTGCCATCTTGATACTCGCCTGATAGCCATTGTTGTACGAGAATTCCGCCAATGGTAGGTGATCATCCCAGTTCCTACCATGGTGGATGGCACATGCTCTCAACATGTCTTCTAATACTTGGTTCACCCTCTCTGTTTTCCCATCCGTCTGAGGGTGATAAGCGGAGCTCCTGATCAACTTAGTACCCAATGCAGCATGTAGCTGCTCCCAAAAGCGAGATACAAATAATGCACCTCGATCTGAGATGATGGTCTTGGGTACCCCGTATAGGCATAGAATCTCCGCTATGTACAGCTCCACATATTTGCTAGCATTGTAACGTGTATTCACTGGGATGAAGTGAGCCGTCTTGGTTAACCGATCAATGATTACCCAAATGGAATCATGTTTGTTGGCAGTTAGGGGTAATCCCACAATGAAATCCATGCTCACATCTTCCCATTTCCATGCCGGGATCTTCAGGGGTTGCAACAGCCCTGATTTCTTCATGTGATCAGCTTTCACTCGTCGGCACGTATCGCACTTGGATACGTACTTCACTACCTCCCGCTTCATCCGTGTCCATCAAAATTTCTGTTTCAAATCTTGGTACATCTTGTTGCTGCCCGGATGAATGGAGTATTTAGACAAGTGAGCTTCAACGAGGATTTTCTTCCTCAGTTCCATATCTCGGGGTACGACTATGCGGTCATTAAACCATAGCGTCCCCTCATCATCCTTCCGGAAACACTTGATCTCTCCATTGTCTATCCGTCTCCGGAGATGTGCCGTGCCTTTATCCGTCTTCTGAGCTGCAATGATGTCTTCCCTAATGGTAGGGATGAGAGCAAGGTTGTAAAGCGATCCATAAGGAACCAAGTATAAACTCGGCTCTTCCTCCTCAACCGGGGTAATGGTGAGGTGATGGACATGTGATTTCCGACTCAGCGCGTCGGCAACCACATTCGCCTTGCCGGGGTGATAGTGAATCTCAATTTCATAATCTTTGATCAGTTCTAACCATCTCCTTTGCCTCATGTTCAGCTCCTTCTGGGTAAAAACATATTTCAAGCTCTTGTGGTCGGTGTAGAGGTGCACCAAATTCCCCAGGAGATAGTGCCTCCACATTTTTAGCGCCAACACCACTGCAGCAAGCTCAAGATCATGAGTGGGATAATGCTGATCATGGTTCCGAAGTTGGCGTGAGCCATACGTGACCACACGTCCTTCCTGCATCAACACGCAGCCTAGCCCAATACCAGACGCGTCACAATACACGTCGAAGGGCTTTGTTGTATCCGGCTGAGCTAATACCGGGGCTGTGGTGAGATGCTTCACCAATGCTTGGAACGCTCCTTCACACGCCGTGTTCCAAACATATTTCGTTCCCTTCTTCAGCAATTCTGTCATCGGCTTAGCGAGCTTGGAGAAACTTGGAATAAATCTCCGATAGTATCCCGCTAACCCAAGGAAGCTTCTGACTTCGTGAACTGAAGTGGGAGCTTTCCATTTCAGCACTTGCTCTATTTTGCTTGGGTCAACCGCAATGCCTTCTGCTGAGATGATATGTCCCAAGAATGGCACTTGGCTGATCCAAAACTCGCATTTACTGAACTTGGCGTAGAGCTTGTGGTCTCGCAATCGTTGAAGAACGATCCGCAAGTGTTCGGCATGTTCGGCTTCTGTCTTGGAGTAAACCAAGATATCGTCGATGAACACTACCACGAACTTGTCCAGCTCCGGCATGAACACCGAGTTCATGAGATACATGAAATGGGCTGGAGCGTTTGTGAGACCAAAGGACATGACGAGAATTCATATAATCCATATCTCGTCGAGAAAGTCGTCTTCGGGACATCCTCCGCCCGGATCTTTATCTGGTGATATCCAGAGCGAAGGTCCATCTTGGAGAACACACTTGCACCCACAAGTTGATCAAACAATATGTCGATGCGGGGCAGTGGGTACTTATTCTTGATGGTGACGGCGTTGAGCGGCCGGTAATCCACACACAGCCTCAGGGTTTCATCCTTCTTCTTTACAAACAGCGCCGAGCATCCCCAAGGCGAGGAACTCGGCCTAATGAAACCCTTGCTCAACAGATCATTGAGCTGTTCTTTTAATTCAGCCAGCTCGTTCGGAGCCATCTTGTATGGTCTCCGTGATATGGGCGTAGTCCCGGGTGCAAGTTCAATCTTGAACTCGACATCCCGCTCAGGTGGCATGCCCGGAAGATCATCCGGGAACACGTCAGGATACTCCCGGACTACGGGGATGTCTTCTAACTTGAGAGTTTCAGTATTGTTGATCGCTGAAACCTCTCTAACTGGATTATCTAATAGGAGGGACTGCGGACGGTGTAATGGGGAGTTGAGGTGAACCGTCCGTGATAGGGTTTCCAGGACAGCGCCATGGTAACTTAGCCATGACATTCCCAAGATTGCATCAATCTTCTGCCCCTCAAGGATAATCATAGTGGTGGGATATATCATCCCACCTAAGCACAATGGTGCTTTTGGAACCATCATTGTTGCTGAAATCTTTCCTCCCGGTGAGCAGATCATATAAGAACACTCGGTTGGAAAGGCTTCCAGCTGATGCTTAACCACATATGATGCGCTTATAAAGTTGTGGGTTGCACCAGAATCAAAAAGTATGATGATGGCTTGATGGTTGAGAGTGAACGTACCCGCCAGCACGTTGTCTCCCTCTGGGGCGTCCTCATTGTCGAGGTTGTGGACGCCCCCAGTCCGCTGACCAACCTTCTTCACCGGAGGTCGGCCTCGAGCACCGCCCTGGAACTGGGCTTGCCCGCTGCTCTGCTGCCCCTGGGGACAGTCCTTCACGAAGTGGCCCGCCTGGCCACACGTGAAGCAGGTGAAACGGGGCGGTCCCCCGCTGATCGGTGGACGGAATCCCGGGGCGCGTTGTGGCGGTGGAAACGCCCGGGGTACCGTCTGCTGCTGCTGCTGCTGTCTTGGTGGTGGCATCGGCGGCCGGAACGGGGGTGGCTGAAAAGGACGTCCCCCGAACCATTGAGGTCGCGCCGGTGGATGCCACTGCTGCCCGGATGGTGTCCAATACACCATACGGTACTTCTGAGGCGCCCCCCCACCGCTGCTAGGTGGAGCGCTGCGCTTCCTCTGCTCAGCTGCCAACTCCCGCTGAGCATCCTCTTGCATAATCGCGGCATTGACTATGCCGCGATTCCACTGAACGAGATGTGTCTTCATTCCGGGGTGTAACCCCCGATAGAAGTGTTCCCGCTTCTTCTCCTCAGTGGAGATATAGTCTGACGCGTACTGTGCCAGATGGCTGAAGGCACGGGAGTAGTCATGGGTACTCCTCCCGCCCTGCTTCAGCTCCAAAAATTCTTGGAACTTCCTCTTCATGATCCCGGTAGGAATGTGATAGGCGCGGAACGCCTCCCGGAATTCTTGCCATTCCACGGCATGGCCAGCCGGACGTGAGGCGACATAGTTCGCCCACCACGCACCAGCGGCACCGTGAAGCTGCTGTGCTGCGAACAGGGTCTTCAGCCGCTCCGTGCATTGGAGCAGCCCGAACTTGGACTCGATGGTCCGCAGCCAGTTGTCCGCCTCCAGTGGTTCTTCGGCTTCTGTGAACACTGGAGGGTGTGTACTCATGAAATCCGAGTACGACACTTCACGGGGCTCACGAGGCCCTCGCTCTTGACGCCCCCTGCCTGGGACGTATTCTGCACGATCGTGCGGAGCAGGTCGGTCTGCTCCTCACGACCACCCACCAGTGCCGCTATCACATCCGCTAGAGTAAGCGGATGCGGCGGTGGTGGCTGCTGCTGCGGGGTGCTGTCGTAGGCCGGTGGCTGGGAGTCATTGCCTCCCCTTTGGCTAGAGCCACCAACCTCGTGCGTGGTCCTAGTGCGAACCATCTGCAACCATACGACAATAACATCAGTCCCGCCACAGATTGCATGCAGTCCAATAAAAATAGGCGTAAAACATAATGACAATAATTCATGCGATACATCTCGTATGTAGATAATGTAATAACTTTGCACAAGCTACACCATTACCAGACCAAACACAAGCTAGTTTAATTCAACTTGATGAACCTCCACTTTGGAAGCTCACCATAACTAGGTATGATCACTACGAGATATTACTATCGCTTTGTCATCACGTATACCACCCTTAGGGTACAACACCCTCTCCAATGAGTTCAACTGTCATTCCTCTGTCAGAATGACCAGTTGCTACCTATTCCAAGTTTTAATCTGGTTCTGGGCATTTTCATAACTCAAGCTGAATACCAAAGTTAAAGTTAACTTCAGTATATTTCCAACGAGTACTCATTTGCCCCCAGATCAGCTTTGGTTAAAAAGTTATGCTAATTCAAAGTCAGCAGAATTTCTGGAAGAATTTTAACAGCACCTCCCTTGGAAAGTTGCTGTTTTCAACTCCAGTTTCCCCTGAAATCTGTGCTGAAATTTCAGAAGCTTTGAATTGCCAAGATGTAACACATATTCTACCCTTGCTAAGGGTGTATCATATGAAAATTTTTGGTTTTGCTACTGGGAGTTATCATTGAAAAACAGAACAGTCCAGAGAATGTTTCACTCTGTCCTGGTTCTGGACAGTTACATTTCTCTGGGTTTTAAGCCATCTTAAGGTGAGTCTCAGCTCTGGAAGTCTACAACAAAGTTGTAGAGCACTTAAATACCTTGCCAGGGCTATACACCACACCTCCCTGGGCTAAAAGACCTGTGAGATGTGCTCTGATGAAGTTCAGTAACTTGCTGCCCCAAAACAGAGCACTCTGTTTTTCAGTCTTTTTGGAACTACACTTCTCACTACCCAATTTGTCTATCCAACCAGGGTCCTAAATATTGAACCTAATGATTTTAATTCCTTGTTATCATTATCTTCATGCATATGCCTACAATATCTCGGTACTACGTTCCTCACAAAAGAAAATCCTAACCGGATCATACCGGCATATACGTCTCAAGTGTGGCACTAAACGGTCTCTCACACACGTTTACTACACGGATACCTACGTGGTTAGTACCTGCAGAAGACCACACAATAATGATGCACACAAAGGTTGTTCATTTCAGGCAGTTCCATATTTAAAAGTAAATACAAACGCCTGTATCATTGTCATACGGCCGTCCTTGAGTTAAGTCACGTCTCAAGGTACGTGATCGTGTTTCAACACCACACGACGGGGAACCCGAGTATGTCATGAACGGGTTGTCATGGTTGGGAACGTTATCAACCCAACAGATACCACCTACTGCCCTGCAGGGCACGCCGATGGCAAGCGCTGCATATGTCCTCCTGGCCTAGTTCCAGACGAACACACTCTCGCGTTACTGACCACGCGATGGGGTCTCCATTTACTTGCCTAATGCACGCTAGGGATCAGCGTTTCATATGAACTCAGGAACATGAAGAGTCCAAGAGTTTCATATTGACGTCTCACACCAAGCTGTGAGACAAATCCCTGAACCGCGTTCCTCGTCAGGGAGAGCTAACCGAAATTGAACCGCTTTCGGTGGCGTTCCTTACCATTCTTACCAGAGCGTAGGTGCGTCGTTACAATAATTGAAATTCAGAATTATAACACATAGGTTAGTCCTTGCCACTTTAATAACTATGCTACTATAGTCCTTACTTGGGCAACTATCGAATCCTCACCGTATACCTAAGTTTTCCCGTAATGCAGTCCTTAAGTACTGTGCTATCCCCAATGCAGCTCTGATACCAGGCTGTGACGGACCGGAATCCGCTCATCCAGGATCGCAGAGGGTGGTGCCGCGCGATGCGACACCCGACAGCACACATCATAAGAACACATTATATTACATGGGAAAACAAACTGAATGTACAAAGTAGTACACTTCTCAGTTACAAACTAGGGTCTTTTATTACACAGCGGAAGTTTCTTTTGTACAACTCACGCCCGCCTATCTAGCAAAAGTCGGTTGCCCAGCCCTAGGGCAACCCACACTAGCTGCACGTCTCAGCTCAGTGCGGCGTGTACGGCTCCCACTCAGCCGTGGTCCCTGACGGAGGGTAACCCTCGCCGGTGGACTCGTACTCCGAGTCCGTGGGTGGCTCCTCACCTGAAAAACACTTAAGAAGCAACCGTGAGCACGAAGGCTCAACAAGGCTTAACCGACTCACCTAAGCATGAAACTCTACATGAGGTGTACCATGACATAGGATAGCAATGTTGCAGCAAATGGACACGCCTACAAGTTCATCCTTAGTTCATCTTTTAGCAACAAGTTAACGGTTCATGAAGCTGAAATTTAGTGAGCAATATTTGGTGGCACACATGTAGAAATACAATTATATCATAACAGCAATATGGAATCATAACATTTCATTCATTAGTCTACGTTACGACGCAGTGAACAAGCGGTACTCGTCACCACGAGGGACGACGAATTGACTCGATATACACCTGCAGGGAAACCCAAAGAGCACGTCACGTACGCCCACCCGTGGAGCTGCACAGCACGCTCACTCGATGTCGTACGGGACAACCTTTCACCCAACAGCCCAAACGTCGAACCGGTCGCACCGAAACGAGCAGGAGGTTCCCCACACGGAGCATCTCTCTATACCCGTTGGCAGATTTCCACCTTGCTGCCCTCAGCCTACACCTATAAATCGGTGCGTTATGCCTCGATGCCCGGAGGTTTAGGCTACATCGGTTTATCGGGGCCCATATATCCGATATGCCTTCGGTACGTTCAATACTTGTTCAGCAGGGCCGCACACGGATCGGTCCTCAATCGACACGGACAGGGCTGCGCACACAAGACTTCCTCTTGCTGCGCCCTAGCCCCTGCCTAGTCTCATTTTCCTTACTGAAGTGATCTCACATCACTCAACCGAACCCGTGTGTCCCAAGCCTATCTCGCGAGTAGATTCCAACTACTCGACTTGTACCGAAGTCCTATGATTCATTGAGCATAGCCTGTCTACTTGGGGTCTTAGACACTACCCTCACTCTTTTAGGAACCTTTGGTTATGCAAGTGGGGTTTCATTCATCCTATACCTAATGCACATACATACTTCACCCTAGGTATGTAAACAAAGTAAAAACCTTATAAAAGAGTTAATGCAAACCGGGGCTTGCCTTGTTGCTGCTGGTCAGTAGTTAGCTCTTCTTCTGGAAGGAGGAAGTCCAGCACTTCCGGAGTCTCTTCTTCAGTGACTACACGTTATTGAAATACAATACTACATGTTAATGAATATGCATATGAGTTTATTGTAATACTTCTGCTATTAGTTCTAATAACCAGTCTCTAACAACTGGAACTCTGTTTAAGAATTTAAAAATGGAACTGGGGTTTAGTGGTGTGGGTTTGGACCTAAGTACATGGTTAAGTGCTAAGTGGTTTCCCCCCTTTTCCATATTAATCCCTCAAGTGGTTAAACAGGACAGGGGTGATCCAGAGCTCCAATAGAGCTGAGAATTTTTGTGGGAGTTCCTTGTCATAAGAAAACCCTTTGGACCAAACATTAGCACTTTCCATTGAGTGGTTTGCTCAGAATAATTCTTTTAGCAATTAAGCAAAGAAGAATTAATTCTGAGGTAATAACTCTGTTCATGCCCAACTTAGTGAACTACAATTTCAATTATAGCTCATAGAGTTTGCATGAATTTTACTAGCATTTTTGGAGCTAAGATTTGCCCAGAACTGAATTTCCAAGTTTTGGAAATTCTCTGAAAATGTTTCTGTATTCAAATGAACACAGCACCTTAAAATTTGAATTGCTCTGAAAAAATCAACTCCAAATGGTCTGAAACTTTTACAGGGGTTCACTAACTTCCTAAAGGATATTCTGGCAAAATTTGAGGATTTTTGGGTGAACCAAACTCCCTCTAAAATTCTTTTTTCTGAAAAGCTTTAAAGAATTTCCCAGAATTAATTAATGGGTTTCATACAAATTAGGTTGTACATTTGGACAGAGCTAGGCAAGATGAATCCAACCCAATTTGAATCACTAAATTTGGAGCTTCCTAGCAAAAGCTATGGAGTTCTAAAGTTTGGGGAAATTCTGGAATTTGAATTAACCGGGAAAAGTTCAAATTCCTGACAGCGGGCCCGGCCCCCATGTGTCACCACCTCGGCTGCACCACACGGGGCCACAGGACTGTTCTCCGCGTGTTCACAGCTGATCCGGTGCAACAGAAAATCCCCACGCTGTGCATCGAGGGACTGACGAGCGGGCCCGGCCGGCTCGTCTTCTTCCTCGCGCCCGCTCTTTTTCCCACGCCGCCCCCTCGCCGGCACACCTCTGAAGCTCACTGGATATGGCTTCCCGACCACCTCTCGGCCGGAAGCTCGCCGCCTGGGCCTACTTTCGTGCGCTGAACACGATGGCACCGACTGCTCCGGTCCGCGGTGACCCTAACCTAGCCGGCGACGGTGCAGCGGCTCGGACTCCCTTCGGTTATGCCACCCGGCCAACTCAGCCCGCCAAAACCTCGGTGGAAGGGCTCTACAACACCGGGGAATCTCAGAGAAGGTCGACAAGGCCATGCCAGGGTTCGGGAAGAGCTCTAACCTAGCTGTCACCGTGAGCCCGACCCTTCCCGCCATAACCGCGGCTGGAAAACCGGGAAATACGCCGGCTACAGCCAAAATTAAACTAGGGTTGCGAAGCAAACTTGGGAGCCGTCAAGTCTAGCTCCTGTGAGTGCAGTTTGATAAACTCTAAGCAAGCATATGTCGGGACTTTGTGGGTTTCTTACCCGAGGGTAGTTCTGCACCGGTTGGAGATGTTTTGCGAAATTCGCCGGCGATGATCGGTCACTGGTTCTAGGCTTTGGGGTCGAGCAGCATGGAGCCTAGGCACGTCCAAAACCGCTCCTTCTTGGTCGTGACAAGTTCTCTGCCGAGCTGCCCACGGGAGCACCTTGGCTCGATTCTTCCCGGCTGCCGCGAAGAACGTCGTTTGCGTGGTTTGTGGTGGCTCAGCTCGATCGGATGTGGTGCGGGGAGTGTGTGGGAGGTCTGGGAATGCTGGTTTGCTGAGTTGCCGACGTTGGTACGCGAGAGACGATCGCTCCCGAGTGAATGGATCACAGCGGCGGCTCCTCGGCGTTCTGTCGTGCGAGAGGGCAGTGGCTGGGGGTCGGCTCGTGGTCGTGGCGAGCTGGGGCACGGCTGGGAGTTACTGCGCCCCCACGAGGAGCTCGCCAGAGCGCGAGGGGAGAGCAGGAGGTGGCGCCCGGCGTTTCTTGGTGTGTCACGGTGGAGCCTCGGCTCTGTTCCGAGTGCAACACTTAGCCCCTAAGGCTGTTGACTTTTGTGCCATTTTAACCTCCTCAATGACATGTGGGACCCACTTGTCAGTGCTCCCCCACCCCTCAAAAGATCCCCAAAACTTGGCCAGGGATGAATTCAAATGTTTGGAGTTTGAAACTGACCTACATTTGTATGGTTGAGCTCATTTCCCCCGAATTCAAATGTATAATTGAATTCTTTGCATATTTGGATCCTTTTTGGAAAAATGGGTAGCAAACCTTTTCAAAAATTATTGAAACTCTGCCTCCCCACTAATTTGGACCTGAGGAATCCAATTATGCACTTTGATCCTTGTTTTAGATGCTGCAACCATGAGTTTGAATGCAACAGTTTTGAATCACCCTCCCATGTGTCATGTGTAAAATTCCCACTTTGTGAAAGTGTAGGCTTTCCCCTCTAACCACTCTTTTGATGGAGGTTACTTGCTCTTCACACTTTTTCACAATCTATCCACAACAAAACTGTGGTGTTGTGAGGTGATAAAAGTTTTTGCAAGTCCCTTTTCTTGGGCTTTTACAACTTCCATTTCCGACCGCTCCAAGGTAGCCAAGCCTCGGTTGCTCGAGCAGTCTACACCAAAGAGCATCGCCATCTTGTGCTCTGCCAGGCTGTCACGGTACTCCGGGGTTTTCCTGTGTGGTTTGGCGGCAATTTCAGGATTTCCACCGAGTTCTCACGAGTACCGGCGGAACTTCACATCGGATCACCGTCGACAGAGCGCCACAGCTGTCGTCGTCACCCGCTTGCTACACAAGAAAGGTGCATCACTGCATGTAGATGGTGTAGCCGAAAGCCGTTTGGCATATGATCAACCATCGGTTGAGAATTTCCAGGTTTACCGGAAGCTAGTTCATATGAGCTGAGCTCACCTCCGTTTGAAATTCGGACTCCACACACTCTTGTTGGTCAAGCCGGTTGGCCAATAGGTTCTACACATCCTAGCGCACATGCTCGAGGAAGAAGCAAGGAAAACCGTTGAGGATTGGCCATGATATGGCCGTTTTCCTCGCCGCCGTTGCAAAGTACCTCGGCTCACCGTCAAGGGTATGGTTGCCGGCGTTTCTAGCTTCCCCAAAGCCTTGGTTCATGTTCCTCGTGCTCCACTGATGCTCTCCGAGCAATTCCCCATCATTTTGGTGCACTGTGATGTGAAACCGACCTCGCCAAAACCCTAGCAGTTGCTGTCGCCGGTGCGCGCGGGTTTCCGGCCATCGACGGTGGCCGGCGAGCTCATAGCTGAGTTCAGGAGGTTGGAAAAGGGGGAGGCGGCGAGTTTCGGCCCGTGAGGTGGCCGGGAACTCGGTTCTGGCGAGTCTCGCCAGAGACTGCTGCCGCCGGGTGTTTGGCGCGAGGAGGAAGACGAAGCACTGTGTGCGGGACCACCGGCAGAAGTTTAAACTTTTCTTTGATTTTCAGTTTTAGTTCAAACTTCAAACCCACATAACTTTGGCTAGAAAACTCCAAATCGAGTGAACCAAATTTTTTTGGATTCCGCTCTCTGAGTACTTTCCAACAAATCAAGTTTCACTTCATGAAAATCCTTAGTTCTCCAGAATTAATTCTTCAAAGTTTAAACTGTTTGGAATTTTAATTGGAGAACCCTTTGGAGGAAAATTCTGAAATTTTGCTGGGATGTTCACCAAATATCCCTGAGCTACCATAAAAATTTCAGATCCATTTGAGCTCATTTGACCGACGTAATGGTGTAATTAATAAAACTGTTCCAGAGAAAATAGAAAATGTCCAGAAACATTTTCAGAATTTCTCTGAAATTGTTTAGCTCATATCTTTAGCTAGGTACCTTAAAAATAAGTGCGACCAACTCCATTAGAACCCTCGGAAAATCTAGTTTTCATAAAGTCATGGCTTGCTCCATGAAAATCCCTAAAACACCCTAGGAGCTCCAATTAAGGTCAAGTACATAATTATTTGTGGAGAGCTCAAATGAGCTTTGCTGCAAATGAAACTTGGCCAAGTCTCTGTTTAGGTTTTATCCAAATCACAGTAAAAATTTCAGAGTCATCGGGTATGTCTAGCAAGACTTATAGTCTTCACAAGTTTAAGTTCAATTCAAATGCATTTAAATTGATACATATACGTGTTTATCTCATGTAGTCGCTAAGGTTGAAGAGGAACCCGAAGTCTTAGACTTCGTCACTCCGGAAGAACAACTAGCCTACGACCAAGAGCAGTAAGGCAAGCTCCGGTTTGCATTAACCTTTTTACAAATTTTTACTGTTTTGAGAACTTACTTTGAGCACTCACTTAATTCTTGCATTAGAGTCTTGTTTGAAACCCAAATGCATAGCCAAGAAAACCCTGGGTTGGGATTAGGTTTGAAAACCTTGTTAGCTACTGCAATGGTAAGATAGTGTAGGATTCGGTAGAAGTCGAGTAGTTGGAACTACTTGCGAGAATAGGCTAGAGGCACATTGCTCGGGTAAAGATAGCAAATGAAACACATGGCAATAAAAATGAGACCGAGCGGAGAGTAAGGGCAGCAGGACTTTGGGGCCTGGGTGCCATAGCTCCGCTTGTGTCGATTGAGGACTGAGCCGTGTGCTAGCCTGTTGAACAAGCTAGAACAGTACCGAAGACCTACCGGCTATACGGGAACCGGGAAACCAATGTAACTCGGGTAGCTGGGTGTTGAGGCATAGCTGGTCGTTCAGAGGGTAGGTTGAGAGCTCGAGGTGTAAATTGGCTGGCGGCACTGTGGATGTGCACGCAGAGACCTCTTGCTCGGGACGATTGGACCGGTTCACCATTTAGCTGACGGGTGAAAGGTGGTTGCGTACGACGTCCATGATGGTTGCTGTAGGCAACATCGAGTACGGGCATACATGACGGGTTATTCGGGTAACCCTGCAGGTGTAAATCGATTATAATCGCCATCCCTCACGGTCAGTGAGTACCACTTGTTCACTGTACCGTGACGTAGAAAGAACAGGCTAGATACATGTTAAAAGTTTGCTGATTTGAAAGCTATACTTTGCTTGTTAATGCCTTGTTGTAGTTTAGAGCTAATTAAAGTTCTTTTCAAATTTTGGCAAAGTACATGAGAGAAATGTGTTTCTTGTTTGATTGCGGCTCTCTCATGTGCCTTAGCGTAAAATTCTCCACAACCTGCTGCTAAAAACTTGAAAGTAAGGTTCCATTAATTAGGCGAGTCCTTTGCAACTTAATTTACCTCATGTACCCTATAACCATTCATGTAGCAGTTTCATGGATAGGAGAGACGGGTCAGTCATGCTGAGCCATAGTGCTCACTGCTTGTGTTTGAAGCTTTTTGCAGGGGTCTATGAGGAAGGGACTCCCGAGGAGGAGACGGAACCTCAGGAGGGGAACCCCGTCGAGTGGGAGTCGTGCACGCCGCCGTGTTAGTGTGTGTGCGTGCTAGCGGGGACACGTTCATAGGCTGAACCTGAACTCGATGCGTAGTCTATGCCCGCGAGTGTAGACGAAACATATTTTGTTGTACAAATGTTCATAAACCTGTTTATGTAATAAAATTTTGCTTCCGCTTTGTATCTTTGATGTGCGTTATCCGGTGCTGTGCAACGCAGCACCCCTCAGCGTGATCTTGGCTCAACAAGGCCGTTGGGGCCGTGTCAGCGTGGTATCAGAGCTCGCTTGAGGTTTAACGCACTACAAAGGTCATCTTTTTCAAAAATTCAGTGAGGAACGAGTTAGTAGCCCATATAAGGATGTTATTAGTGTATAGAAAGTGGCATACTAACCTATTTGCTTATGTCGGAAAATCGTGCATCTCAGGATGTTTTATTTCTTGGGGGGTGCACGTAAGCGCTGTCCACCAGTGCGCACAAGCTGAAGGGTGGAGCCCCACGGGTGGCAGGTAACCCGACCCGCTTTAATATCCTCTGCGACTCTTCATGTCGTTTGGGGTATTCGAGCAACGTCTGTCCCTGGCATGCTTTGGGCAATTTGGGAGACCCCGTCACGTGGTCAGTAACGTGAACACGTAGCTCAGGGCGTGTTTGGCTTGAGAACATCTGGGCGAGTGATGACGGCCGGGTGTATGAACTATATGGATACCGGGCTCGATGTGCAGCCGAGTCTGACGATTGTGTGAGTTATTTGCAGGTAGTCTGACCACGAATCGGTAGAAGTGTAGCATCCGTGTGCGAGAGACGTTTAGTGCCACTGAACTAACGAAGCCGGCTAAGTCCGGTATAGGTTTTTCTTTGTGAGGACGTAGTACCGACATGAACTGATAACGCATCGACGTCACACCCCATTAAATGAGCTACTTCATGGTAAAACTTGAAATTTTTAATCCAGAGCACTAAAACTTTGAGATAACTCCTTCCCTTAATCAGGATGTTCAAAGTTAACAAGTTTTCAACTTATAGGATGCTAAGGACAGAGTCCTCCGTTTTCAGCTGAAATAAGTCTGAAGTTAATCAGAGGTTAGAGGTTGAGTTCTTTCGAGGTTGGGGTCATATGATACATTTATGGAAATCTTTGGAAGGGATTTACAACATTTCTGTTGATGTCCAGAGGTGTTTGATCCCCTAACCAGTCTAAAAATACAGTAGAGTTGAAACTGTCCAGAAAACAGGGCAGAGCAAACACTCTCTGTAAATTGAGCATAACTTCCTGAATAAAAATCCAAAAATAGAAAATGAGGTAGTTATGGAAAGTTCATGAGATGGGTTACAACTTTTTAACAGAAAGTTTTGTCAGATTTGGTGTAGAATTAACTGGAATTCTTGGATCAAATCAGTACCTCAAGCAGGGAGGTGCTGTCCATTTTTCTCCAGAAATTCTGTCAACTTTGACATCTCATAACTTTTGATCCAGGACAGATCTTAGGCCAAGCAAATACTTTATGGAAATATTTTGAAGTTAAATTTAACTTTTATGTTGAGCTCCAGAATTGGTTTTGCCTTTTGTATGGTCTAAATCAGGTTGAAATGGAAACTGGTCAGGGCTGTCAGTTTGGGCAGCAAGACCAGCAAATCAAATTGTTCAAAGTTTGAACTATGTTTTCAGTTTTTAAGAGTTCAATGCCATGTTTTATGTTATAACTCAATGGTTTACTGTTCAAATAAATATTTGACATTTCTCAAATATATTTCTACAGATGACAGCGGATAGACTGTTGGAGAACGGATGGGTGGTATCCCACTGTTCTCACCGCAGCGGTTATCCAGAAGTGGTAAAGCAAATGCTTCAATATTTCGGGTATGTCAAGATGCCGAAGTACCTCGCCAAGGCAGAAGGCGAGGAGAGGAACAAGACGTGGATGATCCATGTCGAAGTTCCTGCAGGACCTATGCCACCCGGTTGGGCGCCGTTCACCGTCACGGTGATAGGTGGACAGCCGGGGGAAATGTGGCAAGTGGCAGCCCGCGACACCATGTCGCGTTTCTACCAACTACACGTGAGGGCTATGGAGGACACTCCATACATGCTCGTTCCGGTGGAGGGACGAGCTGATCATGTGTGGGGGCAAAGGTACATAGAGGCAACAGATCCGGATTGCCAAAGGTACAACCCTGCGGAGGCAAACCTCAGCCTCCAGTTGAGGGCAGGGAAAGCCGTGATGGACAGCCATGCTGTTCATACGGATTGTCTTGCTGCAAAACTCAAGGAGAGCACAAGCCGTGGAGACCATTTCGAGAGTGCTCACAGCGCACTCCGCAATGTTCTCCTTCCGACGATCAAGCGACTGAACAAACAACATAATCAGTTGCATCGTCTGAAAAAGGCGAAGAGGAAAAGCCGTGCTGACATCACGGCTTTGCAACAACAAGTGCAGACTCTGACCCAACAGAACGAGGTCCTCACTCAAGAGCGGGATGACGCTATTGAGGAGGGGCAAGGCTGGGAAGAGGACTATAACCAGGCCATGGACGAGGTGCACGCGTTGCAGAACCTCGTACCTCCGGTAATGGGAATACCAATGGTAGGTGCCGTACCCGTGGTTTTGGGTCTTCCGGCAATGGGGGAACCCAAACCGGAAGAGGAGGTCATGGACCCGGAGCCACCAGCAGAGGTAGCGGAGGAGGACGATCTACATGAGGTCGAGTTCTACTCCGGGTAGGAGGTTACCGTTGCCGAGTAGGGCAGCAAGGGCGATGTAACCAAAACTTTTGTAATTGGTGACATGTCGTGTAGACAGTAGGGTATGTATAGGTAGTGACGACATGAGCGTGACTTCTCGGAGACCCGAGAATAATGTATCTTGTATAAAATTTATGCTTTATCAATATATGTGAATGTTGTGCAAATTATTCACATGTCACTTCAATACCTGCTGTTTCATATTGAATTTTAAGTATGACATGTGCTGATCGCTGCTGTTTTGAATTTCAGAATGACTCACGCTCGTGCCAACCCGGATGTTGGGGGTTTCAGTCAGAGAGGAGAGACCTCCCAACAGCCTCCCGAGGATTCCTCGGGACAACAACAGCAGCAACAACAACAACCGCCACTGCCACCACCAACGGTTACATTGGCCGACATCGTTGCGGCGATGGTGGGTTCTCATCAGCAGCACACGGAGTTGCTGCAAACCCTCATTGCAAATACGTCTCGACCAGAGAGGCTTCAAGATCGCGAGGAGCGCCAACAAAGCTCCTGCTCCGATTTCCTGGCCACTCATCCCCCGGTATTTTCAAGGGCGGATGAACCCCTCGATGCGGACAACTGGCTCCGCACGATGGAGACGAAATTCGGGCCGCTCCAAGTGAGTGAGCAGCGCAAGACTCAGTTCACAGTCCAACAGCTTCAAGGATCCGTGAGCGCTTGGTGGGTGAACTACTGTGCTTCGCAACCCACTGAGAGAGTTATGACCTGGGCGGAATTCCAGACGGCCTTCAGGGCCTATCACATACCGCCGGGTCTCATGAAGAGGAAGACGCAGGAGTTCTTACGCCTGCAGCAAGGAAGCTGGAACGCGTTGGAATACTCCAGGGCGTTCAATGATATTGCACTCTACGCTTCCTATCACGCCGATACCGACAAGAAGCGGCAGGATCATTTCTACCAGGGGCTTAACCCGCTCCTGAAGGACAAGCTGGCGATGTTCAATCGCGGCAGCCTCAATGATAATATTGATGCTGCGATTTTTCAGGAGGACTCTGTCAAGGAGTTAGCGGCGGCAGAGAGGAAGTGAAGCGCGCCGCAAAGAAGCGGAGAAGTAGGTGGTCCTTCTCAAAAATATCGAAAGGTGAATCGCCCACCATCGGGTCCACGCTAGAAGCCACCACAGAGGCCGATGCCATTCCGCAGTCGGCCATATTCTCCACCGGCATTCAGGCTGGCACTGCCAGTGCCACCTCCGCAGCAACAATGTAGGATCGAAGAGCACGTGAAAAGCTACCAGAGGGGGGTGAATGGTAGATTAAAACTTTTCGCAGCGGAAACAACAAAAACCCCTCAGCAAAAATTCAATCGGTTAAAGAAACCATGTGTGCAAGTGTTTTCAAACGTGTTCAACTGTGACAAATCAAGTAGAGAGGTAGAGAATCAAGTCACGGATCTAATGCAACAAGAATCACATGAAAACACGAAGTAAAACTTGAGATACGATCAAAACATTAAACGAAGATCAATCTGTTCTACCCGATATAAAACAGATCTGCAATGCTGCAAAGAAACTCGTGTATCTCAAAAACTACAGATCCGAAGCTCGTGAAAATTTCACAGATGATATATAATTGAGTTGTGAAGACAACCCAAAAAGATTCACGTCAATCGGATCTGTAAAACTCGAGTTATGAATGAAACACCGAAGCAACGTCGGTCTGTCCAGAAACTCGGCGAGAAAGACTTGTCGAAAAACATGTCGGACGAACAAGGCACAAAAACTCCTCGAAACTCTGAACTTTATTCAATAGAAACACAAGAGGAACAGCCCAAAGTTCTCTACCCACGAGAGCTCTGGCCTCCCTTGCTTTTATAGCCAGCCCTCAAGCTAACAATCCAATCTAGGACTCCTACTCCTAATTGGACTCGTATCCTAACTTACCATAACTGCTCAGGACTCTCCTATTCGCAGATAGAAGCAATCGTGAGACTTCCAAACATCTTAGTAACGTCCTAAACATTCCTAAAACAACTCAACTTCGTGCCTAACACGAAATCCTATCATAACCAACTCAAATCTTCCATATTTGAGCCATATCCGACTCAGCCTCAGCCTGAGTACGCAATCCAGCCGGTTGGACCTTTCCGACCAATTCTTTACGTCCACTTCTCTTCATCACGCCTTGGAACAATGTTGCCACGTCCATGCACTCCTTGCACACGTGCAAACACCTACCAACGACGTACACACAACCTTCATATGCACTGCCCTTGATCCAAACATGCTGCGCGACCTCCCGATCAACTCAACCACAGCTCCTCCCGAACTTGGTTGTTGGAACCTCATCTCCTCCCTGAGACTAGTCTAAGGATATCGTCACCAGCCATGTCTTGAACTCAAGCAACACCTGCACATGAATAAACAACCAATTCTTCCGAGCACATGTCCTCGACTTGACTCACGTTAGTTCGAAAACCACAACACCTTACATGAGCACGTCACATAAGCATGTTGCCAACCATATCAAATGATAACAACCATAACCACCAAAACACACCAAAAATTTAGCAAATTAATACAAAGCAAACCTTCCCATAAAGCAAGTTTGAAACATTGCGAGTTAAAAGCAAAAACAAGACGCTGCAGTTCTACGAGTTGAACTTCACGGGAGCTCCCTAAAAACAAGCTCCGGACCTCACAGAAGCTCTTCGGACCTTGCAGGAGCTCTCCGGATCTTGCGTCGGACCTTGCCAACACTTGGCGGACCTAACAAAGAATTTTCCGGACCTTGTCACAGAAGAATGTTTTGGCAATATTCAAAACTTTGAATGTTAATGCTAACTTTTATCCTAATTGCCAATGTATTCAGCACACATAGGTCTCACAATCTCCTCCTTGATGAATGCATTGGCAACACCAATTAAAATCCGAACATTGGCTTATGAAAAGTTTTGAAAAGCTTTGAAAACTCATTTCTCCCCCTTTATTAATTTCTCCCCATTTTTTAAAATCAGAGAATGAAGAAAATGTATAACATATGCAAAGTGTAAAAAAATCTCTCCTTATACATATTTCTCCCCCTTTGACAATGTATTCAGCAAGGTTCAAAAGAGAAATTTTTAAATGTTATGAGCATATTATATCATATACATACAAAACAAAGCTCATCCAAGTCATACTATCAGGTTACTTACACTATCACATCAATGAGATACATAAAGTAGTGTAAGCCATGCTAGAGATCAAATGTATTTTTCAGTTTAAGCAAGTCATGATCTCCCTTACTCAACTATTTCAAAACCTGAAAACATGACACTTGTTGCTGCATTTTTATTATTCATAATCATTTAAGGCACAAAAGTTGATCATATGATATTTGCAAGAGATTATATGCCGCATCAGCCTTATTCTAACCAACCAAGCCAAGCCTATGTCATTTGACAATCAGAAGCTTAAGGACATGGTTTTAGTCATACACAATTCCTTCCAAGTTCATATCTTAGTGCAATGATAAGCAATCTCAAAAGAAGAAGTGTGATGCATGCATATTCTCTTGATCTTTTCTTAATTTTTTATTTGAAAACTCAACATGTGAGCTGATCACTTGATTAATTTTTTTATGATTAAAAGCACTTGTGAGCACACAACAAGTTCAAAACAGCAAGAAAGTTCGATCATGACCAGATTTAGTGTAAGTAATTATTCCAATTACTAGTCATGGCAAAAACTACAAAATGTATAACATGAGTAATGTAGTAAGAACTTTCAGCTTGTAAAAGGAATCACAAAGTCATATATGTATGAAATACTATGCTCATATTATTTTAGTTTCAGATTCACACATATACTTTCAAAGTTTCAAAAACTCCCCCTCAATTTAAGCCATGAGGATGCATAACCCCTATTTCACTACGAATGAAACAAAAATGAGTGAAATCCAAAGGTTTTGTAAAAATATCAGCCAATTGTTGTTCGGTATCGACATGGTGAAGCACAATGTTTCCTTTTCCAACATTATCACGAAGAAAGTGATACCTAATGTCAATGTGCTTAGTTCTAGAGTGTTTCACGGGGTTTTTAGCAATACAAGTTGCACTAGTGTTATCACAAAATAGTGGAACACTATCTAAATCAACCCCATAGTCCTTAAGTGTTTGAACAATCCAAAGAATTTGTGAGCAAGCGCTAGCCGCAGCTACATATTCAGATTCGGCCGTGGATTGTGCAACTGAACTTTGTTTTCTAGAGGACCAAGCAACAAGAGAATTACCAAGAAAATGACAAGCACCCGAAGTACTTTTCCTATCAATCCTACAACCCCCAAAATCAGCATCCGAAAAAGCTCTCAAAGAAACGATTGAGGAAGAAGAAAGAAAAATGCCAAATTCTTGAGTTCCATGTAGGTACCTGAGAATCCTTTTGATGGCTTGGCGATGTGAAGCACGTGGAGAAGCTTGAAAACGTGCACAAAGACATACGCTGAATTGTATGTCCGGTCTTGACGCCGTGAGATACAAAAGTGATCCAATCATACTTCTGTATTCTTTTTTATCGACCGGGTCACCATCTTCGTCAAGTTCAAGTGTTGTTGCTATTCCCATTGGTGTACGAAGAGGCTTGCATTTGTCCATGTTGAAGCGCTTAAGAAGGTCCTTTGTATACTTAGTTTGATGCACAAAAGTTCCTTCTTTTGTTTGCTTGATTTGCAGCCCCAAAAAGTATGTGAGTTCTCCCATCATACTCATCTCAAATTCTGAACTCATCATAGCTGAAAACTTGGACACGAGATCATGAGAAGCACAACCAAAGATAATATCATCCACATACACTTGAACGAATAATGAGTCATTGCCATGCTTAAGTACAAAAAGAGTTTTATCAACCTTGCCCATGGTAAACCCCTTTTCAAGTAAGAATGTTTTTAACCTATCATACCATGCTCTAGGGGCTTGTTTTAGACCGTACAAGGCTTTGGACAGTTTGTAAACATGATTAGGAAAATTTGGATTTTCAAAACCCGGTGGCTGCTTAACATAAACCTCCTCCTCTATGTAGCCATTAAGAAAAGCACTTTTAACATCCATTTGATATAACTTGAAACCTTTAGATGCAGCAAATGCTAATAAAATTCTTATAGCTTCTAATCTAGCAACAGGAGCAAATGTTTCATCAAAATCTAGACCTTCAATTTGAGTGAAACCTTGAGCAACCAACCTAGCTTTATTCCTAACCACAACCCCATCCTCACTTTGCTTATTTTTAAATACCCATTTAGTTCCAATTAATGTGTGACCTTGAGGTGGAGGTACAAGTTTCCAAACATTATTTCTTTCAAAATTTTCTAACTCTTCTTGCATGGCATTAATCCAAGATTCATTAGTGAGTGCGTGTGATATATCCTTGGGTTCAAAAGAAGCAACAAAAGCAGAATGAGCATGAGAGTTTGGATCGCAAAACCTGGACCGAGTGACTCGTTCATGCAAGCTTCCAATGATTTATTGTGGAGGATGACTTTTGAGTACTCGGAGGGGATTAGACACTTCACAAGCACCTTCTTCTTCATGTTCGGACCTTTGATTAGGAGAGCTTGTTGATTGAGAAAGGTCCGAACCAGCAGTAGTGATTGTTGGTGCTAGTTGTGGTGCAAAATCAGCAGCTTGATCATTATTTACTTCCGAGTTTTCGGGCAGCAGCACCACTTCTTCATCTTCTTCAATAAAAATACTCTCCCCCTGCGGATATGGATCCGGACCTGCAATATCGAAGCTAGTACTTGGGCTAGATTCATCAAAAGAAACCTCGCAAGTCTCCACAATTTTGTTAGTGTCAAGTAAAAGCACACGGTAGCCTCTAGTATGAGATGGATAACCAAGAAACATGCCATCAACAGATCTAGCTTCAAATTTATCAAGATTACCATGTTTCTTAACAAAGCATTTGCAACCAAAAACCCTAAAGTGTGTAACACTAGGCCTATGTCCAAACCGGAGCTCATATGGGTTTTTTCCAAGCTTAGCACGCAAGAAAACACGATTTGAGACATAACAAGTGGTTGCAATTGCATCAGCCCAAAATTTCCTAGGAGTTTGATATTCATCAAGCATAGTCCTAGCCATCTCAACTAAGGTCCTGTTCTTTCTTTCTACAACACCATTTTGTTGTGGTACATAGGGTGAAGAGTATTGATGATCTATTCCATTTTCAGCACAAAAGTGATCAAAGGATTGGTTTTTAAATTCAGTTCCGTTATCACATGTAATTGCTTTTAATGATCCTGGGTGATCAATAGATAATCTAAGAAATAAAGTTCTAAAATGACTAAAAGCTTCATTCTTAGATGCCATAAAATAAACCCAAGAATATCTGGAATAATCATCAACAATCACAAGCACATACCATTTACCTCCAAAGGATTGAACACGTGCCGGACCTACTGTGTCAAGATGTAAAAGTTGTCCCGGTTCAGCTGTCATGGTCATTGTGAGAGGAGCATGTGAACCTGCAACAAACTTAGCATGTCTACAAGAAGAGCACACAATATCATTGTCCTTTTTAAGCTTTGGCAGCCCACGTATGCGATCGAGAGCACTAACACGAGTGAGATGATCAAAGCCTATGTGACCAAGTCTACGATGCCAAAAATATAGATCCTTTGTATCATTAGCAACTAGACACCGATGCTTAGAAGTTGACAAATCAAAATCAGCTTTAAAAACTCTTCCAAACCTAGACATGTTAAACAAAAGCTCACCTTTTGAATCTACAACCTTGCAGCAATTTTTAGCAAAGCTAACCTCTAGATTTTCATCTAGCAATTGTGAAACCGAAAGCAAGTTGTATTTCAAATTTTTAACAAGTGCCACATCTTTCAAAGTGTAGAGATTTGTTTACTCTAACCGAACCTTTAGCAACTATGGGAGTAGAAGAATTATCGGCGAAAGTAACATTTTCTACACGTGACACAAAAGAGAGAGAGGAGAACCATTCTTTGTTACCAGTCATGTGGCGTGAGCAACCTGAATCCACAATCCAAATGTTCTCCTTCCTCAAACGTGAAACCTACACAGCAGCACAATACGTCGATGACTCAATACTGGGGTTAGTTAAAAGACTTTTAGGAATCCAGTACTGAGTCACACGACGTCCAGCAGGAATAACACGCGAAAGCTGAGAAGGTACAGCAGGTTTATGAGCCAAACATCGAAAATTTTTGTTCCCAGCTACTGACTTAGAAGATGTGTTATATGTAGCACAAAAAACAGTAGGTCCGGGAGCAAGTTTTTGACTCATTACAGCAGGTTGCAAGCTCCGAACATTCGGTCTAGCAGATTTTGCTTGGTTGTTATGTGATCTTGCAAGTATTCTTTGTTTCTTATCGTATTTAGCTAGTCTATAACAAAAATCCATGACATGACCATCTCTACCACAGTAGGTACAATGAAAAATAACCTTATTATCATGTCTAGATGAGCAAGCAAC
This sequence comes from Neostapfia colusana, assembly GCA_030760725.1. Taxonomy (NCBI): domain Eukaryota; kingdom Viridiplantae; phylum Streptophyta; class Magnoliopsida; order Poales; family Poaceae; genus Neostapfia; species Neostapfia colusana. The sequence continues at coordinate 33,790,589 of JASWHV010000003.1, forward strand.
ACATTTATTAGAACCCGAATGGGACAGTACTCCTGCAGATTTGAAAATCACCTCTTTTTGTCTAGGAGATGTTTGAATCAAACCGCTTCCTAATGACTTTACAACTTTAGGTGGGTGTGCCTTAGCATGAGCATGAGAATTAAAACCTAAACCAGTTTTATCATTACAAGACTTGGAAGAATTCAGCAGAAAGTTTAGGTTCTTATTTGTATTAGAAAACCGATCTAGTGTCCTATGCATGTCATCAAGTTTATTGGACATATCAAAGCAGTTTTCACATGAAGTTTTTCCTTTTAGTTTGCAATTTGAATAATATTTAACTTCATGCACACGTAAAGCATTGTTCAAAATAGAAATCTCATTCATAGCATCATTTAGTTTCTTATTCAGATCATCACATGAAGAACAACGCAAATCAATTGTAGAACAACAAGCATCTTTCAAATTTTTATCATTAAGTGCAGCAAGCTCTTTGTTCTTTTCAATTTCAAGTTCAAGTTTATCAAGTGTAGATGCGTGTGCACTTCTTAAAGAGGATAATTGTTCATAAATCAAATCACATGAGGAACAAGAATCATCACTAGGAATCAAAGTTTTTAAACGATTAATTTCAGATTCTAGTGATTCAATTTTAACAGCATTGTTCCTAAGTTTTTTATCCTTTTTCTTTAATATAACAGTGGCACGAGAAATAGCATCACACATTTCTTCGCAAGTGGGACATACCTCTTCATCGTCGCTGTTGTGTTCTGTCTCCTCGGAGCTTGAACTTGACTTGCTCGCCATGCAGCACATATTTGCCATAGCTTCTTCATCTTCATCACTACCGGTGTCCACATCACTTGAGCCGAAATCTTGAAGTGCAGAGATCATACTATGCACTATGTTGCGCATTGATAAATCTTTCTTCTTCTTATTCTTTGCAAACGATTTCTTCGGCCATGTTTGCTTTTCTTCACGTGAAGTTGGACCTGAAAGGTTAGGGCACTCCGTACGAAAATGTCCTGTCGTACCACATTCAAAACATCGTTGAGGTCCGGAGCTTCCTCTCCTTCTAGTTCTCACACTTTGCAATGCTTTTGAGAACCGAGTAGAGATGAGTGCAAGCTCCTCCTCTGGAAACTCTTCAATCTGTTCAAGGGTTAGAGAGAACAGCAAAGAGAGTGCACCACTAGATGATGATTGACTAGAACTAGACATGTCACGTTACGAAACAAATGCAATAGACTTGTTGGGGTTTTTACGTGAGATGATGTCAATTTCATGAGTTTTCAATTTAGAATAAAGCACGTCTAAAGTAAGAGAACTCATGACAATAGATTCACGAATAGATGTAACTTTTATCTCCCAAATTGACATATCTAATGCTCCTAACAATTGTCTAGCATTTTCAGCATCTGAAAAGTTAACATTGACACTACGCAAGTTGCTGAGAATTTTATTAAAGCGAGCAAAAAGGTCATCAATTGACTCACCGGGTTGCATCTCAAAACGCATATATTCTTTCTTGAACATATCTTGCCTTACCTCCTTGATCGTATTGGATCCTTCATGGTAGTCACAAAGAGCTTTCCAAACATCATATGTAGATCGGAGGTGTGCAACACGGTCGAAGTCGCTTTGAGTCAATCCTTGGATGATCAAGTTGCGATCCTTGTTGTTGTTGTCAACATCTCTCATGTTCGCAGCCGTAACTTGATCGTTGGGTGGTACATCAAAGTTCCGGTAGACCTTTTCCCATATGGCGAAGCCTTGCACCTGTATGTAGGCCTCCATCCGCACCTTCCAAACCTGAAAATCGATGCCATTGAACACACAAGGTTTTGCGGAGTACTTCTCCATGATGGTTAGTCAAAACACGTGCAAATCACAAAGATTAGAGCACCTTGGCTCTGATACCAATTGTAGGATCGAAGAGCACGTGAAAAGCTACCAGAGGGGGGTGAATGGTAGATTAAAACTTTTCGCAGCGGAAACAACAAAAACCCCTCAGCAAAAATTCAATCGGTTAAAGAAACCATGTGTAAAAGTGTTTTCAAACGTGTTCAACCGTGACAAATTAAGTAGAGAGGTAGAGAATCAAGTCACGGATATAATGCAACAATAATCACTTGAAAACACGAAGTAAAACTTGAGATACGATCAAAACATTAAACGAAGATCAATCTGTTCTACCCGATATAAAACAGATCTGCAACGCTGCAAAGAAACTCGTGTATCTCAAAAACTACAGATTCGAAGCTCGTGAAAATTTCATAGACGATAGATAATTGAGTTGTGAAGACAACACAAAAAGAATCACATCAATCGGATCTGTAAAACTCGAGTTATGAATGAAACACCAAAGCAACGTCGGTCTGTCCAGAAACTCAGCGAGAAAGACTTGACGAAAAACAAGTCGGACGAACAAGGCACAAAAACTCCTCGAAACTATGAACTTTATTCAATAGAAACACAAGAGAAACAGCCCAAATTTCTCTACCCACGAGAGCTCTGGCCTCCCTTGCTTTTATAGCCAGCCCTCAGGCTAACAATCCAATCTAGGACTCCTACTCCTAATTGGACTCGTATCCTAACTTACCATAACTGCTCAGGACTCTCCTATTCGCAGATAGAAGCAATCGTGAGACTTCCAAACACCTTAGGAATGTGCTAAACATTCCAAAAACAACTCAACATCGTGCCTAGCATGAAATCCTATCATAACCAACTCAAATCTTCCATATTTGAGCCATATCCGACTCAGCCTCAGCCTGAGTACGCAATCTAGCCGGTTGGACCTTTCCGACCAATTCTTTACGTCCACTTCTCTTTATCACGCCTTGGAACAATGTTGCCACGTCCATGCACTCCTTGCACACGTGCAAACACCTTCCAACAATGTACACACAACCTTCATATGCACTGTCCTTGATCCAAACATGCTGCGTGACCTCCCGATCCACTCAACCACAGCTCCTCCCGAACTTGGTTGTTGGAACCTCATCTCCTCCCTGAGACTAGTCCAAGGATACCGTCACCAGCCATGTCTTGAACTCAAGCAACACCTGCACATGAATAAACAACCAATTCTTCCGAGCACAAGTCCTCGACTTGACTCACGTTAGTTCGAAAACCACAACACCTTACATGAGCACGTCACATAAGCATGTTGCAAACCATATCAAATGATAACAGCCATAACCACCAAAACACACCAAAAACTTAGCAAATTAATACTAATCAGACCTTCCCATAAAGCAAGTTTGAAACATTGCGAGTTAAAAGCAAAAACAAGACGCTGCAGTTCTACGAGTTGAACTTCACGGGAGCTCCCTAAAAACAAGCTTCGGACCTCACAGAAGCTCTTCGGACCTTGCAGGAGCTCTCCGGACCTTGCGTCGGACCTTGCCAACACTTGGCGGACCTAACAAAGAACTTGTCGGACCTTGTCACAGAAGAATGTTTTGGCAATATTCAAAACTTTGAATGTTAATGCTAACTTTTATCCTAATTGCCAATGTATTCAGCACACATAGGTCTCACAAACAACAGCAGCAGTGGGTGATGCCGCGTGCGTATGCACCTCAGCAGCGCATGCCGGGCTTTCGTCCCCCAAGCACCGGCCAAGCAGCAGCCACATGCTACAAATGTGGTCGCCCAGGACACTTCGCCAACAATTGTCCTGAGAGGCAGGGCGGCGGAGTTGCACCACAGCTTCCGAGGAGGAATCAGCCCTGGAACCCCACTAATGCGCGGCGGGCAAACTCTAGGCCCGGCACCGTCCACCAACTTGCCATAGAGGACGTGCCGGAGGGAGAGCCAATCCTTGCGGGTATGTTCTAACTCCACCAGCATCCCGCTATAGTGTTATTTGATTCAGGCGCCACGCATAGCTTCATTAGCCAAGCTTTTATTGCTAAATACAGCTTGCAAATACCACCCACTGACAGTCCATACTTGATTTGTCACTGGGTGGGAAAATTTCAGCAAGCATGATGGTTCCAAAAGCGCCATTGTGCTTAGAGGGTAGAGTATACCCTACGTCTCTCATAGTTTTAGAGGGACAGAAGGTCGATGTCATCTTAGGGATGTCGTGGTTAACCCGCCACGACGCTGTTTTAGACACCATCCTCCGAGTCGTGCATTTGAACTCAGAAGTGCACGAGTCGCACTCTTTATTTCCGGTCAGTCCAGAAATAAACTTCCAAGTGTTTATCAGTCCACAACCATCAGATTGGAAGATATTCCAGTAGTCTGTGAGTTCCCTGACATGTTCCCGGATGATTTACCGGGGATGCCGCCCGACAGAGAGGTGGAGTTTAAGATTGAACTTGCACCGGGAACCATGCCAATATCCTGAAGGCCGTACAAGATGGCGCCCAAGGAATTGGCTGAACTGAAGACACAGTTAACGGACTTGCTGGAGAAGGGTTTTATTAGGCCGAGCTCCTTGCCATGGGGCTGTTTGGCATTATTCGTGAAGAAGAAAGACGAGACGTTACGGCTTTGCGTAGACTATCGTCGACTAAACGCCGTAACAATCACGAACAAGTACCCATTGCCACAGATCGACATGTTGTTTGATCAGTTGGTCACGAGGTACAGACTTTATGAGTACCTGGTCATGTCCTTCGGCCTCACCAATGCTCCAGCTCACTTCATGTATTTGATGAACTCGGTATTCATGCCAGAGCTGGACAAGTTTGTCGTGGTCTTCATCGATGACATATTGGTATATTCCAAGTCGGAGGAAGAACACAAGAAGCATCTACGTATAGTCTTGCAATGGCTGCGGGATCACAAGCTATACGTGAAATTCAGCAAGTGCAAATTCTGGATATCGCAAGTGCCTTTTCTCGGGCATATTATCTCAGCGGAGGGAATCGCTGTAGACCCGAGTAAAATCACACAAGTGCTGAATTGGAAGTCCCCGAGAACTGTTCATGAGGTACGGAGTTTCCTCAGACCCGCGGGATATTATCGGAGGTCCATTCTGAACTTCTCAAAGATTGCCAAGCCTATGAAAGAGCTGCTGAAGAAGGCTACCAAATATGTTTGGAGTGCAGCATGTGAAGCAGCGTTCAAGGCATTAGTGAAGCACCTAACATCAGCACCGGTTTTGGCGCAGCCAGACACAACAAAACCGTTCGATGTGTACTGCGATGCATCCGGTATTGGACTCGGATGTGTGCTGATGCAAGACCGAAGGGTGGTCGCGTATGGATCATGGCAGCTCAGAAACCATGAGCAGAATTATCCAACTCATGACTTGGACCTCGCTGCCATGGTACTCGCACTTAAAATGTGGAGGCACTACCTACTTGGTAACCTCGTACATTTATATACTGACCACAAAAGCCTCAAGTACATATTCTCTCAGAAGGAGCTGAACATGAGGCAATGAAGATGGTTGGAGTTGATAAAGGATTATGAAATAGAGATCCATTATCACCCCAGCAAAGCAAACGTAGTGGTGGATGCGCTGAGTCGCAAGTCACACGTCAACAATCTGACCATCACACTGTTGGAAGAGAGCGAGCCACCATTGCACGTGATTCCACATGGAGCTCTCTATAACTTAGCTTTGATCCCCACCATCCGTGAACAAATAGCGGCAGCTCAGAAAAATGACAAGGGCATGTCGCATTTGCGGAGACGTGTAGACAGTGCGGAGCTGAAATGTTTCCGGAAAGACGGAGACGGCGTCCTATGGTTCAAGGACCAGATCGTCGTACCCCGTAACCCGGAGTTACGGACGAAAATCTTTGATAAGGCTCACTTGTCAAAGTTTTCTATTCACCCTGGCAGCAACAAGATGTATCAAGAACTCAGAAGCAAGTTTTGGTGGACACGGATGAAGCAGGAGATCGCAAAGTACGTGTCCGAGTGTGATACATGTCGAAGGGTGAAGGCAGACCATATGAGGAAACCGGGACTGCTACAACCACTGGACGTTCCTGCCCGGAAGTGGGAAGATGTGAGCATGGAATTCATCATCGGTTTACCCACCACTTTTCAGAAACATGATTCTGTGTGGGTGATCATCGACCGGTTCACCAAAGTTGCCCATTTTATCCCGGTCAACACCAACTACAATGCCAAGAAGTATGCTGAATTGTACATCTCACGGATCCTATGCTTATACGGCGTACCCCGCACCATCATATCGGATCGGGGCACTTTATCTGTGTCCCGTTTTTGGGAGCAGCTACACGCTGCGCTGGGGATGAAGCTGATCTGTAGTTTAGCGTACCACCCGCAGATGGATGGGCAAACCGAGCGGGTAAATCAGATTTTAGAAGATATGCTACGAGCTTGCGCTATCAACCACGGTAAGAACTGGGATGATCACTTACCGTTAGCCGAGTTCTCGTACAACAATGGGTACCAGGCCAGCATCAAGATGGCGCCTTACGAGGCGCTATACGGGAGAAAATGCCGCACACCACTGAATTGGTGTGAGTCTGGTGAAAGGGTTACCTTCGGGATTGATCTTGTCAACAAGGCGGAGGAAAAGGTTCAGCTGATTCAAGCGAACCTAAAAGCCGCCCAATCCCGACAAAAACAGTATGCGGACTGGAGAAGATGCCCATTACAATTCAAAGTCGAGGATCACGTATATCTACGTGTGTCTCTAATGAAGGGCATGAACAGATTCGGGGTGAGGGGAAAGTTAGCACCCCGATTAATTGGTCCATTTCAGATTACAGAAAGATGTGGATCAGTAGCATACCGGCTGAAATTACCAGAAGCGCTTTCCAGTGTGCACGACGTCTTTCGCATTTCGCAGCTGAGGAAGTGTCTTGAGCTATCAACTACCGTTCAGCCTGGGGATATTGAAGAACTGAAACCGGATCTCACGTATCGGGAGGAACCGGTTCAAATCATTGATGAAAAGGCCCGAACCACACACAACCGTACGTTGTGGTTCTACAAAGTTCTATGGAGTAATCACTCCGTAGATGAAGCGACATGGGAGAGCGAAGGATTTCTTCGCGCTAACTACCCCGACTTTTTTCACGTCGCATATACGGTAATTTTCCACCGTCCTCTCTCTCATTTTCACCTTATAATCTCGGGATGAGATTCTTTTAAGGGGGGAGGAATGTAAGGGCCTAAGTTTTTGGTACATATTCAAAGTGTTCATCACACCACACAACCCTCATTTGAGGAAACTTTATAATACATTTGAAGAGCAAGTAAACACCATCAACATGCTCATTAGAGAATAAACTCACAAAATGCAAAAGTGACATTTCCCACATGCATCATCTAGGGGCTGAGCATATGAAAAACTCCAATACCTTGCTAGGAATACTCATGCCAAAATTCACCCAAATCCAAAACCTTTTTGAGGTATTTTTGGGTATTAGAAAAGGGTTAGTTTGAACCCAAATTCAAATTCAAACCACTTCCATACCATATTCTTACAGCACATTTTTGTGAGTTCACACACCAATTTTCACTCCATTTGGAGTTGATATTGACATGAGCCAAGTTTAGCAAATTCAAACTCAATTTGAATTTTAAACTGCATATGTGCTGAAAATTTATTCAAACACTTCACAATTTGAATTCTATCAACTCCAAATGGGCATGTGGTAGATATTTCAAATTCTAGAGGGTATTAGAGGCATTACTGTTTGGAGTAGTAGAGGAAAGTTAATTTTAGAGGTTAAAATTTGGGTGGGACCCACATGTCAGCTTCACAAATCAGAGAACCGACTGAAGCACTGAATACTTGTGTCTCGGGCTCCCGCCGCGGTCGCCACCGCGCCAGGCCGTCGGCGCCAGCAGCTGCTTTCTCCACGCACCGCTGGAGCTGCCGTTCGGCATGGATATTATGTCCCGAGAAGCTCAAAGCTGTGGTATCTTCTGTTCTCGCGCGATCACTCGCACTCAGTGCTGCTCGCTCGATAAACACCGCCACTTCCATTTCCGATCGCTCCAAGCTAGCCAAGCCTCGGTTGCTCGAGCAGTCTACACCAAAGAGCATCACCATCTTGTGCTCTGATGGGCTGTCACGGTACTCCGGGGTTTTCCTGCGAGGTTTGGCGGCAATTTGAGGATTTCCACCGAGCTCTCACGAGTACCGGCGGAACTTCATTTCGGGTCGCCATCGACCGAGCGCCACAGCCGTCGTTGTCGCCCGCTTGCTACACAAGAAAGGTGCGTCACTGCATGTAGATGGTGTAGCCGAAAGCCGTTTGGCATATGATCAACCATCGATTGAGAATTTCCAGGTTTACCAGAAGCTAGTTCATATGAGCCGAGCTCACTTCCGATTGAAATTCGGACTCCACACACTCTTGTTGGTCAAGTCGGTTGGCCAGTAGGTTCTACACATGGTAGCACACATGCTCCAGGAAGAAGCAAGGAAAACCATTGAGGATCGGCCGTGATATGGCCGTTTTCCTCGCCGCCGTTGTGAAGTACCTCGGCTCACCGTCGAGGGTATGGTTGCCGGCGTTTCTAGCTTCCCTAAAGCCTTGGTTCATGTTCCTTGTGCTACACTGATGCTCTCCGAGCAATTCCCGATCATTTTGGTGCACTGTGGTGCGAAACCGACCTTGCCGAAACCCTAGCAGTTGCTATCGCCGGTGTGTGCGGGTTTCCGGCCATCGCCGGTGGCCGGCGAGCTCACAGCTGAGTTCAGGAGGTCGGAAAAGGGGGAGGCGGCGAGTTTCGGCCCGTGAGGTGGCCGGGAACTCGGTTCCGGCGAGTCTCGCCGGAGACCGCCGCCGCCGGGTGTTTGGCGCGAGGAGGAAGACGAAGCACTGTGTGCGGGACCCACCGGCAGAAGTTTAAACTTTTCTTCGATTTTCAGTTTTAGTTCAAACTTCAAATCCATATAACTTTGGCTAGAAAACTCCAAATCGTGTGAAACAAATTTTGTTGGATTCAGATCTTTGAGTACTTTCCAACAAATCAAGTTTCACTTCATGAAAATCCTTAGTTCTCCAGAATTAATTCTTCAAAATTTAAATTGTTTGGAATTGTGATTGGAGAACCCTTTGGAGAAAAATTCTGAAATTTTGCTGTTCAACAAAATATCTATGAGCTACCATAAAAATTTAAGATCCATTGGAGCTCATTTGATCCACCTAATGGTGTGATTAATAAAACTGTTCCAGAGAAAATAGAAAATGTCCAGAAACATTTTCAGAATTTCTCTGAAATTGTTTAGCTCATATATTTAACTAGGAACCTTCAGAATAAGTGAGAACAACTCCATTAGAACCCTCTGAAAATCTAGTTTTCATAAAGTCATGGCTTGCTCCATGAAAATCCCTATAACATCCTAGGAGCTCCAACTAAGGTCAAGTACATAATTATTTATGGAGAGCTCAAATGAGCTTTGCTGCAAATGAAACTTGGCCAAGTCTCTGTTTAGGTTGTATCCAAACCACAGTAAAAATTTCAGAGTCATTGGGTATGTCTAGCAAGACTTATAGTCTTCACAAGTTTAAGTTCAATTCAAATGCATTTAAATTGATACATATACGTGTTTATCTCATGTAATCGCTAAGGTTGAGGAGGAACCCGAAGTCTTAGACTTTGTCACTCCGGAAGAACAACAAGCCTACGACCAAGAGCAGCAAGACAAGCTCCGGTTTGCATTAACCTTTTTTTACAATTTTTTACTGTTTTGAGAACATACTTTGAGCACTCACTTAATTCTTGCATTAGAGTCTTGTTTGAAACCCAAATGCATAGCCAAGAAAACCCTGGGTTGGGATTAGGTTTGAAAACCTCATTAGCTACTGCAATGCTAAGATAGTGTAGGATTCGGTACAAGTCGAGTAGTTGGAACTACTCGCGAGAATAGGCTAGAGGCACATTGCTCTGGTAAAGATAGCAAATGAAACACATGGCAATAAAAATGAGACCGAGCGGAGAGTAAGAGCAGCTAGCCTACGACCAAGAGCAGCAAGGCAAGCTCCGGTTTGCATTAACCTCTTTACAAATTTTTATTGTTTTGAGCACTTTCTTTGAGCATCACTTATTTCTTGCATTAGAGTCTTATTTGAAACCCAAATGCATAGCTAAGAAAACCATGGGTTGGCATAAGGATTGAAAACTTCGTTAGCCAATGCAATGCTAAGATAGGGTAGGATTCGGTACAAGTCGAGTAGTTGGAACTACTCGCGAGAATAGGCTAGAGGCACATCGCTCGAGTAAAGATAGAAAATGAAACACATGGCAAGAAAAATGAGACCGAGCGGAGAGTAAGGGCAGCAGGACTTTGGGGCCTGTGTGCTTTAGCTCTGCTTGTGTCGATTGAGGACCGAGCCGTGTGCGGGCCTGTTGAACAAGCTAGAACAGTACCGAAGACCTACCGGCTATATGGGAACCGGGAAACCGATGTAACTCGGGTAGCTGGGTGTTGAGGCATAGCTGGTCGTTCAGAGGGTAGGTTGAGAGCTCGAGGTGTAAATCGGCCGGCGGCACTGTGGATGCGCGTGTAGAGACCTCTTGCTCGGGACGATTGGACCAGTTCAACATTTGGCTGACGGGTGAAAGGTGGTTGCGTACGACGTCCGTGATGGTTCCTCTAGGCAACATCGAGTACGGGCGTACGTGACAGGTTATTCGAGTAACCCTGCAGGTGTAAATCGATTATAATCGCCGTCCCTCGCGGTCAGTGAGTACCACTTGTTCACTTTACCGTGACGTAGAAAGAACAGGCTAGATACATGTTAAAAGTTTGCTGATTTGAAAGCTATACTTTGCTTGTTAATGTCTTGTTGTAATTTAGAGCTAAATAAAGTTCTTTTCAACTTTGGGCAAAGTACATGAGAGAAATGTGATTCTTGTTTGATTGCGGCTCTCTCATGTGCCTTAGTGTAAGGTTCTCCACAACCTGCTGCTAAAAACTTGAAAGTAAGGTTCCATTAATTAGGCGAGTCCTTTGCAACTTATTTTACTGTACCCTATAACCATTCATGTAGAAGTTTCATGGATAGGAGACACGGGTCAGTCTTGCTGAGCCATCGTGCTCACTGCTTGTGTTTGAAGCTTTTTGCAGGGGTCTATGAGGAAGGGACTCCCGAGGAGGAGACGGAACCCCAGGAGGGGAACCCCGTCGAGTGGGAGTCGTGCACTCCACCGTGTTAGTGTGTGTGCGTGCTAGCGGGGACACATTCACGGGCTGAATGTGAACTCGATGCGTAGTCTATGCCCGCGAGTGTAGACGGAACATATTTTGTTGTACAAATGTTCATAAACCTGTTTATGTAATAAAACTTTGGTTCCACTTTGTATCTTTGATGTGCGTTATCCGGTGCTGTGCAACGCAGCACCCCTCAGTGTGATCCTGGCTGTCACACCCGGTTTTTCCGAAGAACAACCGAGTGAATATCACATGTATGCCAGGATCATTCTCTCATACATGTGGTGACAAATAGTGAAGCATCATTTATTACAAGCCAAGTGTTTGAATATAAAATGAGTCTTACATAGCATACGTCTCGATGGACAATAATATGTTCATAACATGTAAATAAAACAACAGCGGAATATAAATCTTGTGGGCTCCGTCACAGGCATTGCCCGGGGGACTCCGTGAACCTAGAAACCTTCTTTGGGTCCAAAGTCTTGGTCATTGAACACCACATCACCCCCTTGACCTGAGCAGCAATTTAAACCAACAGAAAAGCAAGTTTGAGTACCGTTGGTACTCAGCAAGTGTGGGAAAGTTATGTCATGCATGGCTAGAGCAAGGAGCGGTTGAACTCATGGTTAAAGCACTACGCAATTAATACCTATCACCTTAGCTTATTAAGCACCTACATTACTACACAGGTGAAATGGTCCCAATCCCTCAACCCATCATCAATATCAAGTAAACATAGTCTCATCTTCAATGTTAAGCTTCCCGCTTAACATCCTCAACTTACCAATCCATCATTCTCTAATCATGAATATGTCCAAGCCGCTCTTGACCGTGAGCAAGGCTGTCATGACAGTTTTGACTCTGTAGAGTTTGCACCACTGTACCCACATGTAGTGATTTCATCCCCCGTTGCCGGTTGGACTAAAAGAACCTCTATTATGCCAGTAGCCGCGAACCACATTCACACTTCCCAGGTGTGTAGCCAGGAGATCACTACGAGGCCTTTACAAAGGGATTCCCGACGAGCGTGGGCCCACTGAGGTTTCACCCCTAACAGCATACAAGAGGCTCCAACCCCGCTGCAGTGGCCCCCTCTTGAGCCTTGCGGTTCATATGGTAGTCCAGCTGACACCTATTCCCCGCACCATCCAAAACACCCATACTACGCCGGGGATACACCTAATTAATTGGCCAAGCTGCCACCCAAGCTTGGCCAATTAATTAGGTGTATCCCCGGCGTAGTATGGGTGTTTTGGATGGTGCGGGGAATAGGTGTCAGCTGGACTACCATATGAACCGCAAGGCTCAAGAGGGGGCCACTGCAGCAGGGTTGGAGCCTCTTGTATGCTTTTAGGGGGTGAAACCTCAGTGGGCCCATGCTCGTCGGGAATCCCTTTGTAAAGGCCTTATAGTGATCTCTTTGCTACACACCTGGGAAGTGTGAATGTGGTTCGCAGCCACTGGCATAATGGAGGTTCTTTTAGTCCACCCGGCAACGGGGGATGAAATCACTACATGTGGGTACAGTGGTGCAAACTCTGCAGAGTCAAAACTGTCATGACAGCCGTGCTCACGGTCAAGAGCAGCTTGGACTTATTCCTGATTAGAGAATGATGGATTGGGAAGTTGAGGATGTTAAGCGGGAAGATTAACATTGAAGATGAGACTATGTTTACTTGATATTGATGATGGGTTGAGGGATTGGGACCATTTCACCTGTGTAGTAATGTAGGTGCTTAATAAGCTAAGGTGATAGGTATTAATTGCGTAGTGCTTTAACCATGAGTTCAACCTCTCCTTGCTCTAGCCATGCATGACATAACTTTCCCACACTTGCTGAGTACCAACGGTACTCAAACTTGCTTTTCTGTCGCTTTAAATTGCTGCTCAGGTCAAGGGGATGATGTGGTGTTCAATGACCAAGACTTTGGACCCGAAGAAGGTTTCTAGGTTCACGGAGTCCCCCGGGCAACGCCTGTGACGGAGCCCACAAGATTTATATTCCGCTGCTGTTTTATTTACATGTTATGAACATATTATTGTCCATCGAGACGTATGCTATGTAAGACTCATTTTATATTCGAACACTTGGCTTGTAATAAATGATGCTTCACTATTTGTCACCACATGTATGAGAGAACGATCCTGGCATACATGTGATATTCACTCGGTTGTTTTTCAGAGAAACCGGGTGTGACAGAAGTGGTATCAGAGCCAAGTTTGCCCGTAGGAACGTGGACCTAGGTAGAAATGGACATATTTAAGGACCCTATTTTCTTAAAAACTTTTTTACAAAGGTGTGGGTTGAAAGTGTTATTTAATAGGGTCACTTTATTTGTTCATCTTGCCCCAAATTTTATTCAAAATACAATTTTATTTAATTCTAACTTAATTTTAAATGTTTTATGTTTTAGATGGTTCGCATGATCCGCACCGCCCGCAAGTCCACCGGAGGGAGAATTCCTGTAGTTGCCCTTGCCTTGAGAGAGGAGAACCGTCCGGTGACGTACCACTCCTACGGGTTGGCAGTAGGAGGCTTGTTGCGCCGTCTTCGGCGTATGTTCCACGCCGCCGGCAATGTGGGCAAGCTGATCATACACTACAGCTCCACCAGGACCATCCGTGAGAAGCGGGAAGAATGGAGCTCAGAGATGAGGATTATCTATGAAAATCAGCTGCTCAAGATCCACCGCTCTCCAGCTTGTCGGGCGACTCAGGCCGATGCTGAGAAGGATGTCACCTGGGAGGCCATCACCTGCCAGAGTTACATCAACCGTCGCCACCTGGACAGGACTGAGTACATGTATGTCCTCCAGCATGAGAGTGGCACCGCGGAGTACAAGTACCCGCCAGTGCAGCAGGGGACTTCCCATGAGCACATGGACCTGTGCTTGGAGGATGCTGCTATGCTCAGCACTCGACTGCAGGAGTGCCAGCAGGAGCTTCAGGATGTTTGTGACACCCTGAAGGAGACTGAGGCGTTGCTTCGCGCCAGCTTGAGGGCGAGAGAAAGAGGAGATGGGAATGAACTGTGTGTCACCGTGAATGACACGTGGACTCCTGACTCCCCAGACTGCCGAGCGAGCAAGCGTCTCCGCACTTCTCCACCAGCAGCTTCCCCACCTAAAGCAGAATCAGAGGGCAGCCGCAATAATGAGGAAGACCCCAACGAACCAGCTCAGTGATGCGAGTTGTTTAGAGTCATTTCCCTTAATTCAGCGGGTTATCGAGTAGTCGAGTCAATCCCCTATTTAGTTGTGTGTTAATGTTGGTGTGTGACGTGAGTTGTGGAAGCCATGGGCATTTGTCCACAACCTCACCTTTAGGTTGCTTTGCTTTGGTGTGTGAACCCATATGAATGAATAGAGCATTTATTTTCGCATGAGACGTGACGCCCTAAAGATCTATGTGAAATCTTCCAAAACTGTTTAAATATTAAGGCCTCAAAAGTTTAAGTTTAAACAAGCAGTTTGGGAAGTTAACACATAATGCTTTAAGTTAACACTTGGTTAATTATGATAGATGGCTGGAAGAGGAAAAGGTTGTGGTGCTAACCCCAACAACAACAATGATGAGGCCGGCAATCCTCACCTTTCTGGAGGACAAGACAGGGGTGGTCGCCGTGAAGGAGCTGATCCTATCCACCAAATGCTCGAAAATCAGAATCAGCTCATCCAGAGTCTAACTCAAGTGGTGGCCAACTTGCACCAAGCTCCACCCCCACAAGCTGCACCACGCCAACCAAGGTTGAGTGAGTTTCTGGGAACTCAACCCCCGAAGTTTGCAAGTGCTGCTGAACCCCTGGAAGCAGATGATTGGCTAAAGACCATTGAGAGCAAGATAAGGATCATACAATGCCAAGGGTATGAGAGGGTGATGTTTGCCTCTCACCAATTGCATGGACCTGCTGCTGATTGGTGGACCACTTACGTGGCAGCCCATCATGACCCCGAGAACATCACTTGGGAAGAGTTCAAGCGCAGTTTCTGCAACCACTACATACCAAGGGGTGAACTCAAAAACAAGAGAAATGAGTTCTTGGGAC
This sequence comes from Neostapfia colusana, assembly GCA_030760725.1. Lineage (NCBI taxonomy): Eukaryota > Viridiplantae > Streptophyta > Magnoliopsida > Poales > Poaceae > Neostapfia > Neostapfia colusana. Next base: position 33,805,732 of record JASWHV010000003.1, read on the forward strand.
TGCAGCAAGGTAACATGACTGTGAGGGAATACCTCACCAAGTTCACCCAACTATCCCGTTACGCACCACGGGACATCGAAACTGATGAGCAAAAACAGGACTGTTTTGTGGAAGGACTTACCATGGAGATGCAATGTGCAATGTCCTCCAACGAGTATGAAAGCTTCCAAAAGATGGTCACACCAAGCCTCAAGTAGCAACACACGTCCATGTCTGATGCAGCAACCTGCAGAGCAGACGAGCCGTGCTGTGGTACCCTACTAGCACCGAGAGGGTACAACCCGAACTTCAGGCCTCCCTCAGCACCAGTACAGCCGCAGCGTCAGTTTGTGCAGCAGCCACGCCCCACATATCAACCTCGACCAGCAGGACAAGGGTCACAGAACCAACCCCAAGATAACAAAGGCCAGACACCTAAAGTTGGGGTGCAATGCTTCAACTGTGGTGAAGTGGGGCACTACGCCCATAAGTGCCCAAAGAAGAAGCCCATGCAGCCACAGCAGCAGAATGTGATGTGAGGATGGGTGAAACATGTGACCATGGAGGAAGCGCAAGAGGCACCTGACGTGGTAATTGGTAAGTTTCCTGCAAATTTACACATTGCAACCGTATTGTTCGATTCTGGTGCTACCCACTCGTTCATTGCTCAAGGGTTTGTTAAGAAGCATGATCTAGCAACAACACAAATGAACCATATGTTAGCAGTGAACTCTCTAGGGGGAGAAATAAGGACAAGACAAGTGTGTCCCAAGGTGAATCTAGAAATTAATGGGGTAGTATTTACTGCAAACCTCATAGTGATAGACTCACAAGGGATAGCTATTATTTTGGGTATGGATTGGTTGACCAAACATAAAGGAATCATCCATTGTTCGACAAGAACGGTGGAACTAACTCACCCTAGCGGCACAAAAGTGAAGTTCATAGCCATACAAGAACCTAGGAGGGACCTTAAACTCAATCAAGTTGAGGTGGAAGTGGAAGAGATAAGGACTATCAGGGAGTATCCAAATGTTTTTCCGGAGGAGTTGCCAGGTATGCCTCCCGATCTGAAGTGGAATTCGCGATTGAGCTAGTGCCTGGAACAACCCCAATATACAAGAGGCCTTATCGGATGGACTCCAAACAGATGGAAGAGCTCAAGGAACATTTAAGAGAATTGATAGAGAAGGGGTATATTCGTCCTAGTTCCTCACCATGGGGAGCTCTAGTGATATTTGTGCCCAAGAAGGACGGAACCCAAAGGTTATGCGTAGACTACCGTGAGTTCAATGAAGTAACCATCAAAACAAGTACCCATTACCCCGCATTGAAGACTTATTTGATCAGCTGAGGGGAGCTTGTTTGTTCTCAAACATTGATCTCAGGTCGGGATACCACCAACTGAAGATAAGGCAAACTGACATTCCAAAGACAGCTTTCGTATCTCGGTACAGGCTGTATGAATACACCGTCATGCCGTTCGGGCTAACTAATGCCCCGGCATACTTCATGTATCTCATGAACAAGGTATTCATGGAATATCTGGACAAATTTGTGGTGGTTTTCATTGACGACATTCTCGTCTTCTCCAAAGATGAAGAAGAACATGAGGGACATTTAAGATTGGTGCTGCAAAAGCTGAGAGAACACCAACTATATGCCAAGTTGAGCAAGTGTGACTTTTGGCTGAAGAGAGTTCCCTTCTTAGGACATATAATCTCGGAGGGAGGAATCTCTGTAGATCCCGCCAAGATTGAGGATGTGCAGAAGTGGAAGACCATTGAAAATGTCGGGGAAATTCAAAGCTTCTTAGGATTGGCTGGGTATTATCGACGGTTCATTGACGGTTTCTCCAAGATCTCGAGACCCCTCACCAAATTGTTAGAGAAGGGAATCACATTCACATGGACACCGGAGTGTGAGACGAGTTTTCAAGAATTGAAGAAAAGATTGACAACAGCCCCAGTGCTTGTTATGCCAGATATGCAGAAGAATTTTTTGGTGTACTGCGATGCATCTGGACACGGGTTGGGATGTGTTCTCATGCAAGAGGGGCATGTCGTGGCTTACGCGTCCCGGCAGCTCCGAAAACACGAGAAGAACTATCCTGCGCATGACCTAGAGCTAGCCGCAGTGGTACACGCATTGAAGATTTGGCGGCATTACATGATGGGGAAAAGGACAGAGATATATACAGATCAGAAGAGCTTAAAGTACATTTTCACACAGCCAGATCTCAACCTCAGACAAAGGAGATGGTTAGAGCTAATCAACGACTTTGATGTGGGCATCAACTATCATCCCGGGAAAGCGAACGTCGTGGCGGATGCTTTAAGCCGGAAGGTGCAGGTCAATATGTTGAGCTTAAAGGACATGCCTACAGAGTTGAAGGAATAGATTGCAAAACTCAATCTATGTCTGGTAAATAGTGGCGAAGCCATCACCATGGAAGTGGACTCCACATTAGAGCAAGACATACGCAACGGTCAGAAGAATGACGAGAAGATTCAAGAGATTAGAGAACTCATCAAAGAAAATAAAGCCCCTGGGTTCAGAGAGGATGAACAAGGTACGGTGTGGCATGGGAAAAGAATCTGTGTGCCTGAAGTGAAGGAGATTCGTGAATTGATTTCGAAGGAAGCTCATGATTTCGACTATTCCATTCATCCTGGGAGTACGAAGATGTATCATGACCTCAAGAGCAGATATCGGTGGTATGGCATGAAGCGAGATGTCGCGGAGCATGTTGACCTATGTGACACATGTCAGTTGGTGAAAGTAGAACACCAACGACCCGCGGGACTGTTGCAACCGCTCAAAGTGCCCGAATGGAAATGGGAGGAAATAGGTATGGACTTCATAGTGGGACTGCCTAGGACCAATCGAGATATGATTCGATATGGGCATCATCGACAGGCTAACTAAGGTAGCTCATTTCATTCCCGTGAAAGAAAGCTACAGTGGATCCAAATTGGCAGAATTGTACATGTCAAGAATCGTATGTTTTCATGGAGTGCCAAAGAAGATAGTGTCAGATCGAGGGACACAGTTCACCTCAAGGTTCTGGCAGAAGTTACATGAAACCATGGGAACTCATCTGAACTTTAGTTCTGCCTATCACCCCCAGACTAACGGGCAGACGGAAAGAACCAATCAAATCCTTGAGGATATGCTGAGAGCTTATGCACTCAAGAATAATAGGAGTTGCGATAAGAACTTACCGTATGCGGAGTTCTCCTACAACAACAGCTATCAGGCCAGTATGAAGATGTCACCATTTGAGGCGTTGTATGGAAGGAAGTGCAGGACTCCACTATTTTGGAACCAAACAGAGGAAAGTAAAGTGTTTGGGCCTGAGGTACTACAAGAAGCCGAGGCGAAAGTGAGGGAAATTCGCAACAATTTGAGGATAGCACAGACCCGACAAAAGATTTATGCCGATGCACGGAGAAGAGAGCTTATTTTCAACGTGGGGGACTATGTCTATCTCAAGGTGTCCCCTATCCGAGGACTTTGTCGGTTCAAGGTGAAAGGGAAATTATCACCGCGGTACATCGGACCCTTTCAGATTTTGGAGAGGAAAGGCGAAGTGGCATATCAACTAGAACTACCGGCTCGCCTATCCGATGTGCACAATGTATTCCATGTGTCACAACTCAAGAAATGTTTAAGAACGCCCGAAGAAATGTTACCCATGAATGAGGTGGACGTACGAGAGGATCTTTCTTATGCCGAGCAACCGGTCAAGATTTTGGAGACAATGGAACGCCTCACAAGAAATAAAAGAATCCGAATGTGCAAGGTGCAGTGGTAGCATCACTCGGAAGCAGAAGCCACATGGGAGCGAGAAGACGAGCGTAAGGCACAGTTTCCGGATTTGTTTTCCTAGAATCACCAATCTCGAGGACGAGATTTCTTTTAAGGGGGGTAGAGCTGTAACACCCCAAAACCTGCTAAAGAGGGGAATTTAAATTTTTTTGGACGTATTGCATGTGGTGTAGCAACTCAAATTCAAACTGGAATTTAAATTTGAATCAAAACAGAAAAAGGAAAAGGAAAAAGAAAAAGAAAAAAACCGGCCAGTGGGCCGAAACCCACCCAGCTGGCCCAAAAACTCGCGCCCGCTTTCTCCACCTCCCCCTCTCTCTAACACGCAGGGCCCGCATGTCATCCCCCTCCTCGCGCGCGCGCCCAACTGCCGCGCGACTTCCGCGCCGATCGCCGCAGCCATGCCGATTTTCTTGCTCCGGAGCCGTGATCTCCAGCCCACGCGCTGCGGAACATCTAAACAAACCCCAGCCGCCCTCCCTCGTCCATTTAAACGCCGACAATCGCCCCTTTTTCCTCCCCGATTGGCCATTTTTCTCTCCGGTGAGAACCAAAGCTTCCACCGCCGTTTTCCTTCGATCCTCGCTCGGATTTCCTGATCTAACGTGCTGATCATGTTTCACCGCCTCCGAGGAGTCTCACAGGTGAAGGAAACCCGGTGTTTTGCGCTCTAGACACAGCTCCGGCGAGCACCGCCGCGTTTTCACCTCGGACCTCGTCGCCGACCGCCTTCCAGGGCCTCCGAGCTCAAGAAAAACCCCGAGGTGAGATCCTCTACCTCCCCTCTTCCGTTCTATGCCAAGAAATCCAAGTTTTAGGAAGTATAGACGAAAACCCAAAGTTCTCCGGCGAGATCGCCGCCTCCCGCCGCCGCGCGCCGCCGGACAGCGCCGCCCGCACACGGCCAGGGCGACGTGGCCCCCTGAGGCCCGTCCATTTTAAATTGTGCGGTCACTATTAGATCTAACCCGTACCGCTTCGCGTTATAATCTCAGCCGTCTGTTTTAAATCGGATGGTCCTTGTCGACCCAACATTATAAAGGCTGGGAATCTTACGCGCTACCCCCTGGGGATCTCGGAAAACACGAGCTAGCCCCAGAAATTTCTGATCTAGCCCCTGGACCATCAGAAATTCATGTAAATTCATTTAAAAATCAGTTTTAGCCCCTGGACTTAATAAAAATTAGGAAAACCTCTCTGTTGTGTGTAATTAGGCCCCTGAAAATATAGGAAATAGTAAATTAAACCCTGCAGTAGGGTGGATTTGCCTTTTAGACCCTGTAAGATATTAAATTCAGAAATTTGAACATAGGAGTAGAATTTAAATTCAAAAGGTAATATAACACATGTGCAAATACAAATTTAAACTCTCCTAGCACTTGGAAAACCTTTAGAGGGAGTTAAAAATAGATTTTAGGCTGAAATGAAATCTGCCTAAGTGTTGCTCATTTTTATTATCTCTAGAGACACATTTTAGGCTAGGAAATAATTCTAAAAACTGGTAAAATTAATTTAAATTGTTTCACATCAGAGAGGAAGTTCAAAAATATTTTATTGAACATTTTAGATCAGAACCTATTCTGTTTAGATGATATGTCTTACTATTTTAATAATAAAAATTACTTTTAGGCATAGAAAATAAATCTGAAAATATAGGAAAATAAGTATACAAAATTTGAAAATGTTAAATGAGTTCTTTATTTTCTAAAACTTCAAATTGAGATTTTGAAGAAGATCTGAAAACCTATTTGAAGTAGGAAACTTTCTTTCATGCAAATTTTGTGGCTAAGGAGTGTATTAATTAAATATAGAGAATTTGTTCAAATGGGAAATTAATATATAGTGTGCAACTAGAAATCTGAATACAAAAGTTAGAAATAATATATATATGTTTAAAAGTGTATGTAGGCCTAAAATTAACACATCTAGGGTAACCACAACACTTAAACATGTGAATGACTTTAATATGTATGTATGTGTGGTTTGCATGAGTGAAAGTGTGGACTATGGCTTATGGATTGTTGTTTTATTTTGCTATGTGTATTGGCATGAGTAGAACCTGCCCCAGAGCAAGTTCCCCCTTCCAAGACCAAGACTTTCCGTTCCCAGAGCAGCAGGAAGAAGGCAAGTGTCCTTGACCACTTTGATCCTATACTAGGATGTGTAGCTAGAAGCAAATTGCATTGTCAATATGGAATATGATACCCAAGCTAGGAAGTTTCCCTAGATTTTCATTATCTTATTTCCTTGTAGCCTGGGTTGGGATTTATTTTGTTATGTCATTTACTTATATGCTTATGCTTAGCCATGCTTAGAATGGGATAATTGGGATATGAGATCATCAACTTACTTACCTTACTCCTGAATGAGATATTATGAGTTATGTAGAGGTAGGGATCGAGGCAAGTTGGATGATTTGGTTGGTGCTGGGTGCACGAGACTCGGGTTTGTGTTTAGTACTTGCCTGGATCCTAAGGACATGAACCGGTCCTTAGGATCCAGACAAGTACTAAACACAAACCCGAGTCTCGTGCACCCAGCACCAACCAAATCATCCAACTTGCCTCGATCCCTACCTCTACATAACTCATAATATCTCATTCAGGAGTAAGATAAGTAAGTTGATGATCTCATATCCCAAATTATCCCATTCTAAGCATGGCTAAGCATAAGCATATAAGTAAATGACATAACAAAATAAATCCCAACCCAGGCTACAAGGAAATAAGATAATGAAAATCTAGGGAAACTTCCTAGCTTGGGTATCATATTCCATATTGACAATGCAATTTGCTTCTAGCTACACATCCTAGTATAGGATCAAAGTGGTCAAGGACACTTGCCTTCTTCCTACTGCTCTGGGAATGGAAAGTCTTGGTCTTGGAAGGGGAGAACTTGCTCTGGGGCAGGTTCTACTCATGCCAATACACATAGCAAAACAAAACAACAATCCATAAGCCATAGTCCACACTTTCACTCATGCAAACGACACATACATACATATTAAAGTCATTCACATGTTTAAGTGTTGTGGTTACCCTAGATGTGTTGATTTTAGGCCTACATACACTTTTAAATATATATATATATATATTATTTCTAACTTTTGTATTCAGATTTCTAGTTACACACTATATATTAATTTCCCATTTGAACAAATTCTCTATATTTAATTAATACACTCCTTAGCCACAAAATTTGCATGAAAGAAAGTTTCCTACTTCAAATAGGTTTTCAGAACTTCCTCAAAATCTCATTTTGAAGTTTTTGAAAATAAAGACCTCATTTAACATTTTCAAATTTTGCATACGTATTTTCCTATATTTTCAGATTTATTTTCTATGCCTAAAAGTAAATTTTAATATTAAAATAGTAAGACATATCATCTAAACAGAATATATTCTGATCTAAAATGTTCAATAAAATATTTTTGAACTTCCTCTCTGATGTGGAACAATTTAAATTTATTTTACCAGTTTTTAGAATTATTTCCTAGCCTAAAATGTGTCTCTAGAGATAATAAAAATGAGCAACACTTAGGCAGATTTCATTTCAGCCTAAAATCTATTTTTAACTCCCTCTAAAGGTTTTCCAAGTGCTAGGAGAGTTTAAATTTGTATTTGCACATGTGTTTATATTACCTTTTGAATTTAAATTCTACTCCTATGTTCAAATTTCTGAATTTAATATCTTACAGGGTCAAAAGGCAAATCCACCCTACTGCAGGGTTTAATTTACTATTTCCTATATTTTTAGGGGCCTAATTACACACAACAGAGAGGTTTTCCTAATTTTTATTAAGTCCAGGGGCTAAAACTGATTTTTAAATAAATTTACATGAATTTCTGAAGGTCTAGGGGCTAGATCAGAAATTTCCGGGGATAGCTCATGTTTTCTGAGATCCCCAGGGGGTAGCGCGTAAGATTCCCGGCCTTTATAATACGGGGCCGACGTGGACCGTCCGATTTAAAATAGACGGCTGAGATTATAACGCGAAGCGGTACGGGTTAGATCTAATAGGGAGCGCACGATTTAAAATGGACGGGCCTCAGCGGGCCACGTCGCCCTGGCCGTGTGCGGGCGGCGCTGCCCGGCGCGCGCGGCGGCGGGAGGCGGCGATCTCGCCGGAGAACTTCGGGTTTTCGTCTATACTTCCTAAAACTTGGATTTCTTGGCATAGAACGGAAGAGGGGAGGTAGGGGATCTCACCTCGGGTTTTTTCTTGAGCTCGGAGGCCCTGGAAGGCGGTCGGCGACGAGGTCCGAGGTGAAAACGCGGCGGTGCTCGCCGGAGCTGTGTCTAGAGCGCAAAACACCGGGTTTCCTTCACCTGCGAGACTCCCCGGAGGCGGTGGAACATGATCAGCACGTTAGATCAGGAAATCCGAGCGAGGATCGAAGGAAAACGGAAGTGGAAGCTTCGGTTCTCACCGGAGAGAAAAATGGCCGATCAGGGAGGAAAAAGGGGCGATTGTCGGCGTTTAAATGGGCGAGGGAGGGCGGCTGGGGTTTGTTGAGATGTGCCGCAGCGCGTGGGCTGGAGCCGGAGCAAGAAAATCGGCGTGGCTGCAGCGATCGGCGCGGAAGTCGCGGGGCAGTTGGGCGCGTGCGAGGAGGGGGTTGACACGCGCACCCCGCGTGTCAGAAAGAGGGGGAGGGGGAGAAAGCGGGCGCGAGTTTTTGGGCCGGCTGGGTGGGTTTCGGCCCACTGGCCAATTTTTTTTCTTTTTCTTTTTCTTTTTCTTTTTCCCTTTCCTTTTTCTGTTTTGATTCAAATTTAAATTCCAGTTTGAATTTGAATTGCTACTACACATGCAAATACGTCCAAAATTTTTTAAATTCCCCTCTTTAGCAGGTTTTGGGGTGTTACAGCTCTATCCCCTTAAAAGAAATCTCGTCCTCGAGATTGGTGATTCTAGGAAAACAAATCCAGAAACTGTGCCTTAAGCTCGTCTTCTCGCTCCCATGTGGCTTCTGCTTCCGAGTGATGCTTCCGCTGCACCTTGCACATTCGGATTCTTTTATTTCTTGTGAGGCGTTCCATTGTCTCCAAAATCTTGATCAGTTGCTCGGCATAAGAAAGATCCTCTCGTACGTCCACCTCATTCATGGGCAACATTTCTTCGGGCGTTCTTAAACATTTCTTAAGCTGTGACACATGGAATACATCGTGCACATCTGATAGGCGAGCCGGTAGTTCTAGTTGATATGCCACTTCGTCTTTCCTCTCCAGAATCTGAAAGGGTCCGTTGTACCGCGGTGATAATTTCCCTTTCACCTTGAACCGACGAAGTCCTCCGATAGGGGACACCTTGAGATATACATAGTCCCCCACGTTGAAAATAAGCTCTCTTCTTCGTACATCGGCATAACTCTTTTGTCGGGTCTGTGCTATCCTCAAATTGTTGCGAATTTCCCTCACTTTCGCCTTGGCTTCTTGTAGTACCTCGGGCCCAAACACTTTACTTTCCCCTATTTGGTTCCAAAATAGTGGAGTCCTGCACTTCCTTCCATACAATGCCTCAAATGGTGACATCTTCATACTGGCCTGATAGCTGTTGTTGTAGGAGAACTCCGCATACGGTAAGTTCTTATCCCAACTCCTATTGTTCTTCAATGCACAAGCTCTCAGCATATCCTCAAGGATTTGATTGGTTCTTTCCGTCTGCCCGTCAGTCTGGGGGTGATAGGCAGAACTAAAGTTCAGATGAGTTCCCATGGTTTCATGTAACTTCTGCCAGAACCTTGAGGTGAACTGTGTCCCTCGGTCTGACAATATCTTCTTTGGCACTCCATGAAAACATACGATTCTTGACATGTACAATTCTGCCAATTTGGATCCACTGTAGCTTTCTTTCACGGGGATGAAATTTGCTACCTTGGTTAGCCTGTCGATGATGACCCATATCGAATCATATCCTGATTGGGTCCTAGGTAGTCCCACTATGACATCCATATCGATTTCTTTCCATTTCCATTCAGGCACTTTGAGTGGTTGCAATAGTCCCGCGGGTCGTTGATGTTCTGCTTTCACCAACTGACATGTGTCACATAGGGCAACATGCTCCGCGACATCTCGCTTCATGCCATACCACCAATTTCTGCTCTTGAGGTCATGATACATCTTCGTACTCCCAGGATGAATGGAATAGTCGGAATATGAGCTTCCTTCAAAATTAATTCACGGATCTCCTTCACTTCAGGCACACAAATTCTTTTCCCATGCCACACCGTACCTTGTTCATCCTCTCTAAACCCAGGGGCTTTATTTTCTTTGATGAGTTCTCTAATCTCTTGTATCTTCTCGTCATTCTTCGGACCGTTGCGTATGTCTTGCTCTAATGTAGAGTCCACTTCCATGGTGATGGCCTCGCCACTATTCACCAGACATAGATTGAGTTTTGCAATCTCTTCCTTCAACTCTGTAGGCATGTCCTTTAAGCTCAACATATTGACCTGCACCTTCCGGCTTAAAGCATCCGCCACGACGTTCGCTTTCCCGGGATGATAGTTGATGCCCACATCAAAGTTGTTGATTAGCTCTAACCATCTCCTTTGTCTGAGGTTGAGATCTGGCTGTGTGAAAATGTACTTTAAGCTCTTATGATCTGTATATATCTCTGTCCTTTTCCCCATCAAGTAATGCCGCCAAATCTTCAATGCGTGTACCACTGCGGCTAGCTCTAGGTCATGCGTAGGATAATTCTTCTCGTGTTTTCGGAGCTGTTGCGACACGTAAGCCACGACATGCCCCTCTTGCATGAGAACATATCCCAACCCGTGTCCAGATGCATCACAGTACACCGAAAAATTCTTCTGCATATCTGGCATAACTAGCACTGGGGCTGTTGTCAATCTTTTCTTCAATTCTTGAAAACTCGTCTCACACTCCGGTGTCCATGTGAATGTGATTCCCTTCTCTAATAATTTGGTGAGGGGTCTCGAGATCTTGGAGAAACCCTCAATGAACCGTCGATAATACCCAGCCAATCCTAAGAAGCTTCGAATTTCCCTGACATTTTCAGGGATCTTCCACTTCTGCACATCCTCGATCATGGCGGGATCTATAGAGATTCCTCCCTCCGAGATTATATGTCCTAAGAAGGGAACTCTATTCAGCCAAAACTCACACTTGCTCAACTTGGCATATAGTTGGTGTTCTCTCAGCTTTTGCAGCACCAATCTTAAATGTCCCTCATGTTCTTCTTCATCTTTGGAGAAGACGAGAATGTCATCAATGAAAACCACCACAAATTTGTCCAGATATTCCATGAATACCTTGTTCATGAGATACATGAAGTATGTCGGGGCATTAGTTAGCCCGAACGGCATGACGGTGTATTCATACAGCCCGTACCGAGATACGAAAGATGTCTTTGGAATGTCGGTTTGCCTTACCTTAACCTCTCATAACTTTTGAACCAGGAAATATATTAGGCCAAGCAAACACTTTCTGGAAAGCTATTGAAGTTAGATTTAACTTTGATGTTGAGCTCCAGAATTGGTTTTGCCTTTAGCATGGCCTAAATCAGATTGAAATGGAAACTGGTCAGGGCTGTCATGTTGGACAGCAGATCGGCAGTCAAATTTGTTTAAATTTGAACTATGTTTCCAAGTTTTATGGGTTCAATGACATATCTTATGTTATAACTCAATGGTTTACTGTTAAATAAATATTTGACATTTATCAAATATATTTTTACAGATGACAGCAGATAAGCAGTTGGAGAACGGGTGGGTGGTGTCCCACTGTTCTCACCGCAGTGGCTATCCGGAAGCATTGTGGCAAATGCTTCAATATTTCGGGTACAACCAAATGCCACAGTACTTCGCCAAGGAAGAAGGCGAATAGGGGAACAAGACGTGGACAATCCATGTCGAAGTCCCTGCAGGACCTACGCCACCCGGTTGGGTGCCGTTCACTGTCACGGTGAGAGGTAGACAACCGGAAGGGATGTGGCAAGTGGCAGCCCGTGACACCATGTCACGTTTCTGCCAACTACACGTGAAGGCTATGGAGGGCACTCCATACGTGCTCGTTCCGGTGGAGGGACGGGCTCATCATGTGTGGGAAGGAAGGTACCGGGAGGCAGCCGATCCGGGTTGCCCAAGGTACAACCCCGCGGAGGCAAACCTTAGCCTCCAGATGACGGCAGGAAACGCCGTGATGGACAGCCAAGCTGTTCATACGGAGCATCTCGCCGCAAGGCTCAAGGAGAGCACAAGCCGTGGAGACCATTTCGAGAGTGCCCACAGCGCACTCCGCAATGTGCTCCTTCTGACGATCAAGCGACTAAATGAGCAACATAATCAGTTGCATCGTCTGAAGAAGGCGAAGAGGAAAAGCCGTGTCGACATCGCGGCGTTGCAGGAACTGGTACAGAATATGACCCAGCAGAATGAGGACCTTACTCAAGAGCGGGACGACGCTATTAGGAAGGGCAAGGCTGGGAAGAGGACTACAACCAGGCCATGGACGAGGTGCATGCTTTGCAGGACCTCGTACCTCCGGTATTTGGCGTACCGGTGGTCTTGGGCCTTCCAGCAATGGGAGAACCTAAGAAGGGAGAAGAGGTGGTAGATCCAGAGCCACCAGCAGAGGTACCAGAGGAGGACGACCCGCAGGAGGTCGAGTTCTAGTCCGAGTAGGGGGTTACAGTTGCCTAGTAGGGAAGCTAGGGTAGTGTAACCCTACTTTTGTAATCGGTGACATGTCGTATAGGCAGTAGCGTATGTATAGGTAGTGACGACATGAGCACGACTTCTCCGAGAATCGAGAACAATGTATCTTGTATAAAGTTTAGGGTTTATCAATATATGTGAATGTTGTGCAAATTATTCATGTGTCACTTCAATACCTACTGTTGCATATGGAATTTTAAGTATGACATGTGCTAATCGCTGCTGTTTTGAATTTCAGAATGACGCGTACTCGTGCCAACCCGGATGTTGGGGGTGCTCGCCAAGGGGGAGAGACCTCCCAACAGCCTCCCGAGGACTCCTCGGGACAGCAGCAGCAACAGCAACAGCAAACACCGCCACCGCCATGGCCAACGGTTACATTGACCGACATCGTCGCGGCAATGGCGGGTTCTCACCAGCAGCACACGGAGTTGCTGCACACTCTTATTGCCGATACGTCTCGACCAGAGAGACATCAAGACCGTGAGGAGCATCAACAGAGCTCCTACTCCGACTTCCTGGCGACTCATCCCCCGGTATTCTCAAGGGCGGATGAACCTCTTGACGCGGACAACTGGCTCCGCGCAATAGAGATGAAGTTCGGGCTGCTCCAGATAAGTGAGCAGCGCAAGACTCAGTTCGCGGTCCAGCAGCTCCAAGGATCCGCGAGCTCGTGGTGGGCAAACTTCTGTGCTTCACAGCCCACCGACCGAGTTATGACCTGGACGGAGTTCCGGACGGCCTTCAGGGCCTATCACATACCGCCAGGTCTGATGAAGAGGAAGACGCAGGAGTTCCTGCACCTGCAACAAGGGAGCCGGAACACGCTGGAATACTCCAGGGCGTTCAACGATCTCGCGCTCTATGCGTCATATCACGCCGATACTGACGAGAAGCGGCGGGACCACTTTTACCAGGGGCTTAACCCACTCCTGAAGGACAAATTGGCGATGTTCAATCGCGGCAGCCTCAACGACATCATTGACGCTGCGATTGTTCAGGAGGACTCCGGCAAGGAGTTAGCGGCGGCGGAGCGAAAGCGAAGCACGCCGCAAAGCAGCGGAGAAGGAGGTGGTCCTTCTCAGAAGTTTTGGATGGTGAATTGCCCACCATCAGGTCCATGCTGGCAGCCACCCCAGAGGTCGATGCCTTTCCGCAGTCGGCCGTACTCTTCACCGGCATTCAGGCCAGCACTGCCAGTACCACCTCCGCAACAACAACAGCAGCAGCGGACAATGCCGGTGTGTATGCACCTCAGCAACGCATGCCGGGTTTTCGTCCCCCGAGCACCACACCAGCAGCTGCCACATGTTACAATTGTGGTCGTCCAGGACACTTCGCCAGCAGTTGCCCGCAGAGGCAAGGCGGCGGAGTTGCACCGCAGTTTCCGGGGAGGAATCAACCCCGGAACCCCACCAATGCATGGCGAGCAAACCCTAGGCCCGGCACCGTCCACCAGCTTGCCATAGAGGACGTGCCGGAGGGTGAGCCAATCCTTGCGGGTATGTTCCAACTCCACCAGCATCCCGCCATAGTACTATTTGATTCAGGCGCCACACATAGCTTCATTAGCCAAGCTTTCATTGATAAATATAGCTTGCAAATACTACCCACCGATAGTCCTTATGTGATCTGTTCACCGGGTGGGAAAATTTCAGCAAGCATGATGGTCCCAAAAGCGCCATCGTGCTTAGAGGGTAGAGTCTACCCTACGTCTCTCATAATCTTAGAGGGACAAAAGGTCGATGTCATCCTAGGGATGTCGTGGTTAACCTGCCACAGCACTGTTTTAGACACCGTCCTCCGAGTTGTGCACCTAAACTCAGAAGTGCACGAATCTCACTCCTTGTTTCTGGACAGTCCAGAGATAAAACTTCCAAGTGTCTATCAAGTCACAACCATCAGATTGGAAGATATTCCAGTGTCCGAGAGTTCCCTGACGTATTCCCGGATGATTTGCCAGGGACGCCGCCCGATAGAGAGGTGGAGTTCAAGATTGAACTTGCGCCGGGAACCATGTCAATATCCCGAAGGCCTTACAAGATGGCGCCCAAGGAATTGGCTGAATTGAAGACCCAGCTAACGGACCTGCTGGAGAAGGATTTTATTAGGCCGAGCTCCTCGCCATGGGGCTGTTCGGCATTATTTGTAAAGAAGAAGGATGAGACGTTGCGGCTTTGCGTGGACTATCATCCATTAATTGCCGTAACCATCAAGAACAAGTACCCGTTGCCACGGATCAACATGTTGTTCGATCAGTTGGTCGAAGCAAAGATCTTTTCCAAGATGGACTTAAGATCCGGGTACCATCAGATTAAGATAAGGCCTGAGGACATTCCGAAGACGGCTTTGTCGACAAGGTACGGACTTTATGAGTACCTGGTCATGTCCTTCGGCCTCACCAATGCTCCAGCTCACTTCATGTACTTAATAAACTCGGTATTCATGCCGGAGCTGGACAAGTTTGTCGTGGTCTACATCGACGACATACTGGTATATTCCAAGTCAGAGGAAGATCACAAGAAACATCTGTGTATAGTCTTGCAACGGCTGCGGGATCACAAGCTATACGCGAAATTCAGCAAGTGCGAATTCTGGATATCGCAAGTGCCTTTTCTCGGGCATATCATCTCAGAGGAGGGTATCGCTGTAGACCCGAGCAAGATCACTCAAGTGCTGAATTGGTAATCCCCGAGGACTGTTCACGAGGTACGGAGTTTCCTCGGACTCGTGGGATATTATCGGAGGTTCATTCCGAACTTCTCGAAGATTGCCAAGCCTATGACAGAGCTGCTGAAGAAGGATACCAAATATGTTTGGAGTCCTGCGTGTGAAGCAGCATTCAAGGCTTTAGTCAAACACCTGACATCAGCACCGGTTTTGGCGCAGCCAGACACGACAAAACCGATCGATGTGTACTGCGATGCATCCGGTATTGGGCTCGGATGTGTGCTGATGCAAGACCGAAGAGTGGTCGCGTATGGATCACGGCAGCTTAGAAACCATGAGCAGAATTATCCAACCCACGACTTGGAGCTTGCTGCCGTGGTGCTTGCACTGAAAATGTGGAGGCACTACCTACTCGGTAACCTCGTACATTTATATACCAACCACAAGAGCCTCAAGTACATATTCACTCAGAAGGAGCTGAACATGAGGCAGCGAAGATGGTTAGAATTGATAAAGGATTACGGAATAGAGATCCATTATCACCCCGGCAAAGCAAACGTAGTGGCGGATGCGCTGAGTCGCAAGTCACACGTCAACAATCTGACCATCACACCGTTGGAAGAGAGCGAACCACCACTACATGTGATTCCACATGGAGCTCTCTACAACCTAGCTTTGATCCCCACAATCTGTGGAGAGATAGCAGCAGCCCAGAAGAATGACAAGGGCATGTCACATTTGCGGAGACGTGTAGACAGTGGGGAGCTGAGATGTTTCCGGAAGGACGGAGACGGCGTCCTATGGTTCAAGGACCGGATCATCGTACCCCGTAACCCAGAATTACGGAAGAAAATCTTTGACGAGGCTCACTTGTCAAAGTTTTCTATTCATCCCGGCAGCAACAAAATGTATCAAGAACTCAGAAGCAAATTTTGGTGGACACGGATGAAGCGGGAGATCGCGAAGTACGTGTCCGAGTGTGATACATGTCGAAGGATGAAGGCAGACCATATGCGGAAACCGGGACTGCTACAACCACTGGGCGTTCCTACCTGGAAGTGGGAGGACGTGAGCATGGACTTCATCGTCGGTTTACCCACCACCTTGCAGAAACATGATTCTGTGTGAGTAATCGTCGATCGGCTCACCAAAGTTGCCCATTTCATCCCGGTCAACACCAACTACAATGCCAAGAAGTACGCTGAACTGTACATCTCACGGATCCTATGCTTGTATGGCGTACCCCGTACCATCATATCGGATCGGGGCACTTTATTTGTGTCCCGTTTTTAGGAGCAGCTGCACGCTGCCTTGGGGACGAAGCTGATCCCTAGTTCAGCATACCACCCGCAGACGGATGGACAAACCGAGCGGGTAAATCAAATCTTAGAAGACATGCTACGAGCTTGCGCTATCAACCACGGCAAGAATTGGGATGATCACTTGCCGTTAGCCGAATTCTCGTACAACAATGGGTACCAAGCCAACATCAAGATGGCGCCCTACAAGGCGCTATACGGAAGAAAATGCCGCACGCCACTGAATTGGTGTGAGTCTGGCGAAAGGGTTACCTTCGGGATTGACCTTGTCAACAACGCGGAAGAAAAGGTTCAACTGATTCAAGCGAACCTAAAAGCCACCCAATCCCGTCAGAAACAGTATGCGGACCGGAGAAGACACCCATTACAATTCCAAGTCGGGGATCACGTATATCTACGTGTATCTCCAATGAAGGGCGTAAACAGATTTGGGGTGAGAGGAAAGTTGGCACCCCGATTCATCGGTCCATTTCAGATTGCCGAAAGATGTGGATCAGTAGCATACCGGCTGAAATTACCAGAAGCACTTTCCTGTGTGCACTACGTCTTTCACATTTCCCAGCTGAGGTAGTGTCTCAAGCTATCAACTACCGTTCAGCTGGAAGACATTGAAGAACTGCAACCGGATCTCACCTATTGGGAGGACCCGGTTCAGATTATTGACGAAAAGGCCCGAACCACATGCAACCGTACGTTGTGGTTCTACAAAGTTCTATGGATAATCACTCCGTGGACGAAGCGACATGGGAGAGCGAAGAATTTCTTCGCGCTAACTACCCCGACTTTTTCACGTCGCATATCCGGAAATTTTCCACCGTCCTCTCTCTAATTTTCACCTTATAATCTCGGGACGAGATTCTTTTAAGGGGGGAGGAATGTAAGGGCCTCAGTTTTTGACACATGTTTGAAGTGTCATCACCACACACACACCTCATTTGAAGCAAGTTGATAAACACATTTGAAGAGCAAGTAACCACCATCAACATGCTCATTAGGGAACAAACTCACATATTGCAAAAGTGGTGTTTCCCACATGTGATATAGAGGGGCTGGGCATATGAAAACTCCTACACATTGCTAAGGATGTCCATGCCAAGTTTCACCCAAATTCAAAACCTTTTTGGGGTCATTTTGGGTATAGCTAGAAAGAGGGCAGTTTGAAACCATATTCAAATTCAAACTGCTTTTATCCCATGAATTCAAAAGTGGGAGGCATATTCTTAGTCAGCACATTTTTGTGAGCTCACACACCAATTTTCACTCCATTTGGAGTTGATCTTGACAGGAGCTAAGTGGGGCAAATTCAAACCTTATTTGAATTTCAAACTGAACTTGTGCTGAAATTCATTCAAACCAAACCCAATCTGAATTCTAATCAATTAAAATGGCTCATGGGTGAATAATTTGAATCACCATGGGTATTTCGGGGCTCACTGTTTACAACAGTGATTAGAAGTAAATTTCGGTGGTTAAAACCCTGGGTGGGACCCACATGTCATAGAGAGAAGAGGGGAAGACTTGCACACAAAGTCACAGCCTCGGTGGGAAATTCCACCGAGCAGCTGTCGGCTGTCCACCGAGAAGCCACCGGCGCCACCAGCTGCTTCCTTCTTCGCACGCTGGCGCCCAGGGCGGCTTGCTCGCGCCTCCACGCGACCGGCACCGCCTCAGCCCGAGCGAAGACCCGCTGGCTTTATCCCCTCGCATGCGACCCCGAGCAGCGGCAGATTTTCTCCCCGAAGCTCTCTGCTCAATCGGGAAAACCAGCAAACGCTCGCTCCTTCCTTCCCTGAGCTGCTAGACAGCACCCTGAGATCACACTCCACCTCCCCGACGCCAAAAACCCCGAGCTCCGACCTCCCTTGCCCGAGAACGATTGCCACAGCAGCGACCTAGCCTCAGCCGAAGGTCAGGCGCTCGTGGACAGAGTTCCACAGGCGTTTTCACGGACCAGCAAGAGAGGCAGCAGGAGCGCGCAACAGCCGTGTTGCTCTCCTCCAAGTTTGGGAGCCAACCGGGAAGAATCCCCTGCGAATTTCCAGTTTTTACTCCGGCGACCTTAAACTGAGCTTCCGGTACGGATTCTTCAAATTCTCGCTCTGAGATCCTTCTCTAGTTATCAAATCTTGCACATAGACGCTGGACTAGCCGGCGATCAAATTCCTTTCTGCATCCGTGGTGTGAAACCGACTAGGAGTGACGAATTTCGAGCTCGATCAAGGGCGCTCATGGCGGGCATGCTCGGTCACACGGTGCCGACCGACTTGCTGCCATCTTTGAACCCTTTTTACACCTTGTCGAGCTTCCTATAGGTATACTGATGCTGTAGAACCGATTTTTCAAGGTTTTGGCGGGATAGAACCTACGACCGACGGCGCCGAACCTCAACAGAGGCCGCCGCACGTCGCCGGGCTATTTCCGGCCACCGCCAGCTCGAACTGACCCCACAGACGTGTTCCTCGATGTCGACAACCCCTTGGCGGCAAGTTTCAGACCATGCGATGGCTGACAGCGACAGTACGGCGAGCTCCGAGTCTGCTCCGGCGAGGGGAGGCGGCGCGGGCGCGTCGCGAGGAAGACGAAGCCGGCTGGCCCACACGTCAGCGGCTTAAAAATTTAAATCGGGATCGGGTGTGGCCGGGATCTGGTGTGCTGGCGCACAAAGACCCTGTGGGCCGCAGTGTGCGGTCGCCTCCGCGCCTAACACGTGTCCCCGTGGGCCCCGGCAAGTTTAAACTTTTTCCCGATTTTCAGATTTCCTTCAAACTTCAAATCCTCATAACTTTGGCTAGAAAGCTCCAAATCGAGTGAACCAAATTTTGTTGGATTCATCTCTCTGAGTAATTTCCAGCAAATCAAGTTTCACTTCATGAAAATCCTTATTTCTCCAGAATTAAATCCTCAAAATTTAAACTGTTTGGAATTTTAACTGGAGAATCCTTTGGAGGAAAATCCTGAAATTTCGCTGGAATGTTCACCAAAATATCCCTGAACTACCATAAAAGTTTCAGATACATTTGAGCTCATTTGTCCACCTAATGGTGTGATTAGTGAAACTGTTCCAGAGAAAATAGAAAATGTTCAGAAACATTTTCAGAATTTTCTCTGATATTGTTTAGCTCATATCTTTAGTTAGGAACCTTCAAATTAAGTGAGACCAACTCCATTAGAGCCCTATGAAAATCTAGTTTTCAGAAAGTCATAGTTTGTTTCATGAAAATCCTTAGAACACCCTAAAAGCCTTCAATTAAAGTCAAGTACATAATTAATTGTGGAGGGCTCAAATGAGCTTTGCTGCAACTAAAACGTGACCAAGTCTGTATTTAGGTTGTAACCAAGCCACAGTAAGAGTTTCACAGTCATTGAGTCTGTCTAGTGGGACTTATAAGCTTCACAAGTTCAAACTTAATACAAATGCATTCAAATTAATACATGTACTCCTTCTATCATGTAGTCGCTAAGGTCGAGGAGGAACCCGAAGTCCTAGACTTCGTTACTCCGGAGGAGCAGTTAGCCTACAACCAAGAGCAGCAAGGCAAGCTCCGGTTTGCATTAACCTTTTTACAAATTTTTATTGTTTTGAGCACTTACTTGAGTATTATGATTCCTTGCATTAGAGTCTTGATTGAAAAGGCAATTGCATAGCCAAGAAAACCATGGTTTGGGTTTAGTATTGCAAACCCCGTTAGCTACTGCAATGCTAGGATAGTGTAGGATTCGGTACAAGTCGAGTAGTTGGAACTACTCGCGAGCATAGGCTAGAGGCACTCGACTCGGGTAGAAATAGCACATGATACACATGGCAAGAAAAATGAGACCGAGCGGAGAGTAAGGGCAGCAGGAGTTGGGGCCTATGTGCTGTAGCTCCGCTTGTGTCGATTGAGGACCGAGCCGTGTGCGGGCCTGTTGAACAAGCTAGAACAGTACCGAAGACCTACCGGCTATATGGGAACCGGGAAACTGATGTAACTCGGGTAGCTGGGTGTTGAGGCATAGCTGGTCGTTCAGAGGGTAGGTTGAGAGCTCGAGGTGTAAATCGGCTGGCGGCACTGAGATGCGCGTGCAGAGACCTCTTGCTCGGGACAATTGGACCGGTTCAACATTTGGCTGACGGGTGAAAGGTAGTTGCGTACGGCGTCCGTGATGGTTGTTGTAGGCAACATCGAGTACGGGCGTACATGACGGGTTGTTCGGGTAACCCTGCAGGAGTAAATCGATTATAATCACCGTCCCTTGCGGTCAGTGAGTACCACTTGTTCACTGTACCGTGACGTAGAAAGAACAGGCTAGTTACATGTTAAAATGTTGCTGATTGAAAGATGGACTTTGCTTGGTAATGGTTTGTTGTAGTTTAGAGCTAACTAAAGTTCTTTTTAACTTTGGGCAAAGTACATGAGAGAAATGCGTTTCTTGTTTGATTGCGGCTCTCTCATGTGCCTTAGCGTAAGGTTCTCCACAACCTGCTGCTAAAACTTGAAAGTAAGGTTCTACTAATTAGGCGAGTCCTTGCAAATGATTTTTACCTCATGTAACCCATCACCCCTCATGTAGAAGTTCCATGTTTAGGTGAGACGGGTCAGACTTGCTGAGCCTTCGTGCTCACTGCTTGTGTTTGAAACTTTTGCAGGGTTCTATGAGGAAGGGACTCCCGAAGAGGAGACGGAACCCCAGGAGGGGAACCCCGTCGAGTGGGAGTCGTGCACGCCGCAGAGTTAGTGTGCGTGTGTGCTAGCAACGACACGTTCAAGGGCTGAACGTGAACTTGATGCGTAGTCTACGCCCGTGAGTGTGGACTGGACATATTTTGATTGATGTAAAAATGTTCATAAACCACTTTATGTAATAAAAGTTTTGCTTCCGCTTTGTACCTTTGATGTGTGTTATTCGGTGCTGTACAACGCAGCACCCCTCAGCGTGATCCTGGCTCGACAAGACCATGGGGTTGTGTCAGTGAGCCCCACCGATGAGCCCCGCCGTCGAGCCCCGCCATCGAGCCCCGCCGTCGAGCCCCGCCGACGAACCCCGTCACGCCTCGCCATCGCCGGAAAAGAGCCGACGATCTGTCCTGCCCTAATCATCCATAGAAAAACTTCCCACTGCTGCCATTACTAGAAGGAAGGCCCTGCCACCAAGGAGGAAGTGAGGTAGGTCTCCATTACCCATCTTACGACATCACCGCTGTTTCTATGCATCCGTTTTCTTCGCCCCCTTCGAACAGAAACTTTTACATGTGGACAGATCGTGTTTTGATCAATTTTTGACGGTGGGATTGGTCTAGATCTTGAGTCAATATCATCACCACGTCCACACTTGATCCCAGCACCCTTGTTCATCATAAAACCCCATGAAAGCCCGTTAAAACATGCAAGAACACATACACAATGGATTAATAAAAACTGCACCATAGAATTTGCATTCATCTACCCCACCTCAGAGCTCGTCTCCGAGGAGAAAGGAGGTCCGGCGCTGCTGGACACGTGGCATTCTCGGAGCCCACCTCCGAGGAGAGGGGAGGTCCGACAATGACACGTGGCGCCCCCAGAGCTCGCCTCTGTGGAAAGGGGAGGTCCGACCCGCTAGACACATGGTGCACGCGGAGCTCACCTCTGAGGGAGAGGGAGGTCCCGCCCGCCAAACATGTGGCGCACACGGAGCTCGGCTCCGAGGGAGAGGGAGGTCCCGCCCGCCAGACACGTGGCGCACCCGGAGCTCGCCTCTGCGGAAAAGGGAGTCTTGGCCCCCGCTGGACACGTGGCGTCTCCGGAGCTCACCCTGCGGAAGGACGAGATTCTTAAGCGGTTTTTCCCCCGTGCGCGAGTACTCAGTACTGAGGAAACCGACACAATTTCTTCCACGTTGCTACCGCACCAAATCAAATGGAGATAAGTTGTTAAGATCCAAAACAAATTGAATAAGACTCTTATTTGAAATCCAATCGGAGTAGGACTCTTCTTTCACCCCTTATAAATAGAACCCAAAACCCCCTGGCCGCAACCACGTACCTACTTTCCACCTCCCAAGTCGACGACTTGGAGGCCCTAGCTTCCAACTCGCCGAGTTCCACCCCTTCGCCGGAGTTCAGTCGCTGGTGAGCACCGCCGACGAGCCCCGTCACGATCACATCGCCGGAAGAGAGCCGCCGATCTGTACTGCTGCCATTGCTAGGAGGAAGGCCGAGGTAGGTCTTCGTTACCACCTTACGACATCATCGCGGTTTTCTTCGCATCTGTTTTTCTTCGAACGGAAGCTTTTCCATGTGGACAGATCATGTGTTGATCAGTTTTTGACGGTGGTATTGATCTAGATCTTGAGTCAAGATCATCACCACACTTGATCCTTACACCCTTGTTCATCGTAAAACACCATGCAAAAGCCATTAAAACATTAAAGAACACGTACATACTGAATTAATGAAACTGCACCAAAGGATTAGCATGCACCTACACCATCGCATCTTAAGTAAAGTTTGTGCATGATGATTGATTGATGTGAATCTTGTATGTGCGTGATCGTGAGTAGAAGGACAAGCTCAGGGATCTATCTATGAAGGACTACGGCACCAAGACTTCGAGACACATGAGCAACAAAAGCCACATGAACAAGGCAAGTTGCCCCTTGACCATATTGATCCCATGTTTTCAAACTGTTTTGTTTGCGAAAACGTGTGTGCTTGAGTCAACTTGATGGGAAACCCTTTTATAGGAGTTTACTAGTTTTGTTAACCATCCTTATCGCCGGGAAAGTTAATGAGTCGTGTATGGTCGCTTTTGCTTTTTGCTTCGCTAATCTACGGGATATGGGAAGCGAGAAACAATATGTCTAGCTACTGCACTCATATGAACAATGATAATGAGAACTTGATGATAATGATGAGCATAGAATCGGGGAAGATCAAGGAAAGCTTGGTTTGAGGATGTGGTAGAATGAGATGGTGGTTTACTTGCCGTAGATCTAAGGACCGGTTCATGACAGCACATGCCAGGAAAACAGTGCCACCACAAGGCCAAATATGGGTGCAGATTAGCTGACTAATTAGGTAAGTTGCTAGATTGTTATGGACCATGGAAGGCGCGGGGAATGGGAGTCAAGAGAGGACTGCCCTGGGAACTGCATGGCACAAGAGGGGGCCCGTAGGTGGGAGAATGGTGATTCGAGCCTGCTGGTGAAACCTTAGTGAGTCCATACATCTATTAGCCCCTTTGTAAAGGCTATTTTGTGATCTCTTGACCATACACCAATGGTTGTGTACTGGTATAATGGAGGTTCTGCAGTCGCCGACGGGTGACAAAATCACAAACTTGTGGGTAAAGTGGTACCACCTCTTAAGAGTGTAAAACTATCATGATAGTCGTGCTTACGGTCACAAGCGCCTGGCCAACTCACATGATTAGATGGGATGGTTATTGGGATGGTTATCGGGATGGTTATTGGTTAGGTTATGGTATGGTCTTGAGATTGGTTTCGGGACTGTTGGGTCTTGGTAATGAGATTGATTTCGGGACTGTTGAGTCATGACAATGAGTTTTGATCATGAGATGGATATGAACATGAGATGGTTATCATGAGAATGAGATAAAGTTGAGAAAGACTAATGGCTGGTTGAGACATGAAAAGTGGTGAATTTTGAAGGAGGTATGTTACTGTTTTAATTGATATATGTTGGGATCAAATTCACTTAAAGATAGTTGTTGTTTTTATCATGGTTGTGAAACAAAATTTACTTTCTGCAATGAGCCTTTTTATTTCTACCTTGTTATAAGCTACATGTCATACTTTTCCCGCACTTGCTGAGTACGACATGTACTCACCCTTGCATTATCATACAAACATCAGCAACAGGAGAGGGGTACTTCAAAGATCACGTGGAGTACTAGGTGTGCAGACTACCGTCAACTTGCCTGTGGATTTAGAGATGGAGCCGCTGCTGTTTAGATGCTTCTGCAATCGTTTAGAGACTTCCGCTGCTAGAATAAGTTAGAGGCTTCCGCTGCAAGAATAAGTTAGAGATTGATGTAATAAAGTACTTAAACCATATTATTCGTGTTTATATTCTGAATTCAGTTTGTGGATTACATGTGTATGTGTGATGAACATCCTGGGCACACATATGCATTAGCTGGGTTCCGTGTTCTACGGGACCGGGCGTCACAGATTGGTATCAGAGCCACATTGACTGTAGGATGCAAGCCTAGGTAGAAGTCACAGATTTGCATTAGAACCACGATTGATGGTAGGACGCAAGCCTAGGTAGAAGTCACAGATTTGCATCAGAACCACCTTGACCGTAGGATGCAGGCCTAGGTAGAATGGACACCCTAAAACCCATAAGAACGTTTAAACCATAGAAGCTTGGATAGGAGTGGTGTGAACTTTTGTGATGATTGCTTGTGTTTGAGTGCTTAGTGTGAGTTGTGGGACGCTTCAGCGTTGTCCATATCCACACATAGTAGAGAGATGTGAGATGCTTCGGCATGTGTTCACATCCTCATATAAAAGTAAATATATTTAGTTCATACACCTTGATGCATATAGCTGGGGTATCAACCTAAACTTCTCTTTTCTAATTCTACCCAACTCTCTCTCACAGATGGTGAGGGAAAACACCAGCCGTCAAAGGAGGAACGTTCGTGGCAACCATGAACCACAAGAGGATGGCCATGATGAAGTTCCTGAGAATGTTAACCCCGGGGCTGGTGAAAACAACCTTGAACGGTTGATGGATATGAAGAACCAGCTTATGCAAACTATGATCCAAACTTTGGGTCAGCCGCAAGCCAACAACAACAATCCTAACCCCGTTCCTGCACCACCACCGCCACCACCACCACCACCGGCGGCTCACAACCGACTAGGAGAGTTCATGAGGACTCGGCCGCCTACTTTTGCACAAGCTAATGATCCCATGGAGGTCGACGATTGGTTGAAGTCCATGGAGAAGAAGCTTCATATTGTTCAGTGCAATGATCGGCAGAAAGTTCCCTTCGCATTGCACCAACTTATGGGAGCAGCCGCTGACTGGTGGGACGCTCTTTGCAATGCTCATGACAACCAGGAGACTATCACTTGGGCTGAGTTCAAGGAGAGTTTCCGCTCTCATTACGTCCCTGTTGGAGTCATGATGCTAAAAAGGCAAGTGTTCGAAGGTGTAAAATCCCCAAAAAAGAGGTAGCAAGAATTTTCAGCTCATGTACACTTAGGAAAAATTAGGGGAATTAAAACTTTGAATTATAACGGTGTAGGTTCAAAGTGAGGATCCAAACTTCCCAAAACTTCCAAACATGGAGACCTAAATGCATAACTTGGATCTTCATATCCCAAATATTCAACCTTCCGAATTTCAGCTCATTTGGAGGAGTTTCAATATTTGTTTGGGATTAAAAGGAGAAGCCCTCTAATCTGAATTTGAATTTTAGTTTCAAATTCCAATGTCCTCAATTTGCAAATTTGGTTCCACAAATGTGTTCTTCACAGTTGAATTAGCAGCCATGCCAAAAATCAGAAACTTTGGAGTTGGTTTGCTATGTTTTTGGAATAACACAAAATGGATAATTTAAATTCAATTCAAATTCAAATGACCAAACACAATTCAAACTTCACACCAGAATTCAAACCATTTGAATTCAGCAAATTCAAACCTTAACTTTGGAGTGAAGTAAGGTATTTAAGTCTGACTAGCTGGGTGAAAAATATCAGAGACAAGTTTGATTAAAAGAGGGGGAGGTGGGACCCAACAGTCAGCCTCACAAATCCACTTTTTCCCTCTCTCTGTATTCCCCGGGTGATCACAGCGCGCCAGCTCCCGATTAAACCCGCCGGCCGACGTTCCACCGAACTGCTTCACGCGCTGCGTCTGACGTCGGTTCCACGTGCGTGGGCGTTCAAAGCGGCAGCCGAGTGCCGGTTCCCTCTTCCCCACGTTACACCGCAGCTTCTCCACCCTCTGCTCGCACGCTCGCGAACACAACCCCCCCCCCCCCCCGGCGGAAGAATCTTTTGGCTCATCGACACCCAGCAAGCTCGGCATGCCTCTCATGCGACTGAGCCACGGGAATGTTGCGCCAGGTCCCTCTCCTGCTCTCCAAAGCCTCAAGTAGACGCCAGCACCGGTGGTTGGCTCCTACGAGCTGGAATTTCCTTCGGAGCCCCGGTGTTGATCATCTCTGCACCGCACCGTTGCTCGACGGATTTACGGCCTCTTCCTATCAGACAAAAGGTCCCTGAGGTGCATGAGGAACCCTTCTTATTTCCCTCCAACCAGTTCCTGCCTTCTTAGCTCCGGCACCGAGTATTTTGAAGTTTGGCGCCGGCGGTTCTTTAGAAACCCGAGGACTCTTCAGGGAAATTCGTCGTGCTCCGGGTAGATCCATGCTAGATGAGCTTAGAGTATCTCCAGCACACGCTTGCGCATCTCTCCAAAGTCGTAGAAGCTCAAATGATCAAGTAGAGATACCGGGCACCGAGTTTTTGTCGCCACCGTCGTTTTGCGGGCTCGGGTTGCCGGTGAGGTCCCCTCTCCGGTGTTTTTCAGGGAGGGCGGGCTATGGGTCGACATTGTCCATGTGACACTGGTGCTTTTAGAGCAAACCCTAGCCCGAAAGACCCACTGTCGAGTGAGAACGAGGTCGCCGAAGTGAGGTTTGACATGGTCGCCGGTGCGAGCACCGTTCCACCCGTTGTCATCCGCTCCTGACCCCACCATCGTGTTTAGCATGGTGTAGAACTCACAGGCAGCGAGTTTTGGGAAGTTCAGACCACGGGAACCCGGTCCCGGCGTGCCTCGCCAGCGTGCGCCGCCGCGGGAGGCGCGGGCAGCGCGAGGAAGAAGGAGGACCGGGTCCCACCGGTCAGCCTCTGTGTACGCGCCGGGATCGATCTGTGGCACCGGATCCGGTGCGGCTGCGCAGGAAATAACCTCGTGGCCTTGGTGTTGCTGCCATCTGAGTGGATAGCGCCACGGGTAGGGCCCACAGCCAGGATTTAAACATTTCCAGATTTTCCTAATTCAGTTCAAACTTTGGAGACCCATAACTTTGTGTAGAAAACTCCAAAAAGGGTGAGACCAATTTTGTTGGAATACGCATGAGGAGTACTTCACAGAGAAACAAATTTCTTGCTATGAAAATGCCCAGGGATTTCTGTAGAATTGTTTTTAGTAAATCCTTTAGAGATTTATTACAGGAGCAATTCTTTATGAAACATTCCCAAATTTGGGAGGCAAATCCTTTTCATAATAACAGATCTCCAGTAAAAATTTGGGCTTCATTGGAATTCATCTGCTAGGCTAAATGGCCTTCCAATGTTCAGCCTTTATTTGAATATTCAAATTTAAACAGAAACTTTTCAGAAGTCCTGTCCAACTTCAAAAATTCATATCTCTCTGTTGGTAGCTCCAAAAATGGTGAAACAAATTTTGTTAGAACCACGGAGACTTACCCTAATCAGATCTTCGACTGTTAGCCATGTCAAAGCTCCTGATTTGGGCTCAAAATTCAGAGAAGCCTTGTGCTTGTGGGAATTTTGAAGACCACAATGTGCAATAACATTTCTCCAAATTTTGCTCAGATCATCCTTAGAGAGTCTAGTCTCCACTTTCAAAATCCCAAAGACAATTAAGGAACCTAAATAGCAGTAGCTATGAATAGAAGTTACTTCTCATAATCCCTTAAATACTTATACATATATTTTGCTACATTTCTTTTAGTGACCGAAGTTGAGGACGCACCGGAGCCCTTGGACTTCCTGCCACCTGAAGCTGACTTCCCATTTAACTCGCAACCAGGCAAGTTTAAGTACTTTTGCAAATTCTTTATCTGTATCACTTATGTCTAGGTTGAAATGGTTTCATTAGAGTTAAGGTGATTGAAACCCCGCTTGCATAACCTTTTAAATCCTATGGAGGGTTGGGTAGCTTACAGCCCCGACGAGTATACAAGGCCCTGCTAATATGCTTAGGATCTCGGTAGAAGTCGAGTAGTTGGAATCTACTCGTGAGGTATGGTTTTATCACACGGTTTGGTCAGAATAGAAAATGGCTTAAGAATGGAGAAAATGAGACCCAGCAGGGGGGATAGGAAGCAGTGAGCAGAGGTCTCACGTGCGTAGCCCTGTTGGGGTCGATTGAGGACCGAGTCGTGTGCGGGCCTGATGAACAAGTATCAAACAGTACCGGATGGCATACTGACATAAGCAGGAAACAGATGTAATTGGTTAACCTGGGTGCCGAGGCTTACCCAACCATAAATAGGAGTGGGTTGACGGTAGCAAGGTGTAAATCTGCCGGTGGGCACAGTCACGCTCCACGCGGGGACCTACTGCCCGTTACGGATGAACCGGTTCGGTATTTGGGTTGCCTTTGAAAGGTTGTTGCATACAACAGAGTAGGAAGGGGTGTGGAATCACGCTTCTGAAAGTGGGTATATGCAACGTGTTGTCCGGGTGTCTCCTGATTGCAATCACCGCCCCTCGCGGTTATTTGAGTACCGCTTGTTCACTGTTCTGTGACGTAGTAAGAAGAACAATAAGCCAGATGAATGATAATATGCTGTGATGAATTATTAATGTTTTGAAACCATGTTTGCTGTAGATGTAGAGCTAATTAAGTTTATCTTCCACTTCGGGCATCACCACATCGGAGGAAAGTGTTTCTTGTTTGACTGTGGACTTCCGATGTGAGGGCTGCCTAAGGTCACTAAACTATTGCTATAAAACTGAAAGTAAGGATCAACATGTAGGCGTGTATTTATTGCAAAGTCCTGTTTCCTATCTTACCTACCCTTACATGTAGAGTTCCATGCCTAGGGTTGTCGGTTAAGCCTTGCTGAGCCATCGTGCTCACGGTTGCAATATTTTAAGTTGTGTGCAGATGAGAGTTATGAAAAAGGTTCCGAGGATGAGGCGATGCCCCATCAGGGTACACGGCCGAGCTGGAGACCTGCACGCCGCCGTGATCTCTAGTTACTTGCTGCTAGTGTATAGCGTCCCCGGGCTGGACGGCTGCACTTTTGCATAGTTAGGATGAGTGGCCATCTATGTATAATACTTCCGCTGTTAATTAAGTTTTTGTGACACCCTCATTTTCGATTTCTGCATGTATTCATATTTCATGTATAAAGACATTTTTAAAATAAATAGAAACAGAAAAGAAATAAAAAAGATAGCCAAAAAGAGCAAATTCCAGTTCACAGAGAGCGCCGAAGACAACTCCCGCGGCTCGCTGGCCACGTGGCGTGTTTGGAGCTCATCCCCGCAAAGGGGGAGAGGTCCACCGCTAACTGGCTACGTGGCAGGCTCGGGGCTCGTCCCTGCGTCAGAGGGTGAGGTTCGACCCCGTGGGCCACGTGTTTCCCCCGGAGCTAGCCTCTGCGGAGGAGCGAGGTCAGCCCGCAGGACATGTGTCGCCTTCGGAGCTAGTCACCGCGGAAAAGAGAGGAGCAGCCGTGCGGCACACATGTCGCTCTCGGAGCTTACCTCCGATAGGTCCGGTCCCGCCACACACGTGTCACTCTCGGACCTCATCTCTGAGAGGTCCGGTCCTACTGGACACGTGTCACCTCCGGAGCTCGCCTCCGGGTGGTCCGACACAACCGGACACGTGTCACCTCCAAAGCTCATCCCCGGGAGGTCCGACGCTGATGGACACGTGTCACCTCCGGAGCTTACCTCCGAGAGGTCCATCACTGTTGGACACATGTCAACCTAGGAGCTCGTCTCTGAGGAGAAAGGAAGTCTGGCGCTCTTAGGACACGTGGCACATTCGGAGCTACCTCCGAAGAGAGGGGAGGTCAGGCACTGACACGTGGCACCCCCGGAGCCACCTCCAAAGAGAGGGGAGGTCCGGAACTGACACGTGGCGTTCGCAGAGCTCGCCTCTGTTGAGAGGGGAGGTCCTGACCCACCAGACGGCGCACGTGGAGCTCGCCTCTGGAGAGAGGGAGGTCCCGCTTGCCAGGACGCGTGGCGCACGCCGAGCTCACCTCTGAGTAAGAGGGAGGTCTCGCCCACCTGACACGAGGCACAACCAGAGCTCGCCCCTGAGGAAAAGGGAAGCCTAGGTTCTCACATGACACATGGAGCCTCCAGAGCTTATCCCTGCGGAAGGACGCAATTTTGAAGCGGTTTTCCTCTGTACGTGAGTACCCGTTACTGAGGAAACCAACACGAACTCTTCTACGTCGAATACTGCAATCCAATCAATTGAAGATAAGTTGTTAAGATCCAAAAACAATTTGAATAGGACTCTTATTCGAATTCTGATCAGAGGAGGACACTTTGTTTCCCGGTTATAAATAGAACCGAAAACCTTTGGCCGCAACCACGAACTTATTTTCCACCTCCTGAGCCGACAACTTAGAGCCCTAGCCCCCAGCTTGCCAAGTAAACCCCTTCGCTGGAGTTTGACCACCAGAGAGACCGCCGACGAGCCTGGATCATGATTGCCATCGCCAGAGGAGAGCCGACGATCTGTTCTTGCTAGGAGGAAGGACCCGAACGAAGTAAGGTAGGTTTCTAATACCACCTTACGACATCATCGTGTTTTCCTTGCATCTGTTCTTCGATCCTTTCAAACAGAAGCTGTCGGTACCCTCGATAAGGGGTACCCCCGCGCACAGGGGGAAATGCCTAAGGACCTCGCAGCGCCACGTGTCCAGCGGGGCCGGACCTCCCTATCCTCAGAGGAAAGCTCCGAGCCCGCCACGTGGCCAGCAGAAGCCGGACCTCCCCCCTCCGTGGGGAGAGCTCCGAAGGCTCCACGTGTGCTGCAGGGCCGAACCTCCCTCTCCTCAGAGGAGAGCTCCGAGCCCGCCACGTGGCCAGCAGAGCAACGTTGCCTGCCCCCGCACGGTAGGCAGCGGGAGTAAAGACGCGCCATACCTTGCCCGTACAAGGTATTCAAGGCCCGCGCCTTCCCAAGGCGCGGAAACGCGGAGCACGCCTCTGTCAGGTGCCGTTGCGCCCAGTCGCATCACAGACTGGCGCGCCGTGTCAGAGCCTGCCCGCCAATAAACACATCGACAAGACATCCCCTGCCGCCCCTGCCATCATCAACCACTACGACTAGCTTGCGGCATGGGCAGGGCGGCAGAACGAAGACTCGGAAGCCTTCGCCAGAGACAACTACCGGCATAACTGCAGATATGGTAGATGCAAGCAATCTCCCCGGGACCACCTGTTGGGTCCCAGGCCCACCTTGTAAGCCGCTCGAGCCTTGGACTATAAAAGGCTCGGGTAGGCAACGTTAGCAAGGGTTCGAACCCTGTCGACTCGCACTCTAGCCATCTCTCACCCTCAAGCTCAGGACTCCGGTTCTGAGCAGCAAGCAATACAGCGAGCATCTCGGCTCACCGTGGACGTAGGGTTTTACGCTCCGACGGCCTGAACCACGTAAAACTCCCCGTGTCAAGCTTCTCCCTCAATCGTCCCTAACGCTGAAGCTCTCCGCGAGTGACTAGCCCCTCCGAAAAAGAACCTCCGCGGGCTGCCCAGAGCAGGCCCGGGGGAAGTGTCGGCTACACACTTCGACATTTGGCGCGCCAGGTAGGGGGCTTTTCCCTTGCGCGACGAGCGTCTGCCGGCGAAGATGACAAAGCTTCCTTCAGCGGCAAGCTCTCCTCCCCCGCGTTCACGACGGACAGTGACTAGCAGGGACTACGTCTCGACACACTCTGGACAGAGTGTGTCGGTGCAGGCTGGAAGCCAGCAGCCGACTCTGGCAACGCAGGCTCCAGCGAGCGTGAGATCCTCTGCAGCGCTGAGCGTCCCCCACGGGGGCGCGTTAGCTGCAGCAAGAGCGCTACTGCACAACCCACCTGCTGGGGACGCGCCTCAGTCAGCGACCCAGCAGTGGATTCGCGAGGTAGACCGTCTCGTCGTCACCGCCGCAAACCCTCGACTTCGGTGGGGACGACGTCCCGACCAACCGGCTGTGTCGCTGACGCGCACGCCAACGGTTGATGGGCAGACGGCAGATTCCCGCTCCACCAGGCTCCCATCGACGGACCTGAGGACAGAGCTGGAACGATGCCACTTCGGCAAAGATGCCCGAGTGTTCATTGAGCGACGACGAGAAAGGTGTCGCAACCAGGAGGCTGGCGACATAATGTCAACTGCCTTGACCCAGCCTGAGGCGCAGACGTTTGCCATGCGATCTTTGCCCCAGGCATACGCCACGCAGCATATGCCCCAGCCATATGCCCTGCAAACGGCGCCCCCGGTCTATGGCGCAGCCTTGCCCATACCGGGGTACACAGTGCCAGCAGCGAACCAAGCGTTCGCGGCACCAACGCCTGCAGCAACAGGAGCAGGATGTGCGGCTGTGGCGCCACACCTTCGCTTTGCGAGGTGGTCGCGCAAGTTTCGGCTGCACCTGACCGAGAAGTACGACGGCAGTGTCAACCCGGCGGAGTTCCTCCAGATCTACTCCACCGCCGTCCTTGCTGCAGGAGGGGACGAGGCCGTCATGGCCAACTACTTCCCCGTCGCCTTGACCGGCCCAGCCCGGTCTTGGCTCATGAACCTCCCCCAGGGTTCCATAACCTCTTGGGGAGAGCTCTGCCGGCAGTTCACTGCTAACTTCGGCAGCTCCTACACCCGGCCCGGCACGGAGCTCGACCTCCACACCATCCAGCAACAACCAGGAGAGACGCTGCACTCCTTCATCCAGCGATTCTCCCAGGTACGGAACACCATCCTGCACATCCAAAATGCTTCTATGGTGGTGGCGTTCCGGCAGGGTGTACGGGACAAGAAGATGCTTGAGAAGCTCGCGACCAGAGAGGTTCGCGATGTCTCAGAGCTCTTCAGCCTGGCGGACAAGTGCGCCAGAGCAGCGGAAGGGCGGAACTGGCACTCACTGCCAGCCTCCGAGTCAGGAGGACAGCCCGGATCTGGCGCTGCTTCCTATGGAAGCGGCAAGAAGATCAAGAACCGGGGCGGTGGCAAGATGAAGCCACCGACCGCGGCTCCCGTTGCTGCAGCAGAAGCACCCAGTGGAGCTCGGGGGCCACGCCCCGACAAAAGGCAGCGACAGTCACCAGCTCTAGAGGGAGACCAAGGTGAGCTATGCCCCGTGCACGGCACCAGCTACCATACTGCTGTTGAGTGTCGGGACATCCAGAAGCTCGCAGAGCGCTTCCGCAAAGGGAGGCAGCTGCGAGCTGATGCCCCACCCTTCCGTCAAAGGGAGGCAAGCAGAAGGTCGACGCCCCTGACAACGCCGGCCACCAGGTGGGGTTTCAGGAGCCTCAGCGCGCCATAAAGACGGTGCACAACGGTGAGGACTCGAGCTCCAGTGATGACGAGCCAGGGCAGTAACCGACTACGGCTGCCCCGAGAGACCTGTGGAGACTGCACTGCTGCGATATCAGCCTTGGAGAAGCTCCAAGCAGTTGCAGCAGCCCAAGCACCAGCCCCGGCGGTGCAGAACCGGGCCAGCTCCACCCGAGTGCACGTCTCTGTGCCTCGGCCTTACCTCCTGGGGGCCGCCCAGGATCTGTCAACCTCTTGACGGCCTTAGCCAGAAGGGGAAAGACATCTTGGGTCTTCCAAGAAGAGTCCGGGTCCTCCTACCTCTTGACGGCCTTAGCCAGAAGGGGCAGGTGCCCCGGGGCTCCCGGGAGAAGCTGCGCTGGACCTGCTCCAGCGTGAAGATATCAACCTTGTTGGCGAGGCACGATTGAAGGTAACACCCCACAACACACGGCCCTGGCTGGTGCTCTAGCACTACCGCCAAAGGACCAAGCGCGTCAGGGAGCTGGAAGAAGGCAACATGGTGCCGCGGCACACACTTTCCCGCGAAGGACCTATAAACTCTCCCCCAGCCGGGAAGGTCCCTTCCGAGTCACGAAAGTCGCCGTCCCAGGTACATACGCCTTTCCACCAAGGATGGGATCCGTTCCCGAACCCTTGGAGCATGGAACATCACAGTAAGTTCTACCTCCTGAGCATTAGTAGAACATGCCTTTACCTTTCTGTAATAAATCCCATAGAGTCCAGGAACAGCGCTCGGAGCAGCTAAGCCTCAGGGGACGGTCTAGGACTACGTCCAGCTTGGCCTGGTTCCGACCCCAAGCGCGTAGAGTCTTGCTTCCCTTCTTAATGGGGCGGGTCGTTGCCTCCATATACAGCCTGCCTTCCTCCGATGGGCATTTACACAGAAACCTGTTCTACCTCGCTCTCACTTATGTGCTCATTTAAATTACGCATTAATTTTTATGACCGCACTTTCTATGTATGCTCACCGTACATTTAGCTCCCCTTTCCCGCTCTCATCCATAGTCAGCATTTGCTATCCTACTGAAGGCGGTTGCACTTGAGGCACCTGCCGATGGCCAGGGGGCCTCTCGGGCCTCCCCCAGTCAGGTGTTGCGGTGCCAGTTGGTCACCTCTAGGAAAGGACTGCGCCGTGCATGGGGGGTCCAGGGTGCGTATCCCGCTTAGCCGGCTCTATACCCAAAGCGTGCGCACCCTGCCCTCCGGAGGTCCAGAGGAGTACAGACGCTTTGCCTGGTTCCGTACCCAAAGCCTGTGCACTCTGATTCCCCGGCGTACGGTCCGGTACTAGGGGCCGGACGGTCGTACCCTGACCTCGGAGGGAGCCGGAGCCCCGGTGCCTCGCGCACAGAATTGCCCAAGCCCCGTATACCGGACTAGGACCGTAAGCCGAATAAGACTAGGAGACGGGGAGGGGAGAACCCCCCGAGGAGAATTACGCTTCCTCTACCTGTGTGCAGGACCTCCAGGTTCTGGCTACGGGGACCACATGAAGGGGGAGCAAGGAGCTATCGACTACTCCGACGCAAGACCGGAGGACCCGGGTTTTGCCCTTTCTGCAGGGACGAGTCCCGAAGTCCCCACGTGTCCAGCGGGACCGGAGCTCCCCTCTCCTCAGGAGGAGCTCCGGGCCTGCCACGTGGCCGGCAGAAGCCGGACCTCCCCCTCCGCGGGGAAAGCTCCGAAGGCTCCACGTGTCCCACGGGGCCGGACCTCCCTCTCCTCAGAGGGGAGCTCCGGGCCCGCCATGTGGTCGGCAGATCCGGACCTCCCCATTCTCATGGGGCGAGTTCCGGAGACCTCCGGGACCCTTAATACAATAAGGACCTGGGGAAGGTGTCTGTGTAGAGCTTCGAGATTGGTGAAGGCCTCTGAGTACCTTGCGGAGCTAAGGGCTCGGCCAGGCAAAACCAAGAAGAAGACAAAGGGCACACAGACACAAATAGTCACAGGAGTCTATTTATTCAAGGCTCCATGAGCTGGACTACAGACTCAATAACAAAAAAGGGGGATATAAGTCCTAGGGTTCCCCTGGCTCGCGCCGGAACCTAGAGGCTACAAGGGCATCCACGTCCCCGACTTCAGCCCTGGCGGTTTCCTCCCGGTCCGCGGCAGGGCCCTGTCTCGCTGGCTCTAGTGAGAAGGAAGGGTCCCGGCTCCTAAAGCTTGCCAACACATGCGTGGCAACCTCCACGGCCAGGCCCCGTCCCTCTGCCTCGAGCTCACCGGCGACCACCGCATCTAGCCTGCTCAGCTTGGCGCCGATTGACTCAAGCGCGGGGATCACCTCGGACACCTTCAGCGCACGGGTCGCCGTCTTCACCGGGCTGAAGCCAAGGGGGACCAGGGCGGACCCTGCCTGGTCGACGAAGATCGAGACCGCACGGGCCACGGAAGACCGCGAGGCCAAGAGCTGCTCTGCCTCACGGCAGGCTGCCAGCAAGGTGTCGTGGCTCCACTCGGAGAATTCCTTCTCCTTGGCCGCCAGGGAGCTTTCCCGAAGGCGAAGAGTCTGGGCAAGCCGCTCCAACTATGAAGCCCAGAAGTCGGCAGCCAGCTCCCGATCCAGGATCGCCCGGCGCTCCCGGGAGACCTGCTCCACCCTCGTGGCAAGGTCTGCCTTCCGGGCCTCTAGCTCCGTAGCCCGGGCTCGCAGGTCGCCCTCGCCCACCGCCAGCCACGCGGCGACTCTCTCCGCCTTGGCCGCCACGGAGCGCTCCTGATCCGCAACAGCGCGCTCACGGCGCGCCAGCCTCTGCCGCACCTCCTCTAGGGCAGAGAAGTTCTCCTTGGCCCGGGCATGCGCCTCGAGGGCCTCCTTGTGGAGCCGCAGCGTCTCGGAGTCCAGACGGTCGATGGCCCGCTTTTGTCGGTCGAGGAGCGCCTCCATGATATCAAGCAACTCCCGTTTGGAGTCGATCTCCCCCTTGACCTTCGCGGTCCGCTCCCTCAAAAGGTTCCCCCAGGTGAGGAGACGATCCCTCTCAACCACCTGCCCCTCTCGCTCGTGACCAAGCGAGGCCAAGACCTGCCGGATGCTCGTCTGGGCGAGCACGAGAGCGTCTGCCAGGGGCAGTGGGGCAGCAGAGGCCGGAGCGGCGCCCCCGACCTCCTCCATCACGTCGTCTTCAAGAAAAGACGACGCACCGGCGACCGGGAAGAGACACCGATCAGGAGAAGCCGGCGCCGGTACGGGCTCGCTCCCATCACGCCCTGGTTCGATGCCCACCGTAAGGCCGGTGGCAGTTCCTCCCGCTCTAGCAACAGGAGGCGGGACTTCGGCAGCCGGACTCGCCGAACCCTCACCCACAGCTGGCTCCTGAGCCGGTGAAGAAGGACGAGTGGAGGGAGTCGACGCTGCCATAGAAGCCGAGCTGACTGGTACAGGAGGAACTTGCGCTGGCTTGGGGGCCGCGGCAACCGTCTCGGCAAGAGGAGTCGACGCTGCCATAGAATCCGGGCTGACCGGTACAGGAGGAGCTTGCGCTGGCTTGGGGCCGCGGAGACACGAGCACTCCAACGGGCTCTGAACCCCGTCTTCCGAGATGGGGTAGGACCACTAGAGCCCGCCGTCGCCGCCGACGGCTGCCCCGCAGTCGCCCGGGCTGACGGAGCAGGGGATGCTTCTGAAGTCCCCCTCGACGCTGGCCCGGCTCCTGAAGCCCGGGGCGCATGAGTTCTTGGATCGCCCCTGGGCACCGACACGTCAGCAGTTTCCTTCGAGACTCCACCGCTTGAGGAGGGAGGACACGACGCCCAGGAACTTTCAGCCCGTCGTCGCTCAAGAGGAGTCCCATCGGGATGATGAGCCCGAGACCTCTTGG
Source organism: Neostapfia colusana (assembly GCA_030760725.1). Lineage (NCBI taxonomy): Eukaryota > Viridiplantae > Streptophyta > Magnoliopsida > Poales > Poaceae > Neostapfia > Neostapfia colusana. The sequence goes on from JASWHV010000003.1 coordinate 33,843,304, forward strand.
GGTCACCACCAGACGGGGTGCCATCTCTAGAAGAAGGGTGCGCAGGCGCCCTGGATCCCTGACTCGGCGTAGACGCCGTCGCTGGAGGAGATCGAGCGCGCTTCTTCTCTGGAGGCGGGTTGGAAGCCATGGAAGAAGACAAAGGCGCAAGAACTCAAGGAAAGTGCAAGCGCTGGGAAGTGCGAAGGGAAGCCGCAATGCGGGTAAGATCCCCGTTTAAAACTTCCCAGGTGCGATTCAAAGCGATTCGAAACCCTTTGAATACGCCGCTTGGGCAACCGCTTCGGCTCCAAGACCAAGTGTCGATGACAAGTGGATCCAAGTCATCCGGTTGAAGCGGTGGGCCAAGAAGTCAGTCTCCCAAGGAGACGATCCGACAAGGCGCTTCGGCGGTCCCCGAAAAAAGCGCCGTGACGTGCAGAAGTGGCAGCCTTGGGAACCGCCGCAGTAAAAGCAACCATCAAGTGGGCGCACGCTCCCACGATCCCACGACTGTTCGTGCTCCGGCAACGGTCAATGCGGGACTTAGAGAAAGTGCGCGGAGCGGAAGAGACGGAGGCCCCACCTCGGGCTCTCTATCTCCCCCGAGATGGGCCCGGGGGCCACTGTAGGTACCCTCGATAAGGGGTACCCCCGCGTACAGGGGGAAATGCCTAAGGACCTCGCCCTTCTCCGCATGGAGAGCTCCGAAGGCGCCACGTGTCCAGCGGGGCCAGACCTCCCTCTCCTCAGAGGAAAGCTCCGGGCCCGCCACGTGGCCAACAGAAGCCGGACCTCCCCCTCCGTAGGGAGAGCTACGAAGGCTCCACGTGTCCCGCAGGGCCGGACCTCCCTCTCCTCAGAGGAGAGCTCCGGGCTGCCACATGGCCAGCAGAGCAACGCTGCCTGCCCCCGCGCGGTAGGCAGCGGGAGTAAAGACGCGCCATACCTTGCCCGTACAAGGTATTCAAGGCCCGCGCCTTCCCAAGACTGCCGTTGCGCCCAGTCGCATCACAGACTGGCGCGCCGTGTCAGAGCCTGCCCGCCAATAAACACTGCGACAAGACATCCCCTGCCGCCCCTGCCATCATCAACCACTACAACTAGCTTGCGGCATGGGCAGGGCGGCAGAACGGAGACTCGGAAGACTTCGCCAGAGACAACTACCGGCATAACTGCAGATATGGTAGATGGCAGGCAATCTCCCCGGGACCACCTGTCGGGTCCCGGGCCCACCTTGTAAGCCGCTCGAGCCTTGGACTATAAAAGTCTCGGGTAGGCAACTCAATCCATCTCTCACCCTCAAGCTCAGGACTCTGGTTCTGAGCAGCAAGCAATACAATGAGCATCTCTGCTCACCGTGGACGTAGGGTTTTACGCTCCGGCGGCCTAAACCACGTAAAACTCCCCGTGTCAAGCTTCTCCCTCAATCGTCCTTAACGCTGAAGCTCTCCGTGAGTGACTAGCCCCTCCGAAAAAGAACCTCCGCGGGCTGCCCAGAGCAGGCCCGAGGAAGTGTCGGCTACACACTTCGACAGAAGCTTTTTTGTGGACAGATCACGTGTTATCGGTCTGATCTAGATCTAAAGTGAAGATCATCGCCATGTCCACAATTGATCTTTACACCTCTGTTCATCGTAAAAACCATGCAATCCATGCAAGAACACATACAAACCAAACCGCATCATAGGATTAACATGCATATGCATAATCGCATCTTAAAGTAGAGTTTGTGCATAATGATTGATTGCTATAAATCTTGTATGTGCGTGATCGCGTATAGAAGGACAAGCTCAGGGAGCTACCTACGACAGACTACAACCGCAAGAATTTGAGCAACAGGAAACGCAAGAACAAGGCAAGTGCTTCTTGACCATATTGATCCCATATTTTGGAGAACTGTTTTGTTTGCGAAAAGGTGTGTGTGCTGAGTCAAATTGATGGTAAACCCTTTTATAGGAGTTCACTAGTTTTTGCTAAACCACCCTTGTCGCCAGGGAAGTTTATGAGTCGGGTATGGTTTTTGCTTTTATACTTCGCTGAGTCCATGGGATTTTGGGAAGCGAGATAGATGTGTCTAGCTAACTGCACTCGTATGAATAATAAAAAACGGATATTGTTAATGAACATGAATTGGAGGGAGATCTAGGCAAGCCTTGGTTTGTGGTTGAGGTAGAGTGAGATGGTGGTTTACTTGCCGTAGATCTAAGGACCGGTTCATGCCAGCCATGCTAGGATAATAGTGCCACTACAAGGCCAAGTATGGGTGCGGCTTAGCTGAGTAATTAGGTAAGTTACTAGATTGTTATGGACCGTGGAAGGCACAGGGAATGGGAGTCGAGTAAGGACTGCCCTGGGAACTGCATGGCACAAAAGGGGGCTCGTGGGTGGGAGAATTGGAGATTCTAGCCTGCCGGTGAAACCTTAGTGAGTCCATACATCTAGTAGCCTCTTTGTAAAGGCTATTTTGTGATCTCTTGACCATACACCGACGGTTTTGTACTGGTATAATGGAAGTTCTGCAGTTGCTGACGGGTGACGAAATCACAAATTTGTGGGTAAAGAGGTGCAAACTCTGCAGAGTCTAAAACTATCATGATAGCTGAGCTTACGGTCACGAGAGCGTGGCCAACTTCCATGATTAGTTGGGATGGTTTTTGGGATCGTTTTGGATGGTTTGGTCTTTGGTTTGGTTTTCGGGACTGTTGAGTCCGGGTAATGAGATTGGTTGCTTGACAGTTGAGTCATGGCAACGAGATTCGGGTCTCGGAATGAGACGGAATTGATTATGAGATGAATGGTAGTGAATACGAGATGGTATTCATGAGATGGTAGTGAATACGAGATGGTATTCATGAGCAAAGTTGAGAAAGATTAATGTCTGGTTGAGACATGGAAAAGGGATGAATCATAATGGAGGTATGTTAATGTTGGGATTACATTCACTTAAAGCTAAGTTGCTGTTTTTATCGTGTTTGTGAAATAAATTTTGCTTTTATGCAAATGAACCTTTTTATACCTTCCTTGCTGTGAGCTTCATATCATATTTTCCCGCACTTGCTGAGTACATCATGTACTCAAACTTGCATTATTACTTCATCATCAGCAACAGGAGAAGAGTACTATGAAGACCACGTGGAGGATTAGGCGTGTACTCTGTCCTCAACCTTGCCTGTGGAGTAGAGATGGAGCCGCTGCTGCTGCTTAGTTTGCTTCCGCATTAGTTTAGAAGACTTCCGCTGCTAGAATAGAATAAAGACATCCGCTGCTAGATTTAGACTTCCGCTGCTAAGATAAGACTTCCGCTGTTAGAATGAGTCCAAGACTCATAAGACATTGTAATAAACCCTATTATTCGTGGTAATATATATTCTGAATTCAGTTTGTGGAACATATGCATATGTGTGATGAACATCCTGGGCACACATATGCATCAGTTCTCGGTTCTGTGTTCTACGGAATCGAGGGCGTCAAGATTGGTATGAGAACCACGGGTTGACGGTAGGTTATACGCCTAGATAGAAAACACAAATGGGTATCAACCTGCCACGGATTGATCGTAGATCACACACCTAGATAGGTCACAGATTGGTATCAACCTATCACGGGTTGATCGCCTATATAGAAATCACAGATTGACATTAGAGCTGCCATGCCTAGTCACAGATTGGTACAATCCACAGATTGGTATCAAGCTACCACGGTTGACTGTAGGACACAAACTTAGAATGATCACAGATTGATAGCTGAACCACGTGGACTGTAGGACGCACCCCTAGTAACAGATTGGTGTTGGTAAGGCACACTGACCATAGGATGCAAGCCTAGGATGCATAGATTGGCATTGGAACCGCCTTGACATAGGATGCAAGCCTAGGAGTAGCCATAGTTGGATCACAGATTGGTATCACCCCAAACCACCTTGACATAGGGTGAAGTCACAGATTGGTATCACCCTAAACCACATAGGACTCCCATTGAATAAGCCTTGAATAGGAGTTGTGTGAACCTTTGTGATGAATGTTGTGCTTGTGTGCTTAGTGTGAGTTGTGGGACATTTCAGCGTTGACCATAACCACACATAGTAGAGATGTGAGATGCTTCAGCGCTTGTTCACATCCTCATATAGGCTAATATATATAGCCCATCCACCTTGATGCATATAGTTGGGAGGGATCCATCCAAACTTCTAAAACCTCTATTCTATCCAAAGATGGTGAGAAGAAACGCCGGCCATCAAGGGAGGAACGTCCGTGGCAACCAAGAAGATGACCGCGTCAAAGTTCCCGAGAATGACAACCCCGGAGCTGGTGCAAACAACTTGGAACGGTTGATGACCATGCAAAACTAGCTTATGCAAACCATGATCCAAACTTTGGGTCAGTTGCAAGCCAACAACAAAAACCCCGTTCCTGCACCACCGCCACCACCACCGGCTCACAACCGATTGGGAGAGTTCATGAGGACTCGACCACCCACTTTTGCTCAAGCTAATGATCCCATGGAGGCCAACGATTGGTTGAAGTCCATGGAGAAGAAGCTTGCCATCGTCCAGTGCAATGACCGAGAGAAAGTTCTCTTCGCGTCGCACCAACTCATGGGAGCAGCCGCTGACTGGTGGGATGCCCTTTGCAATGCTCACATCGACCTGGAGACTATTACTTTTACTGAGTTCAAGGAGAGTTTCCGCTCTCATTACATCCATGCTGGTGTAATGATGCTCAAGAGGCAAGAGTTTGAGGGTCTCCGCCAAGGACAGAAGAGCGTGAATGAGTACCTTAACAAGTTCACGCAGCTGTCACGGTATGCCCCCGAAGATGTCAACTCAGACCAAAGGAAGCAGTATCTGTTCATGAGAGGGTTGAACAATGAGATCCAGTTTCAGCTCCTCAACAATGACTATGCTAACATCCAGAAGCTGGTTGAAAAAGCTATCATGGTGGAAAGCAAGATCCGAGAGATCGAGCAAGAGGGAAAAAGGAAAATGCCGTACCAGCCACAAGGGAGTAATATACGCCCTCGGTACATGTCCCCAGCTGCACTACAGTATGGATCGTCCGCTCCGAATTTTCGCCCTAACCAGCCACCACAGAAACAACACGTTGCATAAGCACCTCGTGTGCCTTTGCCTCCTGCACCCCGACCCAACATGGGTGCTCTTGTTCAAAACCCCCACCCCAACATACCTGCTGTCGTGGGCAACAAGGCATGCTTTGCATGCGGAGAAACAGGACACTTCACGAGCCAGTGCCCGAGGAGAGGTCCTGGACAGCAAGGAAACCGTGGACAGCAGAACTACGCTCGCGACAACGTGAACCATATCTCTGCTGAGGAAGCGCAACAGGCTGAGGACATCGTGATTGGTATGTTCCTTGCCAAATCCAACCCAGCCACCATCTTATTTGATTCTGGAGCATCGCATTCCTTCATGTCATCCAAGTATGTTGCCAAGTATAATCTACCCATATCACACTTGAAATATACTATGGTTGTTAATTCTCCCGGTGGAGAGATGAGGACTAATATAGTATGTCCGAAAGTAAACCTTAAAATAAAGGGGGTAGACTTTCTTGCCAACCTCATTGTCTTGGATTCCCAAGGGCTTGATATAATAATTGGAATGGATTGGTTAAGCAAGCACAACGGAGTAATCCAATGTGCTGAGAGAAGCTTGCAGTTGACAAACGAGCACGGTACTCGCATCGAGTTCGAGTCAGCCCAACCAACAGCTGAGAAGGTAGAATTCCCTCATCTATTCTCCACTAGCGAACCTCGAGGGTGAGATTCAATTTAAGGGGGGTAGATTTGTGACACCCTCATTTTTTATTTCTGCATGTTTTCATGTTTCATGTAGAAAGACATTTTTAAAATAAATAGAAACATAAAAGAAATCAATAAGATAGCCAAAAAGAGCAAATTCCAGTTCACAGAGAGCACCGAAGACAACTCTCACGGCTCGCTGGCCACGTGGCGTGTTCAGAGCTCATCCCCGCAAAGGGGGAGAGGTCCGCCGCTAACTGGCTGCGTGGCAGGCTCGGGGCTCGTCCCTGCGGTAGAGGGCGAGGTCCGACCCCGTGGGACACGTGTTGCCCCCGGAGTAGCCTCTGCGGAGGAGCAAGGTCAGCCCGCAGGACACGTGTCACCTTCGGAGCTAGTCACCACGGAAAAGAGAGGACCAGCCGCGCGGAACACGTGTCGCTCTTGGAGCTCACCTCCGAGAGGTCCGGCCCCGCTAGACACGTCTCACCCTCGGAGCTCATCTCCTTGAGGTCCGGTCCTACTAGATACGTGTCACCTCCGGAGCTCGCCTCCGGGAGGTTCGACACTACCGGACACGTGTCACCTCCGGAGCTCATCCCCGGGAGGTCCGACGCTGATGGACACGTGTCACCTCCGGAGCTTACCTGCGGGAGGTCCGTCACTGTTGGACACGTGTCAACCTCGGAGCTCGTCTCTGAGGAGAAAGGAAGTCTGTCGCTGTTAGGACACGTGACACATTCAGAGCTACCTCCGAAGAGAGGGGAGGTCCGGCACTGACACGTGGCACCCCCGGAGCCACCTCCGAAGAGAGGGGAGGTCCGGAATTAACACGTGGCGTTCACGGAGCTCGCCTCTATTGAGAGGGGAGGTCCTGACCCACAAGACACGTGGCGCATGCAGAGCTCGCCTCTGGAGAGAGGGAGGTCCCGCCCGCCAGTACGCGTGGCACACGCGGAGCTCACCTCTGAGTAAGAGGGAGGTCTCGCCCGCCTGACACGCGGCACAGCCAGAGCTCGCCCATGAGGAAAAGGGAAGCCGAGGTTCCCGCAGGACACGTGGAGCCTCCGGAGCTTATCCCTGCGGAAGGACGCAATTTTGAAACGGTTTTCTTCTGTACGTGAATACCAGTTACTGAGGAAACCAACACGAACTCTTCTACGTCGAATACTGCAATCAAATCAATTGAAGATAAGTTGTTAAGATCAAAAAACAATTTGAATAGGACTCTTATTCGAATTCCGATTAGAGGAGGACTCTTTGTTTCTCGGTTACAAATAGAACCGAAAACCTTTGGTCACAACCACGAACTTCTTTTCCACCTCCTGAGCCGACAACTTAGAGCCCTAGCCCTCAGCTCGCCGAGTAAACCCTTCACTGGAGTTTGACCACCAGAGAGACCGCCGACGAGCCTGGATCACGATTGCCATCGCCGGAGGAGAGCCGACGATCTGTTCTTGCTAGGAGGAAGGACCCGAAGGAAGTAAGGTAGGTCTCCAATACCACATTACGACATCATCGTGTTTTCCTTGCATCTGTTCTTCGATCCTTTCAAACAGAAGCTTTTTCGTGGACAGATCACGTGTTGATCGGTCTGATCTATATCTAAAGTCAAGATCATCGCCACATCGGCAATTGATCTTTACACCTCTGTTCATCGTAAAACCCATGCAATCCGTGCAAGAACACGTACAAACCAAACTGCATCATAGGATTAACATGCATATGCATCATTGCATATTAAAGTAGAGTTTGTGCATGATGATTGATTGCTATGAATTTTGTATGTGCGTGATCGCGTATAGAAGGACAAGCTCAGGGAGCTACCTACGACGGACTACAACCGCAAGAATTTGAGCAACAGGAACCGTAAGAACAAGGCAAGTGCCCCTTGACCATATTGATCCCATATTTTGGAGAACTGTTTTGTTTGCAAAAAGGTGTGTGTGCTGAGTCAAATTGATGGGAAACCCTTTTATAGGAGTTTACTAGTTTTGGTTAAACCACCCTTATCGCCAGGGAAGTTTATGAGTCGGGTATGGTTTTTGCTTTTATGCTTCGCTGAGTCCATGGGATTTTAGGAAGCGAGATAGATGTGTCTAGCTAACTGCTCTCGTATGAATAATAAAAAACGGATGTTGTTAATGAACATGAATCGGAGGGAGATCTAGGCAAGCCTTGGTTTGTGGTTGAGGTAGAGTGAGATGGTGGTTTACTTGCCGTATATATAAGGACCGGTTCATGCCAGCCATGCTAGGATAACAGTGCCACCACAAGGCCAAGTATGGGTGCGACTTAGCTGAGTAATTAGGTAAGTTACTAAATTTTTATGGACCGTGGAAGGCGCGGGCAATGGGAGTCGAGTGAGGACTGCCCTGGGGAACTGCATGGCACAAGAGGGGGCCCGTGGGTGTGAGAATTGGAGATTCTAGCCTACCGGTGAAACCTTAGTGAGTCCATACATCTAGTAGCCCCTTTGTAAAGGCTATTTTGTGATCTCTTGACCATACACCGACGGTTGTGTACTGGTATAATGGAGGTTCTGCAGTCGCCGACAGGTGACGAAATAACAAACTTGTGGGTAAATAGGTGTAAACTCTGTAGAGTCTAAAACTATCATGATAGCCGAGCTTACGGTCACGAGCGCCTAGCCAACTTCCATGATTAGTTGGGATGGTTTTTGGGATGGTTTTGGATGGTTTGGTTTTGGTTATGGTTTGGTCTTTGGTTTGGTTTTCGGGACTATTGAGTCCGGGTAATGAGATTGGTTGCATGACTGTTGAGTCATGGCAACGAGATTCGGGTCTCGGAATGAGACTGAATTGATTATGAGATGAATGGTAGTAAATACGAGATGTTATTTATGAGCAAAGTTGAGAAAGATTAATGTCTGGTTGAGACATGTCATGGTTGTTTAGTGGCAAAACAAACAAGAGCACCATTCCCTGGTATGGCACGGTACAGAGCTCAAGAACACTTGGAACTTTTGAACATTGATTTATAAGGTCCGATCACTCCCTCAACCATTGCTGGCAACAAGTATTTCATGCTAATAGTAGATGACTATTCACGCTGGATCTGGGTGTATCTGATAAGACAAAGGACAAGGCTAGTGAGATGTTTGGGAAGTTCAGATCATGTGCAGAGAACACTAAGGACCGAAGGATCAAAACAGTGCGTGCAGACCGGGGAGGAGAGTTTCTGTCAACAGAATTCACAAAGATATGTGAACTTGCAGGGATTGAGAGACATTACACTGCACCGTATACTCCCCAACAAAACGGTGTGGTGGAGCGCAGAAACAGAACTGTCATGGGTATGGCACGCTCACTGCTCAAAAGCATGAGTATCCCTGCAAAATTCTTTTTTTTGGAGGGGGGGGGGAAGCTGTCAGGCATGCCGTGTACCTGCTGAACAGGCTGCCTACCAAGTCCATGGATGATCAGACCCCGTTGAGGCTTGGAATGGAAGAAAACCACACCTAGGACATCCAGGCATTTGGCTGTTGTAAAGGTAGTGAGTTCTCATATGAAGAAACTTGATGATCGCAGCAGGAGAATGGTATATTTTGGTGTTGAAGATGGGTGCAAGGCACATCGGTTCTTTGATCCAAGTCGAGGAAATCTCACTGTCAGTCGAGATGCTATCTTCGAGGAATACCTGGAGTGGAAGTGGGGAGCAGATGAGGGAACAGCAGATTTTGTGATCGAGGAGGAATTCATTGGTGGTACACCTGAATTTCAGAGTACAGCACCTGCAGGTGAAGAACCTGAAGGAGACCAAGACAACGTGCAGCTAACACCACAAGACTCAGCTGCATCACCTCATACTCCCGCCAGAGAAATTTTAGTTAACCCACCATCAGGGAGCCGGTCAGGTGCAGTTTCTTTGCCACCATCAGGAGGGCTTTCAGCTGCTTCATCACATGCACAAGGACCTGCAGTATCATCTCCTGTGTCTGAAGATTGGAGCACTGAAGATGGGCCAGTACGCTACAAACCTCTTTCTGAAATCTTTGAAAAGGCACCAATTGTGGAGCTAAATTATGATGAAGAGGCACTTGTAGCAGAGGCTGAAGAACCAACACATTTCAGTGAAGCAGTAGGCCAAGCAGCATGGGATGAAGCTATGGAAAAGGAGATAGAATCCATTGGGACAGAGCTTCCACCAGGGCATAAACCAATTGGGGTAAAATGGGTTTACAAGTTAAAGAAGAATTATTCAGGAGAAATAGTCAAGCACAAGGCAAGGCTTATTGGTATGGGATATGTGCAGAAAAAGGGAATTGACTATGAAGAGGTATTTGCTCCAGTAACAAAACTTGATTCTGTCAGAATCCTATTTGCTCTTGCAGCTGACAAAGGTTGGGAGGTGCATCATCTTGATGTAAAATCAGCTTTTCTGCATGGTGAGCTAGAGGAAGAAGTTTACATCCCTCAACCAGAAGGGTTTGTCAAGAAAGGTAAAGAAAATATGGTGTTTAGACTTAACAAAGCACTATACGGGTTAAAACAGGCCCCAAGAGCCTGGAATCTGAAACTAGACAGGAGTTTGAGAAATCTTGGTTTCGTGAGATGATCACATGATCATGCAGTCTGCAAAACAGGAGAAGAGGCAGAAGGTATTCTTCTCGGGGTGTATGTAGATGATCTCATAGTGATAGGGGGAAATACTGTCATGATCAGAGAATTCAAACTACAGGTGAAGATTGAATTTGAGATGAGTGATCTTGGCTTACTAAACTTCTACTTGGGTTTAGATGTAAGTTGGCAAGAATGTTAGCAAATAATGCGTAAACAAGATCGAACACGAGACACAGATTTTACGTGGAAAATCCTTGCGGGAAAAAACCACAGGCGCCGACCGGCGATCTCCCTATATGATGAGAGTTTACAATGGGGATTACAATGAGGGTCTCTTGTCACTTGCTCTCCCTCAACGGCCTACAAGATATATTTATAGGGGTGGATAATAAAAGGAAATAAAGCATCGAAATACATACAATCCTTAACGTGGAAGGAATCCACCTCATATCTCCTAGGCGTCCCCAGCGATATCAGAATTTAGATCATATTTCAAAAAACTCCACCTTGAGACAAATTCCATCTTGTAGCCAATGAAGAATCATCAATCAACTCTCTTCAGTAATAAATAACACCGCGCGCCAATATGTCACTAGGACTCAAGCTTTAATACCAACAAAGCTTGAGCAAAGCTCAAACTTGTTAGTAGGAACTGGCTTTGTCATCATATCAGCAGGATTATAATGAGTACTGATCTTGCACACTTTAATATCACCATGAGCCGTAACATCTCGAATAAAGTGATATCTCACATCAATATGTTTTGTTCTCTCATGAAACATTTGATCTTTTATAAGGTGAATAGCACTCTGACTATCACAAAATATATTAGTGCAAGAATCATCTCCACAAAGCTCAGCATGCCAGATGGCTTCTTTACAAGCTTCAGAAATAGCCATATATTCAGCTTCAGTAGTTGATAAAGCAACAGTAGACTGCAAACAAGCTTTCCATCTGACAGCACAACCACCAATGGTGAAAACATAACCTGTGACAGATCTCCTTTTATCCAAATCACCAGCATAATCTGAATCAGCATAACCAACAAGTCCATCTCTGGATTTCCCAAACTGCAAGCAAGCATTTGAAGTACCACGCACGTATCTCAGAATCCATTGAACTGCTTTCCATTGCTGTCTGCCAGGATTATCCATGTATCTACTAACAACACTTAATGCATATGACAAATCAGGACGAGAGCAAACCAGAGCATACATAAGAGATCCAACTGCGCTAGAATAGGGAACTCGAGACATGTACTCAATATCGTAGTCTGACTCAGGACATAAAGCAGATGATAATCTGTAATGTGGAGCTAAAGGAGTACTCACTGGTTTAGCATCATGCATACTGAAACGATGAAGGACCTTTTCAATATAACCTTGTTGACTAATATATAACTTCCCAGCTTGTCTCTCTCTAATAATCTCCATGCCAAGAATATTCTTTGCTGCAGCCAAGTCCTTCATCTCAAATTCATTACTCAATTGTGCCTTTAATTTAGCTATTTCTGACTTATCTTTTGCAGCAATCAACATATCATCGACATAGAGAAGTAAATAAATAGCTAAATTATCAACAATCTTCAAATAAACACAACTATCATAGGAAGACCGCTTAAAATTTTGAGAGAGCATAAAGGAGTCAAATCTCTTATACCACCGTCTAGGAGATTGTTTCAAGCCATAAAGAGACTTCTTTAACTTGCAAACAAGATGTTCTGAGCCTTGAATAATAAAGCCTTCATGTTGATCCATATAAATGTCTTCATCTAATTCTCCATGTAAAAATGCAGTTTTAACATCTAGTTGCTCCAACTCATAATCATGCATAGCAACAATACTGAGTAAACTGCAAATAGAACTATGCTTCACAACAGGAGAAAAGACATCATTATAGTCAATACCTGCAATTTGTTTATAGCCCTTAGCAACCAAACTTGCTTTATACCTAACAGTCTCATTTGGAGAAATAGGCTCTTTCCTCTTGAAAATCCATTTGCAACGAACGGGCCTTTTCTCTTTAGGCAAATGCACTAACTCCCAAGTACCATTCTTTTCAAGTGACTCCATCTCATCTTGCATAGCGGCAACCCAACTATTGCAGTCCATAAAAGTAATAGCCTCAGAATAATTAGAAGGTTATGCATTACCTTCAACAGTTTCTGCGCAACTCAAAGCATAAGAAACAACGTTGCATTCCTCAATTAACCTCTTAGGTCAAATATGAGGCCTCCTAGACTTGTCAACTGCAATAGAATGTTGTGGAGGCTGCACAACAGGAGAAGAATGTGAGATAACCAGTGAATCATCATCAATAAGTGCATCCGAGTCATCAGCATCTGGTGTATGTGTTGAGTCAACTAAATGCTCCACATGTACACTAGAATTCTGAGAAGTCTGAACATGGGCATTAGTACTCATAGCATTTGTACTCATAGCAGATTCATTAAAGACAACACTTCTGCTAGTTATAACATTTTTAGATTTAGGATCCCACAATCTATAACCTTTAACACTATAACCATAACCAAGAAAAATGCACTTAATAGATCTAGGCTCCAATTTTTCATTATCAACATGAGCATAAGCAGGACAACCAAATATCCTCAACTCAGAATAATTAGCTAAAGAACCAGACCATACCTCAATTGGAGTCTTTTTATCAATTGCAATAGAGGGCGAACGATTAATAAGATAGCAAGCAGTGGAAGCGGCCTCGGCCCAAAAACGTCTATTAAGACCAGCATTAGACAATATGCAGCGGGCCTTGGAGATGATAGTCCTGTTGATACGCTCAGCCACACCGTTTTGCTGAGGTGTGTGAGCAACAGTGTGGTGTCTCACAATGCCATGAGACTTGCAATAAGAGTTAAATTCATTAGAACAAAATTCCATCCATTATCAGTACGAAGAACCATCACCTTTCTATCAGTTTGATTCTCCACCAGAGTTTTCCACTCTTTAAATGCAGAAAATGCTTCTCATTTATGTTTCAAGAAATAATACCATACCTTTCTCGAATAACCATCAATAATAGTCAACATAAAATGAGCACCTCCAATAGATGTATTACGAGATGGTCCCCATAAATCAGAATGCACATAATCAAGAATACCTTCACTTGTATGAACCGAAGTGTTGAACTTCACCCTCTTGTCTTCGCCAAACACACAATGCTCAAACAAATCCAATTTACTGATGTTGTGCCCATCAAGAAGACCTCTCTTGATCGAAATCGATAAATGAAGTTCACTCATATGACCGAGACGCATATGCCATAAATTTGTAGTATCAGAATCAGGTAAGAAACAACAACATTACCAACAATTGTAACGCCTTGAATAATATATAAATTTGATTTTAACAAGTCACCTTTCATCACAACAAGAGAGCATTTAGTTACCTTCATAACTCCACCTTCAGCAGAATACTTGTGCCCTTTGAAATCAAAAGTACTCAAAGAAATAAGATTTCTCATCATAGTTGGAACATGCCTCACATCTGTCAATATCCTGACAATACCATCAGACATCTTAATCTGAACGGATCCAATGCCTACAACCTTGCGAGGTATATTATCACCCATCAAAACCGAACCTCCACCCTGGAAAGATTCATAAGTGGAGAACCAATCTCTGTTAATGCATATATGAAACGTGCAGGCAAAATCAAGAACCCATTCATCATTAATTTTAGCGCATCCAGCAAAAACAACGAGAACATCACCATTAGAACTGCTATCGAAAGATACAATAGAGGCACTACCATCATCACTGGATTTATTTATGGACTTTTGAGCAACTTTTCTCTTTTCTTTATTCTGTAGCTTGTAACATTCAGAGATATCATGATTATTCCTCTTGCAATATCTGCAGAACTTTTCTTTACCTTTGGATTTAGAGCGGTGTTTCTGACCACTCAAACTTTTATTTGATTTCTTCTCTGTCCTACCACGAACAGACAAGCCTTCTCCATTAGAACTGGCAGCGGAATCAGTAGACACTATCTGTTTCATCTTTTTTTTAGCATGCAAAGCATCATAGACCTCTTGAACAGTTAGAGTATCATGACTATATAATATAGTGTCTCTGAAATTTGAGTAAGACGGGGGCAACGAACACAAGAGCATAAGACTAAATCCTCATCATCATATTTTACCTCCACGGACGCTAGGTCCGAAATAATCTCCTTGAAGACTTGAACATGAGAGGACATTGAACCACCCTCTTGCAACTTGTGGGTAAACAATTTCATCTTCAAATGCATTTTGCTGGTTAGATCATTGGACATGCATATCGATTCCAGCTTGAGCCATAAAGCAGCAGCGGTTTTCTGTTCCAAAACCTCTTGCAAAATATTCTTAGATAAATGAAGATGAATTTGTAAAAGAGCTTACGGTCACGACTCTTTTCATCGTCGGTCCAATTTTCTTGTTTCTTGGAGAAACCATCAAGCGCATCATCTAGATCAGTGTGTGCTAATATTGCCCGCATATTAACTTGCCATAGAGTGAACAGTGTATCACGGTCGAGCAGCGGAATATCATATTTGAGAGAAGCCATAACGAAGAAGAAATCAACAATATTCAAACTGCAGAATTCCCGGTAGATCTTGGTGTGCGACCAGCAAAGAAAACCAGAAATCAATGCCCCGTGTAGATTGTGGCGTGGCTGTAGCAAAGATCCCAAAACAGCTAGGGCACTGGTCCTGATAATTAGGAACGGAGGCGTTGATGCACTTTGCAGGCTAGAAGGAAACAGTGATCAACTTCACGTGAGGCAACTGTGAGCAGGTACCTCGATCCTCGCGTGGAGCAGCGACCTTGATGCCTGAGCAAAAGAAAATCTGGCACGGGACCAGAGATTTGAAGACCGAGGCCTGACCGGCAGCCTCAACCGGCGAATGTGTGAGCGCAGGCAGGGGGATCGCACCCAGAGGAGGACGATGCACCTGACGCAGATGGTCGCCCAACCGATCCGTCGAAGATCAGCTCACAACCCAGCGGGGCGGCGGTAGGCGAACCGATCTAATCACTGGCGGCGCAGGGAATAAAACCCTAATTTTTTTAGTCAATCTCGTGGCTGGCTATGGTACCACTTGTTAGCAAATAATGCGTAAACAAGATCAAACACGAGACACAAATTTTACGTGGAAAACCCTTACGGGAAAAAATCACAGGCGCCGACCGGCGATTTCACTATATGATGAGAGTTTACAATGGGAATTACAATGAGGGTCTCTTCTCACTTGCTCTCCCTCAACAGCCTACAAGATATATTTATAGGGGTGGCTAATAAAAGGAAATAAATCCTCAAAATAAATACAATCCTTAACGTGGAAAGAATCCACCTCATATCTCCTAGGCGTCCCAGTGATATCAGAATTTGGATCATATTTCAACAAAGAAAATAGAATCCTCATCAAACAAAGTGCCTATGCCAAGAAAGTTCTGAACCAACATGGAATGACAGAATGTAAACCGGCAAAGGTGCCAATGGAGTACAAGGCAAAACTGAACAAACATACAGAAGGAGAGGCAGTAGATGCAACTGAATATCGAAGAATAATAGGATGGCTAAGGTGCATACTTCATACCAGGCCAGATCTTCCTTTTGCTGTTGGGGTGCTGAGTAGGTTCATGGAAATACCTACTGTACTTCATCAAAGAGCTGTGAAACATGTTCTCAGGTGTCTAAAGGGGACAGTTCATTTTTGGCTAGTATATCCTAAAGGTGAGGGTAAGTATCAGATCACAGGATACTCTGACAGTGATCTGGCTGGAGATTCAGAAGATTGTAAGGGTACTGGTGGCATGGCTTTCTTCATAAACCAGAGTTTCATCTCCTGGAGTTCACAGAAACAGAGGACAATAGCCTTATCTTCGTGTGAGGCTAAGTTCATGGCTGCAGCTACTGCAACATGCCAGGCACTTTGGTTAAGAAACTTGATTGCTGAATTAACTGACAAGGCACCAGAAACTGTGAAGTTGTTTGTTGACAACAGGTCAGCAATTGCATTGATCAAGAATGCAGTGTTTCATGGATGCAGTGAAAACATTCACACACGGTACCATTTCATTCGGGGGTGTGTACAGGAAGGGCAGGTTTCAGTTGAATTTATCTGTTCTGAAGAACAGAGGGCTGATGGTATCACTAAAGCTCTTCCGGTGGGAAAGCTGACCACCATGCGGTATTTGCTGGAAGTCCGAGATCTTGAACCTCGTCAGGATTAAGGGGGAGTATGTTGTGTAAACTTTGTGTATAGAGATCAAGGATTGGCTACCGGGACTACGATGGCCATTGTATTTATAATACTCATTGAATAGATTACATGCATGGATTACAACAGAAGTTCACCCGTTGCTTTAGATCTACACGATATAATCTCTATCTTTCTCTTATCTTCTCAACAGACTCGGGTACGATTGCTTCTTGATGCATGCATGCGTTATACGTTAGCTAACACTCCCCCTCAATCTTTGCCGAGTCAAATTAACATTGTTTTGAAATTTCTCCAACAGCTTAACCGGTAGCGCCTTTGTCAAACCATTAGCAATCTGATCACCAGAAGATATAAATTATATATTCAACAACTTAATAGCTACTCTTTCTCTGACAAAGTGATAGTCCACTTCGATATGTTTTGTCCTGGCATGAAATACTGGATTAGCAGAGAGATAAGTTGCTCCAAGGTTATCACACCATAAGCACACTGCTTTGGGCTGTTTTATCCCTAGTTCCTTGAGAACCGACTGAAGCCAAATAACTTCAGCTGTGGCGTTTGCCAACGCTCTATACTCAGCCTCAGTGCTGGATCTTGCTACTTTTGGTTGCTTCCTAACACACCATGAGATCAAGTTCGGACCAAAGAAGACTGCAAATCCACTAGTCAATCTTCTGTCATCTACATTTTCTGCCCAGTCTGCATCCGAAAAGGCACTCACAAGAGTAGAATCAGACTTGTGAAATCTTAGCCCAAGATTAAGTGTGCCTTTGATATACCTCAATATAAGTGAATTTCCCACCCTTCCCTATCAGCTTAAGCTTTGGGGTCAATTGGTCGGCACATAGTAGCTTAACATGGTATCAGGGCCAGAGGTCTCGAGTTCGAATCCTAGCGGGCACGATTTATTAAAATAAATTGCAGCCGACTCCTATTCCACGTTTGTGGCCCAAGAGAGCCTGCACGTGAGGGGGGAGTGTTGAAATATAAGTGAATTGCCCACCCTTCCCTATCAGCTTAAGCTTTTGGAGTCAATTGGTCGGCACATAGTAGCTTAACACTCAATATACGTTTAACTGCGGACCAGTGATCCGTTGTAGGGGAATGTAGGAATTGACAAACTCGGTTCACAAAAAAAGAAATATCCGGTCTGGTCATTGTCAAATACTGGAGCACTCCCACAACACTTCTGTATGCCGTAACATCTTCTGCATTCATATCCTCCCCTTGAACCGAGGACAGTTTCTCTAAACTGACCATAGGTGTGTTCACAGCTTTGCACTTGATCATATTTACTCTTTTGAGAATATCTTCTGCATACTTTGATTGTGACAAAACCAGCCCGTCTGTATTGTGCTGGACCTCAATACCCAAAAAATAGTGAAGCCGCCCAAGATCTTTCAAGGCAAATTCCTTTCTTAGATGACAGCAGTAGAGAAATGGCCTTTCCTGAGGACCCAGTCACTATGATATCATCCACATATATAAGCATAAACATGGTTACTTCTTCTCTGTGATAAATAAATAAGGATGTATCTGATTTTGAAGGCATAAAACCCAGCTGCTGTAATTTAGAGTTAAGACGGGAGTACCACGCACAAGGTGCTTATTTCAACCCGTATATAGCCTTGTTGAGTCGACACACGTAGTCGGCCTTCTCTTTATCAACAAAACCAGGGGGCTGTCTCATATAAACATCTTCATCAAGAGTCCCATGCAGAAAGGTATTTTGCACATCCAGTTGACGAAGCTCCCATCCTCTGTGTCAGAGTGTGTGAGCTGCGACACTACTCCTGGCCTTCTACGGAAGCAGCCCGCGAGGTTCTTTGATTGGAGAAGGCTTGGCGCCCTCACGCGATCGGGCTCGAGAGGAGGATGAACACCAATATTTACGTGGTTCGGGCCGCCAGAGCGTAATACCCTACGTCCACGGGAGTGTCTGTTCTATTATTTCCATGTGTGTACGTGAGAGGGTGTTGGGATGCGAACCCTTTGTAGGGTGGTCATACCAGTCCTTTTATAGTCCAAGGCCGGGGTGGTTACAATGTGGCATGGGCCTGACAGGTGGCCCCAAAGCTATGCGAACCCCATACCTGATCTAGGGTTTTGTACTCTGAGTAGAGTAGTCGGTGGTGGAGTTAAGTCCCGCCGCCTGGCACGCTAAGCGCCCCTGTCCATGTGTCAGGTGATGATGAAGATGTCGTCTTGTCATTCCGCTTGCGCGGCCCAGTGCCATTGGGCGGCACTGTACAGCTGTCATGCCTTTTCATCCTGTCTTGTCATTGTAATGGCAAACGAGCAGAGGACATAGGCGTGCGTAGTGCGCCATGCTTCTAGGGAAGGCACGAGCCTTGAATGCACGGCCTGATAGCACACTTCAACCTTGACTTCGTCGACCCATGGCCCATGATAGCTCGTGGGGCACATGGCGGGTTCAGAGCTCTTATCGACGGGTTTGGAGCCTGGAGACGCGTGGCAGCTTCGGACCTCACCTCGGCGGGGAGGCTCGTACCGGAGCCTAGGGCACGTGTTAGCTCAGGAGCTCTCCTTAGCAGGGAGGAGGCTCTGAGCCAAGAGACACGTGGCAGCTCTGGACCTCAACTCAGCGGGAAGGCTCAGACCGGAGCCCAGGGAACGTATCGGCTCCAGAGCTCTCCTCAGCGGGGAGGAGGCTCTGAGCCAGGAGACACGTGGTGGCTCCGGACCTCACCTCAGTGGGGAGGCTCGAAGCGGAGTCCAGGGCACGTGTCGGCTCCATAGCTATCCTCAGCAGGGAGGAGGCTCTGAGCCAAGAGACACGTGGCAGCTCCGGACCTCACCTAAGCAGGGAGGCTCGGACCAGAGTCCAGGGCACGTGTCAGCTTGTGACGCCCTCAATTCTGTGGAAAACCACGGAACCGAGAACTGATGCATATGTGTGCCCAGGATGTTCATCACACATACACATATGTTCCACAAACTGAATTCAGAATATATATTACCACGAATTACAGGGTTTTATTACAATGTCTCATGAGTCTTGGACTCATGCTAACAGCGGAAGTCTTAATCTAACATCGGAAGTCTTCTAACTAATGAGGAAGCAATCTAAGCAGCAGCTCCATCTCTGCTCCATTCCCCACAGGCAAGGTTGGGGACAGATTACACGCATAATGCTCCACTTGGTCTTCATAGTAATCTTCTCCTGTTGCTGATGATGAAATAATAATGCAAGTTTGAGTACAATGATGTACTCAGCAAGTGCGGGAAAATATGATATGTAGCTCACAACAAGGTAGGTATAAAAGGCTCATTTGCAGAAAATCAAAGTTATTTATCAAAACCATGATAAAAAAAGCAACTTAACTTTAAGTGAACGAATCCCAACATGTATTAAAATACCAATCATACCTCCATTATGTTCATCACTTTCCATGTCCCATCCAGACATTAATCAACCTCATTCTTGCTCATGAATACCTTCTCTTATTCGCTACCATCTCACGGATACCATCTCGTATTCGCGACCATTTCATTTAATAAACAATTCCGTCTCACACCGAGACCAATCTCGTTGCCATGACTCAACAGTCATGCAACCAATCTTATCACCCGCACTCAAAAGTCCTGAAAACCAAACCAAAATCAAACCATAAACCAAAACCATCCCAAAATAACCATCCAGCTAATCATGGAAGTTGGCCAGGCGCTCGTGACCGTAAGCTCGGCTATCATGATAGTTTTAGACTCTGCAGAGTTTGCACCTCTTTACCCACAAGTTTGTGATTTCGTCACCCGTCGGCGACTGCAGAACCTCCATTATACCAGTACACAACCATCGGTGTATGGCCAATAGATCACAAAATAGCCTTTACAAAGGGGCTACTAGATGTATGGACTCACTAAGGTTTCACCGGCAGGCTAGAATCACCAATTCTGCCACCCACGGGCCCCCTCTTGTGCCATGCAGTTCCCAGGGCAGTCCTCACTCGACTCCCATTCCCCGCGCCTTCCACGGTCCATAACAATCTAGCAACTTACCTAATTACTCATCTAAGCCGCACCCATACTTGGCCTTGTGGTGGCACTGTTATCCTGGCATGTGATCGCATGAACCGGTCCTTAGATCTACGGCAAGTAAACCACCATCTCATTCTACCTCATTCACAAACCCATGCTTGCCTAGATCTCCCTCCGATCCATGTTCATTAACAACATCAGTTTCTCATTATCATTACGAGTGCAGTTTGCTAGACACATCTATCTCGCTTCCCAGTCCCATGGACTCAGCGAAGCATAAAAGCAAAAACCATACCCGACTCATAAACTTCCCTGGTGACAAGAGTGGTTTAACCAAAACTAGTAAACTCCTATAAAAGGGTTTCCCATCATGTTTGACTCAGCACACACACCTTTTCGCAAAAAAACAGTTTTTTTCGAAAACATAGTATCAATATGGTCAAGGGGTACTTGCCTTGTTCTGGCTGTTCCGGTTGCTCAAAATCTTGTTGTTGTAGCCCGTCGTAGGTAGTTCCATGAGCTTGTCCTTCTATACATGATCACGCACATACAAGATCCACAACAATCAATATCATGCACAAACTTTAACTAGATGTGATGATGCATATGCATGTTAATCCTATGATGCGGTTTAGTTTGTACGTGTTCTTGTATGGCTTGCATGGGTTTTACGATGAACAGAGTTATAGAGATCAATTGTGGACGTGGCGATGATCTTGATTTTAGATCAACCCGATCAATAAGTGATCTGTCCACGAAAAAGCTTCTGTTCAAAAGGAAATCGAAGAATAGATGCAAAGAAAACGTGATGATGTCGTAAGGTGGTATTGGAGGCCTACCTTACGTTCTTCTTGGTCTCGGGGTCCTTCTCCTAGCAAGACAGATCGTTGGGGCTCTCTTCCGGCGATCTCTCTCGATCGTACTCCGGCGAAGGATTTATTTGGTGAGTTGGGGCTAGGGCTCTAAGTCATCGGCTCAGGAGGTGGAAAAGAAGTTCGTGGTTTCAGCCAAAGGTTTTGGGTTCTATTTATAATCGGGAGGAGAAGAGTCCTAATCTGATTGTATTTTGAATAAGAGTCCTATTCAAATTGTAGTTGAATTTAACAACTTATCTTTAGTTGATTTGGTGTGGTAGCATTGTGGAATTCATGTCGTTTTTCTCCCGTATCGGTATTCCCATGCGTACAGAAGCAAAAACCGCTCTAGAACTCGTTTCCTCCGCGGTGATGGGCTCTGGAAGCTCCACTTGTCCTGCGGGAACCCGGGCTCCCTTTTTCCGCAGAGACGAGCTCCAGTTGTGCCGCGTGTCAGGCGGACGAGATCTCCCTCTTCTTCAGAGGTGAGCTCCACGTGCGCCACGTGTCTGGTGGGTCGGGACTTTCCCTCTCAACAGAGGAGAGCTCCGCGAACACCACGTGTCCTAGCTGCTCCAGACTTCCTTTCTCCTCGGAGGCGAGCTCCGAGGTCGACACGTGTCCAATAGTGACGGACCTCCCGGCGGTGAGCTCCGGAGGTGACACGTGTCCGGTAGTGTCGGACCTCCCGGAGGTGAGCTCCGAGAGCGACACGTGTCCCGCGTGGCTGGTCCTCTCTTTTCCGTGGTGACTAGCTCCGTAGTCGACACGTGTCCTTTGGGACTGGCCTCACTCCTCTGCAGAGGCTAGCTCCGGGGGAAACACGTGTCCCACGGGGTCGGACCCCTCCCCCTTTTTGCGGGGATGAGCCCCGAGTCTGGCACGTAGCCAATTTAGCGGCGGGAGTTGTCTTCGGCACTCTCTGTGAACTGGATTTGGCTCTTTTGGGCTATCTTTTTTATATTTTCTCTGTTTCAGCTTATTTAAAAATGTTGTTCTACATGAATACATGCAGAAACAAAAAATGAGGGTGTCACAAATCTACCCCCGTTAAATTGAATCTCGCCCTCGAGATTTGTTAGTAGAGAATAGATGAGGGAATTATGCCTTGATGTCTTCTTCACACTCTCATGTGGCTTCAGCTTCAGTATGATGGCTCCATTGTACCTTGCACCATCGGATCACTTTGTTCCTTGTGACCCTTTCCCTTACGTCCAAAATTCGGACAGGGTGCTCCGCATAAGTCAAGTCCTCTTGAAGTTCAAGTTCTTCCATTGGTACTTGCTCCTCTAGTGCTCTCAAGCACTTCTTGAGCTGGGATACATGAAACACGTCATGTACGTCAGAGAGGTATGTTGGGAGCTCTAGTTGATAGGTTACTTCTCCTTGCTTGTCAAAAATCTTAAATGGTCCGATGTAGCGAGGTGCTAGCTTGCCTTTGACGTTGAAACGTTGTTGGCCACGAATAGGTGATACCTTAAGGTATACGAAGTCTCCTACTTCGAAAGTCAACCTCCTTCGCCTATTGCCCGCATAGCCTTTCTGTCGTGACTGAGCAGCCTTTAAGTTCTCCCGTATCGTTTGGACTTGCTTTTTAGCTTCTTGTAGCACTTCGGGTCCAAACACCTGGTTCTCTACGGTCTCGTTCCAAAACAGCGGCGTTCTACATCATCTACCGTACAATGCTTTGAAAGGCGACATCTTTAAGCTAGCTTGATAGCTGTTGTTATAGGAGAATTCGGCGTACGGTAAACTCCTATCCCAACTACGCCCATGTTTCAAGGCGCAAGCTCTCAACATGTCCTCCAAAATTTGGTTTGTCCTTTCGGTTTGTCCATCGGTTTGTGGGTGATAGGCGGAGCTAAAATCCAGTCGTGTACCCATAGCTTTCTGCAGCTTCCTCCAAAATCTAGAGGTAAACTGAGAATCTCGATCTGAGACTATCCTCCTCTGGACTCCATGACGGCACACGATCTGCTCCATGTACAACTCGGCTAATTGTGTAATGTTGTACTTGGCCCTTACAGGGAGAAAATGGGCTGTTTTCGTCAATCGGTCCATGATAACCTAGATGGAGTCATAACCCGATTGAGTACGTGGCAATCCGACGATGAAATCCATACTGATGTCTTCCCACTTCCACTCGGATACCTTCAAGGGTTGCAACAATCCAGCGGGTCTTTGATGTTCGGCCTTCACCCGTTGGCATGTGTCGCATAGGGCAATGTATTCGGCTATGTCCCTTTTCATACCATCCCACCAATAGCAAGTCTTCAAGTCCTTGTACATTTTGGTACTTCCGGGATGTATGGAATAGGGTGAATCATGTGCCTCCTTTAATATCATGTCATGGATGTGCTTTACGTTAGGCGCACAAATCTTTTTTCCTAGCCAAAGCGTACTCTTCTCATCTTCTTTGAAATCCTTCTCTATTCCTTGTTGGATCCTTTCCTTGATCTCCTTGATCTCCTCATCCGTTGCTTGGCCATCTCTTATCTCTTGCTCCAATGAAGAGTGGAGCTCCATCACTTCCATCTTATTCAAGAATCCGAGGTGTAACCGTTTGAACTCCTTACGTAGTTCGGGTGGTAGCTCCCAAACCGTGAGTTGGTGACATGCTCCCTTCCGGCTCAATGCATCAACTACTACATTGGCCCTTCCAGGGTGGTAGTTGATTCCAACATCGTAATCCTTGATGAGTTCCAACCATCGACATTGCCTCAAATTCAAGTCCTTTTGTGTAAATATGTACTTGAGGCTTTTATGATCCGTATAGATCTTGCATCGATGACCAAGGATATAATGTCTCCAAATCTTCAATGCATGCACTACTGCTGCTAGCTCCAAGTCATGTGTAGGATAATTAAGCTCGTACTTCTTTAATTGTCATGAGGCATAGGCTACCACTTGTCCTTCTTGCATGAGCACACATCTGAGCCCTTGTCTGGATGCGTCAAAATATATATCGAAGCTCTTGCTCACGTTCGGCAATACCAAAACCGGCGCTGTGGTTAGCCTTTTCTTGAGCTCCTCAAAATTTTCTTGGCATGCTGGTGTCCATTGGAAGGCTTTTCCCTTCGTTAGCAACTCCGTCATAGGCTTTGCTATCTTAGAGAAGTCCTTGATGAACCTTCGGTAGTATCCAGCCATCCCAAGAAAACTCCGAATATCCTTCACGTTTGTAAAGGCCCCAAAATGTGAATACAAAGAAACATGAGTTTGCACAAATGTTGGTGTCATGTGTATGAAAAAGGGGATTGGTTTAAACTTTTTACACATATGACAACACATGAGAGGTTGTTCAAAAACCAACTTAGGGTTAATTGCATGTTTTGACCCTAGGTGGATTAAGACCCCAGAAGTGAAGTACGCGAGTGCAACGGAAGGGTTTAAAAATCAGATTTGGATCTAAAGGATCAAACCAAATTTAAATGAGGGAGGACACAATGGGAATTCAAAACTGTTGTGTTCAAACTCTTGTTTGCAGCAGATAACACAAGAATCAAGTTCCATATTTAGATTCCTTAGGTCCAAATTAGTGGGTAAGAAAAGTTTCATCAACTTTTGAAAAGATTTGCTACCCATTTTTCCAAATGGAGTTAAATGTGCAAGGGGCTCAAATATACATTTGAATTTGGATGAAATTTGTCCAACTATCCAAATGCTGCTCATTATTAAACTCCAAACATTTGAATTGGTCACTTGCCAAATTTTGGAAATCTTCTGAGGGCTGAGGAGGGACTGCCTGTGGGGCCCACATGTCATTGGGAGAAGTTCAGTGTGCAAAAGATCTTCAGTCTGGGCATTCCACAGTGTCTGTTTTTCCTCCTCCCCGCGAAGTAACCGCGCCACCGCGATGCCTCGGGTTTTTCTCACCGTGCAACACAGGGGCAGACCAGAGCCACCTCTCCCTCACGATCATCAAGCTGGTGACCTGCTTCCCCGCTCTTATCACCGCAGCTCGCTCGTCGCCCTCTGTTTTCCACTCTCGCGCATAACAGAGGCCTGCCGAGGCTGCTTCTTCTTCCCGTTGCAAACCGGCATCGCCCCTCCACTGTGCAAGTGATCCACGGCAAAAGTGAGCGCCAACGCGTGCGCTAGCTACCCACCTCGCTACTTCGCTGTGTTGTCGCTTCGTTTGGCCACAATTTGACGATCGCCGCCGAGAACCGAGGCTCACCGGCGGGAAACAGAAGTTGGTCTCCGTGGACAGCACACCAGGGCCGCTTTCACCGCCCGTTCTCTACACGAAAAAGGTGCGCCTTAATCTCCAGATCGTGTAGCTGCAACACGCATGGCAATTGATCGATCGAGTGTGGAGAATTTCCCAGATTCCCGAAAGCTAGTACATGCGGGTAGGTGTCGGTCTACCCTGAAATTTGAGTCGCACGGTCCAATCCAGCTCGGGCGAGCTTGCACACATCTTCCTCAACTCCTATCAGTCCTCCTCGACCAAGAACCAAGTTATATGGTCCAGAAATGACCGGGTTCTTGCTGTTTTTCGGGCCGCCATGGAAAAACAGCTCGGGTCACCGTGGAGCTCTATGCTGCCGGCATTTTCACGAGGTTTGGCGCCCATTTCCAACACCCTCGAGCTCCCACGGTGCTCTACGATCGTTTACCCACCGTTTTGATGCGGTGTAGCGCATTCCCGACCACGCCGGAACCCTAACAGCCGCTGCCACCGTCGGGCACCCTGTTCCGGCGGTCTACGGCCGCCGGCGACACCCGAGCCGAGTTCAGCGTCGCGAGTTAGGGTGGGGCGGCAAGTATGAGGTCAGGAGAGGGCCGGGAAAGCTATTCCGGTGATGCTTGCCGGAGGACGCCGCCGCGGCCCCTGTTTGGCGCGAGGAAGGAGAAGGCCTGCCGGGTGGGACCCACTGGCAGGCATTTGAACATTTTGGGATTTCAGTTTCTAGTTTGAACTTTGGAGGGCCACAACTTTGGGTAGGAGAATCCAAAAATCGTGAAACAAATTTTGTTGGATTCTTCTAATACAGTACTCTCCAAATATGAAACCCAATTTGTATGAGACTCAGTATTTAATTCTGGAAAATTCTTTAATACTTTTCAGCAAAAGAATTTTTGAGGGAGTTTGGTTATTCCAAAAGTCCTCAAATTTTGCCAGAATATCCTCTATGATGTTAGTGAACTCCTGTAAAATGTTCATCTCAATTGGAGTTGATTTGCTCAGGGCAATTCAGATTTAAAGTTGCTGTATTCAATTGAATACAGAAACATTTTCAAAGAAGTTCCAGAACTTGGAAATTCAGTTCTGGGGAATTATTAGCTCCAAAAATCTTAGGAAAATTCATGCAAGCCCTATCAACTATAATTGAAATTTTAGTTCACTAAGTTTGGTATGAACATGCAAGTTTATTCGAAATTAATTCCTTTGTGCCTAAAGGCTTAGGGAATTATTATGAGTGAGCTATTCATTGGATAATTCCAAATATTAGTCCAGAGTGTTTTCTTGTGACAAGGAACCCACATGAAAATTCTTAGCCCTATTGGAGCTCTGGATCACCCCTGTTCTGTTTAACCTCTTAAGGTGATCAATATAGAAGAGGGGAAAAACACTTAGCAATTAATCATGTTACTTAGACCCAAACCCAAACCACTAGCACCAGTGTCATTTTAAATTCTTAAACACAGTTCCAGTTTATAAAAACTTGTTATTAGAACTTATAGCAAAGTCTTTACAATTAAACATATGTGCATATTCATTACGTGTAGCATCTACGTGAAGAACTTGAAGTCATTGGAGTAGAGATCAAAGGAGGGAGGCAAGAGATCAAGCCAAGTGGTCTCCACTAACTGGGTTATATATATTAGTCCCCTGCAAAACAAAGGCAAGCCCCGGTTTGCATCAAAACTTATAAGTTTTTATTTGTATTCACTTTATACGTCTAGCATTTTATTTATTGCATTAAATCTAGACGGTATAACACCCAAAATGCATGACCCAGAAAACCCGGGAGTATAAGATAGAGTAGTTTATGAATTTCTTATAACTGCTGATCTCAAATTAACAAAAGTGGATTAAAAGAAGCAAAACTCGAGTGGGAAGTTTCCTACTCGTGAAACGGGGTTAAGGGGAATCAATCGGAAGGGTTGGGAATTGATCCTCGTAGTTGGGAATGGAGACCGGGCAGTGGATGGAAGGATCAAGGACGTGGTCCTGTGAACCTAGTCTATGTCTGAGTCGATTAAGGCCCGTTCTCATGTGCGGCCCTGTGAGACAAGTTTGAGATGTGTACCGGATGCATACTGGCTATATGGGTCCCAGAAAACCGATGTAACATGTTAACCTGGGTGTCGAGGCATACCTCACCGTCTGATGCCGATGCTGAAAGGATAGAGAAGCCGGCTCTACGAGGGTTTGCCGTAGAGAGACTTAATCCCAGTCGGTGGGACCGGTTCGACATTTGGGTGTCGTGTGAAAGGTTGCCACGTACGACGTCAGTGATGGTTGCTGTGTGCAACGCCGTGTACGGGCGTACGTGTCGTGTCAGCCGGGTGTTTTTGACTGCAATCACCGTCGCTCGCGGTAGTGAGCATACTTGTACACTGAGTTGTGACGTAGTAATAAACTGGGAAACGTTTAATATGCTTCGTGAGTAATCCTCATAATGGAGATGAGGAACAATCAACACTTCACTAAATTTAATTTCCACCTTGGGCTAGTGGCGTTGAGGCAAAGCGTTTCTTGTTTGATTGTGGAGCCTCGACGTTGATGACGCAAGGTCTGTATGAGTCTAGAATAGCTCACTAAAGTTACTTTCACCTCGGGCAAGCGACATCTAGATAAAGTGTTTCTTGTTTGATTGTGGAGTCTCGATGTAAATTGCTCGAGGGCTATAAAAGCTGCTTAAAACTGAAAGCAAGGACTCTCTTTTAGCTCAAGTTCATCTTTTGTGCAAACTGCTATATTCAGCCCTCTATTTCCATCATGTAGAGTTTCACGACTAGGGTGACGGGTCAGTCTTGCTGAGCTTCGTGCTCATGGATACTGCATAAGTTGTTTTGCAGGTAATAACTGTATGCTGCTAAGTACGGGTGTCTGATGAGACCCGGAGCTCTCCGAGTGGTGAACTCATTACAACCCCTGCCGCTGCTACTGTGATAGTGTTGCTAGTGAGAAGGGTCCGCGGGCTGGACACCTTCTCGGTTGCTTAGCATAGGTATGAGACGTGAGCTGTAATAGTTTTCCGCTGTAGATTATTTTGAGAAGTATTTGTAAAATCAACACTTTGTAAGCCTCCGCTTGTTTTATGTAATATGACGCTTTATTATGTGTGTTGTTGGGTGCCGCATCGCACAGCACCACCAAATGCGATTCCCGGGCGAGGTGCCCCGTCCCCATGAGTGAACCGGGACGACGGGCCCTCACAGCGTGGTATCAGAGCCGCATTGGTAATAGCGCACGGAATAAGGATCGTATTACGACAAAAACTTAGGATACAGTGAGGAAACGGTATTAGGCCCACATAAGGACTATAGTAGTATAGTTACTTAAGGTGGCAGTACTAACATGCTTGTTATAATAATGCACTTTTGATTATGTAACGACGCACCTACGCTCAGGTAAGCATGGTAAGGAACGCTACCGAAAGCGGTTCAATTTCGGTTAGCTCCCCTGACGAGGAAAGTGGTTCAGGGATAGGTCTCACAGCTTGGTGTGAGACGTTAATATGAAGCTCTTGGACTCTTCATGTTCCTGAGTTCATATGAAACGCTGATCCCTAGCGTGCATTAGGCAAGTAAGTGGAGACCCCATCGTGTGGTCAGTAACGCGATAGTGTGTTCTTCTGGAAATAGCCTAGAAGGACATACGCAGCGCTTGCCATCGGTGTGCCCTGCAGGGCAGTAGGTGGTATCCGTTGGGTTGATAACATTCCCAACCGTGATGACCCGTTCATGATATACTTGGGTTCCCCGTCGTGTGGTGTTTAAACATGATCACGTACCTTGAGACGTGACTTAACTCAAGGACGGCCGTATGGCAATGATACGGGCGTTTGTATTTACTTTCAACTATGGAATTGCCTGAAATGAAACAACCTTTGGGTGCACCACTATTGAGTGATCTTCTGCAGGTACTAACCACGTACGTATCCTGTGTAGTACACGTGTGCGAGAGACCGTTTAGTGCCACAATTGAGACGTATATGCCGGTATAATCCAGTTAGGATTTTCTGTTAGAGAGGCAACGTAGTACCGACATGTTTCTTACGGTGCATCGACACCGTACTATACTTAATAACCTCTTCCCTTTGAAGAAACGACTCATGACTAACTTTCAACTAAAAATCAAAGTTTGAAACAAATATTAGTTACTGAACTCTTATTTTGAGCTAAGATTCAGATGAGAGAAGGTCTAGGTGTTAAAGGTTTCAAAAACAGAGTGCTCTGTTTCTGGCAGGAATTCTTGCTGAATTTTAACGGAGCATAACTATGAGTAGCTTGAACCAATTAAGGTGTATGATACAGTTATGGAAAGATTTTCAAGTGCTCTACAACTTTCTTGCAGACCTCCAGAGCAAAATCACAAGTTAAGTTGGTGAGAAGTCCAGTTGAAGGCAAACTGTCCAGAACCAGGACAGCAGAAAAACCTCTCTGGACCTTTCTGTTTTTACGCCATAACTTCCTGTAGAAAAAATCCCTAAGGAGCCTGTGATACACCGTTGGAAAGGTTATGAGATATGCAACATTGTTGTAGTTCAAAGGTTGTTCATATTCTTGTTGTATTTTCATATACAACTGTGATAAAGTCAGCCACATACAAAGGAGATGCTGGCAAATTTTATCCAGAAAGTCTGTCAACTTTGTGACATCATAACTTTTGTTCCAGAAGTGATATGGAGGCATTTGGATACTCGTTGGAAATATATTGAAGTTAACTTTAACTTTGGTATTCAACATGAGTTATGAAAATGCTTTTAACTGGATCGAAATCTGGTTTGTGTAAGGACCAGTCAATCTGCTTTTAAATCCTTGCTGTTAGCTACATCAGTTTCCGCTTAAATCATTTTTCTTACATGTCAAGATTTCATTATCAGTGTTGCACTACTTTGTTTATGGAATAAATCAAGTGATAGTGTTGAATTGATAATGAACTCGTGCAATTGCAGAATGGTGCGAACTCGTTCCATGGGTGAGGTGGGTGGTTCCAGTGGTGGTGGTGGTGATAACTCTCCACAGCGGGAGCAGTGAGCTCCGCAACCGCAGCCGCCACCAGGACCTTCACCCACGGTCACAATGGCGGACATTCTGGCTACCATGATGGGTGCAAGCGATGAGCGAACCAACTTGCTCCGCACCATGGTGGTGAATACATCCCGTCAAGGGGGATGTCAAGATGAAGACTTGCGCCAACCTCAACTGAACTCCTATGTTGAGTTCCTGGCAACTCAACCACCGGTTTTCATTGAAGCTGAGGATCCTCTGGTGGCGGATAGCTGGATCCGTACCATGGAGTCTAAGTTCGGGTTGCTCCAATGCACCGAACATCAGAAGGTTTTATACGCGGCGCAACAACTTCACGGGTCCGCCAGTGCATGGTGGGCAAATCAACTCGCCTCCCTACCAGCTGGACATGATTTTACATGGACAGAATTCTGGAAGGTGTTTCTTGTGTATCATGTTCCTTCCGGAATAATTCAGCGGAAACTTGAGGAGTTTCTGGCCTTAAAACAAGGAGGGAGGGGTTCATACGAGCATTCGCGAGTGTTCAACAAGCTGGCACAGTATGCGCCTCAACATGTGAACACCGAAGCACAAAAGTGTGAATGGTTCTTCCGCAGCCTCAATCCCAAGCTAAAGGAGAGACTCGTTTTAGCTGATCGAAAGAACTTCAACGAATTGATGAGTGCTGCCATCATGGTTGAAGATGCTCAGCGGGAAGTTCAGGCTGAGAAAAGAAAGAACCATATAACCCCGGAGAGTAGCAGTAGTGCCCCTCAGAAATACAGGGTGGTAGACAGTACCTTGAACTGTCAGCTGATGCAGCTGGCTCGACGACTCCAGCAACATTCGGGTCGTTCAGCTCAATACTCTGAAGTCGGACAGCTGCAACAACGGTATATGCAGCCACGTTATTCTGTTCCTCAAGTGTTCTTGCCGCAGCAGAACACAACTAGTGTCCGTACTCCGAGCAACCTTGAACCGGCTGAGAAACCGTGCTTTACGTGCGGTTATTTGGGTCACATCAGCAAGAAGTGTCTAGAAAGGATACACCACAGAGAAACTACACCGGAGCAGGGTATAAATCAACCCCGTGCTCAGCTTCGAGGAACAGCACCAAAATCCGGGTACATTTATCATACAGCTCTAGAGGAGGTGCCAGATGGGGCACCTGTGCTAGCGGGAATGTTCACCCTCAATGGACTGCCCGTGTTAATTTTATTTGACTCTGGAGCTACGCACAATTTCATCAGTAGGTTGTTTGTGTGCAAAGCTGAGCTCTCCACCTCTACACCAAAAGATCACTACCTGATCCGCTCCCCCGGTGGGAATATAGCCGCTAATGAAGTGGTGATCAAAGCACCCTTGTGCTTAGGTGGAAAATTATACCCCACGACCCTCATTGTGTTAGAGGGGCAGAAGATCGATGTGATTCTAGGAATGGCGTGGATGAACTACCACGGGGCTGTTCTTGACGTTGGTCCACGGATTGTTAGTTCGAATTCTCCGATCTACAGTCTCCAAACGCTCATACTTGAAGCCGTGGATTCCAAAAATTCAGTGGTGTACCACAGTGTGACCACGAAACTGGAAGATATTCCGGTGGTCCGTGAGTACCCAGATGTGTTTCCCGACGATCTTCCATGGATGCCACCTGAAAGGGACGTGGTATTCAAGATCAAGTTAGCACCGGGAACCACACCAATATCTCGGAGGCTGTACAAAATGTCTCCGAAGGAATTAGCTGAACTGAAAGAACAGCTAAAGGACTTAATGGATAAAGGATTCATCTGACCAAGCTCATCGCCATGGGGCTGTTCAGCCCTCTTTGTGAAGAAAAAGGATGAGTCACTTCGGTTATGTGTGGATTATCGACCGCTGAATGCAGTGATGATCAAAAATAAATATCCACTGCCGCGGATCGATATATTATCTGATCAGTTAGTGGGTGCCAAGGTATTCTCCAAGATGGACTTACGGTCTGGTTATCATCAGATAAAGATCAGAGCGGAGGATATACCGAAGACGGCCTTCTTGACTAGATACGGGCTCTATGAGTATCTAGTCATGTCTTTTGGGCTAACAAATGCACCCGCCCATTTCATGTATCTCATGAATTCTGTATTCATGCCATAGTTGGATCAGTACGTCGTGGTTTTCATTGACGACATTCTTGTATACTCCAAATCGGAGAAGGAGCACACCAAACATCTCCACATTGTGCTCCAAAGCTTACGGGGACATAAGATGTATGCCAAATTCAGCAAGTGTGAATTTTGGATCAGCAAGGTACCATTTTTAGGCCACATTATTTCAGCGGAGGGTGTGGCCGTGGATCCAACCAAAATTGAGCAAGTCTTGAAGTGGGAGTCTCCAACATCGGTTCATCAAATCCGCAGTTTTCTAGGACTAGCGGGTTATTACCGGAGGTTTATTCCCAGCTTCTCGAAGGTGGCTGAACCAATGACAGAGTTATTGAAGAAGAGCAGCAAGTATGTGTGGACAGAGGCCTGTGAAGCGGCATTTCAAACTCTAAAGAAACATCTTACAACGGCACCGGTGTTAGCCCAACCGGATACAACAAAGCCATTTGATGTTTATTGTGATGCCTCAGGCATTGGACTTGGCTGTGTCTTAATGCAAGAGAGACGCGTGATCGCGTATGGGTCTCGTCAGCTCCGCAACTACGAACAGCACTACCCCACTCATGACTTAGAACTTGCTGCGGTGGTGCTTGCGTTGAAGATGTGGAGGCACTACTTACTTGGGAATTTAGTGCACCTCTACACTGACCATAAGAGCCTCAAATATATATTCACTCAGAAGGATATCAATATGAGGCAGCGGAAATGGTTGGAATTGATCAAAGATTATGAGCTTGAGATCCATTACCATCCAGGCAAAGCTAACGTGGTGGCTGATGCACTCAGTCGTAAGTCCCACGTTAATAACTTGTCAGTTGTTCCGGATGAGGATGAAGAACCAAGCTTACGGGTGATTCCGTATGGGGCGTTGTATAATCTTGCTCTTGTACCTACCATTAGAGGAAGAGATCGTACAAGCCCAGAAGAGAGATAAAGGGATGCGGAATATCCGAGCGAGGATTAAAGAGGATAAAATGAAATGTTTCCGGGAAGATGATCAAGGTGTATTATGGTTTAACGGCCGTATCGTGGTACCCCGGAACCTGAAACTGAGAAAGAAGATCTTGGATGAAGCTCATATGTCCAAGTACTCGATACATCCAGGAAGCAATAAGATGTATCAAGACCTGAAGACAAAATTTTGGTGGACTCGGATGAAGCGAGAAATTGTCAAAATGTATCTGAGTGTGATACATGTCGGCGAGTCAAAGCTGACCATATAAAGAAAGCGGGGATGCTGCAACCATTAAGCATTCCGGCATGGAAGTGGGAGGACATCAGCATGGACTTTATTGTCGGGCTACCTCTCACGTCCAGAAAGCATGACTCCGTTTGGGTGATTGTTGATCGCTTAACAAAATCAGCCCACTTCATCCCAGTGAATACGGGATTCCAGACTAAGCAATATGCAGAGTTGTATCTCTCCAGGATCGTGTGCTTACATGGAGTCCCCAAAACCATCGTATCGGACCGAGGTTCAATATTTGTTGCTCGTTTTTGGGAGCAACTACATGAATCTCTGGGAACAAAGTTACTCAGAAGCTCAGCATACCATCCTCAGACCAACGGTCAAACGGAGAGGGTGAATCAAATTTTAGAAGATATGCTGAGAGCATGTGCCATAGATCATGGAAAGAACTGGGATAACCATTTGCCATTAGCAGAGTTCTCCTAAAACAATGGTTACCAATCCAGTATTAAAATGGCACCATACGGAGCACTTTATGGCAGGAAGTGCCGCACACCACTCAATTGGTGTGGATCTGGCGAGAGGGTGATTTTCGGCATTGATATTGTAAAACATGCCGAAGAGCGAGTCCAGCTGATTCAAGAAAACCTCAGAGCCGCTCAATCTCGCCAGAAGAGTTATGTGGACCAGCGACGCCGACCCTTGTGTTTTGAAGTCGGAGATCACGTCTATCTCCGAGTATCCCCGATGAAGGGAATTCATCGATTCAGGGTCAAGGGAAGGCTAGCTCCTCGCTTTGTGGGTCCGTTCCTTATTACAGAACGGTGTGGACCGGTGGCCTATCGTCTGAAGCTGCCACCATCTTTATCAGGCGTCCACGACATATTCCATGTCTCACACTTGAGAAAGTGTTTGAAGAGGCCGACGGAGATTCTTTCGGGAGACATGGAGATATTACGACCGGATCTCACCTACGCGGAGCAGCCCATCAAGATTATCGACGAGAAGAGCCGGATCACTCGAAATCGGACTTTAAAATTTTACAAAGTCCTGTGGAGTAATCACACATCAGAAGAAGCGACATGGGAGAGTGAAGATTACATCCACAAGAACTATCCGGAACTTTTGTCGTAAATTTTGTAATTACCTTCCGCCTCATCTTTCTTTTGTAATCTCGGGACGATATTCCCTTTTAAGGGGGGAGGAATGTAAAGGTCCCAAAAATGTGAATACAAAGAAACATGAGTTTGCACAAATGTTGGTGTCATGTGTATGAAAAAGGGGATTGGTTTAAACTTTTTACACATATGACAACACATGAGAGGTTGTTCAAAAACCAACTTAGGGTTAATTGCATGTTTTGACCCTAGGTGGATTAAGACCCCAGAAGTGAAGTACTCAAGTGCAAAGGAAGGGTTTAAAAATCAGATTTGGAACTAAAGGATCAAACCAAATTTAAATGAGGGAGGACACAATGGGAATTCAAAACTGTTGTGTTCAAACTCTTGTTTGCAGCAGCTAACACAAGAATCAAGTTGCATATTTAGATTCCTTAGGTCCAAATTAGTGGCTAAGCAAAGTTTCATCAACTTTTGAAAAGATTTGCTACCCATTTTTCCAAATGGAGTTAAATGTGCAAGGGGTTCAAATATACGTTTGAATTTGGATGAAATTTGTCCAACTATCCAAATTCTGCTCATTATTCAGCTCCAAACATTTGAATTGGTCACTTGCCAAATTTTGGAAATCTTCTGAGGGCTGAGGAGAGACTGCCTGTGGGGCCCACATGTCATTGGGAGAAATTCAGTGTGCAAAAGATCTTCAGTCTGGGCAGTCCACAGTCTCTGTTTTTCCTCCTCCCCGCGAAGTAACCGCGCCACCGCGACGCCTCGGGCTTTCTCACCGCGTGACACAGGGGCACCGGAGACACCTCTCCCTCACGATCGTCAAGCTGGCGACCTGCTTCCCCGCTCTTATCACCGCAGATCGCTTGTCGCCCTCTGTTTTCCACTCTCGCGCACAACAGAGGCCTGCCGAGGCCACTTCCGTTCTTCCCGTTGCAAACCGGTGTCGCCCCTCCACTGCGCGAGGGATCCATGGCAAAAGTGAGCGCCAACGTGTGCGCTAGCTACCCACCTCGCTACTTCGCTGTGTTGTCGCTTCGTTTGGCCACAATTTGACGATCGCCGCCGAGAACCGAGGCTCACCGGCGGGAAACCGAAGTTGGTCTCCGTGGACAGCACACCACGGCCGCTTTCACCGCCCGTTCTCTACACGAAAAAGGTGCGCCTTAACCTCCAGATCGTGTAGCTGCAACCCTCATGGCAATTGATCGATCGAGCGTGGAGAATTTCCCAGATTCCCGAAAGCTAGTACATGTGTGTAGGTGTCGGTCTACCCCGAAATTTGAGTCGCACGGTCCAACCCAGCTCGGGCGAGCTTGCACACACCTTCCTCAACTCCTAGCGGTCCTCCTCGACCAAGAACCGAGTTATATGGTCCAGAAATGACCGGGTTCTTGCTGTTTTTCGGGCCGCCATGGAAAAACAGCTCGGGTCACCGTGGAGCTCTATGCTGCCGGCATTTTCACGAGGTTTGGCGCCCATTTCCAACACCCTCGAGCTCCCACGGTGCTCTACGATCGTTTACCCACCGTTTTGATGTGGTGTAGCGCATTCCCGACCACGCTGGAACCCTAACAGCCGCTGCCACCGTCGGGCACCCTGTTCCGGCGGTCTACGGCCGCCGGCGACACCCGAGCCGAGTTCAGCGTCGCGAGTTAGGGTGGGGCGGCGAGTCTGAGGTCGGGAGAGGGCCAGGAAAGCTATTCCGGCGACAGGCATTTGAACATTTTGGGATTTCAGTTTCTAGTTTGAACTTTGGAGGGCCACAAATTTGGGTAGGAGAATCCAAAAATTGTGAAATAAATTTTGTTGGATTCCTCTAATAGTGTACTCTCCAAATATGAAACCCAATTTGTATGAGACTCATTATTTAATTCTGGAAAATTATTTAAAGCTTTTCAGCAAAAGAATTTTTTAAGGAGTTTGGTTATTCCAAAGGTCCTCAAATTTTGCCAGAATATCCTCTAGGATGTTAGTGAACTCCTGTAAAAATGTCAGCTCAATTGGAGTTGATTTGCTCAGGGCAATTCAGATTTAAAGTTTCTGTATTCAATTGAATACAGAAACATTTTCAAAGAAGTTCCAGAACTTGGAAATTCAGTTCTGGGTAATTATTAGCTCCAAAAATCTTAGGAAAATTCATGCAAGCCCTATGAACTATAATTGAAATTGTAATTCACTAAGTTTGGCATGAACATGCAAGTTTATTCAGAATTAGTTCCTTTGTGCCTAAAGGCTTAGGGAATTATTATGAGTGAGCTATTCATTGGATAATTCCAAATATTGGTCCAGAGTGTTTTCTTGTGACAAGGAACCCACATGAAATTTCTTAGCCCCATTGGAGCTCTGTATCACCCCTGTTCTGTTTAACCTCTTAAGGTGATCAATATAGAAGAGGGGAAAAACACTTAGCACTTAATCATGTTACTTAGACCCAAACCCAAACCACTAGCACCAGTGTCATTTTAAATTCTTAAACAGAGTTCCAGTTTATGAAAACTTGTTATTATAACTTATAACAAAGTCTTTACAATTAAACATATGTGCATATTCATTACGTGTAGCATCTACGTGAAGAACTTGAAGTCATTGGAGTAGAGATCAAAGGAGGGAGGCAAGAGACCAAGCCAAGTGGTCTCTACTAACTGGTTTATATTAGTCCTGTGGTGGAACGGAATCCGCTCATCCAGGATCACAGAGGGTGGTGCCGCGCGATACGACACCTGACAGCACACGTCACAAGGGCACAATATATATTACATGGGAAAATGAACTGAACTGTACAAACAGGTACAAACTTCAGTTACAAACTAGTATTCATTTTACACAGCGTAAGTCTACTCTGTACAACTCACGCCCGCCTATCTAGCAAAAGTTGGTTGCCCAGACCTAGGGCAACCCACACTAGCTGCACGTCTCAGCTCAGCGCGGCGTGTATGGCTCCCACTCAGCCGTGGTCCCCGACGGAG
The DNA here is from genome assembly GCA_030760725.1 of Neostapfia colusana. NCBI lineage: Eukaryota > Viridiplantae > Streptophyta > Magnoliopsida > Poales > Poaceae > Neostapfia > Neostapfia colusana. Next base: position 33,881,312 of record JASWHV010000003.1, read on the forward strand.
GGTAATCCTCGCCGGTGGACTCGTACTCCGAGCCTGTGGGTGTCTCCTCACCTGAAAAACACTTAAGCAGCAACCGTGAGCACGATGGCTCAACAAGACTTAACCGACTCACCTAAGCATGAAACTCTACATGAGGTGTACAAGGACATAGGATAGTAATATTGCAGCAAGGGACTCGCCTACAAGTTCATCCTTAGTTCATCTTTTAGCAGCAAGTTAACAGTTCATGAATCTGAAATTTAGTAAGCAGTATTTGGTGGCACACATGTAGCAATACAATTACATCATAACAGCAATATTGAATCATAGCATTCCATAAATTATCTACATTACGACGCAGTGAATAAGCGGTACTCGTCACCGCGAGGGACGGCGAATCAACTCGATATAAACCTGCAGGGAAACCCAAAGAGCATGTCACGTACGCCCACCCGTGGAGCTGCACAGCACGCTCATTCGATGTCGTACGGGACAACCTTTCACCCAACAGCCCAAATGTCTAACCGGTCGCACCGAAACGAGCAGGAGGTTCCCTACACGGAGCATCTCTCTATGCCCGTTAGCAGATTTCCACCTTGCTGCCCTCAGCCTACACCTATAAATCGGTGCGTTATGCCTCGACGCCTGGAGGTTTAGGCTACATCGGTTTATCGGGGCCCATATATCCGATATGCCTTCGTTACGTTCAATACTTGCTCAGCAGGGCCGCACACGGATCGGTCCTCAATTGACACGGACAGGGCTGCGCACACAAGACTTCCTCTTGCTGCGCCCTAGCCCCTGCCTAGTCTCAATTTCATTACTAAAGTGATCTCACATCACTCAACCGAACCCGTGTATCCCAAACCTAACTCGCGAGTAGATTCCAACTACTCAACTTGTACCGAAGTCCTATGAATTATTAAGCATTGCCTGTCTACTCGAGATCTCAGACACTACCCTCACTCTTATGGAAAAAATTCTGGTCATGCAGGTGGGGCTCCATTCATCCTACACCTAATGCACATTCATACATCACCCTAGATATGTGAACAAAGTAAAACTTGATAAAAGAGTTAATGCAAACTGGGGCTTGCCTTGTTGCTGCTGGTCAGGAGTTAGTTCTTCTTCCGGAAGGAGGAAATCCAGCACCTCCGGAGTCTCTTCGCCTTCAGCGACTACACGTTAATGAAATACTACATGTCAATTTAAATGCAATGTGTAAATTTGAATACTTAACTACTAATAACTCCAGCTAGCCCTCCCCTTTGGTTCTGAAATTTTTGTAGTGGCTTGGTAGGGTCCTAACCAGAGTCTTGACTAAGTTTCATTTGAAACAAAGTTCATTTGAACCTTGTACAAATAAAGCTTATTTGGTCATTATTTGAGCCTCTAAGTAATTCCAGGGGTTTTCATGGCTCCAACCATTACTTTCTGGAAACTAGAATTTAAGATGGTTCTAATGGAATCGGTTTCATGCCATTTGAAGAATTTTACTGAAAGTTATGCCCTAATTAAGATTTGAGAAAATCTGAAAAATGTCTCTGTACATTTTTCTATTTTCTCAGGGCAGTTCTCTTAATTACCCAATTAGGGGGAATAATGAGCTTGAATGAGTCTGAAAATTTTACTGTGACTCAAGGATTTTCCAATGACCCTCTCAGCCAAATTTCAGCATTTTTCATAAAGTAATTCTCCAGATAAAATTCTCAACAGTTTAAATTTTAGGGATGTAATTCTGGAGAACTATTCACTTTCATGAGCTGAAATTTGTATTGCTGGAAAGTACTCAGAATACTGAGTTCAACAAAATTTGGTTCATCGAATTTGGAGTTTCCTAGCTAAAGTTGTATTCATTTAAAGTTTGAACTAAAACTGGAAATTCCCAAAATGTTTAAATTCTGCGAGTGGGGCCCACTCCACGAGCCGGCCCACTCAGAATGCGGCCACACCATGGCCCACGGGGTTTTACCCATGCTGCCGCACTGAATCCCGGCCGCAAACAGATCCCCGCACGAGATCAGAGGCTGACCGGTGGACCCGGCCCCCCCTTCGTCTACCTCGCGCTCTCCCGCAGCTCCCGCGGCGGCGCTTCGCCGGAGCGCTCGCCGCCAGGCGTTTCACCGCCCGACCTTCGACGAAACTTTCCGCCTGTGCCTAACTCGACCCGGAGAACACGCTGGTGCCCTCACCGGAGCTCGGCAATGGCCGGAACTATGCCCACGACGGTGACAGAGCTCCTCTCTACTCCGGCGATGTCGCCCGGGCTACTCAAGGTCTTATTCTTCCAACAGTTTGCTCCTACAGCTCCGCTGTGGCATGCTGAGCACGAATATGAGCTTGGCTGGCCATGGAAATGGCCCGAACTAGGACCTCACCGTCGACCTAGGCCCGATATCGGCTGTTGCTCGAAAAACTCGGATATCAGCGCAAAGACTCGACGGTTTTTGATGGTTTTGGATCCTAGATGGCCGTGGGGACGTGTAGAACATGTGCTTGGTTGGGTTTACGCAGTGAAGGACCGATCGCTGTGAATTTCAGATTCTCTGCTCACTCGTTTTTGTTGAACACCGAGGACTAGACGGGGAAATACTCTACCCACAAAGCATGAAAAAGGGTAGGGTCTTCACCGTGAGTTGGAGCAGTCCCCGGCGCGTATCTTTGCTGTTGAGCTCCGGTCGCGAGGTCGCCTGGATCAACGGCGCGACGAGGAGCCGAGGGGAGCGGCTGGTGCCGTTTCTTTGTTTTCGGGTGAGAGCGGGCAGAGTGTAGGAGATGAGGCTGGCTCACGTGGGCTGGGGTCTTTAATCGCGTCGTGCACGCGTGCGCTCGGTCGCCGAGCAGGAGGTGGCAGGGTGAGGCGGTCGGACGCCGGTGCTGGCCACAGCTGGCGTGCTGGCTCGGCCGAGAGAGGGAAAAATCAGTGGAAGACTTCTCTGTTAAGACTACTGACTGGTGGGACCTCCCCTCCAATTCTTTTTCCAATTTTTCTTTTCTGTTTTTGCTGAATATCCCCCCAGCTACTCACATTTTAATGTGAGGCTTAGCCCCCAAGTTTTGTTTGAATTTGAGTTCTCCCATTTGAATTTTTGTTTGTCTGAATTTGCCTCATGTTTGAACTGAAATTCAAATTCAGTTTTGAATTCTTGCAAGTTTAGCTCTTGACAAAATGAACTCCAATGGGGATGAAAATTGGTGGGCTAACTCAGAAAAATGTGCTGAGTTTGAATATGAAGCTAACTTTTGAATTTGAGTGATGAAAGTTGCTGCAATTTGAATTTACATTCAAATTGGCCTCTTTTTCAAATACCTCCAAAAGTGCCTCAAAAAGTGTTGGATTTACATGAAACTTGGACTGAACCCTCCCAAGACTTTTTAAGTTCTAGGGGTGAGCTCAACCTCTCATGTTCATGTGTAGAAATCCTACTTTGTGAAAGTGAAGGCTTTCCCCTCTAATCACTCTTTTGATGGAGGTTACTTGCTCTTCACAATGTTTCCTAAGATATCCACAACAAAAACTGTGGTGTTGTGAGGCGAAGAAAAGTTTTTGCAAGTCCCTTTTCTTGGGCTTTTACATCCCTCCCTCCTTAAACGAATCTCGTCCCGAGATTACAAAAGAAGAGATAGCGATGTAATAGGGACTTACCCGTGCTGAGACGCCATGAACTCCGGGTAATTTGAGCGAAGGAATTCCTCGCTCTCCCACGTCGCTTCTTCGGCGCTGTGGTTGCTCCAGAGTATTTTGCAGAACCACAACGTTCTGCTACGCGTGGTTCTGGCTTTCTCATCAAGAATTGCCACCGGATATTCATCATATGTCAAGTCCGGTTGCAACTCGCCGATGTCTTCGGTAGTAACAGCAGCGGTATGTATCAGACATTTTCTCAGCTGGGAGACATGGAAAATGTAATGTACACCAGCAAGAGATGCCGGTAGCTCCAATCTATACGCCGCTGGTCCACACTTCTCGGTGATAACATAGGGTCCAATGAAACGGGGAGCGAGCTTCCCCTTGACGCCGAACCAGTGCACGCCCTTCATCGGAGACACGCGGAGGTACACGTGTTCACCAACGTCAAAGTGCAACAGTCTACGCCTCTTATCAGCGTAGCTCTTCTGCCGGGATTGAGTGGCCTTCAAGTTGGCTTGAATCGTCCGAACACGCTCTTCGGCGTCGTTCACCACATCAACCCCGAATGTGACCCTTTCACCGGACTCGCACCAGTTTAATGGGGTGCGGCATTTACGACCGTAGAGAGCTTCGTAGGGTGCCATATTGATACTCGCCTGATAGCCATTGTTGTACGAGAATTCCGCCAATGGTAGGTGATCATCCCAGTTCCTACCATGGTGGATGGCACATGCTCTCAACATGTCTTCCAAAACCTGATTCACCCTCTCTGTTTGGCCATCTGTCTGAGAGTGATAGGCATAGCTCCCCATCAGCTTGGTACCCAATGCAGCGTGTAGCTGCTCCCAAAAGCGAGATACAAATAATGCACCCCGATCCGAGACGATGGTCTTGGGTACCCCGTATAAGCACAGAATCTTTGCCATGTACAACTCCGCATATTTGCCGGCATTGTAACGTGTATTCACCGGGATGAAGTGAGCCGTCTTGGTTAACCGATCAACGATTACCCAAATGGAATCATGTTTGTTGGAAGTTAGGGGCAATCCCACAATGAAATCCATGCTCACATCTTCCCATTTCCATGCCGGGATCTTCAGGGGTTGCAGCAGCCCTGATTTCTTCATATGGTCAACTTTCACTCGTCTACACGTATCGCACTCGGATACGTACTTCGCTACTTCCCGCTTCATCCGTGTCCACCAAAATTTCTTTTTTCAAATCCTGGTACATTTTGTTGCTGCCCGGATGAATGGAGTACTTAGACAAGTGATCTTCATCGAGGATCTTTCTCCTCAGTTCCATATCCCGGGGTACGACTATGCGGTCATTGAACCATAGCGTCCCCTTCTCATCTTTCCGGAAACACTTGATCTCTCCATTATCTATCCGTCTCCGGAGATGTGCCATGCCTTTATCAGTCTTCTGAGCTGCAATGATGTCCTCCCTAATAGTAGGGATGAGGGCAAGGTTGTACAGCGATCCATAAGGAACCAAGTATAAACTCGACTCTTCCTCCTCCACCGGTGTAATGGTGAGGTGATGGACATGTGATTTCCGACTCAGCGCGTCGGCAACAACATTTGCCTTGCCGGGGTGGTAATGATTCTCAATTTCATAATCCTTAATCAGTTCTAACCACCTCCTTTGCCTCATATTCAGCTCCTTCTGGGTGAAAATGTATTTCAAGCTCTTGTGGTCGGTGTAGAGATGCACCAGATTCCCCAGGAGATAGTGCCTCCACATTTTCAGCGCCAACACCACGGCAGCAAGCTCAAGATCATGAGTCGGATAATGCTGCTCATGGTTTCGAAGTTGGCGTGAGCCATATGCGACCACACGTCCTTCCTGCATCAACACGCAGCCGAGCCCAATACCGGACGCGTCACAATACGCGTCGAAGGGCTTTGTTGTATCCGGCTGAGCTAAGACCGGGGCTGTGGTGAGATGCTTCACCAATGCTTGGAACGCTCCTTCACATGCCGTGTTCCAAACATATTTCGTTCCCTTCTTCAGCAATTCTGTCATCGGTTTAGCGAGCTTGGAGAAGCTTGGAATGAATCTCCGATAGTATCCCGCTAACCCGAGGAAGCTTCTGACTTCATGAACTGAAGTGGGAGCTTTCCATTTCAGCACTTGCTCTATTTTGCTTGGGTCAACTGCAATGCCTTCTGCTGAGATGATATGTCCCAAGAATGGCACTTGGCTGATCCAAAACTCGCACTTGCTGAACTTGGCGTAGAGCTTATGGTCTCGCAATCGTTGAAGAACGATCCTCAAGTGTTCGGCATGTTCGGCTTCTGTCTTGGAGTAAACCAAGATATCATCGATGAACACTACCACGAACTTGTCCAGCTCCGGCATGAACACCGAGTTCATGAGATACATGAAATGGTCTGGAGCGTTTGTGAGACCAACGACATGACGAGGTATTCATATAATCTGTTTCTCGTCGAGAAAGCCGTCTTCGGGATATCCTCGGCCCGGATCATGATCTGATGATATCTAGAGAGAAGGCCCATCTTGGAGATCACACTTGCACCCACAAGTTGATCAAACAATATGTCGATGCGGGGCAGTGGATACTTATTCTTGATGGTGACGGCATTGAGCGGCCGGTAATCCACACACAGCCTCAAGGTTTCATCCTTCTTCTTTACGAACAGCGCCGAGCATCCCCAGGGTGAGGAACTCGGCCTAATGAAACCCTTGCTCAACATATCATTGAGCTGTTCTTTTAATTCAGCCAGCTCGTTCGGAGCCATCTTGTATGGTCTCCGTGATATGGGCGTAGTCCCAGGTGCCAGCTCGATCTTGAACTCGACATCCCGCTCCGGTGGCATGCCCAGAAGATCATCCGGGAACACGTCAGGATACTCCCGGACTACGGGGATGTCCTCTAACTTGAGAGCTTCAGTATTGTTGATCGCTGAAACCTCCCGGACTGGATTATCTAATAAGAGGGACTGCGTACGGTGTAATGGGGAGTTGAGGTGAACCGTCCGTGATAGAGTTTCCAGGACAGCGCCATGGTAGCTTAGCCATGACATTCCCAAGATTGCATCAATCTTCTGCCCCTCTAGGATAATCATAGTGGTGGGATATATCTTCCCACCTAAGCACAGTGGTGCTTTCGGAACCATCATCGTTGCTGAAATCTTTCCTCCCGGTGAGCAGATCATATAAGAACACTCGGTTGGAAAGGCTTCCAGCTGATGCTTAACAACATATGGTGCACTTATGAAGTTGTGCGTTGCACCAGAATCAAAAAGTATGATGATGGCTTGATGGTTGAGAGTGAACGTACCCGCCAGCACGTTGTCTCCTTCTGGGGCGTCCTCATTGTCGAGGTTGCGGACGCCCCCAGTCCGCTGACCAACCTTCTTCACCGGAGGTCGGCCTCGAGCACCGCCCTGGAACTGGGCTTTCCCGCTGCTCTGCTGCCCCTGGGGACAGTCCTTCGCGAAGTGGCCCGCTTGGCCACACGTGAAGCAAGTGAAGCGGGGCGGTCCCCCGCTGATCGGTGGGCGGAAACCCGGGGCGCGTTGCGGCGGTGGAAACGCCCGGGGTACCGTCTGCTGCTGCTGCTGCTGTCTCGGTGGTGCCATCGGCGGGCGGAACGGAGGTGACTGAAAAGGACGTCCCCCGAACCGTTGAGGTCGCGCCAGTGGGTGCCACTGCTGCCCGGATGGCGTCCGATGCACCATCCGGTACTTCTGGGGAGCGCCACCCCCACTGCTGGGTGGAGCGCTGCGCTTCCGCTGCTCAGCTGCCAACTCCCGCTGAGCGTCCTCTTGCATGATCGCGGCATTGACTAGGTCGTTAAATGTGCTGCGATTCCACTGAACGAGGTGTGTCTTCATCTCGGAATGTAACCCCTGATAGAAGTGGGGATGTAGTCCGACGCATATTGCGCCAGATGGTTGAAGGCACGGGAGTAGTCATGGGCACTCCTCCCGCCCTGCTTCAGTTCCAAGAATTCTTGGAACTTCCTCTTCATTATCCCGGGAGGGATATGATAGGCGTGGAACGCCTCCCGGAATTCCTCCCACTCCACGGTATGGCCAGCCGGACGTGAGGCGACATAATTCACCCACCACGCACCAGCGGCACCGTGAAGTTGCTGCGCTGCGAACAGGGTCTTCTGCCGCTCTGTACATTGGAGCAGCCCGAACTTGTACTCGATGGTCCGCAGCCAGTTGTCCGCCTCCAGTGGTTCCTCGGCTTCGGTGAACACTGGAGGGTGCGTACTCATGAAATCCGAGTACGACACCTCACGGGGCTCACGAGGCCCTCTGTCTTGACGCCCCCCCCCCCCCCCCGCCTGGGACGTATTCTGCACGATCGTGCGGAGCAGGTTGGTCTGCTCCTCACGACCTCCCACCAGTGCCGCTATCACATCCGCTAGAGTAAGAGGAGGCGGCGGTGGTGGCTGCTGCTGCGGGGTGCTTTCGTAGGCCGGTGGCTGGAAGTCATCACCTCCCTGTTGGCTAGAGCCACCAACCTCGTGCGTGGTCCTAGTGCGAACCATCTGCAACCATACGACATTAAACATCAGTCCCGCAACATACTGCAATGCAGTCAAATGAAATAGGCGTAAAAACATAATGACAATAAAACATGCGATCCATCTCGTATGTAGATAATGTAATAACTTTGCACAAGCTACACCATTACCAGACCAAATACAAGCTAGTTAAATCCAACTTGATGAACCTCCTCTTTGGAAGCTCACCACAACTAGGTTTGGTCACTACGAGATATTACTATCGCTTTGTCATCACGTAAACCACCCTTTTATCTTCAATACGACACAAACATGGTCTCTAGTAAAAGAAACTTGAGTAAGACCTATACTCAAATCTTTCACTAGTTGAAGATAACCTCTCAGGAGTATGTTCTATCCCATTGGAAGTACTCAAACCCCCTCTAGGGTACACCAAGCTCTCAACTGAGTTCAACTGTCATTCCTCTATCAGAATGACCAGTTTCTACATATTAAAGGTTTTGATCTGGTTATGGGCAGTTTCATGACTCAAGTTGAATACCAAAGTTAAAGCTAACTTCAGTATATTTCCAACGAGTATTTATTTGCCCTCAGATCAGCTCTGTTTAAAAAGTTATGGTAATTCAAAGTCAACAGAATTTCTGGAAGAATTTCAACAGCACCTCCTTTGGGAAGTTGCTGTTTTCGACCCTGATTTCCACTGAATTCTGCGCTGAAATTTCAGAAACTTTGAATTGCAAAGATGTAACACATCTTCTACCCTTTATAAAGATGTATCCTATGAAATTTTTTGATTTTTCTACTAGGAGTTATGTTTGAAAAACAGAACAGTCCAAAGAATGGTTCACTCTGTCCTGGTTCTGGACAGTTTACCTTCCTCTGGTATTTAAGCCATTGTAAGGTGCATTTCAGCTCTGGAAGTCTACAACAAAGTTGTAGAGTACTTAAATACCTGTCCATAACTATTTACCACACCTCTCTGGGCTAAAGGACCTGTGAGTTATGCCCTGTTGAAGATCAGGAAACTTGCTGCCCAAAACAGAGCACTCTGTTTTTCAGTCTTTTGGAACTACACTCATCACTCTTCAATTTTTGCTACCCAACCAGGGTCCTAGATGTTGAACCTAGTGATTTTAATTCCTTGTTATCATTATTTTTCACGCATATGTCTATGATATCTCGGTACTACGTTCCTCACAAAAGAAAGTTCTAACCGGATTATACCGGCATATACGTCTCAAATGTGGCACTAAACGGTCTCTCGCACACGTTTGCTACACGGATACATACGTGGTTAGTACCTGCAGAAGACCACACAATGTTGATGCACTCAAGGGTTGTTCATTTCAGGCAGGATCATATTTAAAAGTAAATACAAACGCCTGTATCATTGCCATACGGCCGTCCTTGAGTTAGGTCACGTCTCAAGGTACGTGATCATGTTTCACACCACACGACGGGGAACCCGAGTATGTCATGAACGGGTCGTCACAGTTGGGAATGTTATCAACCCAACAGATACCACCTACAGCCTTGCAGGGCACGCCGATGGCAAGCGCTGCGTATGTCCTCCTGGGCTATTTCCAGACGAACACACTCTCGCGTTACTGACCACGCGATGGGGTCTCCACTTACTTGCCTAATGCACGCTAGGGATCAGTGTTTCATATGAACTCAGGAACATGAAGAGTCCAAGAGTTTCATATTGACGTCTCACACCAAGCTGTGAGACTCATTTCTGAACCACGTTCCTCGTCAGGGGAGCTAACCGAAATTGAAACGCTTTCGGTGGCGTTCCTCACCAATCTTACCAGAGCATAGGTGCGTCGTTACATAAGTAAAATTCAGAATTATAACACATAGGTTAGTCTTTGCCACTTTAAGTAACTATGCTAATATAGTCCTTACTTGGGCATCTACCGAATCCTCACCGTAAGCCTAAGTTTTTCCCGTAATACAGTCCTTAAGTATTGTGCTATTCCCAAAGCAGCTCTGATACCAGGCTGTGGCGGACCGGAATCCGCTCATCCAGGATCGCAGAGGGTGGTGCCACGCGATGCGACACCTGACAGCACACGTCACAAGGGCACAATATATATTACATGGGAAAACGAACTGAACTGTACAAACAGGTACAAACTTCAGTTACAAACTAGTATTCATTTTACACAGCGGAAGTCTACTCTGTACAACTCACGCCCGCCTATCTAGCAAAAATTGGTTGCCCAGCCCTAGGGCAACCCACACTAGCTGCACGTCTCAGCTCAGCGCGGCGTGTACGGCTCCCACTCAGCCGTGGTCCCCGACGGAGGGTAACCCTCGCCGGTGGACTCGTACTACGAGTCCGCGGGTGGCTCCTCACCTGAAAAACACTTAAGCAGCAACCGTGAGCACGATGGCTCAACAAGACTTAACCGACTCACCTAAGCATGAAACTCTACATGAGGTGTACAAGGACATAGGATAGTAATATATTGCAGCAAGGGACTCGCCTACAAGTTCATCCTTAGTTCATCTTTTAGCAGCAAGTTAACAGTTCATGAATCTGAAATTTAGTAAGCAGTATTTGGTGGCACGCATGTAGCAATAAAATTACATCATAACAGCAATATTGAATCATAGCATTCCATAAATTATCTACGTTAGGACGCAGTGAACAAGCGGTACTTTTCACCGCGAGGGATGGCGAATCGACTCGATATACACCTGCAGGGAAATCCAAAGAGCACGTCACGTATGCCCACCCGTGGAGCTTCACAGCACGCTCATTCGATGTCGTACGGGACAACCTTTCACCCAACAGCCCAAACGTCGAACCGGTCACACTGAAACTTGCAGGAGGTTCCCTACACGGAGCATCTCTCTATGCCCGTTAGCAGATTTCCACCTTGCTGCCCTCAGCCTACACCTATAAATCAGTGCGTTATGTCTCAACGCCCAGAGGTTTAGGCTACATCGGTTTATCGGGGCCCATATATCCGATATGCCTTTGGTACGTTCAATACTTGCTCAGCAGGGCCGGACACAGATCGGTCCTCAATCGACACGGACAGGGCTGCGCACACAAGACTTCCTCTTGCTGCGCCCTAGCCCCTGCCTAGTCTCATTTTCATTACTAAAGTGATCTCACATCACTCAACCGAACCCGTATGTCCCAAACCTAACTCGCGAGTAGATTCCAACTACTCGACTTGTACCGAGGTCCTATGAATTATTAAGCATAGCCTGTCTACTCGAGATCTTAGACAATACCCTCACTCTTATGGAAAAAATTCTGGTCATGCAGGTGGGGCTCCATTCATCCTACACCTAATGCACATTCATACATCACCCTAGATATGTGAACAAAGTAAAACTTGATAAAAGAGTTAATGCAAACCGGGGCTTGCCTTGTTGCTGCTGGTCAGGGGTTAGTTCTTCTTCCGGAAGGAGGAAATCCAGCACCTCCGGAGTCTCTTCGCCTTCAGCGACTACACGTTAATGAAATACTACATGTCAATTTAAATGCAATGTGTAAATTTGAATACTTAACTACTAATAACTCTAGCTAGCCCTCCCCTTTGGTTCTGAAATTTTTGTGGTGGCTTGGTAGGGTCCTAACCAGAGTCTTGACTAAGTTTCACTTGAAACAAAGTTCATTTGAACCTTGTACAAATAAAGCTTATTTGGTCATTATTTGAGCCTCTAAGTAATTCCAGGGGTTTTCATGCCATTTGAAGAATTTTACTGAAAGTTATGCCCTAATTAAGATTTGAGAAAATTTGAAAAATGTCTCTGTACATTTTTCTATTTTCTCAGGGCAGTTCTCTTAATTACCCAATTAGGGGGACTAAATGGGCTTGGATGAGTCTGAAAATTTTACTGTGACTAAGGATTTTCCAATGACCCTCTCAGCCAAATTTCAGCATTTTTCATAAAGTAATTCTCCAGATAAAATTCTCAAAAGTTTAAACTTTAGGGATTTAATTCTGGAGAACTATTCACTTTCATGAGCTGAAATTAGTATTTCTGGAAAGTACTCAGAATTCTGAGTTCAGAAAAATTTGGTTCATCGAATTTGGAGTTTCCTAGCTAAAGTTCTATTCATTTAAAGTTTGAACTAAAACTGGAAATTCCCAAAATGTTTAAATTCTGCGGGTGGGGCCCACTCCTCGAGCCGGCCCACTCAGAATGCGGCCACACCGCGGCCCACGGGGTTTTACCCGCGCTGCTGCACCGAATCCCGGCCGCAAACAGATCCCCGCGCGAGATCAGAGGCTGACCGGTGGACCTGGCCCCCCTTCGTCTACCTCGCGCTCTCCCGCAGCTCCCGCGGCGGCGCTTCGCCGGAGCGCTCGCCGCCAGGCGTTTCACCGCCCGACCTTCGATGAAACTTGCCGCCTGTGCCTAACTCGACTCGGAGAACACGCTGGTGCCCTCACCGGAGCTCGGCAATGGCCGGAACTATGCCCGCGACGGTGACAGAGCTCCTCTCTACTCCGGCGATGTCGCCCGGGCTACTCAGGGCCTTATTCTTCCAACGGTTTGCTCCTACAGCTCCGCTGTGGCACGCTGAGCACGAATATGAGCTCGGTTGGCCATGGAAATGGCCGGAACTAGGACCTCACCGTCGACCTAGGCCCGATATCGGCTGTTGCTCGAAAAACTCAGATATCAGCGCAAAGACTCGACGGTTTTCGATGGTTTTGGATCCTAGATGGCCGTGGGGACGTGTAGAACATGTGCTTGGTTGGGTTTACACAGTGAAGGACCGATCGCCGTGAATTTCATATTCTCTGCTCACTCGTTTTTGTTGAACACCGAGGACTAGACGGGGAAATACTCTCCCCACAAAGCATGAAAAAGGGTAGGGTCTTCACCGTGAGTTCGAGCAGTCCCCGGCACGTATCTTTTCTGTTGAGCTCCGGTCGCGAGGTCGCCTGGATCAACGGCGCGACGAGGAGCTGAGGGGAGCGGCTGGTGCCGTTTCATTGTTTTCGGGTGAGAGTGGGCAGAGTGGAGGAGATGAGGCTGGCTCACGTGGGCTGGGGTCTTTAATCGTGTCGTGCACGCGTGCGCTCGGTCGCCGAGCAGGAGGTGGCAGGGTGAGGCGGTCGGACGCCGGTGCTGGCCGCAGCTGGCGCGCTGGCTCAGCCGAGAGAGGGAAAATCAGTGGAAGACTTCTCTGTTAAGACTACTGACAGGTGGGACCTCCCCTCCAATTCTTTTTCCAATTTTTCTTTTCTGTTTTTGCTGAATATCCCCCCAGCTACTCACAATTTAATGTGAGACTTAGCCCCCAAGTTTTTGTTTGAATTTGAGTTCTCCCATTTTGAATTTTTGTTTGGCTGAATTTGCCTCATGTTTGAACTGAAATTCAAATTCAGTTTTGAATTCTTGCAAGTTTAGCTCTTGACAAAATGAACTCCAATGGGGATGAAAATTGGTGGGCTAACTCAGAAAAATGTGCTGAATTTGAATATGAAGCTAACTTTTGAATTTGAGTGATGAAAGTTGCTGCCATTTGAATTTACATTCAAATTGGCCTCTTTTTCAAATACCTCCAAAAGTGCCTCAAAAAGTGTTGGATTTACATGAAACTTGGACTGAACCCTCCCAAGACTTTTTAAGTTCTAGGGGTGAGCTCAACCTCTCATGTTCATGTGTAGAAATCCTACTTTGTGAAAGTGAAGGCTTTCCTGTGACGCCCTCAATTTTGTGGAAAACCACGGAACCGAGAACTAATGCATATGTGTGCCCAGGATGTTTATCACACATATACATATGTTCCATAAACTGCATTCAGAATATATAACCACGAATAACAGAGTTTATTACAATGTCTCATGAGTCTTGGACTCATGCTTACAGCGGAAGTCTTATTTCTAATGCGGAAGCAATTTAACTAGTGCGGAAGCAGATCTAAGCAGAAGTGGCTCCATCCCTATACCCTCCACAGGCAAGGTTGAGAACAGATCACACGCCTTAATGCTCCATTTGGTCTTCATAGTAGGCTTCTCCTGCTGCTTATGATGAAATAATAATGCAAGTTTGAGTACAATGATGTACTCAGCAAGTGCGGAAAAACACATGATATGCAGCTCATAACAAGGTAGACATAAAAAGGCTTATTTGCAGGAAAGCAAATTTATAAAATCATGATAAAACAGCAACTTAACTTTAAATTAATGTAATCCCAACATGAATTAAATTACCAACATACCTTCATCCCTTTCCATGTTCCATCATTAACCAACCTTTATTGACACTCACGAATACCTCCTCGTATTCGCTACCATCTCACGAATACCTTCCTGTATTCGCTACCATCCCATCTCATAAAAACAACTCCTTCTCGCACCGAGACCAATCTTATGTCACGACTCAACAGTCATGCAACCATCTCATCACCCGGACTCAACAGTCCCAACAACCAAACCATAAACAAACTCATTAACCATAACTAAGAACCTTCCCAATAACCATCCCAACTAATCATGGCAGTTTAGCCAGGTGCTTGTGTCCGTAAGCTCGGTATCATGATAGTTTTAATAACTCTGCAGAGTTTGCACCTCTTTACCCACAAGTTTGTAATTTTGTCACCCGTCGGCGACTGCAGAACTCCATTATACCAGTACACAACCGTCGGTGTATGGTCAAGAGATCACAAAATAGCCTTTACAAAGGGGTTACTAGATGTATGAACTCACTAAGGTTTCACCGGCGGGCTAGAATCTCCAATTCTCCCACCCATGGGCCCCCTCTTGTGCCATGCAGTTCCCAGGGCAGTCCTCACTCGACTCCCATTCCCCGCGCCTTCCACAGTCCATAACACTCTAGCAACTTTCCTAATTACTCAGCTAAGCCGCACCCATACTTGGCCTTGTGGTGGCACTGTTATCCTGGCATGTGCATGCATGAACTGGTCCTTAGATCTATGGCAAGTACACCACCATCTCATGCTACCTCATTCACAAACCCAGTCTTGCCTAGATCTCTCTCTGATCCATGTTTATTTAACATCATAAGTTTCTCATTATCATTACGAGTACAGTTAGCTGGACACATCTATCTCGCTTCCCAATCCCATATACTCAGCGAAGCATAAAGCAAAAACCATACCCGACTCATAAACTTCCCTGGCGATAAGGGTGGTTTAACCAAAGCTAATAAACTCCTATAAAAGGGTTTCCCATCATTTTTGACTCAGTACGCACATCTTTTCGCAAAACAAAACAGTTTCACCCAAAACATAGGATCAATATGGTCAAGGAGCACTTGCCTTGTTCTTGCAGTTCCGGGGGTTCTTGGATCTCAAAACCTTGTTGCTGCAGTTCGTCGTAGACAGCTCCCCGAGCTTGTTCTGCTAGTTAGGATTGCGTGCATACAAGATTCACAGCAATCATTATCATGCACAAACCTTAAACTAGATGTGAGGATGCATATGCATGTTATCTTATGATTAGCTTTTATTAGATTGGTTCGCATGTGTTCTTGTATGGCTTGCATGGACATAGGTGTTCGGATCAAAGGTGGATGTGGATATGATCTTGTCTTTAGGTCATCTTGATCATCAAGTGATCTATCCACGAGAAGGCTTATGGAAGGAATCAAAGAACAGATGCAAAGAGAATACAATGATGTCGTAAGGTGGTGTCGGAGTCCTACCTTACGTCCTTCTTGGTTTTTGAGGTCCTCCTCAGACCGCTCGGTTCTCCTCCGATGATCTCCCTTGTTGCGCTTCGGCGATGGTTTACTCGGCGAGTTAGGGCTAGGGCTCTAAGTCGTCGGCTCAGGAGTTGGAAAAGAAGTTTGTGATTTCGGTCAGGGGTTCTGGGTTCTATTTATAATCGGGAAGAGAAGAGTTCTAATCTGATTGTATCCCGAATAAGAGTCTTATTCAGATTGTCGTAGGATCCTATCATCTTATCTTTAGTTGATTTGGTGCGGTAACGTTGTGGAATTCAGGTCGGTTTCCTTTACTTACCGGTATTCTTACGCGTAACAGCCGCTCCAAAACTCGTTACCTCCACGGTGATGAGCTCCGGAAGCTCCACGTTTCCTCCGGGCCTGGTATCTCCTTCTCCGCAGAGATGAGCTCCGGTTGTGCCGCTGTAAGAGCATCAGTTTTTGACACATATTTGAAGTGTTCATCACCACACCACACACCTCATTTGAGGAAAGATGATGAACACAAAAGAAGAGCAAGTAACCACCATCAACATGTTCATTAGAGAACAAACTCACATATTGCAAAAGTGGTATTTCCCACATGTGATATAGGTGGGCTGGACATATGAAAAACTCCTACACATTGCTAAGGATGTCCATGCCAAGTTTCACCCAAATTCAAAACCTTTTTGAGGTCATTTTGGGTATAGTTAGAAAGAGGGCAGTTTGAAACCATATTCAGATTCAAACTGTTTGTATCCCATGAATTTAAAATTGGGAGGCATATTCCTACTCAGCACATTTTTGTGAGCTCACACACCAATTTTCACTCCATTTGGAGTTGATCTTGACATGAGCTAAGTGGGACAAATTCAAACTTTATTTGAATTCAAAACTGAACTTGTGCTGAAATTCACTCAAACCAAACCCAATTTGAGTCCTATTCAATTCGAATGGCTCAGGGGTGAATAATTTGAATCACCAGGGGTATTATGGGGTTCACTGTTTACAACAGTGATTAGGAGTAAATTTCAGAGGTTAAAACCCCGGGTGGGATCCACATGTCATAGAGGGAAGAAGGAGAAACTTGCACCCAAAGTCAGAGTCTCGGTGGGAAATTCCACCGAGCAGCTGTCGGCTGTGCTACCGAGCAGCTACCGGCACCACCAGCTGCTTCCCTCTCCGTGCGCTGGCACCCAGGGCGGCTTGCTCGCGCCCCCATGCGACCGGCACCGCCTCAGCCGAGCAGGAGTCGGCCGGCTTTATCTTCTCGCGGGCAAACCCGAGCAGCGGCATTGTCTCTCGCCGCAGCTCTCTGCTCAATCGGGAAAACCAGCAAAACCATCTCCTCCTTCGTCCTTGAGCTGCTAGACAGCCACCTGAGGTCGCACTCCACCTCCCGAACGCCAGCAACCCGAGCTCCGACCTCCTTTGCCCGAAAACGATCGCCACCGCGGCAACCTAGCCTCAGCCGAGAGTCAGGCGCCCGTGGGCAGCGTTCCACAGGCGTGTTCACGGTCCAGCGAGAGAGGCAACAGGAGCGCGCGACCACTGTGCTGCTCTCCTGCAAGTTTGGAAGCCAACCGTGAAGAATCCGCAGAGAATTTCCAGTTTTTGCTCCGGCGACCGTAACCCGAGCTTCTGGTACGGTTTCTTTAAATTCTCGCTCTATGATCTTTCGGAGGTCAGCAAATCTTGCACATGGACGCTAGGCTAGCCGGCGATCAAGTTCTTTTCTGCATTCGTAGCGTGAAACTGTCCAGGAGTGACGAATTTCGAGCTCGATCGAGGGCGGTCATGGCGGGCACGATCGGTCACATGGTGCCGACCGACTTGCCGCCATCCCTGAACCCTTTTTACACCTTGGCGAGCTTCCTAGAGGTACACTGATGCTGTAGGACCGTTTGTTCGAGGTGTTGGCGGGTTTAGAAACCACGGTCGACGGTGCCGAACCTCAACCGAGGCTGCGGCACGTCGCCGAGCTATTTCCGGTTACCCCCAGCCCGACTTGACACCACCGACGTGTTCCTCGACGTCGACAACCCCCTGGCGGCGAGTTTCAGACCATGGGAGGTCCGGCAGCGACGAGCCGGCGAGCCCCGAAGTCTGTTCCGGCAAGGTCAGCGGCGCAGGCGCGAGAGAACGGCGGGAGGAAGACGAAGCCGGCTGGCCCACGTGTCAGCGGCTGAAGAATTTAAATCGGGATCGGGTGTGGCCGGGGATCGGCTGTGCGGGCGCGCAAATACCCTGTGAGCTCCGGTGTGCCGGACACCTCCGCGCTCGACACGTGTGGTATCCCCGGTGTGCCGGACACCTCCGCGCTCGACATGTGTCCCCGCGGGCCCCGAGAATTTAAATTTTTTTCCGATTTTCAGCATTCTTCCAAACTTCAAATCCTCATAACTTTGGCTAGAAATCTCCAAATCGAGTGAACCAAATTTTGCTGGATTCAGCTCTCTGAGTAGTTTCCAGCAAATCAAGTTTCACTTCATGAAAACCCTTGTTTCTCCAGAATTAATTCCTCAAAGTTTAAACTGTTAGGAATTTTAATTGGAGAATCCTGGGTATGAAAATCCTGAAATTTTGCTGGGATGTTCACCCAAAATATCCCTGAACTACCATAAAAATTTCAGACCCATTTGAGCTCATTTAATCCACCTAATGGTGTGATTAGTGAAACTGTTCCAGAGAAAATAGAAAATGTTCAGAAACATTTTCAGAATTTTCTCTGAAATTGTTTAGCTCATATCTTTAGTTAGGAACTTCCAAATTAAGTGAGGCCAACTCCATTAGAACCCTCCAAAAATCTAGTTTTCAGAAAGTCATAGTTTGTTTCATGAAAATCCTTAGAGCACCCTAAGAGTTCCGATTAAGGTCAAGGACATAATTAATTGTGGAGGGCTCAAATGAGCTTTGCTGCAACTAAAACTTGACCAAGTCTCTATTTAGGTTGTAACCAAGCCATAGTAAAAGTTTCACAGTCCTAGAGTCTGTCTAGTGGGATTTATAAGCTTCACAAGTTTAAAACTTAATACAAACACATTTAAATTGATACATATGTTTCTTCTAACATGTAGTCGCTAAGGTCGAGGAGGAACCCGAAGTCCTAGACTTCGTTACTCCGGAGGAGCAGTTAGCCTACAACCAAGAGCAGCAAGGCAAGCTCCGGTTTGCATTAACCTTTTTACAAATGTTTATTGTTTTGAGCACATCTTTGAATACTGTTGTGATTCCTTGCATTAGAGCCTTGATTGGAAACCCAACTGCATAGCCAAGAAAACCATGGGTTGGGTTTAGGATTGCAAAACCCCGTTAGCTACTACAATGCTAAGATAGAGTAGGATTCGGTACAAGTCGAGCAGTTGGAACTACTCGCGAGGATAGGCTAGAGGCACTCGACTCGGGTAGTGATAGCACATGAAACATATGGCAAGAAAATGAGACCAAGCGGAGGGTAAGGGCAGCAGGACTTTGGGGCCTGTGTGCTGTAGCTCCGCTTGTGTCGATTGAGGACCGAGCCGTGTGCCGGCCTGTTGAACAAGCTAGAACAGTACCAAAGACCTACCGGCTATATGGGAACCAGGAAACTGTTGTAACTCGGGTAGCTGGGTGTTGAGGCATAGCTGGTCGTTCAGAGGGTAGGTTGAGAGCTCGAGGTGTAAATCGGCTGGCGGCACTGAGATGCGCGTGCAGAGACCTCTTGCTCGGGACGATTGGACCGGTTCAACATTTGGCTAACGGGTGAAAGGTAGTCGCGTACGGCGTCCGTGATGGTTGTTGTAGGCAACATCGAGTACGGGCGTACGTGACGGGTTGTTCGGGTAACCCTGCAGGTGTAAATCGATTATAATCGTCGTCCCTCGCGGTCAGTGAGTACCACTTGTTCACTGTACCGTGACGTAGAAAGAACAGGCTAGTCACATGATAAAATGTTGCTGATTGAATTATGGACATTGATTGTTAATGATATGCTGTAGTTTAGAGCTAACTAAAGTTCTTTTTCAACTTTGGGCAAAGTACATGAGAGAAATGCGTTTCTTGTTTGATTGCGGCTCTCTCATGTGCCTTAGCGTAAGGTTCTCCATAACCTGCTGCTAAAACTTGAAAGTAAGGTTCTATTAATTAGGCGAGTCCTTTGCAAATGATTTTACCTCATGTACCCATGATCCCTCATGTAGAAGTTCCATGTTTTGGTGAGACGGGTCAGACTTGCTGAGCCTTCGTGCTCACTGCTTGTGTTTGAAGCTTTTGCAGGGTTCTATGAGGAAGGGACTCCCGAAGAGGAGACGGAACCCCAGGAGGGGAACCCCGTGGAGTGGGAGTCGTGCACGCCGCAGAGTTAGTGTGCGTGTGTGCTAGCAAGGACACGTTCAAGGGCTGAACGTGCACTTGATGCTTAGTCTACGCCCGCGAGTGTAGACTGAACTTATTTTGATGTAAACATGTTCATAAACTTGTTTATGTAATAAAATTTTGCTTCCGCTTTGTACCTTTGACGTGTGTTATCCGGTGCTGTGCAACGCAGCACCCCTTTGCGTGATCCTGGCTCAACAAGACCAATGGGGTCGTGTCAGCCGCGTGTCAAACAATCAAGACCTCCCCTTCCTTTGGAGGTGAGCTCCACGCATGCCACATGTTGGCGCCGGTATTTCCTCTCTTCTTTCCTCAGAGACGAGCTCCGAGGTTAACACGTGTCCAACAGTGATGGACCTCCCGGAGATAAGCTCCGGTGGCAACACGTGTCCGATAGAACCGGACCTCTCGGAGGTGAGCTCCGAGATTGACACGTATCCCGTGCGACTGGTCCTCTGATTTCCGTGATGACTGGCTCCGAAGGTGACATGTGTCCTGCAGAAATGCCTTTGCTTCTTCCGCGGAGGAAAGCTCCGAGAGCAACACGTGTCCCCCAGGGCCGGACCTCTCCCCTTTTGCGGAGATGAGTCCCGAACCTGCCATGTAGCTATTTTAGCGGCGGACCTCTCCCCACCTCGCTGGGACGAGCTCCGAACACGCCACGTGGCCAGCGGCCGCGGTAAGTTGTCTTTGGCGCTTTCTGAGAGCTGGATTCGGCTCTTTTTGGCTATCCTTTTGGTATTTTTCTCTGTTCCTACTTTTCTTAAAATGTTTCCTCTTCATAAAACATGAACATATGCTGACACCCGAGATGAGGGTGTCACAAATCTACCCCCCTTAAATTGAATCTCGCCCTCAAGATTCGTTAGTAGTAAATAGATGGGGAAATTCTGCCTTGATATCCTCTTCACGCTCCCATGTGGCTTCAGCTTCGGTGTGATGGCTCCATTGTACCTTGCACCATCGAATCATCTTGTTCGGGGTGACCCTTTCCTTTACGTCCAAGATTCGGACAGGGTGTTCCGCATAAGTCAGGTCTTTTTGAAGTTCAATCTCTCCCATTTACACTTGTTCCTCTGGTACTCTCAAGCACTTCTTGAGCTGGGATACATGGAACACGTCATGTACGTCGGAGAGGTGGGTTGGGAGCTCTAGTTGGTAGGCTACTTCTCCTCGCTTGTCCAAAATCTTAAATGGTCCGATGAGGTGCTAGCTTGCCTTTGACGTTGAAACGTCGTTGGCCTCGGATAGGCGATACCTTAAGGTATACGAAGTCCCCTACTTCGAAAGTCAACTTCCTTCGCCTATTATCCGCATAGCCTTTGTGTCGTGACTGAGCAGCCTTTAAGTTCTCCCGTACCGTTTGGACTTGTTTTTCAGCTTCTTGTAGTACTTCGGGTCCAAACACCTGGTTCTCTCTGATCTCGTTCTAGAACGGTGGTGTTCTATACCGTCTACCATATAATGCTTCGAAAGGCGACATCTTCAAGCTAGCTTGATAGCTGTTGTTATAGGAGAACTCGGCATACGGTAAACTCCTATCCCAACTACGCCCACGTTTCAAGGCGCAAGCTCTCAACATGTCCTCCAGAATTTGGTTTGTCCTTTCGGTTTGCCCATCAGTTTGTTGGTGATAGGCGGAGCTAAAATCTAGTCGTGTACCCATGGCTTTCTGCAGCTTCCTCCAGAACATAGAGGTAAACTGAGAACCTCGATCTGAGACTATCCTCTTCGGGACTCCATGACGGCACACGATCTGTTCCATGTACAACTCGGCTAATTGTGCAACGTTGTAACTGGCCTTTACTGGGAGAAAATGGGCGTTTTTCATCAACCGGTCCACGATAACCCAGATGGAGTCATAACCCGACTGGGTTCGTGGCAATCCGACGATGAAATCCATACTGATGTCCTCCCACTTCCATTCGGGTATCTTCAAGGGTTGCAACAATCCAGCGGGTTTTTGATGTCCGGCCTTCACCCATTGGCATGTGTCGCATAGGGCAACGTATTCGGATATATCCCTTTTCATACCATCCCACCAATAACAAGTTTTCATGTCTTTGTACATTTTGGTGCTTCCGGGATGTATGGAATAGGGTGAATCATGTGCCTCCTTCAATACCATGTTGCGGAGGTGTCTTATGTTCGGCACACAAATCCTTTTTCCTAGCCAAAGCGTACCCTTTTCATCCTCCTTGAAATCCATCTCTATTCCTTGTCGGATTCTTTCCTTGATCTCCTCATCCGTTGCTTGGCCCTCTCTTATTTCTTGCTCCAATGAGGAGTGGATCTCCATTATTTCCATGTTATTCAAGAATCCGAGGTGTAACCGTTCGAACTCCTTACGTAGCTCGGGTGGTAGCTCCCGAACCGCGAGTTGGTGACATGCTCCCTTTCGGCTCAATGCATCAGCTACTACATTGGCCTTCCGGGGTTGTAGTTGATTCCCACATCATAATCCTTGATGAGTTCCAACCATCGATGTTGCCTCAAATTCAAGTCCGTTTGTGTAAATATGTACTTGAGGCTCTTATGATCCGTATAGATCTCACATCGATGACCAATTATATAATGTCTCCAAATCTTCAATGCATGCACTACTGCTGCTAGCTCCATGTCATGCGTAGGATAATTAAGCTCGTGCTTCTTTAATTGCCGTGAGGCATAGGCTACCACTTGTCCTTCCTGCATGAGCACACATCCGAGCCCCTGTCTGGATGCGTCACAATGTCAAAGCTCTTGCTTACGTCTGGCAATACCAGAACTGGTGTTGTGGTTAGCCTTTTCTTGAGTTCCTCAAAACTTTCTTGGCAGGCTGGTGTCCATTGAAAGACCTTTCCCTTCATTAGCAACTCCGTCATAGGTTTTGCTGTTTTAGAGAAGTCTTTAATGAAGTGTCGATAGTATCCAGCCATCCCAAGAAAACTCCGAATATCCTTCACGCTCTGCGGTTGGTCCCACTTCAGAACATCTCTCACTTTTCCGGGATCAACCGATACCCCTTCCTTGGAGATAATGTGGCCTAGGAAAGATATTTCCTTTAGCCAAAATTGACACTTGTTAAGCTTGGCATACAATTGATGCTCTCGCAATTTCTGCAAGGTCAATTTCAAATGTTCTTCATGCTCCTCCCCACTTTTTGAATACACCATAATGTTGTTGATGAAAACCACGACGAATTTATCCAGGTACTCCATGAAAACCTTGTTCATAAGGTACATGAAGTATGCGGGTGCGTTTGTCAACCCAAAAGACATAACGGTATATTCATACGAACCATACCGTGTTCGAAAAGCTGTCTTGGGTATATCGGAGGGCTTAATCCTCAGGTGGAAGTATCCCAACCGAAGATCAATCTTGGAGAACACTCGGGCTCCCTTCATTTGGTCGAATAGGTCCTCTATACGGGGCAGAGGGTATTTGTTCTTGATTGTTACCTCGTTGAGTGACCTATAATCTACGCACATCCTTTGGGTTCCATCTTTCTTGTCTACGAAGAGCACCAGAGCTCCCCATGGTGATGAGCTTGGACGGATAAAACCCTTCTCCAACTGCTCTTGAATTTCCTTCTTGAGTTCAACTAGCTCGTTGACGGGCATCCTATAGGGTCTCTTGGCTATGGGTGCAGTTCCGGGTACAAAATCTATGGCAAACTCAATGTCCCGGTCAGGTGGGATACCTGGAAGCTCTTCCGGGAATACGTCCGAAAATTCCTGAACCACTGGAATGCTGTCTATTGTTGTTCCTTCGACATGGTTCAAATACGCCCGTTCGGTTGTTTGCTGGGCTGACTCAAACTCGACACGAATACCGTGCTCGTTTGTCAACTGCACGCTCCTTTCAGCACATTGGATTACTCCGTTGTGCTTGCTTAACCAATCCATCCCGAGTATGATGTCAATCCCTTGGGAGTCCAAGACAATAAGGTTGGCAAGGAAGTCTACCCACCTTATTTTAAGGCTTACTTTAGGACATACTATATTAGTCCTCATTTCTCCTCCGGGAGAATTAACTAACATAGCACATTCTAAGTGGGATACGGGTAGATGATGTTTGGCAACATATTTGGATGATATGAAGGAATGTGATGCTCCAGAATCAAATAAAATAGCGGCTGGGTTGGAGTTGGCAAGGAACATACCAATTGCGACGTCCTCGGCCTGTTGTGCCTCCTCGGCAGTGACATGGTTCACGTGGCCACGAGCATAGTTCTGTTGTCCATGGTTTCCTTGATTGTTCCCTCCATTCGGTCGCTGGTTCTGCTTGGGCACGTTACCTTGCTGTCCAGGGCCTCTCCTCGGGCACTGGTTTGCGAAGTGTCCTATCTCCCCGCATGCAAAGCATGCCCTGTTGCCTGCGGCAGCAGGTACGTTGGGGCGGGGGTTTTGAACAGGGGCGCCATTGCTAGGTCGGGGCGCAGGAGACATGGGCACACAAGGTGCCGGTGCAACGAATTGTTGCTGTGGTGGCTGACCAGGGCGGTATGCAGGAGTGGTCGATCTATACTGCGGTGCAGAGGGCATGTACCGAGGTCGTACGTTGCTCCCTTGGGGCTGGTATGGCATCTTCCTCTTGCACTCTCGCTCGATCTCTCTGATCTTGTTTTCAACCACTATGGCCTTGTCAACCAGCTTATGGAAGCTTACGTAGTCATTGTTGAGGAGCTGAACCTGGATCTCATTGTTCAACCCTCTCATGAACAGGTACTGGTTCCTTTGGTATGAGTTGACATCTTCGGGCGCATACCGGGACAGTTGTATGAACTTGTTGAGATACTCATTCACACTTTTCTATCCTTGGTGGAGACCTTCGAACTCCTGCCTTTTGAGCATCATTACACCAGCAGGGATGTAGTGAGAGCGGAAACTTTCCTTGAACTCAGTCCAAGTGATTGTCTCCGGGTTGGCATGAGCATTGCTCAGGGCATCCCACCAGTCAGCAGCGGCTCCCATAAGTTGGTGCGACGCGAAGAGAACCTTCTCTCGGTCATTGCACTGAATAATGGCAAGATTTTTCTCCATGGATTTTAACCAATCATCGGCCTCCATGGGATCACTAGCTTGAGCAAAGGTGGGTGGTCGAGTCCTCATGAACTCTCCCAACCTGTTATGAGCCGGCGGTGGTGGTGGCGGTGGTGCCGGAACAGGGTTTTGGTTGGCCTGCAACTGACCCAAAGTTTGGATCATGGTTTGCATAAGCTGGTTTTGCATGGCCATCACCCTTTCCAGATGGTTTTCGCCAGCTCCCGGGTTAGAAGGAACTTCATCATGGTCATCCTCCTGGACGTTCCTTCGGCCGGCGTTTCCTCTCACCATCTGTGAGAGAGATCGAAATAGAATAGAATGTTAGAAGGTTAGGTAGATTCCCTCAACTATATGCATCAAGGTGAGTTGGACAATGTATATATTAGCCCATATGAGGATGTGAGCAAGTGCCGAGACATCTGACACCTCTTTCTACTTACGTGTGGATATGGACAACGTTTTGAGACGTCCCACAACTCACACTATGCACACAATCACAAATAATCATCACGAGGGCTCACACAACTCCTATTCAAGGATGGTTCCCTATGCCAAGGTGGGTTAAAGCCAATCTCAGTGTCCTAGGATGCTTGGCTTAGCTACCAATCTGTGTCAAATCTAACTAAAGGTGTAACCCTTTGTTAACCCGTGGTTCTAATGCCAATCTAAGGTTCCTATCTAGGCGTGTAACCTACTGTCAACCCGTGGCTCTGATACCAATTTGTGACGCCCTCAATTCTGTGGAAAACCACGGAACCGAGAACTAATTCATATGTGTGCCCAGGATGTTTATCACACATATACATATGTTCCACAAACTGAATTCAGAATATATAACCACAAATAACAGAGTTTATTACAATGTCTCATGAGTCTTGGACTCATGCTTACAGCGGAAGTCTTATTTCTAATGCGGAAGCAATTTAACTAGTGCGGAAGCAGATCTAAGCAGAAGTGGCTCCATCCCTATACCCTCCACAGGCAAGGTTGAGAACAGATCACACGCCTTAATGCTCTACTTGGTCTTCATAGTAGGCTTCTCCTGCTGCTGATGATGAAATAATAATGCAAGTTTGAGTACAATGATGTACTCAGCAAGTGCAAAAAAACACATGATATGCAGCTCATAACAAGGTAGACATAAAAAGGCTTATTTGCAGGAAAGCAAATTTATAAAATCATGATAAAACAGAAACTTAACTTTAAATGAATGTAATCCCAACATGAATTAAATTACCAACATACCTTCATCCCTTTCCATGTTCCATCATTAACCAACCTTTATTCACACTCACGAATACCTCCTCGTATTTGCTACCATCTCACGAATACCTTCCCGTATTCGCTACCATCCCATCTCATAAAAACAACTCCTTCTCGCACCGAGACCAATCATATGTCACGACTCAACAGTCATGCAACCATCTCATCACCCGGACTCAACAGTCCCAACAACCAAACCATAAACAAACTCATTAACCATAACCAAGAACCTTCCCAATAACCATCCCAACTAATCATGGCAGTTTAGCCAGGTGCTTGTGTCCGTAAGCTCGGCTATCATGATAGTTTTAATAACTCTGCAGAGTTTGCACCTCTTTACCCACAAGTTTGTGATTTCATCACCCGTCGGCGACTGCAGAACCTCCATTATACCAGTACACAACCGTCGGTGTATGGTCAAGAGATCACAAAATAGCCTTTACAAAGGGGTTACTAGATGTATGGACTCACTAAGGTTTCACCGGCAGGCTAGAATATCCAGTTCTCCCACCCACGGGCCCCCTCTTGTGCCATGCAGTTCCCAGGGCAGTCCTCACTCAACCCCCATTCCCCGCGCCTTCCACAGTCCATAACACTCTAGCAACTCTCCTAATTACTCAGCTAAGCCGCACCCATATTTGGCCTTGTGGTGGCACTGTTATCCTGGCATGTGCATGCATGAAACCGGTCCTTACATCTATGGCAAGTACACCACCGTATTATGCTACCTCATTCACAAACCCAGTCTTGCCTAGATATCCCTCTTATCCATGTTCATTTAACATCATCAGTTTCTCATTATCATTACGAGTGCAGTTAGCTGGACACATCTATCTCGCTTCCCAATCCCATATACTCAGCGAAGCATAAAGCAAAAACCATACCCGACTCATAAACTTCCCTAGCGACAAGGGTGGTTTAACCAAAGCTAATAAACTCCTATAAAAGGGTTTCCCATCATGTTTGACTCAGTACCACACCTTTTTGCAAAACAAAACAGTTTCACCCAAAACATAGGATCAATATGGTCAAGGAGCACTTGCCTTGTTCTTGTAGTTCTGAGGGTTCTTGGATCTCAAAACCTTGTTGCTGCAATTCATCGTAGACAGCTCCCCGAGCTTGTTCTGCTAGGTAGAATTGCATTCATACAAGATTCACAGCAATCATTATCATGCACAAACCTTAAACTAGATGCGAGGATGAATATGCATGTTATCTTATGATTAGCTTTTATTAGATTGGTTCGCATGTGTTCTTGTATGGCTTGCATGGACATAGGTGTTCGGATCAAAGGTGGATGTGGCGATGATCTTGTCTTTAGGTCATCTTGATCATCAAGTGATCTATCCACGAGAAGGCTTCTGGAAGGAATCAAAGAACAGATGCAAAGAGAATACAATGATGTCGTAAGGTGGTGTCGGAGTCCTACCTTACGTCCTTCTTGGTTTTCGAGGTCCTCCTCAGACCGTTCGGTTCTCCTCCGATGATCTCCCTTGTTGCGTTTTGGCGATGGTTTACTCGGCGAGTTAGGGCTAGGGCTCTAAGTCGTCGGCTCAGGAGTTGGAAAAGAAGTTTGTGATTTCGGCCAGGGGTTCTGGGTTCTATTTATAATCGGGAAGAGAAGAGTTCTAATCTGATTGTATCCCGAATAAGAGTCTTATTCAGATCGTCGTAGGATCCTATCATCTTATCTTTAGTTGATTTGGTGCGGTAACGTTGTGGAATTCAGGTCAGTTTCCTTTACGTACCGGTATTCTTACGCGTAACAGCCGCTCCAGAACTCGTTACCTCCGCGGTGATGAGCTCCGGAAGCTCCACGTGTCCTCCGGGGCCTGGTATCTCCTTCTCCGCAGAGATGAGCTCCAGTTGTGCCGCATGTCAAACGATCGAGACCTCCCCCTCCTTTGGAGGTGAGCTCCGCGCACGCCACGTGTTGGCGCCGGTCTTTCCTCTCTTCTTTCCTCAGAGACGAGTTCCGAGGTTAACACGTGTCCAACAGTGATGGACCTCCCGGAGATAAGCTCCGGTGGCGACACGTGTCCTATAGAACCGGACCTCTCAGAGGTGAGCTCCGAGATCGACACGTATCCCGTGCGACTGGTCCTCTGATTTCCGTGATGACTGGCTCCGAAGGTGACATGTGTCCTGCGGAAATGCCTTTGCTTCTTCTGTAGAGGAAAGCTCCGAGAGCAACACGTGTCCCCCAGGGTCGGACCTCTCCCCTTTTGCGGAGGTGAGTCCCAAACCTGCCACGTAGCTATTTTAGCGGCGGACCTCTCCCCACCTCGTAGGAACGAGCTACGAACACGCCACGTGGCCAGCGGCCGCGGTAAGTTGTCTTCGGCGCTTTCTGAGAGCTGGATTCGGCTCTTTTTGGCTATCCTTTTGGTATTTTTCTCTGTTCCTACTTTTCTTAAAATGTTTCCTCTTCATAAAACATGAACATATGCTGACACCCGAGATGAGGGTGTCACATTTCCCCTCTAATCACTCTTTTGATAGAGGTTACTTGCTCTTCACAATGTTTCCTAAGATATCCATAACAAAAACTGTGGTGTTGTGAGGTGAAGAAAAGTTTTTGCATGTCCCTTTTGTTGGGCTTTTACAAGTCCCCCGCAAAACAAAGGCAAGCCCCGGTTTGTATCAGAACTTACAAGTTTTTATTTGTATTCACTTTATACGTCTAGCATTTTATTTGTTGCCTTAAGTCTAGATGGTATGACACCCCAAATGCATGACCCAGAAAACCCGGGAGTATAAGGTAGAGTAGTTTATGAATTGCTTATAATTGCTGATCTCAAATTAACAAAAGTTGATTAAAAGAAGCAAAACTCGAGTGGGCAGTTTCCTACTCGTGAAACGGGGTTAAGGGGGATCAATCGGAAGAGTTGGAAATTGATCCTCATAGTTGGGAATGGAGACCGGGCAGTGGATGGAAGGATCAAGGACGTGGTCCTGTGAACCTAGTCTATGTTTGAGTCGATTAAGGCCCGTTCTCGTGTGCGGCCCTGTGAGACAAGTTTGAGATGTGTACCGGATGCATACTGGCTATATGGGTCCCAGGAAACCGATGTAACATGTTAACCTGGGTGTCGAGGCATACCTCACCGTCTGATGTCGATGCTGAAAGGATAGAGAAGTCGGCTCTACGAGGGTTTGCCGTAGAGAAACTTAATCCGAGTCGGTGGGACCGGTTCGACATTTGGGTGTCGTGTGAAAGGTTGCCACGTACGACGTCAGTGATGGTTGCTGTGTGCAACGTCGTGTACGGGCGTACTTGTCATGTCAGCCGGGCGTTTTTTATTGCAATCACCGTCGCTCGCGGTAGTGAGCATACTTGTACACTGAGTCATGACGTAGTAATAAACTGGGAAACATTTAATATGCTTCGTGAGTAATCCTCATAATGGAGATGAGGAACAATCAACACATCACTAAATTTAATTTCCACCTTGGGCTAGTGGCGTCGAGGCAAAGCATTTCTTGTTTGATTGTGGAGCCTCGACGTTGATGGTGCAAGGTCTGTATGAGTCTAGAATAGCTCACTAAAGTTACTTTCACCTCGGGCAACCGACATCAAGATAAAGCGTTTCTTGTTTGATTGTAGAGTCTTGATGTAAATTGCGCGAGGGCTATAAAAGCTGCTTAAAACTGAAAGCAAGGACTCTCATTTAGCTCAAGTTCATCTTTTGTGCAAACTGCTATATTCAGCCCTCTATTTCCATCATGTAGAGTTTCATGACTAGGGTGACGGGTCAGTCTTGCTGAGCTTCGTTCTCACGGATACTGCATAAGTTGTTTTGCAGGTAATAACTGTGCGCTGCTAAGTACAGGTGTCTGATGAGACCCGGAGCTCTCCGAGTGGTGAACTCATTACAACCCTGCCACTGCTACTGTAATAGTGTTGCTAGTGAGAAGGGTCCACGGGCTGGACACCTTCTCGGTTGCTTAGCATAGGTATGAGACGTGAGCTGTAATAGTCTTCCGCTGTAGATTATTTTGAGAAGTATTTGTAAAATCAACACTTTGTAAGCTTCTGCTTGTTTTATGTAATATGACGCTTTATTATGTGTGCTGTTGGGTACCGCATCGCACGGCACCACCCAATGTGATTCCCGGGCGAGGTACCCCGTCCCCGTGAGTGAACCGGGACGACGGGCCCTCACAATGTTTTGCGGTTGGTTTCACTTCAGAACATCTCCCACTTTTCTGAGATCATCCGATACTCCTTCCTCGGAGATAATGTGGCCTAGGAACGATATCTCCTTTAGCCAGAATTGGCACTTGTTAAGATTGGCATACAATTGATGCTCACGCATTTTCTGCAAGGTCAATCTCAAATGTTCATGCTCCTCCTCACTTTTTGAATACACCATAATGTCGTCGATAAAAACCATGACGAACTTATCCAAGTACTCCATGAAAACCTTTTTTATAAGGTACATGAAGTATGCGGGTGCATTTGTTAACCCAAAATACATGACGGTATACTCATACGAACCATACCGTGTTCGAAAGGCAGTCTTGGGTATATCGTAGGGCTTAATTTTCAGCTGGATGTATCCCGACCGAAGATCAATCTTGGAGAACACTCGGGCTCCTTTCATTTGGTCAAATAGGTCTTCTATACGGGGCAGAGGGTATATGTTCTTGATTGTCACCTTGTTGAGAGACCTATAGTCCACGCACATCCTTTGGGTCCCATCCTTCTTGTCTACGAAGAGCACGGGGGCTCCCCATGGTGACGAGCTAAGACGTATAAAACCCTTCTCCATCTGCTCCTAAATTTGCTTCTTGAGTTCCACTAGTTCATTGGTGGGCATCCTATAGGGTCTCTTTGCTATGGGTGCAGTTCCAGGTACCAAATCAATGGCAAACTCAATGTCCCGGTCAGGTGGCATACCTGGAAGCTCTTCTGGAAACACGTCCGAGAATTCCTGAACACATGGAATGTTGTCCAACGTTCCTCCTTCGACGTGGTTCAAATTTGCCTTATTGGTTGTTTGTTGGGCTGACTTAAATTCGATACGAATACCGTGTTCGTTTGTCAACAGCACGCTCCTCTCAGCACACTGGATTACTCCGTTGTGCTTGCTTAACCAATCCATCCCGAGTATTATGTCAATCCCTTGGGAATCCAAGACAATGAGGTTGGCAAGGAAGTCTACCCCCCTTATTTTAAGGCTTACTTTCGGACATACTATATTAGTCCTCATCTCTCCACCGGGAGAATTAACTAACATAGCACATTTTAAGTGTGATATGGGTAGATTATGCTTGGCAACATACTTAGATGATATGAAGAAATGTGATGCTCCAGAATCAAATAAAATGGTGGCTAGGTTGGAATTGGCAAGGAACATACCAATTACGACGTCCTCAGCCTGTTGTGCTAACTCGGCAGAGACATGGTTCACGTTGCCGCGAGCATGGTACTGCTGTCCACGGTTTCCTTGATTGTCCCCACCGTTTGGTCGTGGGTTCTTCTTGGGCGCATTGCCTTGCTATCCAGGACTTCTCCTCGGGCACTGGCTCGCGAAGTGTCCTGTTTCCCCGCATGCAAAGCATGCCCTGTTGCCCACGGCAGCAGGTACGTTGGGGCGGGGGTTTTGAACAGGAGTGCCCATGTTGGGTCGAGGCACAGGAGGCAAAGGCACACGAGGTGCTTGTGCAACGGGTCGTTGCTGTGGTGGCTGACTAGGGCGGTATGCAGGAGCGGTTGATCCATACTGTGGTGCAGCTGGGGGCATGTACCGAGGTCGTACGTTGCTTCCTTGGGGATGGTATGGCATCTTCCTCTTGCACTCTCGCTCGATCTCTCGGATCTTGCTTTCAACCACTATAGCCTTGTCAACCAGCTTCTAGAAGCTCGCGTAGTCATTGTTGAGGAGCTGAACCTGGATCTCATTGTTCAACCCTCTCATGAACAGGTACTGCTTCCGTTGGTCCGAGTTGACATCTTCGGGGGCGTACCAGGACAGTTGCGTGAACTTGTTGAGATACTCATTCACGCTTCTCTGTCCTTGGTGGAGACCTTCGAACTCCTGTCTCTTGAGCATCATTACACCATCAGGGATGTAATGAGAGCGGAAACTCTCCTAGAACTCAGTCCAAGTGATCGTCTCCGGGTCGACATGAGCGTTGCATAGGACATCCCACCAGTCAGCGGCAGCTCCCATTAGTTGGTGCAATGCAAAAATAACCTTCTCTCGGTCATTGCACTGCACTATGGCAAGCTTCTTCTCCATGGATTTCAACCAGTCGTCGGCTTCCATGGGGTCGTTAGCTTGAGCAAAGGTGGGTGGTCGAGTCCTCATGAACTCTCCCAGTCTGTTATGAGCCGGCGGTGGTGGCGGCGGTGGTGCCGGTGGTGCCGGAACGGGGTTGTTGTTGTTGGCCTACAACTGACCCAAAGTTTGGATCATGGTTTGCATAAGTTGATTCTGCATGGCCATCAACCATTCCAGGTTGTTCTCACCAGCTCCAGGGTTAACAGGAACTTCGTCGTGGCTATCCTCTTGGTTTCCACGGACGTTCCTTCCTTGGCGGCCGGAGTTTCCTCTAACCATCTGTGAGAGAGAACGAAATAGAATAGAGGTTAGAAGATTAGATGGATCCCCCTATCTATATGCATCAAGGTGGATCGGACTATACATATTAGCCCACATGAGGATGTGAACAAGTGCCGAGGCATCTCACACCTCCTTTCTACTTATGTGTGGATGCGGACAACGCTTGAGATGTCCCACAACTCACACCAATCACAACAATCATCACAAGGGCTCACACGACTCCTATTGAAGGCTTTTATTCAATGGAGGTCCTATATGGCTTAGGGTGATGCCAATCTGTGATCCAACTATGGCTTCTCCTAGGCGTGTATCCTATATCAAGGTAGTTCCAATGCCAATCTATGCATCCTAGGTTTGCATCCTATGGTCAGCGTGTGGCTCAGCTACCAATCTGTGATCATCCTAGGTTGTGTGATCTACGTTCAACCCGTGGCAGGTTGATACCAATCTGTGCCTGATACCAACTTGTGACTTCTATCTAAGCGTGTAACCTACCGTCAACCCGTGGCTCTGATACCAATCTGTGACGCCCTCAATTCTGTGGAAAACCACGGAACCGAGAACTGATGCATATGTGTGCCCAGGATGTTCATCACACATACACATATGTTTCACAAACTGAATTCAGAATATATATTACCACGAATAACAGGGTTTTATTACAATGTCTCGTGAGTCTTGGACTCATGCTAACAGCGGAAGTCTTAATCTAACAGCGGAAGTCTTCTAACTAATGCGGAAGCAATCTAAGCAGCAGCTCCATCTCTACTCCATTCCCCACAGGCAAGGTTGGGGACAGATTACACGCCTAATGCTCCACTTGATCTTCATAGTAATCTTCTCCTGTTGCTGATGATGAAATAATAATGCAAGTTTGAGTACAATGATGTACTTAGCAAGTGCGGGAAAATATGATATGTAGCTCACAACAAGGTAGGTATAAAAAGGCTCATTTGCAGAAAAGCAAAGTTATTTATCAAAACCATGATAAAACAGCAACTTGACTTTAAGTGAACGAATCCCAACATGTATTAAAATACCAATCATACCTCCATTATGTTCATCACTTTCCATGTCCCGACCAGACATTAACTAACCTCATTCTTGCTCACGAATACCTTCTCGTATACGCTACCATCTCACGAATACCATCTCGTATTTGCTACCATTTCATTTCATAAACAATTCCGTCTCACACCGAGACCAATCTCGTTGCCATGACTCAACAGTCATGCAACCAATCTTATCACCCGGACTCAACAGTCCCGAAAACAAACAAAAATAAAAAATAACCAAAACCTTCCAAAACCATCCCAAAATAACCATCCAACTAATCATGGAAGTTGGCCAAGCGCTCGTGACCGTAAGCTCAGCTATCATGATAGTTTTAGACTCTGCAGAGTTTGCACCTCTTTACCCACAAGTTTGTGATTTCGTCACCCGTCGGCGACTGCAGAACCTCCATTATACCAGTACACAACCGTCGGTGTATGGCCAAGAGATCACAAAATAGCTTTTACAAAGGGGCTACTAGATGTACGGACTCACTAAGGTTTCACCGGCAGGCTAGAATCTCCAATTCTCCCACCCACGGGCCCCCTCTTGTGCCATGCAGTTCCCAGGGCAGTCCTCACTCGACTCCCATTCCCCGCGCCTTCCACGGTCCATAACAATCTAGCAACTTACCTAATTACTCAGCTAAGCCGCACCCATACTTGGCCTTGTGGTGGCACTGTTATCCTGGCATGTGCTCGCATGAACCGGTCCTTAGATCTACGGCAAGTAAACCACCATCTCATTCTACCTCATTCACAAACACAGGCTTGCCTAGATCTCCCTCCGATCCATGTTCATTAACACCATCAGTTTGTCATTATCATTACGAGTGCAGTTTGCTAGACACATCTATCTCGCTTCCCAATCCCATGGACTCAGCGAAGCATAAAAGCAAAAACCATACCCGACTCATAAACTTCCCTGACGACAAGGGTGGTTTAACCAAAACTAGTAAACTCCTATAAAAGGGTTTCCCATCATGTTTGACTCAGCACACACACCTTTTCGCAAACAAAACAGTTTTTTTTTCCAAAACATAGGATCAATATGGTCAAGGGGCACTTGCCTTGTTCTGGCTGTTCTGGTTGCTCAAAATCTTGTTGTTGTAGCCCGTCGTAGGTAGTTCCCTGAGCTTGTCCTTCTATACATGATCACGCACATACAAGGTCCACAACAATCAATA
Organism: Neostapfia colusana; assembly: GCA_030760725.1. Lineage (NCBI taxonomy): Eukaryota > Viridiplantae > Streptophyta > Magnoliopsida > Poales > Poaceae > Neostapfia > Neostapfia colusana. Next base: position 33,916,533 of record JASWHV010000003.1, read on the forward strand.
TCATGCACAAACTTTAACTAGATGCGATGATGCATATGCATGTTAATCCTATGATGCGGTTTAGCTTGTACGTGTTCTTGTATGGCTTGCATGGGTTTTACGATGAACAGAGTTGTAGAGATAATTGTGGACGTGCCGATGATCTTGATTTTAGATCAACCCGATCAACAAGTGATCTGTCCACGAAAAAGCTTCTGTTCAAAAGGAAATCAAAGAATAGATGCAAAGAAAATGTGATGATATCGTAAGGTGGTATTGGATACCTACCTTACGTTCTTCTTCGTCTCGGGGTCCTTCACCTAGCAAGACAGATCGTTGGGGCTCTCTTCCGGCGATCTCTCTCGACCGTACTCCGGCGAAGGGTTTAATCGGCGAGTAGGGGCTAGGGCTCTAAGTCGTCGGCTCAGAAGGTGGAAAAGAAGTTCGTGGTTTCAGCCAAAGGTTCTGGGTTCTGTTTATAATTGGGAGGAGAAGAGTCCTAATCTGATTGTATTTCGAATAAGAGTCCTATTCAAATTGTCGTTGAATCTTAACAACTTATCTTTAGTTGATTAGGTGCGGTAGCATTGTGGAATTCATGTCCGTTTCCTCCCGTATCGGTATTCCCATGCGTACAGAAGCAAAAACCGCTCCAGAACTCGTTTCCTCCGCAGTGATGGGCTTCGAAAGCTCCACTTGTCCTGCGGGAACCCGGGCTCCCTTTTTCCGCAGAGACGAGCTCCGGTTGTGTCGCGTGTCAAGCGGACGAGACCTCCCTCTTCTTCAGAGGTGAGCTCCGCGTGCGCCATGTGTCTGGTGGGTCGGGACTTCCCCTCTCAACAGAGGCGAGCTCCGCGAACGCCACGTGTCCTAGCTGCTCTAGACTTCCTTTCTCCTCGGAGGCGAGCTCCGAGGTCGACACGTGTCTAATAGTGACGGACCTCCCGGCGGTGAGCTCTGGAGGTGACACGTGTCCGGTAGTGTCGGACCTCCCGGAGGTGAGCTCCGAGAGCGACACGTGTCCCGCGTGGCTGGTCCTCTCTTTTCCGTGGTGACTAGCTCCGCAGTCGACACATGTCCTTTGGGACTGGCCTCGCTCCTTTGCAGAGGCAAGCTCCGGGGGCAACACGTGTCCCACGGGGTCGGACCCCTCCCCCTTTTTGCGGGGATGAGCCCCGAGTCTGCCACGTAGACAATTTAGCGGCGGGAGTTGTCTTCAGCACTCTCTGTGAACTGGATTTGGCTCTTTTTGGCTATCTTTTTGATATTTTCTCTATTTCAGCTTATTTAAAAATGTTGTTCTACATGAATACATGCAGAAACCAAAAATGAGGGTGTCACACTTCTCCGGAGCTCTCCTCAACAGGGAGGAGTGTCGGAGCCCGGATACACGTTGCAGCTACGGACCTCACCTCAGTGGGGAGGCTTGGACCGGAGCCCAAGGCATGTGTCGGCTCCGGAGCTCTCCTCAGCAGGGAGGAGTGTCGGAGCTCAGATACACATGGCAGCTCTGGACGTCACCTCAGCGGGAAGGCTCGGACCGGAGCCTGGAGCACGTGTTAGCTCCGGAGAACCTCCTTAGCAGGAAGGGGTTTCTGACTCTAGAGACACGTGGCAGCTCCAGACCTCACCTCCGCGGGGAGGCTCGGACCGGAGCCCAGGGCACGTGTTGGCTCTGGAACTCAAACGCACGTGGCATCCCTAGGGATGACTTCGGGGCCAAGGACACGTGGCTATGTCGGGGCCCGCCTCAGCAGGGAGGCGGGGCCCGGGCTCTCTTTTACCCTCTACGCGGGGGTACCCGGTCTGCAGGGCACCGACAGTGGCCCCGGGCCCATTTTGGGGAAGGCAACAAGCCCGCGGGTGGGGCCTCCATCTCTCCCGCATGGTGGTTTTGATCTTGCACTTTGGAAACCGAAGTGGTGGGGAGATTTTTGCATAGCGGACGAGTGGTTGTACCTAGGAGACGAAAAGGTTGCACATCCTGGGCGTAGTGGGTGCATTTGCCAGTCGAAGCGGCAGCATGTCGTCGGTGTAGTGGACACGTGCTCGAGGGGTTGTCCCGGGGTATTTACTGTGGCAGCCCTCGGGTCGACCGCTGCAGTTCCACCGCGCCGCTTTTCTCAAGAACCACCGGACGTTCCCGAGAAGTTACCCGCCTGGCCCCCAGTGCCTGACGGGTGGACCTGGGTCCTACCCATCATTGGGGGAGGCAAGTAGCCCGCGGCGTGGTACGGTGGAAACCCAAACGTCGCGCCTGTTGCCCTGCCAGAGGATGCAGATGTAGAAAGGGAAGCCTTCCATAGAAGGACGGTTCCCTTCTGCCTTTTGTAATCTTCGTCTTCCTCCTGTGCGCTCGAAGCCTCCGCTCCCCAGAGTTCACATCCTTTCCTCGCCACCATGTCTTCCGGCCTCCGTTCATCCAGTCTTCGCAGCGATGGCGACATTGCTATTGTGAGGCGCCTGCTCGGCTGGCAGTCAGCCACGTCCGACGGAAAGATCCATCGCGGGAGGGTCCCGCTGACCGACATGCAACCCGGCGAGGTGGTTATCTTCACCTCGTACGTGCTGTCCAGGTTCGCACTCCCGGCGTCGTCCTTCCTCCTCACCCTGCTAGAGGCGTATGGGCTCCATCTCCAGCACCTTACGCCGCACGCGCTCACTCTGGTGGCCGTCTTCGTCCACTTCTGCAAGATGTTCATGTGTGTGCGGCCTTTAGTGCGACACTTCAGGGTGTTTTTCTCCTTGAAGACCTCGGGGAGAAGCACAAGCCACGTGGGGGCTTACTACTTCCAGCACCGAGGGAGGAACTCCACGCCCTACATTGCTCCCTTCACTCTCGAGAAGTGGGAGCACTGGAGGGATGACGGTGATCGCCCAGACGGACGTCCACGACCGCCTTGAGTTGCTGGGTGGCCCACCGATGGCCAAGGTGGCCGTTGGGGATGAGATCCCTGACCTGCAGGACGCCTACACGTCGGTGCTGGAGAGGATAAAGTATCTGGCGGAGGAAGTCCTGCCCTCGCAGATGGTCTTGGCTGACTTCCTGTCCCGTCGAATCGCTCCTCTCCAGCAGCGCATCCGACCTGCCTAGAAGTACACCGGGGAGGGCAACATGACCCGGTTGGCACGTGGAGCGGGGCCATCGTTGGATTAGGAGATGGTGAGGATGATGCTGCTAAAACTCTCCTTCGACCCGATCTCCGACGAATCCATCACCCCACCAGCGAGATGCCAGCCGGTCTACCTCAACCCGCAGGTGAGGTTGAGGCTGCTGAGGGAGCTGCCGACGCTGGACGACATCGATGTCGCAGTGTGACAGATCGGCGATCCCTCAGGGGGCATAGAGATCCCTGAAGCGGGCAGCGCCGGTGGCCAGTCGGGGTCTGCGCCGAACTCACTCCCAAACAGAGGGAGGGAGTCGGCTGGTAGATCCGTCCCTGTGGAGCGCCCTCGCTCACCGGCCAAGGATGCCCCGGAGTCAAGCAGGGCACTGAAGAGGAAGCTGGTCCGTCCCGACGGAAGCTTTGTCTCAGGCCCCCAGGCAGTGGGTTCCCAGGCTTCCCGCGGTCCCGCACCAGGCTCGGCGACTGGCGCCGGCGGCAGCTCTGGAGCTGCTGCTGCCGGAGCAGCCCCGGCGGCCATGGGAAAGGTGACTCGCGCTGCTGTAGCTTCAAGGAGGGCCCCCAACACACCCACAATGCTGAGGCAGTCCTCGGATTCATCCTCGGCTCGGAAGCCGTCGAGGGAAGCCCCGACACAGGGCGCATCTTCGGCATCGAGGCCCTCAGCAGGGGGGCCCTACTGTACCATCTTCGGCGATGAAGACCCCTGAGGTTCCATGGCTCCGAAGCCGATAGATGCGACCTCGACACCGGTGGGGGGGGTGGCTCGAGCCCTCCGCATAAGAAGTTCCGTGCGGGATGGAACTTCTGGACCTCCAGGTATGGCTCAACATTGTAGTACAGGTTGTGTACCAAGCCGCTGGATGGCGGAGTTGACACTTGTTGCTTCTTCTTGCAGTGCTCCCCAACAGAGCACCTCTCCTCCTCCTCCGCAGCAACAGTCCGGGAGCCGGAGCTCCTTCTCTGTCGAAGCTCCAACGCCGGTGGCAGTGCCTGAGCCTGCGCCTGGGGCGGCTCCGGATGTCGGCACCCGGTCCCTCGAGGCCAGCCAACCGGCGGGCGCGGACGCCACTGGTAGCGGTGCGGCTGCTGCTGAGCGGGCTGCGATCCCTCCTCCTCATTCTTTGCAGGTTTCCATGGTGACAACGCCACCGGAGGATGAAGAGACGGAGGGTGTCGAGGCGATACCTCGCCTGCCAATGCCAAAGGCTGTCGCGATCCCCAGGGCCGTGAGAGCTGTCCGCTCTAGCCTGGACCAGATGCAGGACGTGCTCGAGCAGGAGCAGGCCGAGCTGAGGTCATAGCGGGAGCACCTCCGAGACTGCGACGACCTGTTGAAGGTGCGATTCCAGTCTTTCAGGGCGAAGGCTCGGGCTCGGGAGGAGAAGCTCCAGGCTCGGTGTGAGGGCCCGCGTCGGGTGCTGCCGTGCGATGCGGCACCCAACAGCATACGGGTCGAGGAAACACATATTACATAAATGTTTTGCGGAAGCGTATAAAGAGTACTTTACAAATACTTATCTCAAAATAAACTACAGCAGAAGACTATAACTCTCACGACTTATTTCTAACTTAGCAACATAGAAACAGTCTTGCCTGCGGGTGTTTCTTACTAGCAACACGAAGAACAAATCGCAGCAGCGAGGATGCTCATGAGTAACCACTCGGAGGTTTCCGAGTCTCATCGGCAACCATTCTCATAAGCATAGTCAATACCTGCAAAACAACTAGGATAGCATCCGTGAGCATAAAGCTCAGCAAAACTTACCCGTCAAACCTAGTCATGAAACTCTACATGAGGTTATAAACATAAAGTGGGATAGCAAAATTCATAATGAACTCGCCTAAAAGTAAATCCTTACTTTCAGGTATTATTTGCAGAAGTTTAAAAGTAACCTTGGGCACACCACATTGGAAGTCAACAATCAAACAAGAAACACTTTCCCTCGGTGTAATTTGCTCACGGTGGAAATGAATTGAGTTTGCACTAGTCTATTCATAAAACGTAACATCACAAACTAGTATGAACTTCAACCCACAATATTAGTTCTTATCTCAATTGCAAGTTCTTAGTACGTCATGACTGTGAGAACAAGTATGCTCAATCCTTTCCGCGAGCGATGGTGATTCGAATCAATAACACCCGGACTACACGACACGTACGCCCGTACTCGACGTTGCCTACAGCAACCATCACTGACATCGTACGTGGCAGCCTTTCCCCCGTTTCACCCACGTTGAATAGATCCAATCGCCCCATACAGTAGCCACCCTCATGGTGCACCTACCGACATGAGATTTCATGAGAGTGTTACGCACATACTGCACACCGGCCCTCTCGCCTGAGGCGGCCTGAAAAGTCTCAACGCAAGCTTCCCGAGGTACATCAGTTTACTGGGTCCCATATAGCCAGCATGAGTTTGGTACACATCTCAAACTTGCTCAACAGGGCCACATACGGATCGGTCCTGGACTGACATGGACAGTTCTAACGCACCCATGCCCCTATGTCCTGCTGCTCCTACAACCTGCCCGGTCACAACTTCAACTTGCTAACAAATTTATGAACCAATCCCGTATGCCCCTGTTTTCTCCTGATCATTTGAATAGCATCTCACCACTCGACTTCTACCAAACCTTACTTAAGCATGGCAGTTATACACGATGAAAGGACATCTACCGAATACTCCATGGGTTATTTGGTCATGCAAGAGGAGTATCAAAGCACTAGACCTGATGCACATTTCATATCCTAACCAACAAGTGAATACAAAGTAAAAACTTAAAAGCTGTTAAATGCAAAACGGAGCTTGCCTGTTTTGCAGGGATGGAATATATATAAGCAGTTAGTGTTATTGTTCCTTGCTGATAAATTCCATGATCCTCCGGAGTTTGATCCACTTCAATGTATCACTCCTTCGAATCCCCTTCGTTGTGAACCCTACCGAGATGTATATGCACAAGATTTTATAATGCAATGGAAAGAATTAAAGACCGATTTCTTAAGAACAGAGGCTGTGTGGAATGCCAAGAATGGCTTTGTTTGCCTCTGTTGTGCAAATAAACATGAATGAAACTAAATCTGCTCTAGGGGTTTAGTTATACACTAACTAAGTTTCCTAATAAACATATAAGATGAGCTGAAAAGATTTGAATGAAACTGAAGATCAAGAACTCCAATGGCTTCAAAACATTTACAGCATCTTATATACTAACAAGAGATTTAGCTTGCCAAATTGCAGCTAATGTGGAAAGATATTGTGTTCCCCATAATTCCTGCAAGACTCTTATGTATTCCCCCACATACATAAGCATGGAGAACAAGAACAGAGAGATCTAAGGCTCAACTTGAGCTGATAATTTTCATGTGAGTTCCTGGTCACATGAAAGTAATTTAGTACAAAATTCAGGCATTTTACTTCAGTAGCTCCTATAGAATAATTCCTTAAGCATTTCTGTTAAAAAGAATTAATTCTGAAGTACTGTGCATTTTCATGCCCAATTCAGCGAACTAAAATTTCAAGGATGACTCATAGAGCATGCCTGAAATTTCTCATAATTTTTTGAGCTATGAATGTCCTGGAATGGATTTTTACAAATTAGAAACTTTTTTCTGAAAAAGTTTCTGGACCACTTTGAACACAGCAGTTTGTATTTAGAAAATTCCTATACAAATCATCTTCAAATGAGCTGAAAATGTGCTCGAAGGTCAATAATATCCTAAAGAATATTCTGGCAAAATTTGAGGATTTTTGGCTGAACCAAACTCCCTCAATAATTCTTTTTCAGAAAAAATTCAAAGAATTTTCCAGAATTTAATATTGACTTTCATACAAATTGGGGTTCATATTTGGATAGATCATTGCAAAATGAATCCAACCCAATTTGAATCACTCAATTTGGAGGTTCCTACACAAAGATATGATTCACTTGATCCTCCGGAGTCTGATCCAACTTCAATGAATCACTCCTTCGAATCCCCCTTCGTTGTGAATCCTATCGACATGTATATGCACAAGTTTTTATAATGCAATAGAAAGAATTAAAGACTTGATCTATTAAGAACAGAGGCTGTGTGGAAATGCCAAAATTGACTTTGTTGCCCCTGTTGTGCAAAGAAACACAAATGAAACTAAAGCTGCCCTAGGGGTTTAGTTATACACTAACTTCCCTAATGAACATAAGAGATGAACTAGAATGATTTGGACATAACTCAAGATCCTGATCTCCAATGACTTCGAAATTTTTACAGGAAGTCATAAACGACACAGAGACTTAGCTTGCCAAATTCCAGCTGATGTGTAGTAAAATTGTGTTCTCCATAATTCCTACAATTCTCTTATGTATTTTTCCCACATACATAAGCATGGAGAAAAGAACAGGGAGATCTAAGGCTCAACATGGAGAACTTGAACAAGAACAGGGAGATATAAAGCAGGGAGAACAAGAACCTGGTCACATGAAAGTCTTATTATTCAAAATTCAGACCTTTTACTTGAGTAGTTACTCCAGAATAATTTCTTAAGCATTTCTACTAAAAGAAATAATTATGGAGTAATATGCATTTTCATGCCCAATCAAGTAAACCACAGTTTGAAGTATGACTTATGGAGCATGGCTGAATTTTCTCATGATTTTTGGAGCTATGATTTGCCTAGAATGGATTTTACAAGTGGGCAACATTTTCTGAAAATGTTTCTGGACCCTTATGAACACAGCAGTTTGTATGTAGCAACTTTTTACTCAAATCATCTTCAAATGAGCCGAACATTTGCTAGAAGGCCAAAAATATGCTAAAGAATATTCTGGCAAAATTTGAGGATTTTTGGATGAACCAAACTCCCTCAATAATTCTTTTTCAGAAAACTTTCAAAGAATTTTCCAGAATTTAATATTGACTTTCGTACAAATTGGAGTTATATTTGGATAGATATTTTCAAAGTGAATCCAACCCAATTTGAATCACTCAATTTGGAGGTTCCTACACATAGATATGATTTTTCAAAGTTGTGGCAAAATCTGGAATTGTTTTACAACTGAAAATCGACTTGGGCCCACGTTTTAAACCTCAGCCACTCAGATCCAAGCCACAACGGGGCTACACGGTCCAGCGCGCGCAGCCACACGTGATCCGAGCCACAGTCGATCAAATATTTAAATTTCCAGTCACTGACTTTTGAGGCCCGGCTCCTCCTACCTCCCGCTTCTTTCCCGCGCCCGCGCGCTCCCCCTTGCCGGCCCGCATCCGAAGCTCGCCAGCCTGACGCTTCCGTCCATCTCCCGGCCGGATACTCGCCGCCTGTGAGTTTGGGAAGTCAGAGAACATGATGGTGGGGCTAGCTCGAGCTGCCGGTGGCCGGAACCTAGTCGGCGACGTGCGGCAGCTACGGGAGTACTTCAGCGCCGTCGGCCGAGGGTTCTAGCCCGTCAAAAGCTCGACCAAACCGCTCTACAGAACCCTGGGAGATTTGTGAAGATCGAAAAGGCCTCAACATGGCTCTGGAACGGCTGCAAATGGTTTGTCACCGTGCGCCCGATCTGTTCTGTCGAAGAAGCGCTCGGAAAACAGCAAAATACGCCGCTCCGAGTTAATTTCAAGCCATGGTTGCTAAAAGGAAAATGATCGCCGGCTAGTCCGGCTCATGTGTGCAAGATTTGATGAGCTAACAGCAATTAACGAGTGAGAAATTGAAGTTCCCGTGCCAGTTACTCGGTTTGCACCCGCCGGAGCTAAAACTTCGAATTCGCCGGCAATGATCAGCGGCTTGCTCCAAGTTTTGGAGGAGAGTTAGCACCGAGGTAGGGCGCTCCCGTGGCCATACTTGCTTGGGCATGAAAGCTACTGTGGTGGGCTGTCCACGTGCATCCGATCGCTGGCTTGAGTTAGGTCACTGCGGATGAAGGCATTCTAGTGGAAGGGAAGCCTGATCTCGGCTGTTTTGGCGTTGAGGAAGTGGGCAATAGGTCCGCAGTGCTGTATAGCAGCTCGTAGGTTGGTTGCACGCTCGGTTTCACGAATTACTGGTTGATTCCGAGGGTGCGGCAGCGAGGTAGCTCTGTTCGGTGTGTGTGGTGAGCGAGGAGAAAGCAAAGCACGATTGGCTCGGCTGTGGAGGAGTAGATCATGCCGAGAGCTAATGAAGCAGCCACACTGGTTGCCAGCGATGCGGAGAGGAGCAGGAGGGGGCTCGGCAGCCGCTCTCTCTGTGGCGCACGGTGAGCCCTCGGGTTATTCAAGGGTAAAGACAGAGAAAGGTGACTTTGGGTGCAAGTCATTGTGTACCAATGACATGTGGGTCCCCAACTTTCCTCCTCTCCAAAAAGATCTCCTCATGTCAATCTATTCCATTCACAAGTTCTTAAGTTTGAAAAGTGGGCTAGCATTTGAATTCGGTTTGAATTTCCAAATGCTCATATTCACTTCCTTTTTAGCCCATCCCAAAGTCAAAAGTTTGCCACCCTAAGTTTTTCCTAAAACTCAAAAGTGTAGGGCTGCATGTGTACTCAAAAGTTTGGCCACAATTTGTGGAGAACTTTGAATTTGAAAAGCTGATTTTAAACTTCCATGCAAATAAATGTTTAAGCCATATTGGTTCAACACATTCAAATGAACATGTGAGCCTCTTTTTGGATGAAAATCCATGAACAACTTTGTGTGTAGAAAAGTTTTTGCAAGTCCCAATCTTCATGAATTTGCCACACATAACAATCAAATTTCTGTTTAGTTCGTATACACTTTTGGGACTTTTAAACTCGGGAGGAGGTGCTGGAGGAGAAAGAGGCCGTCGTCGCCAACCTCCACAAGAATGCGGTGAAGCTCCTAGCTGAGGCCAAGAATCTCCATGCCTCCGCCGATGCACGTCTTGCGGGCCTGACAGAGCTCCAGGAGACGCTCCTTCATCGGGAGAAGGAGGCAGAGGCGAGGGAGACAGAGCTCTCCGACCGTCTGGATGCCCATGAGGAGCAGAAGGGGCGCCTGAAGGAGCGGTTTTGGGCGTCCACGACCGGGAGCTCGCCGCTGCGTCCAGGAAGTCTGACCTGAATGAGCGGACCGCATGGCTGGCCACCAAGGAGCAGGTCCTGGTCGCTCTGGAGCATGATCTGTCCACCCGGGAATAGGAGCTGGTGAGGAGGAGTTTGGCAGGGGAGCTGGCTTCTTCTGCCAAGGTGGTCGAAGATCTCTGTCTTCTTGTGCCACTGAGGCAAAGAAGGTCTGAGACTTCCTCGGCCGAGCGGAGGTGGCTCTGGGACCCTTCGGCTTTGGCCCCTTGCGCCCCGGAGGGCCGATCTAGGAGGTGAGACAGGTGCTCCCTGCCCTGGACTCAGTCGGGAAGAAGCTCCTTGCGCTAGAGAACGTCGTGGGGGAGCAGCTGGAGGTCGAATGAAAGGCTCTGGACCAGATGGTGGCAGGGCATGTGCTCGCCTGTCTTTGGAGCTGCGACCCTAGCATCTCCCTGGAACCTGTGGTACAGGGCCACAGCGTAGAGTTGTCGGGAGCGGCGAAGTCTTCCATGGAGGAGGTCCATTGACTTGTCACTGCTAGGTTCCAGCGGATAGCTCCTTGGTCTCCCGCTCGCCTTGAATCCTCGTATGTATTCCAGAGCTCTGTTGTTAATAAAGATTTGTTTCAAGTCTTACGTTGTCTTGAGTTGTCGATGTAGACTTCAGACCCTTGGCAGCGGAAAGGTCCGGAATGACTTAGCCGACATGGATATCTCTTTGCCAATGTTCCGATCTTGCACTACAGGAAAAACAATCATAGACGACGGCCAAATTTATTGACGACGGGGCCATCGTCTTTAATGTTATTGACGACGGCTTTATATAGCCGTCGTCAATAACTTAGTTATTGACGACGGCTAGATGAGAATCATCGTCAATAAATTATTGACGATAGTGGCCGACGTCTTTAACTAAATTCGGGCCCACCCGAGGAGTTATTGATGATGGTAACCTAGTACCGTCGTCAACAAGTCCTTATTGACGAAAGTTTCCTAGCACCGTCGTCAATAACGGGGTACATAACCCATGCGCGAGCCGGGAGGCGGCCAGTGCCGCCTCCCGACTCGCACCAGTCGCCGCCGCCCGTCCCCGCCACCACCGCCACCCGTCTCCGGCCGAGGTAAGTCCCCTCCCCCTCCCCTCCGGCCTCTCCCCAGCTTTTGTCGGGGCCGCGCCGCCGGCCACCGGCCGGCCAGGCCCCGGTACCTCCCCCTCCGGCCCGGCCCCTATGACCTTGTGATATGTAAAGCCTTCAGAAATTGCCCCAGCCACCTAGTAAACAAAGAAAGCAGTGTGAAAATTATGCAACCTATGGTCTTGTACAGACTAAAAACAGCGATATGTTATTTTACCTGGTGCCATAAAATCTGATTTTGCTATCGATTCATGACTAAACCGACATCTCACTACAAACTAAGGTTGTCAGCAACAATGCTTCAACAGATTTTATATCATTAGATAAAATAACATCTCACTGCTATCAAATACAGAATCTGAATTGCCAGTACCGTGTCCACTAGGGTCAGCTCATATCTGCAGAGGATTAAGAAAAAAAAAGGACAGCCCAGTGCGTGTCGCTCCTGCTTGCGCAGGATCCAGAGAAGTTTCTGACCCACTTAAGTCTTTTGTATGCAGTGTTTCACTACATTTCCGCAAGATATATATGTCTATAGTTCTTCCTTTTCTACTTATCCTTATTGTTTTGTGGGCTATCAAATATTTAACTGACTGCTATTTTGTTCCACTCACAGTCATGTCGCAGCAGTCGGTTCGTTTTTTTAATCGCATTCTTTGTTGACAGCCGATTCACTCAGTGGCCTTGTGTGTCGTATATATTTTTTGTTCCACCGCAGCGCTGGCCACAGATGCCCCGCCGGCCGTCGCCGCCCGTACGGCCCCGCCGGCCGCCGCCGCCCCGCCCCTCCCCCTCCGGCCCTCCCCCCGCCCCCTGCAGCCGAGCCGCGGCCGGCGGCCGCCTCTGTCCCCTCCCCCCCATAGCACATGTAGGTGCCGCCGCCGCCACTGTCCACCCCGCCGCCTCACTGCCGCCGCCGCCGGGAGTGGAGAAAAGAGGGAGAGAGGGTGAGGAGAAAATTAGGGTAGGGTATATTTATATACCCCAGTGAAAATGAGGACCGTCGGATCTCATCCGACGGTCCACAATAGTTGGGCCGTGAGGCCCACCCGCCCACCCTGCCTCCTCCGCCTCCTCCCGCCTCCTCCGCCGCCTAGCTGGCCGCCCTCCTCCTCTGCTGCTGCCGCCGCCGCCACACCCGCCTCCCCTCCTCGCCTGACGCTCGCCTAGGCGATCGCCTAGGCGTCCCAGCGGCCAGCTTGTAACCACAGCACCAGGACCTCCCACCCATGCCAAACATAGTGAAAGGAAATTGTAGATGACCCAAGCATCATAGCTGAAACATGACGAGATAGGAAAGTTCAAAATGAGCTGGTAGTACAACTATTAGTTCAAGGACTTCTGCAACTCTAGTAAGAAAAGCTACCATCGTATGGACAACCTCGCAAAAACATGATGAAGAGAAAGAAAGACTTCTGTCTGGCCGCCATCACCTGGCCGAGTGTCGCCGATGCCGGCGCCGCCTCCGCCCGCCGCCATCGCTGCAAGGCGCTGCTGGCCCCTCGCGCTACCACCGTCGATGCCTCACGATGGCGATTCCTCGCGCCGCCACACCCCGCCCTGCCGCCGCGCACCACCATCCCGTGCCCCGCCCCACTGCGCACCGCCATCCCGTGCACCGCCCCGCCGCCGCCGCTGCCGTCCCGCCCCAAGCCCCACCCGGCCGCCCCTGCTCGCGCTGAGCCCCGGCCGCGCCTCGGCCGCCCCGAGCCCCGACCTTAGTTGATTAATTGTTTAATTAGTATTGTTATTGATTATTGTTTAAATAATACTTTGATTGATTGCGTGATTAGTTACTATATGTAAATAAATGGGTTTCGGCCCGGTCCGGCCTGACACGATCCATTTAGGGTCTGTCACGGCCCATTTATTGGTAATGTATTAGTCGAGACAGGCACCGAGGACGGCAAGCTCCCGCGCGTGGACGGCGGGCCCCGACGGTGCGGTTTCATCTTTGACCCACTTACGACGGGGCATAACGTACGACGGCTAACCCTAAAGGCGTCATAAGATAATGGCAGGCCCCAACGGGGCATAACTTAGGACGGCTAACCCACTTCTTTGTCTCTCGTTCTTTCCTTCTCTCTCGTTCTTTCCTCTCTCTCTCTCTTTTAAATGACTCAAAAACGAAAGATTGACGTAAACCTATACAACATGCGTCACCCATTTCGAACGGACCCGTCTCACATGTGTTACGCATGTGAGGCGTGTACGTTCAGAATTTTCCCTTTTTGGACAGCCTGGGAGTGACCGAGGGGGTGTGGCATGTGATGAAACGCGGGTTTAGATCTAGACGAGATTTCAACGGCATAACCCTGTTGTTCTCTGCTGCACCATTTTCGGGCGTGCAGTGGAGAACAGCGGGCGTGCAGTGGTCTGTTCATGATTTTCCAGCTTACGGCATGTTTTCTGGCTGGAGCACTCATGGTCGATTGACATGTCCAATATGTGCTTCGGACACGGATTGTTTTCGTCTAAATCATGGTGGCAAGATATGCTACTTTGATTGTCATAGACGTTGGTTACCGCCAAATCACGTGTTTAGGCAACAGAGAAATGCCTTCAGGAAGGGTACCATTGTAAAAAAGGGACCACCACAACGTCTGAACGGGTCGGAAATTGTTAAACAGCTCAACAATCTAGTTCCATATGAAGGTCATCCTGGATATTTTGTTGGTTATGGAGAGGATCACAATTGGACTCATATATGTGCACTATGGGAGTTACCGTATATGAAGTCTTTAATTCTAATGCATAACATTGATGTCATGCACCAGGAACGTAACATGGGCGAATGCATCATAAGCACGTGCTTGGATATGACGGGCAAAACAAAAGACAATATAAAAGCTCGGAAGGATTTGGCAGAGGTTTGTAACCGACCAAGTCTTGAGCTCTTTGAAGCTGGTGGCAAACCACGAGCTTCTTTCTGCCTTTGGCCAAAAGAAAAGAAAGAAGTCTTCAAGTGGTTGAAAAACAGTTGAAGTTCCCAGACGGTTATGCTGCTAGCCTGAGAAGAGCCGTTAATATTAAGACTGGAAATCTTACTGGTTTGAAGAGCCATGATTATCACATAATCATGGAAAGACTTCTGCCGGTTATGTTTCGAGGCTATCTTGACGATGAGGTGTGGAAGGTGTTAGCCGAGCTTAGCTATTTTTATAGACAGCTTTGTGCTAAAGAAATCAAAAGGGAGATGATGGAGAAGTTGAAAAAAGAGATACCCGTGCTTTTATGTAAGATGGAAAAAGTATTTCCTCCAGGGTTCTTCAATCCAATGCAACACCTTCTAATCCATGTTCCATATGAAGCTAAAGTAGGTGGCCCTGTTCAATATAGGTGGATGTACCACATTGAAAGAGCACTCAGATGTCTAAAACCGATGGTTCGTAATAGGGCAAGGGTTGAAGGATGCATCGCCGAAGCATTTACACTTTAGGAGATAGGATACTTTTCAAGTGTCTACTTTGCAGAAGAACACAATGTTAATGCATCGATGTTACGGTACAATATGGCTGAAGCAATCTCTTGTAGCGAACTCTCACTTTTTCAAACGAGAGGCACCACTGTTGGTAGTGGCACGAGCTATGATGCTTCAGCAGATGAAAAGACAGCTGCTTTGTTATACATGTACGCTAACATAGATGGTATGGACAATTTTTTTCAGTAAGTGGTTGTTCAACATCTATACTAATTTGCGTGGTGTGTTATACATCTACACTAATAATTCTGTTTTGTCCTTATTTAGTGAGTTCGATCGACAAAATTGGAAGTCTAAGCAGCAACCTACTAGCAAGCAAATACAAACAATGCGACACTATGGAGTAAATGGAGGACCTAACTTCCAAACCTGGTTTCGAAATCATGTAACGTTTTCCGTGTCTTGTTCCTCTTAGTAATTATGTTCATAGCATAAAATAGTCTTCTTACTTCATATGTTGGACAGTGCAAGACACAAGCTGGTGTTCATGAAGATTTGCGACAACTGTCCAACGGATCCATTAAAGTTAAACTCTTTGGTCGATATGATGTCAATGGGTTCCGATTCCGTTCAACTCAATTTGAAGCTCAATGTCCTCTAAGGGCAACATCAAACACCGGAGTTGTGACGAGGGGCGCCGATGCCGAAGGACGTGAAACTAATTTCTATGGGATCATAAACAAAATCCTAGAATTTAGTTTTGCCGGGAGTAAAGACCTTAAAGTAGTCTTCTTTGACTGCGATTGGTTTGATAATAACAATGGAACTCGACAAAACCAATTTGGCATGGTAGAAGTCAAACACAAGGACCGACTACGAGGCTACGACACCTTTGTCCTTGCACACCAAGTCGAACAAGTGTACTATCTACAATATCCATGCGAAAAACTTAGTGCATGGTGGGTTGTACAAAAGGTGAATCCTCATGAGCGGTTATATACACCGGACAATACTGGTTACATTGATGAGGCAGATGTTGTTTACCAAGAAGAAGAGTTACCGGATTCTTTTGTCATTGAGCTTGGTCTACGACTCGATGAACTAGTTGGAGATGCACAAGATGTACAGACTCATAATGTGAAAAAACGAAAACGGCGAACAACCATGACAAAAGATCGATGGTCCGGTTTACGAAGTAGAGTACATGATCGTGATACTGATGAATTTTGAAATTGAGTACAAGTAACGTTTCCTTCATCTCTTCTTTCGTCTTCTATATTTTCCTTTAAATTCATTATCAAATTTCCTTTCATCAGGATGTCGTCGAGCAGTAGACGACGGGGGATGCGGGGCTTTCTGCCCCCGAGAGCAGACTCCGTTTTCCAGGGCTGTCAGTCTAGCAATGGTAGACTGTCTCAGCTGTTGGGCCTCGACAGAGGCCAGGGGTCACGAGAGCGGTCACGACAGGTAAAGAATATTAAATTACATAAATTATATAAATAACTTTCTTAAATCTATATTACCAATCTTCAAACTTTTAGGACGACTCTACGTCTGAGGAGACAGAGGCCAGGGGTCCTCTTCAGACACTACATGTTTCGGAGCCTGTTACAGATCCTGCTTCGGATCCTCTTCAGGTTCCGGCACCGCAGGATTCAGACCTTGCTTCAGAGCCTTCCACAGAGCCTGATGTGGAGCCGGCTCCACAGTGGCGTTACAGGAGGAGCCACTACGTGGCTCCTCCTCCGGTTCCTGCATGGCCAGAAGATCGGGTCGTTATTCGTCCGGTTGGCGATAGGTAAGTAAATCTATAACAAATAAATTTAGATATTTTAACACTTATATATGTACTAATTGAGATCGTGTATTAGGTCTTGGGCCGATGACTCGTTCACGGGTCAAGGACGCCACCGCCAGGTCAACGCTGTCCTGGGCCAGCTCATCCGTTGTCACTACCCCGGTCTAGTGAACGGACGGGCTTCTACGTCTTGGGACGATTACGCTACGGCCCAGGACATTACCTACGGCAACCACTAGGAGCATGTGTGGCATGAATTCATGGTAAGTAAATCGTCTATTCGTTAAATGCGAACCTATTATATGTTAAATACATTAACTTGTATATTTCTACTTGTAGAAATATTACCGTTTGGAGGACGAGGCCCAGCTGGATCACGCTCGCCTAGTCTTCAACAACAACGCTAGGAAGCTCCTGACGCAGTCGATTTCAACGGCTCGCATTCAGGCTACAAAGGCGTATTATAAGTTGCATCCGGACGAGGGTGAGTTGGGGCAGTTTAGGGATGTGGCGGACAAGTACTTGACGGAGGCACAGTACGCAGAGGTAAATTCTTTATTTTACTTTGCTTCATTATCCAATTTCCATCAATGTTTTCATCCAACAACAAATGTGTGCAGGTCAGCGTACCGTGGCTTGAGTCTTGTCCGGACGCCTAAAGTTCCCTGTGTGCTTGTTGGGCGAGCCAGGGCTTCGAAGGCGTGTCGATGACCCGCCGACAGAGTCGAGGGACGGACGGGAAACACCGTCTTGGCGGGGACGGCTACGTACGCCTTGCTAAACGGATGGTAAGTGATACTCGAATTATATTCTAGTTAATTTCTATCGCTATCATTATGCTAACACGTATCGATAGGAGCGTGAGATCGGTCAGGAGCCGACCTCTATCCAGGTGTGGAGGAGGGGTCACATGGGAAGTGACCCCTCGCAGCCTGATCAGCTGTCTTCTCAGACAGCGACGGAGACGTTGGTGAGTTCTTTAGTTAAAATAATTGTATTCTCTTTAAAACTTCTGATGACTTTAATTTTCTGTATTTTCAGGAAAAGTATGCGGAGGAGGTGCGGAGGCTTCGAGGCGACGATTACGATTGGCAGAAGTCGCCGATCGTACCTGAAGCCGCCTTTTCAAGCGGTGGCGGTAAACCTCACGACCGGTGAGTTCTGTTGTTTTTCATTTACTTTCATGAACTTCAAGACACGAAACTTTAATACTCTTACTTCGTTGTGTAGGTTGGTCATCTTCGATGAAGTAGTAGACTCGAGGGAGGCATGGTCTTACTCGAGGGCCTCTTCATCACAGGGTGGATCCAGCAGGCGTGGCAGCCGTGATCTGGAGCTCCAGAGTGTCCAGGAGGAGCTCCAGAGGACGCAGGAAGCGCTGAGGCTCGCGAATGAGAGGCAGGCAGCCGAGCTCCGTGCTAGGGACGAGTATCAACACTCGTACATGCTACAGCTGCAAGCTGCCATGCAGGTAAGTTCAGATCATTGTACTCAACGTTTCTAATATATAAATGACATGTATAATAATTTACTTCATATTTGCAGGCTATGGCCACAGAACAGCCCGTTGTCTTTCCTCAGTGGGCGCCGCCACCGATACAGCTACCACAGGGGCCGACGTCAGGAGCACAGGTACAAAATTTCTCATAATAGCTGCAACTTGTTAAACTTGCTCAAATTTAGTTGAATTTGATCAAACTTACTTGAACTTAGAGAAAACTAGTTAAACATCCTCAAACTGAGTAAAATATGGTACAACTTACTCAACTATAGTCAAATATGACCAAACTTACTCAAACATAGCCAAAACTATTTGAACTATCTCAAACACAAACACTACTAGTCCATACTTCCCAAACTTAGTAAAATATGAGCAAACTTACTCAAACATAGTCAAATCTAGCTAACTTGCTCAATTCTAACTTGTAATGAGTTTATTTAATCATATACACATTTGTCAACTTCTAATTTGTCTAACTATACATGTACATAATAGGGATCGGCGACGCGGGCTTAGGAAACTCCATCCCCTCAGCAACTAGCGTTTGGACGAGCGCACGACGACTTCCTGGACTCCGGTGGCAGCGGTCGGGATAGCGTAGGGTAGTGTGGCGTGCGTATAGTGTTTTTATGCCTGCCTGTGATGTATATTTTGATTGCCTGTGATCTGGCCATCGAGCCAGGGCTGGCCTCGAAGCCAGGGCAGGATTTTCTGTTTTTTAAAAAAAAATTGGAAAGCTTATTGATGACGGTTTCTGGTACTTGGCCATCGTCAATAAGCCATTAGTATTGACGACGGCCAGGTACCAGAAATCGTCGTCAATAAGCCATTGTTATTGACGACGGCCAAGTGGAAACCATCGTCAATAAGCCATGGTTACTGACGACGGTTGAAATCCTGGCCGTCGTCAATAAGCTTATTGACGACTGCCTGATTTAGCTGTCATCAATAAGTCATTGTTATTGATGACGGCCAGGTACCAGAAACCGTCTTCAATAAGCCATTGTTACTGACGACGGTTCATATCCTAGCTGTCGTCAATAAGTTTATTGACGACAGCTAGATTTAGCTGTCGTCAATAAGATTATTGACGACGGTTAACGTCGTCAATAAATTTATTGACGACTAATAATTGACAATAGCCAAAAACCGTCGTCTATAAAGTTTTACCGTCGTCAATAATTTATTGACGATGGTCGTGTTCTTATTGACGACGGTTTCCGGCCGTCGTCTATTGTCCGGATTCCTGTAGTGTTGTTCCTCCGGATCCTTAGCAGCGTAAGGACCCAGGGCGCTCTGGCAGTGTGGCTACCACTCCTTCCGGGTCCTTGGCAGTGCAAGGACCCGAGGGAAGTTCGGCCCGTGTCTTCATCTTGTCGTAGCTGGTGCTACGTGTCTTCTGCTTGCTGCTGTAGTGGTCCGACGTCCTGCCCGCATGGTTCACCATGATGGCCTCCTGGTAGGTGTGGCCCTTATGTTGGGGCGCACCTACCACTGGATGAGGCAGGACGTCAGCATTGGACCCCCTGAGAGGTCCGGGACGCCCAGAACCTGTTTGGAACTGCAGACATGGAAGAAAGGAAAAGTAATCGTGCTCTCTGGTCACTCTTCCTTGTTTGGTATATTTACTATGGCTTATGGTCCTTAGCTAAGCTACGGGGCTTGGTTAATTTGATATGGGTCGTCCGGGCTATGGTTAAAGCCTTGCCCAGGGGTATGAGCCGTCCGGTTCCCCGGTACTGAGCTGTAGCGCTGGAGAGGCAGGGTGTGCACACTAGGGGTATGGAACCAGGCATAGCAGGCTACACACCCTGGACCTCCCGCTGGCGAAACCTTTCAGGGGAGGGACCATTCGGCGCCATAGGGCCCCTAGGCAATAAGACAACCAAAGGTTCCCAAATTACGATTAAAACTTTGCTCAGTGGTATGAGCCATTCGGCTCCCCGGTACTGAGCTGTAGCGCTGGAGAGGCAGGGTGTGCATGCTAGGGGTATGGAACCAGGCATAGCAGGCTACACACCCTGGACCTCCCGCTGGCGTAAGATTCTTAGGGGAGGGACCATTCGGCACCATAGGGCCCCGAGCAATGAGACAACAACAAGACCCCAGGTACGCCATAGGTACCTCAAGCAAACCCGCCTGCAGAAGGATAGCGCAGCTCTTGCTATGGTTGAACACAAGAAAAAGTGACTGGCCACACGGCCGGAGCAGTATGGAAAGAAAGCACGAAAAGAGTGGGGACAATGTCTGGGGTCCGGTTACTTTTCTTGTCCGTAGGTGTGTTCTTTCTGGTCCCCAAGTACTATGTCGTAGCGCAGGGAAGGCATTGTGGCAGGCTTAGGGTACGAAACCAGGCTAAGAAGGTTGCGTGTCCTGGACCTCCCGTGGGTGTTAACCATTCAACGAGGAGACCTTCCAGTACCACGGGACCTAGGACAAGTATGTAGGGCAGGCTCCGGACATGCGATTTACACTTGATATGCAAGAACTAGCACAAACTGTAAAGAAGGTACGCAGGGTAGGATAAATTTTTCTTATTTCTGGCTTCCTTCGGGTGATAGAAGGAAACAAGCCGTGCAAGAAGGCAGCGACCCGCCTCGGATGACAAGGGTAGCGGGACTCCTCTGGAGCTTAGTTGTTCTCAGCGTTGTTCCTTGACACTATGACACCTTTACAAATAAAGAGGAAAAGAAAAAATACCCTACCACTGCGCTAAGGATAGAACTTACGGAGGTGTTCTATGTTCTGTGGATTGGGTAGAGGTACCCATCCTCCGTGGCTAGGTGGGCGCACCTGGGGCGGCATACCTGTGTTGTTCGGAAGGGACCCTCCCAGCTGGGGGAGGGTTTGTCACCCTTTCTCGAGAAAGTATTAGTCGAGGCACCAAGTGGCCCTACCTTGGGCTGTCTACTCTGTATGTACCGTTGCTAATATCGCCGGAGCGTTTTGCTGCGTATTGCATTTCAAGCAGCCTCTAGCCATGTTTCTCGACGGGGTTGATATCTTCACGTGGAAGATGGTCCGGCATGGATTCATTGTATGTCTGGACACGGGATGAGCCCTTGTTAAGTTCTGGAGGGAGGGCGGCCTTGACCCCCTACACCAGTGTAAGAGAGTATTTCCCTTGTTGCACGAGGGGGGGCGTCCGTATAGACGTGGAGCGTCTTGCGTCACTCGCTGTCGGCATTGGAGTCAGAGTCGGAGTGGTCGTAGACAGCCTTCAACGCCCGCTCGGCGTCTTGATACTCCATCTCCTGCTCAGCGCTGGCCTCAGGTTTGGCCTTTTGTTTGCCCTCCCACTGACGGGAGGGTGCGTGGTCTTGGCACGGCCGCTGTTGTTGTAGCTCACGGAAGTCCTCGGCAAGCTTCTTGATCTCACAGCAGTCGGTAACGTCGTGGCGGCTGGAGTTGTGCACCAGGCACCACTGGCCGTCGTCGCTAGCAGACGACGGTCGTGGGCGCTTGTCAGTGCATGGGGCTCGGCCCCCACCGGCCGCTTCTAGGGCGGAAGTGGGTGCCCCGGTCAGAGGCTTGTTCCTACCCCCGGTCTTGTTCTTCTTTCTGTTGCACGGAGCAGCAGTCTCTCTAGCACTCCCTGCCACGGAGGCAGTGCGTGAGTGCCAGTCTCGGCATTCCGCCGCCCTGGTACACTTGTCGGCCAGGCTGAAGAGCTTGGAGACATCCTGCACGTCGTGTGTGGCCAGCTTCTCGAGCATCTTCTTGTCGCGGACGCCTTGCCGGAAGGCGACGACGACGGAGGCGTTGGATATGCAGGAGATGGTGTTCCTAACCTGGGAGAACTGTTGAATGAAGGATCACAGCGACTCCCCATCACGCTGACGCACGGCGTGGAGGTCGAGCTTGGTGCCGAGGCACGTGTAGGAACTCCCAAAGTTGGCTATGAATATCCAGCACAACTCTTCCCAGAATGTGATGGAGCCTGGGGGAAGGTTCATGAGCCATGACCGGGCTGTGCCGGTCAGAGCCACGGGGAAGTAGTTGGCCATGATGGCCTCATCCCCTCCTACAGCTAGAATGGAGGTGAAGTAGATCTGCAGGAACTCGGCAGGGTTGACTGTCCTGTTGTATTTTTCCGTCAAGTGGGGCCGGAACTTAGGTGGCCAGACCACCATTTGAAGGTGCGGGGCGAGCACCATGCATCCCCCTACAGCCCCTGGAGAGGTAGGTATAAGCGGGGCGCGACCCGCTGGTACAGCGCTCGGAGAGCCGTACTCTCCTTCGAGGTTGCGACGCCTCTCTTGGCGTCGTTCGATGGTGATGTGACCATCTTTGCTTGCAAGGCGACGGTTCAGCTCGACCCTGAGGTCATCTGTGGCCATCGCTCATGTGGCTGTCGTCCCATGGGCCACCGTCGGTGTACGCGACTGGGCCAACGAGGGTTCAGCCCGCTGTCTCCTGTAGGCCGGAGAGTTCATGGCAGCAGCGACGAGATGGTCGACGTCGTGTCGCCACTGCTCTGCCGCCTCGGGGGTGGTGCCCTTGCCCGGAGGGTTGTAGAGCAGAGTGCATGCTGCGGCCAGCACACTCTCCGGGCTCGGTCGTGGTGGTGCTGTCACCACTGTTGGAGTAGAGGCCCACCTAGAGGAAGCGGCCGCTGGAGGTGTGAGTGCTGATGGCATACCGACCGTACGGTTGCCGGCCCGTCCTGACCTTGGCGCCATGGGTGCCACAGGGACACCAGCGATCTGGTTGCCGGTTCGGACGGATTTGGGCGCTGTGAGCGCCGCTGATACACCGGTCATCTGATGGCCGGCCTGGCCAGACCCGCCCGCTCTAGAGAGGGAGGTAGCCTTGTCGTCTCCCGCCTGGAGACGACGGTGAGTTGGGCGAGAAGGCTCGCCATGGGAGGTGATGTTCACCATGGTCACGTCGAGAGCGCGAAAAGCCCCCCTACCTGGCACGCCAAATGTTGGAGTGTGTGAGCTGTGACACTCCTCCTGGGCTGCTACGGAAGCAGCCCGCGAGGTTCTTTTATTGGAGGGATCGAGAGAGAGGATGAACACCGAGATTTACATGGTTCAGGCCGCTAGAGCGTAATATCCTATGTCCACCGGAGTGTCTGTTCTATTGTTTGCGCGTGTATGCATGAGAGGGTGTTGGGTTGCGGACCCTTTGTCAGGTGGTCACCACGGTCCTTTAATAGTCCAAGGCCGGGGTGGTTACAATGTGGCTTGGGGCCTGACAGGTGGCCCCAAAGCTATGTGAACCTCATACATGATCTAGGGTTTTGTACTCTGAGTAGAGCATTTGGTGGAAGAGTTATGTCCCACCGCCTGGCGCGCTGAGCGCCCCTGTCCGTGTGTCAGGTGATGATGAAGACGATGTCTTGTCGTTCCGCTTGGGCGGCACTGTAGCGCTTTCACGCCTTGTCTTCCTATCTTGTCACCGTAATGGTGAACGGGTAGAGGATGGAGGCGTGCGTAGCGTGCCATGCTTCTAAGGAAGGCGTGAGCCTTGAATGTGCAGTCTGACAGCACACTTCCACCTTAACTTCGTCTACCCACGGTCCATGACGGATCATGGGGCACGTGGCGCTTCGGTGCTCTTATCGATGGGTTTGGAGCCAGGAGACACGTGGCAGCTTCGGACCTCACCTCGTCGGGGAGGCTCAAACTAGAGCCCAGGGCATGTGTCAGCTCCGGAGCTCTCCTCAGCAGGGAGGAGGCTCTGATCCAGGAGACACGTGGCAACTCCGGACCTCACCTCAGCGGGGAGGCTCAGACCGCAGCCTAGGGCACGTGTTGGCTCCGGAGCTCTCCTCAGCAAGGAGGAGGCTCTGAGCCAGGAGACACGTGGCAGCTCCGTACCTCATCTCAGCGGGGAGGCTCAGACCGGAGCCCAGGGTACGTGTCGGCTTCGGAGCTCTTCTTAGCTAGGAGGAGGCTCTGAGCCAAGAGACACGTGGCAGCTCCAGACCTCACCTCAGCAGAGAGGAGTGTTGGAGCCCGGATACACGTGGCAGCTACGGACCTCACCTCAACGGGGAGGCTCGGATCGGAGCCCAGGGTACGTGTCGGCTCCGGAGCTCTCCTCAACAGGGAGGAGTGTTGGAGCCCGGATACACATGGAAGCTCCGGACCTCACCTCAGCGGGGAGGCTTGGACCGGAGCCCAGCACATGTGTTAGCTCCGGAGAACCTCCTTGGCAGGGAGGGGGTTCTGAGCCTAGAGACACGTGGCAGCTCCGGACCTCACCTCAGCGGGGAGGCTCGGACAGGAGCCCAGGGCACGTGTCTGTTCTGGAACTCAAGCGCACGTGGCAGCCCCAGGGCTGACCTCAGGGCCAAGGACACGTGGCTACACCAGGGCCCGCCTTGGCAGGGAGGTGGGGCCTAGGCTGTCTTTTACCCTCTACGTGGGGGTACCCGGTTTGCAGGGTACCGACACTCTGGAAACGGCAATAGAGAGTACTAGCCATATAGTAGCAATTTTGACTACGGGACTGAAAGTGTCCTCGTAGTCAATACCATCTCTCTCTCTAAATCCCTTGGCTATAAGACGAGCCTTGTATCGATCAATAGTCCCATCTGCCTTATGCTTCACTTTGTAAACCCATCGGCAGTATTTCCAAGAAATATTCTTCCCCTGTTGTGCAGGTACTACACACCACGTTTTGTTCCTGCACAAAGCAGCAAATTCACTTTGCATGGCATCTCTCCATCTTGGATCAGACATTGCCTCTTGTACACTTTCAGGTTCCCCTGTTGAACAAAAGTGCCCATACCGTATATATCCAGGAAAGAGCTTTGGTTTAGAAATACCCCGTTGAAGTCTTGTGACTGGTCTGTTAGTCATCGAAGTGTCATCCGCAGAGGATCCCTCAACCACCAGATCCTCCTCGGGAATTGAGGCCCCAGCACCAGCACCTGGATCATCACAAACAAGACTACCAGCAGGCATTGATGGCAACGAATCTGCTGCAGCAGTGTCATTATGCGCAGGAGAATCAGACAATGGCAGCGTCTGCACTGAGACAGGAGGCAGCACTTTTTCATTGGAATTTGTGCTAGACGAATTTCCATCAGACATGTCGCGCGGAGAATCATCCTCTGGATCAGTATTGCCTGGATTAACATTATTTTCAGCACCTGAGGCAATGTTTTCTTCCTGCACACGGCAGAACTCAGAGAGAATATTAGTGGTATTTGTAGAGCTATTAAACACTGATCAGGCACTATTGTTCCCCCAGTTTCAGAATTAGATAGAAGAAATGGTTGTTTTCTTAACTGAGCACCAGCATTCTTTGGAAGAGACTCGAAAGGAAAGACACCTTCATCAAAGATGAAATCCCTTGAAATGTAGACACGCCCACTAGAAACATCGAGACATTTGTATTGTTTGTGCATGTTGCTATATCCAAGGAACACACAACGGTGGGATTGATATCGAAGTTTCTGATTGTTATATGGTCTTAGGTTTGGCCAACATGCACACGCGAAAGTCCGAAGAAAGTTGTAATTTGGTTTTTCCTGAAACAAACGTTCAAGGGGCGTGTCATTGTAATTACTTTGCTGGGGATGCGATTGATTAGGTATGCAGCGGATAGGAAAGCCTCATCCCAAAATTTCAGAGGCATGGATGCTTGAGCAAGGAGAGAAAGTCCTACTTCAACAATGTGGCGATGTTTCCTTTCCGTCGAACCATTTTGCTGATGAGCGTGGGGACATGAAATATGATGAGTGATGCCAAGATGTGCAAAGAAAGAGTTTAATTCCCGATACTCACCACCCCAATCAGATTGTACGGTGATGATTTTTCTTCCAAACATTCTCTCAACATAGGACTGGAAATTACAGAAAATTTGAAAAACATCAGATTTTCTCTTGAACAAGTAGATCCAAACGAATTTGCTATAATCATCAATGAAGCTTACGTAATACTTGTTTATTTAATAGAATCTGGGGCAGGTCCCCAAACATCATCAAAAAC
The DNA here is from genome assembly GCA_030760725.1 of Neostapfia colusana. Lineage (NCBI taxonomy): Eukaryota > Viridiplantae > Streptophyta > Magnoliopsida > Poales > Poaceae > Neostapfia > Neostapfia colusana. The sequence continues at coordinate 33,942,443 of JASWHV010000003.1, forward strand.
AAGTTGAAACGGCACACTCGGCACACTAGACGATTTGAAATATGGAAGGTGATGACTCTTTGCTTTTTGACAAGCGTCACACACATGATCAAGACTATCATTCTTTAAATGGGGAAGACCAAACCGATTCGGAATTTCCTGAACCTTTATTTGAGAGGGGTGACCTAGAAGGTTGTGCCATCTTGTGATAGTAGGCTTCATGACATTGAAAGCATGTTTTGCTGAGATAGGAAAACATGACGCCATGGGGTAGAGTCCTCCTACGGCTCTACCGTGATGAAGAACTTTCCTCGACACCTGGTTCTTAACAACAACAAAAATGCGGGTGAAGTTCAAGGAAAACATTATTGTCAAGGGCGAGTTTATTAGCCGAAAGGAGATTGTACCTAGCCTGTGGTATGTGAAGAACATTTTTCAGTTCTAATTCTGAATTTGGGGTTTTTAGTACCGAATGACCGATGTGTTAAATGCTCATACCTGTACCACTTGCCGTGTGGACTTGATCACTCCCATGATAGCGCTCTTTCACGTGTAGTTTATCAAGATCACACGTAATGTGATCCGTAGCTCCAGAGTCTACGTACTAATTTGTATCAACTCCATAAGAGTTGGAGTTTATAGCTGCAGCTGCCGTTCTGTCTTCTCCCATGTAGTCCTTCTGAAACTTCTTCCAACATCAGTTTACTTCATGACCGATTTTTTTACAGAGCTGACATTGTGGCTTTTCACTTCCATCAGCATACATATTCTTATTTGAGCCTCTGCCAGCACTACTTTTTCCTCGACCGCGTGTATTACAACCACCACGGTTTCAGTTTCCTGTAAAATCCTCAAGTTGAGACTTGCTGGTGTTTTTGAGGAATTCAAATCAGCAGGAGATGCTCCTCCTAAATCTGTTTTCAAATGTGAACTTTTGCCACATGAAATAAAGGCTAGAGTATGGTAAAGAAAGTTGAGCACAAAGAAGGAGAAAAATAGGATTTGAATTAGGGGCACGAGAGAGGATGAGCCACTGTATTCAAATTCATCCTTCGGAATTTGCTGCAAAAATTTGAATTTGAATTCGGGAGCTACATTGGTTTGGGAGTAGAAATTTTGGAGAATTCAAAATCAAAAGCGGATGCCGCAGTTAGATTGCAATTTTCGTACGCATCTAACTATTTTATTTCAGCCATTTGAATTTTCAACAGAGTTGAATTTAAACAACCATTTGAATTTTTGGAGCCACTATTGTTTGGTGGGGCCCACCTTCCATTGGAACAAAGGCAGTAAAAGAATTGTGGCGGACCAGAATCCGCTCATCCAGGATCGCAGAGGGTGGTGCCGCACGATGCGACACCCGACAGCACACATCATAAGAACGATATTGTATTACATAAAAACCAACTGAATATGTACAAACTAGTATTTGGATTACAAAAGCGGAAGCTAAGTTTATACTACGCCCAGAGGTTTAGGTTACATGGGTTTATCGGGGGCCATATATCCGATATGCCTTCAGTACGTTCAATACTTGTTCAGCAGGGCCACACATGGATCAGTTCTCAATCGACACGGACAGGGCTGCGCACACAAGACTTCCTCTTGCTGCGCCCTAGCCCCTGCCTAGTCTCATTTTCATTACTAAAGTGATCTCGCATCACTCGAACCAATCCCGTGTGTCCCAAGCCTAACTCGCGAGTAGATTCCAACTACTCGACTTGTACCGAAGTTCTATGAATCATTAAGCATAGCCTGTCTACTCGAGGACTTAGACACTACCCTCACTCTTATAGGAAAAAGCTGTTTATGCACTTGGGTTTCATCCACCCTACACCTAATGCACATTCATATACCTCATACTAAGTATATAACAAGGCAAAACTTTGTAAAATAGTTTAATATAAACCGGGGCTTGCCTTGTTGCTGCTGGTCTAATAGTATATAGTTCAGTTAGAGTCTTGTCTCCCTTGAGGCTTGATTGATTGATCCCCTTCAATGGAATCACTCCGGCGAACTTCTCCATTGATTGCCTCCGTCGTAAGTCCTATTGATATGTATATGCACATGTTCTTATAATGCAATTTAAAGAAATAAAGACTCGACTCGTTAATAACAGGGAACTGGGTGGGAGTACTAAGAATGAAGTTCTTGTCCCTGTTGTGCAGAGGAATTAGAGGGAAAACCAACTGTCCATAAGGAGTTCCATTAACATGTTCTATGGTTCCTAATGGACAAGTGACATGAGTTGAAATGGGTTGAAAGGAACTAAAGGTCCTGATCTCCAATGACGTCAAAATATTTACATGAAGTCATACACTACACATATACTTAGCTTGCCAAATTGCAGATAATGTGGGTGGAATTTGTGTCTTCCATAATTCCCACCATAATTCTCTATGTGTTGCTCACATAAATAAGCATGGAGAACAAGAACAGGTAGATCTAAAGCTCAATTTGAGCTGAAACTTTACAGGCGAGTTCCTGGTCACGTGAAAGTACTTTGGTACAAAATTCAGACTTTTTACTTGAGTAGTTCTTCCATAATAATTCTAGAAGCAGTTATGCTACAAGGAATTAATTCTGGAGTAAGGTGCATTTTCATGCCCAATCACATGAACTACCCTTTCAAGTATGGCTAATAGAGCATGTCTGAATTTTCCTATGATTTTTGAAGCTAAGTATTTTCCAGAACTGATTTTACAAAGGAAGATCATTTTCTAAAAAAGTTTCTGGATAATTTTGAGCACAGCAGATTGTTCTCTGGAACTTCCTACTCAAATCAACTCCAATTGAAATGAAATTTTGCTGAAAGTTCAATAATATCCTAAAGAATAGTCTGGCAAAATTTGAGGATTTTTGGATGAACCAAACTCCCTCAATAATTCTTTTTCAGAAAACATTAAAATAATTATCCAGAATTTATTATTGACTTTCATACATATTGGGGTTCATATTTGGATAGATCTTTTCAAAATGAATCCACTCCAAATTGAATCACCCAATTCGGAGTCTCCTACACAAAGTTATGAATTTTCAAAGTTGGAGCTGAAATTGGAATTGTTTTGCTATTGAAAAATGGATTCGGGCCCACGTTTTAAATCTCACCCACTGGAATTCCAGCCACACCGGGCCACAAAGTTTTGGCACGCAGCCACACTGGATCCCGGAGCCAAAGCAGATCAGAGATTTAAAATCTTGGTCGCTGACACGCGGGGCCCGCCCGGGTCGTCTTCTTCCTCGGGCCATTTCCCCTCCCACGCTGCTCCGTCGCCGGACCTCCGCCTGAGCTCACCGGACCGGAGTTTCTGGCCATCTCCTGGCCGGAGACTCGCCGCCCGGGGGTTTTCAGGGTCGGGGAGCACGTTGACGGGGTTGGCGTGGGCGCTAGACAACCGGAACCGTGCCGGTGACGTGCGGCGGCATTCGATGAAGCTCGGTGCCGTCGCCCAATGGTCCTAGCCCGCCAAACTCTTGGGGGATTGGCTCTACAGCATCCTTGGATGCTAGGGAAACTCGGCAAGGATGTAAACAAGCCCGGAAATGGCAGCTACCCTGCTTTCACCGTGCGCCCAAATGGTGTTGTGACGTCCGCGCTCGGGAAAACATGCAATAGCTCACTCACGGTCGATTTCTAGTTAGGGTTTTGAAGGGAACTTGACCGCTAGCCAGTCTAGTGCACGTGTGCATGATTTGAGGGGCTAAACATATGAATTGCGATCGAATTTTGCAAAATTCTTACCCGAGGTCACTTTGCACGTGTCGAGAGAAAATCGCCGAATTGGAGCTCGATGTTCCATGGCGTGCTCTAAGGTTTGGGGATGAGTAGCACAGATAGATGGCGTCCGTAGGAGTACTTTCTCGAGCATGAACACCTCCGTGTGAAGCTGCCCACGTGAGCCCCGTTCGGACATGAAGTTCAGTCGCCATGAAACTGTTGCGCTATGGTTGGAGAAGCCGTAGCTTATTTTGTTTTCGCCCTGGGGACGTTGGAGAAAATCACTCCGTGTTATTTTGCAGCTCGAAAGGGTTCCGTGCGCGAGGGTTACCCATCTCCCGATCGAATGCCCGCGGCGGCTGTTAGCGGCGCTGTTCCGCTCTTGCGCGAGGGGGGGGCATAGCCTTGGTATGCTTTGTGCATGAAGGTTTTGACTCGCACGCTGATAAGGGTGCCAGCAGGTCTCGAGCGCAATGAAATTGTGAGAGGAGGTGGCGCTCGGATGAGCTCCGTCTGCTTCGAGCGTGTTACGAGCGAGGGAAAACAGACCACAATTGGCTCAGTTGTGGTCAAGTGGATCGCACCGAGCGCGAAGGAAACAGTGAAACTGGTCGCCAGCACGAGGAGAAAACAGGCGGTGGCCACAGCATCGAGTCTCGGTGGCGCCCTGCGACTGCTTGATCCGAGCTCGCGTCTGAACAGGGCTACATCTGTTGCTTCGGTGGGAACAGAGAAATAACAGCTCAATTACTTCAGTTGCAAGTCTCCCTTCCAATGACATGTGGGTCCCACCTTTAGACCCCCCCCTCCTTATCCCTCTTGGTTGCTCCCAAATTCTTCCCAAATTTGGTAGGTGATCCAAATCACTTAGTAAAGTTGGCCTCGTGTGCGGACGAGGTTTCGTCGAGGGACACGTGACAATGAACGAGCGGCTAGGTGAGGCGGTTTGTGAGGTGACGAGCTCCCGGCGTGAGACGATAAGGGCAAGGAAAACAAGCCGGGGTTCACTCGTGAGGTGGCGGTGACACTTCCCTCCGCGTCGCACGCTGGTTGACTCAGTGTCCGAGCACCGACTTAATTGCTTCCATGGAAAACAAGGAATGGAGACTTAGGGGGCAAGTATAGTTGGCTCTATGACCTGTGGGCCCCACTGTCCCCCTTATCCCCTCAAATTTTCTCCAAGTTGGCAAACTACCGAATTCAGTTGTGGGGGCCACAATCTGAACTCAATTTGGATACTAGAGCAAGTTTCATCCCCATTTGAATTTGTAGTTGAATTCCTACGCCATTTAAAGTCCATTTGAGAAATGGGTAGCAAAACAATCTCCAAACTTTATGAGACTTTGCCTTCCCACCAATTTGGACCCAAGGAATTCAAATATGAAACTTGATTTCTGGTTTGGCTGCTGCAAATGAGGTTTTGAGCACCACCGTTTGCATTCCTATCGGTTGTCCTAATTTGAAATTTGAGTTGAAAAATTTGAGTTCAAACTCTGAATTTCATTCCCCATTGCACATGAGAGCTTACACATGGGTTTGAAATTAACTTTCTTCCCCAACACTCAATTGCTCCTAGGGTAGAGTGGTGGGTCACTCATGTGTGTCATCACATGTGGAAAAATTTAAATAAGTCCCATTTTTTTATGAACCTGAAACACAATGATGCTCAAACATCCGTTCCTTTGTATCCATGTTTTTGGGACTTACAAGAATTCTTTGCTCAGTGAGCTTGATACCGAGGGGAGACGGAGCTCCACCGTGCTGTGTGTCTCCCTTCTATCCGGATGGCGGTTCCCTCTGTGTGCCACTCGGTAAAGATCGTAGCTGCAAAACTCAATTGTTCTTATCTGCACCCTCATCGCCGATCGGGTTCCGGCTGTCACACCCGGTTTTCCATAAGGAACACCCGAGCGTATTATCACATGTATGCCAGGATCAGTTGACTCATACATGTGCCGACAAGAGTGTAATATCATTATATTACAAGCCAAGTTCAACGTATAACATAATATTACATCATATTACATGAAATATCAAATAAGAGTACCACTACACTTTAACACAACAGCAGTAGACTACAGCGTGGATGCTCCAGTTCCACAGGCGTTGCCCGGTGGTTACGCCAACCTAGAACAATTCCTCGGGATCGAAGTCCTCCCCATCAAAGTCTATATCTTCATTTGCACTTGAGCAGGATATAATATCCAACAAAAGCAAGTTTGAGTACCAAAGGTACTCAGCAAGTGTAGGAAAGAATGTTATGAAGGCCATTAGCAAGGGAAGGTTAACATGGTTAAGCACTATGCATTATCCTAAGCCTTAGCTTTGATTAGCAACCTATCTTACTAAGTGATAATCCCACCATCATCATAATTAAGTCATTTAATGTTAGGTTACACCACCCAACAACCTCTTTCAACTCACATCCATATTTCTCTAATCATGGACATGTTCAAGCCGCTCTTGACTGTGAGCACGACTGTCATGACAGTTTGGTTCTCTCCAGAGATTGTACCACTTTACCCACAAGTATTGATTTCATCCCCTGTTGCCAGGTGGACTAAGAAACCTCCCTGATATCCGTCGTTGCAAGCCACATTACACACTTCCTTTGGTGTGCGATCAGGAGATCACTACATGGCCTTTACAAAGGGTCTACCGGCAAGTACAAGCCCACTGAGGTTTCACCGCTGTAGTTCCTGGCAGTAACCCTCCCCTACAGAAGCCCCCTCTTGAGCCTTGCAGTTCCCAGGGCAGTCAAAAATGGACTCCCATTCCCCACACCATCCAAACACTTATACTATACCGGCAAACTCCTAATTAATTGGCCAAGCTGCCCCATCTCAGTCTTGTGGTGGCACTGTAAAGCCGGGTTAACTGTTCCATGAACCGGTCCTTAGAATCTAAGACAGGCACTAACTCATTCCCGAGTCTCGTGCACGAAGCACCAACCAAAACAACCAGCATGTCTAGATTCCTAACATCATGACACACTTGTGTCTTTCATATAATTCCACCACACTAATATCAACTATATTCCATTCATTTCTAAAGTTCTAGGCATGGCTAAGCACATAAAATGATAACCATCAAGTCATATCTAATTCCCTCCATGGTTTTGCAAGGAAAGATAAAACAATGAAACTATGGAAACATCCTACACTTGGTTTCATATTAAAGACATCATGCAAATAATCTAACTATTCATCCTAGAATAGGAGCAAAGTGGTCAAGGAACACTTGCCTTTGAATGAAGAGGGATTTACTTCAAACTCTTGCTCTTGAAGATTATGAAATAGTTCTTGGTTTGGTTCTATCCATACACATGCACACAAAACAATGCCAAACATGCCATAAGAATCCTAGCAATGTATTACAATCATATATGTTTGAATACACACATGCACCTATTGTTTTTATATCATTTCATGTAGGTTAGAATGAAAATAAATTTCAGTTGGGGTACCTATATCCTTCTACTTTACTATTGCCACAGCCAAACACTCATTTTCAGTTTGTGAGATGATTTGAATAAATTCTAGAATTTTATAAGTATATATGTAAATTCTTATAATTAATTAAATCCTAAAAATCATTTAAATTATTACTATAATGATTTTCAGAACTCATATTTCTATTTTCTGCATTTCAGAACCTATTTAAGTATTTAGAACAGTTTCCAAAATTTTTCTTTAATATATACTATTTTTATCTATATTTCAGTATTTATTTAATACCTAAAATGCATTTTCAGTCATTTAAATGATTATTCTGGACTACAGAAACTTAAAATACAGAAAAGTATAAAACAGAATAATCTTATGCTATTTAATAATTTTTTACAATTTTCTAATATCTATATTGCTTTTATTTTGATTTTTCAGAATTAATTTAATACCAAATAAATATTTTCAGTCTCTGAAAGTTATTATTTTTAACTTCAGAATTTGTTTTCTGTTCAAAATGTTTTAACAATGCTGTTAATAAATTTCCCACATTTTTCAGAGATTATTTAGCCTATTTTGATTATTTTCAAAATTAAAAACAGATTTTTAATCTGATTTCGACTAATTTGTAATACTTTCAGTTTTTCTAGGGTTCAAAATGCATTTACATAATGTTTTTGCTAATTTTCAAACTACACAGGGGCTATTAGTTAGTTTACAGTGAATTCTCTAAATTCTATAAAGGCTAAGGTTTATTGTGTAAAGTCTAGGGACTGTTTCATACTAATTTAAATCTCCAGGGGCTAAAGCGTTAAAATCTCAACGGTTATAACTAAATTGAATGTGGGCCGTCGGATCTGAGATCAACGGCCCAGATTTAAAATAACCGAACCGGTATGCTCCTTCTAATCTTAACCGTTCACGCGAGATGGACGCTCCCGATTGCGCCACGTCACCCTAACCCCTTCTCCCCCGCGTCCGGTGGCCGCGCGATCGCCGGCGAGCGGCGGCGGTGGCCGAAAACTCACGGGTTTTGTCGTTTCTTCACCATTTCTTAATCTACTTGCACCAGAAGAGAGAGGAGAAGGTGGGGAACTCATCTAGGGGAGTTTTGGAGACCGAATTTGGTCGGAGAAGCGTGATCAACGGCGGCCGTGGGAAAACTCCGGCGATCTTCACCGGCAGCGCTTCCCAGTCATTTTTCTTCAAAGATTTTCGTCGGAATTGGGCTCTGGTGATCGGGGAAGGGCTCAGAGGGTGTTAGATCCGAAGATTAACGTGTATTTTTGGAGAATTGAGGAGGAGGGCGGTTTTTCCAATCGGAGTGATTTGAGAGCAGTTTCTGTGGGAGAAAGTGACCGGGGCCGAGGGTATTTGTAGAGGGGAAGGAGGCGGGGATTGCTGGGGCGCCGGTTGAGGAAGATGCGCGAAGAAACGGCCGGAACCGGGGCACATTGTTCACATGCGATAATAGCGTCGGGGAGAGAGAGAGAGCGCGGTCGGCGGCAGTTTTGGAGGGGAAATGGCTGACGGCTGGGCCCTGGTGGCAGTGGGAAAGAGAGAGGGAGGTGGTTTTGTTTCATTTGTGAGAGATTCGGGTATTACAATTCTACCCCCCTTAAGAAAAATCTCGTCCTCGAGATTAGTACTTATAGAGGAAACAGATTGGGAAATTGTGACTTGAGTTCATCTTCTCTTTCCCATGTAGTTTTTGCCTCTGAATGATGTTTCCATTGAACCTTGCACATACGAATTATCTTGTTTCTGGTAACCTTTTCCATTGTGTCAAGGATTCTGACAGGATACTCGGTATATGAAAGGTCTTCTTGCACATCCAACTCATCCATTGGCAGTTGTTCTTCTGGTGTTCTCAAACACTTCTTGAGTTGTGATACATGGAACACATCGTGTACATCCGACAACCGGGAGGGTAACTCCAACTGATATGCTACCTCTCCTTTGCGTTCCAGTATCTTGAATGGTCCGATATACCGAGGTGCTAGCTTCCCTCTTACTTTAAATCTCTTTAGTCCACGCATGGGTGACACTTTGAGATACACATAGTCTCCCACTTCGAAGACTAGTTCTCTTCGCCTTGTGTCCGCATAACTCTTTTGTCTTGTTTGGGCTATCTTTAGATTATTACGAATTTCTCTTACTTTCTTTTCTGCATCTTTTAGTACCTCAGGTCCAAACACCTTATTCTCACCTATTTGATCCCAAAATAGTGGAGTTCTACATCTTCTTCCATATAGAGCCTCAAATGGGGACATCTTCATACTTGCTTGGTAGCTATTATTGTAGGAGAATTCTGCATATGGCAAATTCTTATCCCAACTCCTATTATTTTTTAGAGCACAAGCTCTGAGCATATCTTCAAGAATTTGATTGGTCCTTTCGGTTTGCCCATCGGTTTGTGGATGATATGCAGAACTGAAATTTAATCGGGTCCCCATGGACTCATGTAATTTCTGCCAAAATCTTGAAGTGAACTGTGTACCTCTATTTGATACTATCTTTTTAGGTACACCATATAGGCAGACTATTCTCGACATATATAGTTCTGCTAGTTTGGAACCGTTATAATTTTCCTTCACTGGAATGAAGTGAGCAACTTTTGTCAATCTATCCACTATCACCCATATCGAGTCATACCCTGTTTGTGTCCTGGGCAAACCCACTATGAAGTCCATCCCAATTTCTTCCCACTTCCATTCAGGTATCTTTAGTGGTTGTAATAGCCCTGCAGGCCTTTGGTGTTCTGCTTTGACTAGTTGACATGTGTCACACAATGCCACATGCTCTGCAACATCTCTTTTCATTCCATACCACCAATACCTTATTTTAAGATCATGATACATCTTTGTGCTTCCAGGATGGATAGAATAATCTGAATCATGAGCTTCTTTCAAAATTAACTTCTTTATTTCCTTTATATCTGGCACACATATTCTTTTACCATACCACACGATACCCTGCTCATCTTCTCTAAATCCCGGGGCCTTGTTTTCTTTGATCAACTGCTTAATTTCTTTGATATTTTCACCGTCCTTTTGACCTTTTCGTATATCTTGTTCTAGGGTTGAATCAACCTCCATTGCTATGGCTTCTGTATGATTCACCAAGTATAAGTTGAGCTTTGCGAACTCTTCACAAAGTTGGGGTTGAAGATCTCTTATTGTTAACATGTTAACATGTGTCTTTCTGCTCAAGGCATCTGCAACCACATTAGCTTTTCAAGGATGGTAATTGATTCCCACATCAAAATCGTTAATGAACTCCAACCATCTCCTTTGCTGAAGGTTGAGATCTGGCTGAGTGAAGATATACTTCAAACTCTTATGATCAGTATAGATCTCAGTTCTTTTACCCATTAGGTAATGTCTCCATAACTTCAATGCATGTACAACTGCTGCCAACTCTAGGTCATGGGTAGGATAGTTCTTCTCATGCTTCCGAAGTTGTCGGGAAGCATAGGCAATAACATGCCCTTCTTGCATAAGTACACATCCTAACCCTTGTCCTGAAGCATCACAATATACAGAGAATGATTTCTCCATGTCGGGCATAACCAAGACTGGGGCAGTTGTTAACTTTTTCTTTAACTCTTGAAAGCTTGATTCGCACTCTTGAGACCATACAAAAGCAGCTCCTTTTTCCAACATCTTTGTGAGTGGCTTGGCTATTTTTGAAAATCCTTCGATGAACCTTCGGTAATAGCCTGCCAATCCTAAGAAGCTTCGAATTTCACCAACATTCTTTGGTGTCTTCCACTTTTGTACACCAGATATCTTTTCTGGGTCTACTGAGATTCCTCCTTCGGAGATAATATGTCCCAGAAAAGCAACTTTCTTAAGCCAAAATTTACCCTTACTAAATTTGCCATAAAGTTGGTTTTCTCTCAGCTTTTGTAATACTATTCTCAGGTGCTCTTCATGTTCTTTCTCATTCTTTGAGTATATGAGGATATCATCAATAAACACTACCACAAACTTGTCCAAGTATTTCATGAACACCTTATTCATAAGGTACATGAAATATGCCGGAGCATTTGTTAGTCCAAAAGGCATAACTGTATATTCATACAGTCCATACCTAGAAACAAATGTTGTCTTCGGAATATCCGATTCTCTTATCTTTAGTTGATGATATCCGGAACGGAGGTCAATCTTGGAGAATACACATGCACCTCTTAATTGATCAAACAAGTCCTCAATACGGGGTAAAGGGTACTTGTTTTTTATTGTCACTTCATTGAGGGCACGGTAATCCACACATAACCTCTTAGTTCCATCCTTCTTCGGTACAAATATGACCGGAGCTCCCCATGGTGAGGAACTAGGATGGATATACCCTTTCTCCGATAACTCTCAGATATGATCCTTGAGTTCCGCTAGTTGTTGGGTATCCATCCGGTATGGTCTTTTATATATAGGAGCAGTATCAGGTACTAATTCTATAATGAATTCTACTTCTCGATCCGGTGGCATACCTGGTAACTCCTCGGGAAATACATCTGGTAATTCATTGACCGCCTTTATGTCCTCAATAACTACTTCGGTCTTGTTGAGTTGAACATTTCTACAGGGTACTTGAATAGATGTGAACTCAACCTTTGTTCCATCCGTATGTGTTAGTTCCACTGTTCTCGTTGAACAATGTATAACTCCTTTATACTTGGTTAACCAGTCCATCCCCAAGATGATATCTATCCCTTGTGATTCTATCACAATGAGATTTGCAAGGAATTCTACTCCATTAACTCCTAGCTTTACCTTGTGACATATTTGTTTTGTCTTTATTTCTCCTCCAGGAGAATTCACTAATAACACTCGATTCATAGATGTAAGTTGTGCTTGGTTATGAATTCCTTGGCTATGAATGAGTGTGTTGCACCAGAGTCAAACAGAATTGTAGCAGGATAAGTATTTGCGGAGAACATACCAATCACCACATCTGGTGTCTCCTGTGCTTCCTCAATGGTCACATGATTCACCTTGCCACGCACAAGATTCTGTGGTTGAGGTGGCTCTTGTTGGGGCACCAGTTGGCATAGTGTGCCGTTTCTCCACATTTGTAGCATTGCCCTGTGACCTTGTTCATTGGTGTTTTGTTGCCTTGTTGTGAATTTGGAGGATTTGGCCCTGCAGGACGAGGTTGAAAGGCAGGACGTTGTTGCTGCACTTGTTGTCTCTGCTATTGTGGTTGAAAAGTTGGGTTCCTAGCAGCAGGGTTGTAGCTCCTCTTAAACTGATTAGGAGCTATAGGTCGATTCATTGCTCCTGTCGGCGGTGATGAGAAACGGGGCCGACTGTTGCTGCTAGAAGACTGTCCTTGCCAATTCATTTTCCTTTTTCGCCCCTCAACTAACTTCTGTCTTTTTCTTTCCACTATGAAAGCCTTTTTGATGAGCTTTTGGAAACTTTCATAGTCACTAGAGGACATGGCATATTGTATTTCGGGGTTCAAACCTTCAATGAAACAATCTTGTTTCTTCTTGTCAGTGTCAATATCTCCCGGAGCATAACGTGATAACTGGATGAATTTAGTAAGATATTCCCTTACTGACATGCTCCCTTGTTTCAGACCGAGAAACTCCTTCCGCTTGTTCTTTATTTCTCCTGCTGGTACATAGTGGTTACAGAAGGCAAGTTTGAATTCATTCCATGAAATACTCTCTGGATCCTCATGAGCTCCCTTATATGCCGTCCACCAGTCTGCTGCAGATCCATAGAGTTGGTGAGAAGCAAAGAGTACCTTCTCACGTCCTTGGCATTGTATGATCTGCAACTTGTTCTCAACATTCTTGAGCTGGTCATCAGCTTCTAATGGCTCAATAGCATTGTCAAACCTTGGTGGTTGGGTGCTCAGGAATTCACTTAACTTGGGTTGACGGGGTGCATTTTGAATTTGTGGTTGAGGTTGTTGCATATTGGCCACCACTTGTGTCAAGTTTTGAATGAGTTGATTCTGCATGTTCATCATTTGTTGGATTATTTCCCCATCAGCTCTGCGTGCAACACGTGGCTGCCATCCAGGCAAAGGAAACTCTGCAGCCTCATTGTTGTTGTTTCCTTCGTTGCGTCTCCTTCTTCCTGCCATCTATTGTGAAAGACTATGTTTAAACTTAATGTATAGACGTTCTCTTAAGTGTATTACGTTGTGCATAGACTTTACAATTCCTACATAACAATTACAAAAGTTTCTACTTGTTTATTAAATGATCATGGTTGAAGCAAACTAAGCATTTATATTCCTTAATAGATATTTACATACACTGACGAGGTTGTGAACATAAGCCTATGGCTTTCACAACTCAAGTTCATACACTAACACACATTACATCATCAATCTAAACAAGTATACTAATCAACCATTACACACTAGTCAATACAATACCATACATACGTACTACACGAGTTACTACATAAGCAAGGACACCTATCCTAGTTGTCCCCTGGGTTCTGTGCATCCTCCTGTGGGTTCCCGCCATCACCATCAGGAGTGCTAGCCTCTGACTCAGCTGTGGAGTCCTCAGGTGCTGGAGAAGTATGAGGGCGTTTGGCTTCCCTACGGTCTAGAGAGTCCGGAGTCCAAGTGTCTCCATCCGAAACATAGATATCACTCACTTCTCCATCCCTCATCCTCATCAGTCCACGCATTATGGCCTCCGTCTTCTTCAGAAGGTCACGGACGTCTTGAAGCTCTTGTTGGCAATTCTGTAGCCTGGTACTGACGTCCACTCCTACCTGGAGGCTCATATCCATATGCACTATGTCGCAACCTTCATGGATGGGCTCGTAGTTGAACACCGCACTTCCACTTTGTCGCCGAGGGGTGTACATGTATTGGGTCCCCTCAAGGCGGCCACGGTTGGTGTAGCTCTGGCAAGTGATTGCCTCCCAAGTGGCGTTCTTCTCAGCCTCTGCCATGGTAGACCTCCATGCTGGCGAATTGTGGATCTTGAGCAGCTTGTTCTCATAGTAGATCCTCGCCTGCGACTTCCACTCGTCGCGTTCTACGCGAGAAACTCGAGTGGTGTCGTACTGCACCTCTAGCTTGCCGGTGTAACCAGCACAGCGAAGGAGGTGTCTGAGGCGATCCACCGTGCCTCTAGTGGACTCCCCGTGGGTCTGGTATGTGGCGGGGTTGTCCACCTCCTCGACAGTGCGTTCAGCCAGCTGGTGTCGCGGAACTCGTCCTCCGGTGGACTTACGGGCCGTAAGACGTGTGCGTGCCATCTGTTTCAAGAAGAATTTAAAAATGTGTTAGAAAATAAACAATAATATAATTTTGAGTATAGATGAGGTTAGACAACATATATATAATTTAAATAATCCTCCTTCTAACAAAATATTTAGTAAAATAGTTTTTAGTAAAATAGTGATGTCTATCCCGTCCATTTCTAACTAGGTTTGCGTCCTACGGGCAACTTTGGCTCTGATACCACTTTGTCACACCCAGTTTTCCATAAGGAACACCCGAGCGTATTATCACATGTATGCCAGGATCAGTTGACTCATACATGTGCCGACAAGAGTGTAATATCATTATATTACAAGCCAAGTTCAACGTATAACATAATATTACATCATATTACATGAAATATCAAATAAGAGTACCACTACACGTTAACACAACAGCGGTAGACTACAGCGTGGATGCTCCAATTCCACAGGCGTTGCCCGATGGTTACGCCAACCGAGAACAATTCCTCGGTATCGAAGTCCTCCCCATCAAAGTCTATATCTTCATTTGCACCTGAGCAGGATATAATATCCAACAAAAGCAAGTTTGAGTACCAAAGGTACTCAGCAAGTGTAGGAAAGAATGTTATGAAGGCCATTAGAAAGGGAAGGTTAACATGCACTACAGGAATCCGGACAATAGACGACGGCCGGAAACCGTCGTCAATAAGGACACTACTGTCGTCAATAAGTTATTGACGACGGTAAAACTTTATAGACGACGGTTTTCGGCTGTCGTCAATTATTAGTCGTCAATAAATTTATTGACGACGATAACAGTCGTCAATAATCTTATTGACAACAGCTAAATCTAGCTGTCGTCAATAAACTTATTGACGACAGCTATGATACGAACCGTCGTCAGTTACGATGGCTTATTGACGATAGCTAAATCAGGCTGTCGTCAATAAGCTTATTGACGACGGCCAGGATTTCAACCATCGTCAGTAACCGTGGCTTATTGACGACGGTTTACACTAGGCCGTCATCAATAACAATTGCTTATTGACGACGGTTTACACTAGGCCGTCGTCAATAACAATTGCTTATTGACGACGGTTTCTGGTACCTGGCCGTCGTCAATACTAATGGCTTATTGACGACGGCCAAGTACCAGAAACCGTCGTCAATAAGCTTTCCAATTTTTTTAAAAAAAAACAGAAAATCATGCCCTGGCTTCGAGACCAGCCCTGGCTCGATGGCCAGATCACAGGCAATCAAAATATACATCACAGAATTGCATAAAAACACTATACGCACGCCACACTACCCTACGCTACCCCGACCGCTGCCACCGGAGTCCAGGAAGTCGTCGTGCGCTCGTCCAAACACTGGTTGCTGAGGGGATGGAGTTTCCTGAGCCCGCGTCGCCGATCCCTATGATGTACATGTATAGTTAGACAAATTAGAAGTTCACAAATGTGTATATGATTAAATAAACTCATTACAAGTTAAAATTGAGCAAGTTAGCTAGATTTGGCTATGTTTGAGTAAGTTTGCTCATATTTTACTAAGTTTGAGAAGTATGGACTAGTAGTGTTTGTGTTTGAGCTAGTTCAAATAGTTTTGGCTATGTTTGAGTAAGTTTGGTCATATTTGACTATAGTTGAGTAAGTTGTACCATATTTTACTCAGTTTGAGGATGTTTAACTAGTTTTCTCTAAGTTTAAGTAAGTTTGATCAAATTCAACTAAATTTGAGCAAATTTAACTAGTTGCAGCTATTATGAGAAATTTTGTACCTGTGCTCCTGACGTCGGCCCCTGTGGTAGCTGTATCGATGGCGGCGCCCACTGAGGAAAGACAACGGGTTGTCCTGTGGCCATAGCCTGCAAATATGAAGTAAATTATTATACATGTCATTTATATATTAGAAACGTTGAGTACAATGATCTGAACTTACCTGCATGGCAGCTTGCAGCTGTAGCATGTACGAGTGTTGATACTCGTCCCTAGCCCGGAGCTCGGCTGCCTGCCTCTCGTTCGCGAGCCTCAACGCTTCCTGCGTCCTCTGGAGCTCCTCTTGGACACTCTGGAGCTCCAGATCACGGCTGCCACGCCTGCTGGATCCACCCTGCGATGAAGAGGCCCTTGAGTAAGACCGCGCCTCCCTCGAGTCTACTACTCCATCGAAGATGGCCAACCTACACAACGAAGTAAGAGTATTAAAGTTTCATGTCTCAAAGTTAATGAAAGAAAATGACTCCCTTGGAAGTAGATCAGGAAACTCAATCTTGAACAGAAATCAGAAATCTGAATGCCCTGCTTGACAACCATATTCCAACCAGCTGAACTCCATCGACAATTTGAAATATGTGCAACCTTCCCATCCACTCAGATTCCTTAAAAGCTGGATGCCCCTTGGCCGCCCTTGTTGACTCTGAAGCATCCAATCCCTCGAGCACAAGGCAGGGAAGCTCTTCCACAACAGACACCAATCTCCCCATGTTGACTATGATCATGAACCCAACTAAGAGTACTATCTAGCTCAGAGAAAATAGGTTGGTGATCCTAACAGTAATCACTGTCCGAACCTCTGTATCCAGACCATTAGGAACACCAATAAGGGATGTACATGGTAATTTTGCTCCTGCATTCATTGATGACAGGAGAGTAGCTGGAAGATCAAATTCCTTCAAAGAGGGGAAACCGATAGGATCCTTGTGCCAAAGTGTTGTCCCTAACTTAAACTGTTTCATCATTGCCAATATTGTGCTGCAGTCTCCTGACTTGGTTTTCTGACCAGGCCGAAGATTTTCAGGGCAAAGACCATTTCAGGGACTTGCTGTTTGATCCAGTCACAACCTGATATTGCATCATAATTCTTCAGTGGTGGTACTCTCTGAACAGCAATAATACCATATGCATCACCAGATTCTAGCTCCTGCAATGCATCCTTTAAACCCTCCTCTAGAAAAAAGCAAAATGCACATGCAAGTGGAGTAGAAAAATGGTGAGTGAGCCCCTGGAACACCATTGTACTATGCCAGGCTGTGATTAACTTCAGACTCACATTCGGCACATCATCCTCCTCCTCATTGCTTGCCTGCTCCAGAAACTCCCTCAGGTCAGTTTCAGCAACAGAATGGTCGCTAAAACTAAGTTTAGAGTCCCTCTGATGATCAAATGCAGAAGAAAAGAGTTCATTTTCTGCCTCTGATTCATCCATTTGCGTAAATATATCAGTTAAGATGCCAACTTCATATTTCACAAGAATTTCATCAACACAATCACAGTCTGCCTTAGAATGAATTGACATCAGCTTAAAGGATAGCTCACCAAAGCCCTCTCTTCTTCCCATCTCTTCACTTTGACAGAAACCAGCAAGAGGATATTCATAACCATCTACAGGGTACATATTTCTTCCAAGGTCTTCCTCATCATGTAAATATGCACGCACCATCCGCATCAGCTAACAGCAGCACAAAGCCTAATCTGATATGGGTTGAACCAATGACATTTCCTCCAGACAATTCAAACTGTTCATCCACTTTTCCAGATTTCCTTAAGACTGTGTAGAGTCCCCAGAACTGATAAGTGAGCCCGTCTGGATCGTACTCATATGAAACAGTTAAGGAATAGAAGCCAAGAGAGGGGTGGTAGAGAGAACTATACCAAATATATGCTAAAATTGTCACGGCCCTTAGCCGCCGGCTCGCTGGACTGGCGACGTGAGCTCGGACAGAATCACTGTCGAGGCGGAAGCGGCAAGGACGAAAGAGGCGACGAGCACTCAGTTTTCTGATTCTATCGATACCTTCTCAGCACACCCATGTTCCTTACAAAAAGGAACCCATGTCCCACACGTAAGCTAGATATTAACTAATCTAAACATTAACTATGCCTTAACCCTGATTACAAATAATAGAAACACTAACAGACACGCTCTCAGCAGCAGGCATGACACGGCGGCCGGCGGCCGGCGGCTCGGCCGCAGGGGGGAGCGGGGGGGGACCCGGAGGGGGAGGGGCCGGGCCGGAGGGGGACGGGGGAGGGACCGGAGAGGCCGGGCGGGGGCAGGACGGCGAGGACGGCCGTCCGGTGGCCGGCGGCGCGGCCAGGGGGCGAGGAAAGCGGGGGAGAGGCCGGAGGGGGAGGGGAGAGCGGGGGGAGGGCTGGAGGGGGACGGGGGAGGGTCCGGAGAGGCTAGACGGGGGGAGGACGGTGAGGCCGGCCGGCCGATCTCCGGCGGCACGGCCGGGGGGTGAGGAAAGCGGGGGAGAGGCCGGAGGGTAAGGGGGACTTACCTTGGGCCGGGGATGGGCGGCGGCGGAGGTGGGGACGGCCGGCGACGACGGGGACGGCCTACGACGACGCGGACGGCTGGCGCGAGTCGGGAGGCGGCACTGGCCGCCTCCCGGCTCGCGTACGGGTTATATATCCCGTTATTGACGACGGTGCTAGGAAACCGTCGTCTATAAGGACCTTGTTGACGACGGTCCTAGGTCACCGTCGTCAATAACTCCTCGGGTGGGCCCGGATTAAGTTAAAGACGACAGCCCCGTCGTCAATAATTTATTGACGACGGTGCTCGTCCAGCCGTCGTCAATAACTTAGTTATTGACGATAGCTAGAAAAAGTCGTCGTCAATAATATTAAAGACGACGGCCCCGTCGTCAATAAATTTGGCCGTCGTCAATGATCGTTTTTCCTGTAGTGATGGTTAAGCACTATGCATTATCCTAAGCCTTAGCTTTGATTAGCAACCTATCTTACTAAGTGATAATCCCACCATCATCATAATTAAGTCATTTAATGTTAGGTTACACCACCCAACAACCTCTTTCAACTCACATCCATATTTCTCTAATCATGGACAAGTCCAAGCCGCTCTTGACCGTGAGCACGGCTGTCATGACAGTTTGGTTCTCTGCAGAGATTGTACCACTTTACCCGCAAGTATTGATTTCATCCCCTGTTGCCAGGTGGACTAAGAAACCTCCCTGATATCCGTGGTTGCAAGCCACATTACACACTTCCTTTGGTGTCCGATCAGGAGATCACTACATGGCCTTTACAAAGGGTCTACCGGCAAGTACAAGCCCACTGAGGTTTCACCGTTGTAGTCCCTGGGAGTAACCCTCCCCTACAGAAGCCCCCTCTTGAGCCTTGCAGTTCCCAGGGCAGTCAAAAATGGACTCCCATTCCCCGCACCATCCAAACACTTATACTATACCGGCAAACTCCTAATTAATTGGCCAAGCTGCCCCATCTCAGTCTTGTGGTGGCATTGTAAAGCCGGGTTAACTGTTCCATGAACCGGTCCTTAGAATCTAAGACATGCACTAACTCATTCCCGAGTCTCGTGCACGAAGCACCAACCAAAACAACCAGCCTGTCTAGATTCCTAACATCATGACACACTTGTGTCTTTCATATAATTCCACCACATTAATATCAACTATATTCCATTCATTTCTAAAGTTCTAGGCATGGCTAAGCACATAAAATGATAACCATCAAGTCATATCTAATTCCCTCCATGGTTTTGCAAGGAAAGATAAAACAATGAAACTATGGAAACATCCTACACTTGGTTTCATATTAAAGACATCATGCAAATAATCTAACTATTCATCCTAGAATAGGAGCAAAGTGGTCAAGGAACACTTGCCTTTGAATGAAGAGGGATTTACTTCAAACTCTTGCTCTTGAAGATTATGAAATAGTTCTTGGTTTGGTTCTATCCATACACATGCACACAAAACAATGCCAAGCATGCCATAAGAATCCTAGCAATGTATTACAATCATATATGTTTGAATACACACATGCACCTATTGTTTTTATATCATTTCATGTGGGTTAGAATGAAAATAAATTTCAATTGGGGTACCTATATCCTTCTACTTTACTATTGCCACAGCCAAACACTCATTTTCAGTTTGTGAGATGATTTGAATAAATTTTAGAATTTTATAAGTATATATGTAAATTCTTATAATTAATTAAATCCTAAAAATGATTTAAATTATTACTATAATGATTTTCAGAACTCATATTTCTATTTTCTGCATTTCAGAACCTATTTAAGTATTTAGAACAGTTTCCAAATTTTTTCTTTAATATATACTATTTTTATCTATATTTCAGTATTTATTTAATACCTAAAAATGCATTTTCAGTCATTTAAATGATTATTCTGGACTACAGAAACTTAAAATACAGAAAAGTATAAAACAGAATAATCTTATGCTATTTAATAAATTTCTACAATTTTCTAATATCTATATTGTTTTATTTTGATTTTTCAGAATTAATTTAATACCAAATAAATATTTTCAGTCTCTGAAAGTTATTATTTTTAACTTCAGAATTTTTTTCTGTTCAAAATGTTTTAACAATGCTGTTAATAAATTTCCCACATTTTTCAGAGATTATTTAGCCTATTTTGATTATTTTCAGAATTAAAAACAGACTTTTAATCTGATTTGGACTAATTTGTAATACTTTCAGTTTTTCTAGGGTTCAAGATGCATTTACAGAATGTTTTTGCTAATTTTCAAACTACACAGGGTCTATTTAGTTAGTTTACAGTGAATTCTCTAAATTCTATAAAGCCTAAGGTTTATTGTGTAAAGTACGGGGATTGTTTCATACTAATTTAAATCTCCAGGGGCTAAAGCGTTAAAATCTCAACGGTTATAACTAAATTGAATGTGGGCCGTCGGATCTGAGATCAACGGCCCAGATTTAAAATAACCGAACCGGTACGCTCCTTCTAATCTTAACCGTTCACGCGAGATGGACGCTCCCGATTGCGCCACGTCGCCCTAACCCCTTCTCCCCCGCGTCCGGCGGCCCCGCGATCGCCGGCAAGCGGCGGCGGTGGCCGGAAACTCCCGGGTTTTGCCGTTTCTTCACCATTTCTTAATCTACTTGCACCAGAAGAGAGAGGAGAAGGTGGGGAACTCACCTAGGGGAGTTTTGGAGACCGAATTTGGTCGGAGAAGCGTGATCGACGGCGACCGTGGGAAAACTCCGGCGATCTTCGCCGGCAGCGCTTCCCAGTCGTTTTTCTTCAAAGATTTTCGTCGGAATTGGGCTCTGGTGATCGGGGAAGGGCTCAGAGGGTGTTAGATCCGAAGATCAACGTGTATTTTTGGAGAATTGAGGAGGAGGGCGGTTTTTCCAATCGGAGTGATTTGAGAGCAGTATCTGTGGGAGAAAGTGACCCGGGCCGGGGGTATTTGTAGAGGGGAAGGAGGCGGCGGTTGCTGGGGCGCCTGTTGAGGAAGAGGCGCGAAGAAACGGCCGGAACCGGGGCACATTGTTTATGTAAGGGCCTCAGTTTTTGACACCCATTTGTAGTGTTCATCCCCACACCACACACCTCATTTGAGGAAGAATGATGAACACAAATGAAGAGCAAGAAACAATTATCAACATGCTCATTAGGGAACAAACTTACACATTGCAAAAGTGGTATTTCCCACATGTGATATAGATGGGCTGGACATAGGAAAAACTCCTACACTTTTCTAAGGATGTCCATGCCAAGTTTCACCCAAATTCAAAACCTTTTTGAGGTCATCTTGGGTATAGATAGGAAGGGGGCAGTTTGAAAACATATTTAAATTCAAACTGTTTTTATACCATGAATTTGAAAGTGGAAGGCATATTCTTACTCAGCACATTTTTGTGAGCTCACACACCAATTTTCACTCCATTTGGGGTTGATCTTGACATGAGCTAAGGGGGAGAAATTCAAACTTTATTTGAATTTCAAACTGAACTTGTGCTGAAATTCATTCAAACCAAACCTCATTTGAACTTTGATCAGTTCAAATGGCTCATGGTGAATAATTTGAATTGCCAAGGGTAGTATGGGGTTCACTGTTTACAACAATGATTAGAAGTAAATTTCAGAGGTTAAAAGGAAGGGTGGGACCCACTTGTCAGCCTCTACTTCAACACAAACCGACTGAGACTTTTCACTCGGGTCGCCGAGCCGCAGCGGTGATCGCCACCGAGGCCAGCCACCGCGCCACCAGCTGCTTGCCCACGCGCGGGCATGAGGCGGTGCAGAGCCTTCTTAAGGCGCCTGCCCCCCTCCTCGGCCGAGGTACCGACGTGTTTTCCCGCAAGAACCCAGCACCGGCCGAAAGTTTCCGCAGTTCGGACTTGATCGGAGGACGCCGATCGCAGCTCCCTCCTTCCACTCTAGAGTCCCAGCAAGGTACTAGAGACCTTCCTCCATCCTCCCCATTGCTAGAATTCGGTTGAAAACGATTGATATCGGCTGTGCCGAAAGATCAAACTCGGAACTTGGAACCGCCGCACCTCGGGCTCTCGTGGACAGCCCAACCTGGGCGTTGTCACGCCCGAGCCAAGGCACCCTTGGACGCGCGGGTGACCGGTGCTGCTCATCCCCGAGCCACAGCTCGAGTGGTTGCTCACCGGCGGCGAATTTCCACTTTTCCCCTTTCTGTGTGCAGAACGACCTTCGGGTACGATTCTGTTTAATTCGTGCTCTAGAAAGGATTAGAGGGCCTCAGGCCACTCCCACACGAGCTAGACACGGTAACGCACAAGTTGCCTTCACAACTCTGGGCCGGAGAACCTCTGTGCCCGGCGTAATTTAAGGTCTACTAATGGCGGAACGAACGGGGGGTATCGGGCGCACGGTGAGGACCTATTTCGGGCCTTCCCCGAGCTGCCTCGAGCTCATGTCGACCTTCTCTGAGGTCCACTGATGCTCCCCGACCGATTTCCCAAGTAGCTGAGGTACTAGGGGAGTCAGCCGACATGGCCGAAGTCATTCCGATATGAAGGCTCGTCGCCGACCATGCTCCGGCCATTGTCATGAGCAGCTGACCCTCGGATCCTGTTCCCCAAGTAAAAGTAGGCAGGGGCGGCCAGAATTAAGAAGTTTGGAGCTGTACAGCAGCCGGCGGCGAGCTCTCCGGCGAGGTCCCTCGGCGGCGGGGCGCGGGTGTCGCGAGGTTGAAGAAGGGGGTGGACCCCAGCTGTCAGCGGCCGATATTTTGAATCGGGGTCCGGCTGCGGCCGGGATCGGGTGTGCTGGCGCGCAAAATCCTTGTGGGCCGCGGTGTGCCATCGCCTAGGCGTGCGACGCGTGTCCCCTGGGCCCACGCGCGAGTTTAAACTTTTCCCCGATTTTCAGATTTCCTTCAAACTTCAAATCCTTATAACTTTGGCTAGAAAGCTCCAAATTGAGTGAACCAAATTTTGCTGGATTCAGCTCTCCGAGTACTTTCCAGAAAATCAAGTTTCACTTCATGAAATTCCTTAATTCTCCAGAATTAATTCCTTAAATTTTAAACTGTTAGGAATTTTAACTGGAGAATCCTTTGGAGGAAAATCCTGAAATTTTGCTGAGGTGTTCACCAAAATATCCTTGAACTACCATAAAAATTTCAGATCCATTTGAGCTCATTTAATCCACCTAATGGTGTGATTAGTGAAACTGTTCCAGAGAAAATAGAAAGTATTCAGAAACATTTTCAGAATTTTCTCTGAAATTGTTTAGCTCATATCTTTAGTTAGAGACTTCCAAATTAAGTGAGACCAATTCCATTAGAACCCTCTGAAAATCTAGTTTTCAGAAAGTCATAGTTTGTTTCATGAAAATACTTAGAACACCCTAAAAGCCTTTGATTAAGGTCAAGGACATAATTATTTGTGGAGGGCTCAAATGAGCTTTGCTGCAACTAAAACTTGACCAGGTTTCTGTTTAGGTTGTAACCAAGCCACAGTAAAAGTTTCACAGTCATTAGGTCTGTCTAGCAAAGGTTATAGACTTCACAACTTCAAAGCTAATACAAATGCATTTAAATTGATACATATTGCTCTCATCATGTAGTCGCTAAGGTCGAGGAGGAACCCGAAGTCCTAGACTTTGTTACTCCGGAGGAACAGTTAGCCTACGACCAAGAGCAGCAAGGCAAGCCCCGGTTTGCATTAACCTTTTTACAAATGTTTATTGTTTTGAGCACATCTTTGAATATTGTTCTTTGCACTAGAGTCTTGATTGGAAACCCAACTGCACAGCCAAGAAAACCATGGGTTGGGTTTAGGATTGAAAACCTCGTTAGCCACTGCATTGCTAGGATAGAGTAGGATTCGGTACAAGTCGAGTAGTTGGAACTACTCGCGAGAATAGGCTAGAGGCACATTGCTCGGGTAGAGATAGCACATGATACACATGGCAAGAAAATGAGACCGAGCGGAGAGTAAGGGCAGCAGGACTTTGGGGCCTGGGTGCTGTAGCTCCGCTCGTGTCGATTGAGGACCGAGCCGTGTGCGGGCCTGTTGAACAAGCTAGAACAGTACCGAAGACCTACCGGCTATATGGGAACCGGGAAACTGATGTAATTCGGGTAGCTGGGTATTGAGGCATTGCCCGTCGTTCAGAGGGTAGGTTGAGAGCTCGAGGTGTAAATCAGCTGGCGGCACAGAGATGCGCGTGCAGGGACCTCTTGCTCGGGACGATGGGACCGGTTCAATATTTGGCTGACGGGTGAAAGGTAGTCGCGTACGGCGTCCGTGATGGTTGTTGTAGGCAACATCGAGTACGGGCGTACGTGACGGGTTGTTCGGGTAACCCTGCAGGTGTAAATCGATTATAATCACCGTCCCTCGCGGTCAGTGAGTACCACTTGTTCACTGTACCGTGACGTAGAAAGAACAGGCTAGTTACATGTTAAAATGTTGCTGATTGAAAGCTGGACATTGATTGTTAATGATATGCTGTAGCTTAAAGCTAATTAAAGTTCTTTTCAACTTTGGGCAAAGTACATGAGAGAAATGCGTTTCTTGTTTGATTGCGGCTCTCTCATGTGCCTTAGCGTAAGGTTCTCCACAACCTGCTGCTAAAACTTGAAAGTAAGGTTCTACTAATTAGGCGAGTCCTTGCAAATGATTTTTACCTCATGCAACCCATTACCCTCATGTAGAAGTTCCATGTTTAGGTGAGACGGGTCAGACTTGCTGAGCCTTCGTGCTCACTGCTTGTGTTTGAAGCTTTTGCAGGGTTCTATGAGGAAGGGACTCCCGAAGAGGAGACGGAACCCCAGGAGGGGAACCCCATCGAGTGGGAGTCGTGCACGCCGCAGAGTTAGTGTGCGTGTGTGCTAGCAAGGACACGTTCGAGGGCTGAATGTGCACTTGATGCTTAGTCTACGCCCGCGAGTGTAGGCTGAACTTATTTTGATGTAAACATGTTCATAAACTTGTTTATGTAATAAAACTTCCGCTTCCGCTTTGCACCTTTGACGTGTGTTATACGGTGTTGTGCAACGCAGCACCCCTCAGCGTGATCCTGGCTCGACAGGACCAATGGGGTCGTGTCAGCGTGGTATCAGAGCTCGCTTGAGGTTTAACACAGTACAAAGGTCTTCTTTTTCAAAAATCCAGTGAGGAACGAGTTAGTAGCCCGTATAAGGATGTTATTAGCATATAGAAAGTGGCATATTAACCTATTTGTTATGTCGGAAAGTCGTGCATCTCGGGACGTTCATGTCTTGGGGGGTGCACGTAAGCGCTGTCCACCAGTGCGCACAAGCTAAAGGGTGGAGCCCCACGGGTGGCAGGTAACCCGACCCGCTTTAGTATCCTCTACGACTCTTCATGTCGTTTGGGGTATTCGAGCAACGTCTGTCCCTGGCGTGCGTGGTGCAACATGGGAGACCCCGTCACGTGGTCTGAAAACGTGAACACGTAACTCAAGGCGTGTTCGGCTTGAGAACATCCGGGCGAGTGATGACGGCCGGATGTACGAACTGTATGGATTCCGGGCTCGGTGTGCAGCCGAGTCTGATGATTGTTTGAGTTTCTGCAGGTAGTTTACCACGAAACGGTAGACGTGTAGCATCCGTGTGCGAGTGACGAGTAGTGCCACTAAACTAACGAAGCCGGCTAAGTCCGGTATAGGTTTTTCCTTTGTGAGGACGTAGTACCGACATAATCTGGTGACGCATCGACGTCACATCCAACTAAATGAACAACTTCATTTAAAAACTTGAAGGTTTTGATCCAAAGTAGTAAAACTTGATGTAACTCCTTTCCTTGAACAGGATATTCAAAGTTAACAAGCTTTCAACTTATAGGATGTTAAGGACAGAGCACTCTGTTTTCAGCTGAATCAAGGCTGAAGTTAATCAGAGGTTAGAGGTTGAGTTCTTTCGAGGTTGGGGTCGTATGATACATTTCTGGAAAGCGTTGGAAGAGCTTTACAACTTTTCTGTTGAGTTCCAGAGGTGTTTCATCCCTTAACCACTCGAAAAATGCAGTAGAGTTGAAACTGTCCAGAAAACAGGACAGAGCAAAGACTCTCTGTAAACTCTCTGTAAATTAAGCATAACTTCCTGCTTAAAAATCCAAAAATAGGAAATGAGGTAGTTCTGGAAATCTTATGAGATGGGTTACAACTTTGTAACAGAAAGTTTTGTCAGATTAGGAACAGAATTAACTGGGATTCTTGGATCAAATCAGTACCTAAGGCAGGGAGGTGCTGTCCAATTGTTTCCAGAAATTCTGTTAGCTTTGACATCTCATAACTTTTGAACCAGGACAGATCTTAGGCCAACCAAATACTTTCTGGAAAGCTATTGAAGTTAACTTTAACTTTGATGTTGATCTCCAGGACCGGTTTTGCTTTTAACCTGGCCTAAATCAGATTGATATGGAAACTGGTCAG
This sequence comes from Neostapfia colusana, assembly GCA_030760725.1. Lineage (NCBI taxonomy): Eukaryota > Viridiplantae > Streptophyta > Magnoliopsida > Poales > Poaceae > Neostapfia > Neostapfia colusana. The sequence continues at coordinate 33,969,493 of JASWHV010000003.1, forward strand.
GGCTGTCATGGTAACAGCAGATCAGCAGTCAAATTTGTTTAAAAATTTGAACTATGTTTCCAAGTGTTATGGGTTCAATGACATATCTTATGTTATAACTCAATGGTTTACTGTTTAAATAAATATTTGACATTTCTCAAATATATTTTTACAGATGGCAGCAGATAAACGGTTGGAGAACGGGTGGGTAGTTTCCCACTGCTCTGACCGTAGCGGCTACCCGGAAGCATTGTGGCAAATGCTCCAATATTTCGGGTATAACCAGATGCCGCAATACTTCGCCAAGGAAGAAGGCGAAGAGGGGAACAAGACGTGGACGATCCATGTCGAGGTTCCCGCAGGACCTACGCCACCCGGTTGGGTGCCATTCACCGTCACGGTGAGAGGAAGACAACCGGAAGGGATGTGGCAAGTGGCAGCCCGTGACACTATGTCACGTTTCTGCCAACTACACGTGCAGGCTATGGAGGGCACACCATATGCACTCGTTCCGGTCGAGGGGCGAGCTCAGCATGTGTGGGAAGAAAGGTACCTGGAGGCAACAGACCCGAGTTGCCCAAGGTACAACCCCGCGGAGGCAAACCTCAGCCTCCAAATGAGGGCGGGAAACGCTGTGATGGACAGCCAAGCTGTTCATGCGGAGCATCTCGCCACCAAGCTCAAGGAGAGCACAAGCCGTGGAGATCATTTCGAGAGTGCTCACAGCGCACTCCGCAATGTGCTCCTTCCGACGATCAAGCGACTGAATGAACAACACAATCAGTTGCGTCGTCTGAAGAAGGCAAAGAAGAAGAGCCGTGTTGACATCGCGGCGTTGCAAGAGCTGGTGCAGACCCTAACCCAGCAGAATGAGGACCTTGCTCAGGAGCGGGACGACGCTATCGAGGAAGGCCAAGGCTGGGAAGAGGACTACAACCAAGCTATGGACGAGGTGCATGCCTTGCAGGACCTCGTGCCCCCGGTATTGGGCGTACCGGTAGTCTTGGGTCTTCCAGCCATGGGAGAACCTGGAATGGGAGAAGAGGTGGTAGACCCCGAGCCACCAGCAGAGGTACCGGAGGAGGACGACCCACAGGAGGTCGAGTTCTACTTCGAGTAGGGGGTTACGGTTGCCAAGTAGGGCAGCTAGGGTAGCGTAACCCAACTTTTGTAATCGGTGACATGTCGTGTAGACAGTAGCTTATGTATAGGTAGTGACGACATGAGCACGACTTCTCGGAGATCCGAGAATAATGTATCTTGTATAAAGTTTATGCTTTATCAATATATGTGAATGTTGTGCAAGTTAATCATGCGTCGCTTCAATACCTACTACTGTTTATGGAATTTTGAGTAAGACATGTGCTAATTGCTGCTGTGTTGAATTTCAGAATGACGTGTACTCGTGCCAACCCTGATGTTGGAGGTACTAGCCAAGGGGGAGAGACCTCCCAACCGCCTCCCGAGGATTCCTCGGGACAGCAGCAGCAACAGCAACAGCAAACACTGCCACCGCCACTGCCAACGGTTACATTGGCCGACATTGTCGCGGCAATGGCGGGTTCACATCAGCAGCACACAGAGCTGCTGCAAACGTTAATTGCGAATACGTCTCGCCCAGAGAGACGTCAAGATCGTGAGGAGCGCCCACAGAGCTCCTACTCCGACTTCCTGGCGACTCATCCCCCTGTATTCTCAAGGGCGGATGAACCACTTGACGCGGACAACTGGCTCCGCGCCATAGAGATGAAGTTCGGGCTGCTCCAAATCAGCGAGCAGCGCAAGACTCAGTTCGCGGTCCAGCAGCTCCAAGGATCCGCGAGCGCGTGGTGGGCTAACTTCTGTGCTTCCCAGCCCACCGACCGAGTGATGACCTGGGCGGAGTTCCGGACGGCCTTCAGGGCCTATCATATACCGCCCGGTTTGATGAAGAGGAAGACGCAGGAGTTCCTACACCTGCAACAAGGGAGCCGGAACGCGCTGGAATATTCCAGGGCGTTCAACGATCTCGCGTTCTACGCGTCGTATCACGCAGATACGGACGAGAAGCGGCGGGACCACTTTTACCAGGGGCTTAACCCGCTCCTGAAGGACAAGCTGGCGATGTTCAATCGCGGCAGCCTCAACGACATAATTGATGCTGCGATTGTTCAGGAGGACTCCAGCAAGGAGTTGGCGGCGGCAGAGCGAAAGCGAAGCGCGCCGCAGAGCAGCGGAGAAGGAGGCGGTCCTTCTCAGAAGTTTCGGATGGTGAATCGCCCACCATCAGGTCCACGCTGGCAACCACCACAGCGGTCGATGCCGTTCCGCGGTCGGCCGTACTCTTCACCGGCATTCCGGCCGGCACTGCCAGTACCACCGCAACAACAACAGCAGCAGCGGGCGATGCCGCGTGCGTTTGCACCTCCGCAACGCATGCCGGGCTTTCGTCCACCGAGTACTCCACCAGCAGCGGCCACATGTTACCAGTGTGGTCGTCCAGGACACTTCGCGAGCAGTTGCCTGGAGAGGCAAGGCGGCGGAGTGGCACCACAGTTTCCGGGGAGGAATCAACCCCGGAACCCTACTAATGCGCGGCGGGCAAACCCCAGGCCCGTCACTGTCCACCAGCTTGCCATTGAGGACGTGCCGGAGGGCGAGCCAATCCTTGCGGGTATGTTCCAACTCCACCAGCATCCCGCTATAGTACTATTTGATTCAGGCGCCACGCATAATTTTATTAGCCAAGCTTTCATTGCTAAACACAGCTTGCCAATACTACCCACCGATAGTCCATATCTAATTTGTTCACCGGGTGGGAAGATTTCAGCAAGCGTAATGGTCTCCAAAGCACCATTATTCTTAGCGGGTAGAGTGTACCCCACGTCTCTCATTATCTTAGAGGGACAGAAGGTCGATGTCATCCTAGGGATGTCGTGGTTAAACCGCCACGGCGCTGTTTTAGACACCGTCCTTCGAGTCGTGCACCTAAACTCAGAAGTGCACGGTTCTCACTCATTATTTCTGGACAGTCCAGAAATAAAACTTCCAAGTGTCTATCAAGCCACAACTATCAGATTGGAAGACATTCCAGTGGTCCGAGAGTTCCCTGATGTATTCCCGGACGATTTGCCGGGGATGCCACCCGATAGAGAGGTGGAGTTCAAGATTGAACTCGCACCAGGAACCATGCCAATATCCCGAAGGCCATACAAGATGGCGCCCAAGGAGTTGGCTGAACTGAAGACTCAGCTCACGGACCTTCTGGAAAAGGGTTTTATTAGGCCGAGCTCCTCCCCATGGGGCTGTTCGGCATTATTTGTCAAAAATAAGGATGAGACGTTGCGGCTTTGCGTGGACTACCGTCCATTAAATGCCGTAACCATCAAGAACAAGTACCCGTTGCCACGGATCGACATGTTGTTTGATCAGTTGGTCGAAGCCAAGATCTTTTCCAAGATGGATTTAAGATCCGGGTACCATCAGATTAAGATAAGGGCGGAGGACGTTCCAAAGACAGCCTTCTCGACAAGGTACGGACTTTATGAGTACCTGGTCATGTCCTTCGGCCTCACCAATGCTCCAGCTCACTTCATGTACTTAATGAACTCGGTGTTCATGCCGGAGCTGGACAAATTTGTCGTGGTCTTCATCGACGACATCCTGGTATATTCCAAGTCGGAGGAAGATCACAAGAAACATCTGCGTATAGTCTTGCAACGGCTGCGGGATCACAAGTTATACGCCAAATTCAGCAAATGCGAGTTTTGGATATCGCAAGTGCCTTTCCTCGGGCATATCATCTCAGCGGAGGGTATCGCTGTGGACCCGAGCAAGATCACGCAAGTGCTGAATTGGAAATCCCCGAGAACTGTTCATGAGGTACGGAGTTTCCTCGGACTCGCGGGATATTATCGGAGGTTCATTCCGAACTTCTCGAAGATTGCCAAGCCAATGACAGAGCTGCTGAAGAAGGCTACCAAATATGTTTGGAGTCCAGCATGTGAAGCAGCATTCAAGGCTTTAGTCAAGCACCTGACATCAGCACCGGTTTTGGCGCAGCCAGACACAACAAAACCGTTTGATGTGTACTGCGATGCATCCGGCATTGGGCTCGGATGTGTGCTGATGCAAGACCGAAGAGTGGTCGCGTATGGATCACGGCAGCTTAGGAACCATGAGCAAAATTATCCAACTCACGACTTGGAGCTCGCTGCCGTGGTACTTGCACTGAAGATGTGGAGGCACTACCTACTCGGTAACCTCGTACATTTATATACCGACCACAAAAGCCTCAAGTACATATTCACTCAGAAGGAGCTGAACATGAGGCAACGAAGATGGTTAGAACTGATAAAGGATTATGAGATAGAGATCCATTATCATCCGGGCAAGGCAAACGTTGTGGCAGACGCGCTAAGCCGCAAGTCACACGTCAATAATCTGACCATCACACCGTTGGAAGAGAGCGAACCACCACTACATGTGATTCCACACGGAGCTCTCTACAACCTAGCTTTGGTCCCCACCATCCGTGAAGAGATAGCGGCAGCCCAGAAGAATGACAAGGGCATGTCACATTTGCGGAGACGTGTAGACAGTGGGGAGTTGAAATGTTTCCGGAAGGACGGAGACGGCGTCCTATGGTTCAAGGACCGGATTGTCGTACCCCGAAACCCGGAGCTACGGAAGAAAATCTTTGATGAGGCTCACTTATCAAAATTTTCTATTCACCCCGGCAGCAACAAAATGTATCAAGAACTCAGAAGAAAGTTTTGGTGGACACGGATGAAGCGAGAGACTGCAGAATACGTGTCCGAGTGTGATACATGTCGAAGGGTGAAGGCAGACCACATGCGGAAACCGGGACTGCTGCAACCACTGGGCGTTCCTGCCTGGAAGTGGGAGGACGTGAGCATGGATTTCGTCGTCGGTTTACCCACCACCTTACAGAAACATGATTCTGTGTGGGTAATCGTCGATCGGCTCACCAAAGTTGCCCATTTCATCCCGGTCAACACCAACTACAACGCCAAGAAGTACGCTGAACTGTACATCTCACGGATCCTATGCTTATACGGCGTACCCCGTACCATCATATCGGACCGGGGCACTTTATTTGTGTCCCGTTTTTGGGAGCAGCTACACGCTGCCTTGGGGACGAGGCTGATCCGTAGTTCAGCCTACCACCCGCAGACGGATGGGCAAACTGAGCGGGTAAATCAAATCCTAGAAGACATGCTACGAGCTTGCGCTATCGACCACGGCAAGAATTGGGATGATCACTTGCCGTTAGCTGAGTTCTCGTACAACAATGGGTACCAAGCCAGCATCAAGATGGCGCCCTACGAGGCGCTATACGGAAGAAAATGCCGCACACCATTGAATTGGTGTGAGTCTGGCGAGAGGGTTACCTTCGGGATTGACCTTGTCAACGACGCGGAAGAAAAGGTTCGACGGATTCAAGCGAACCTAAGAGCCGGTCAATCCCGACAGAAACAGTATGCGGACCGGAGAAGGCGCCCATTACAATTCGAAGTTGGAGATCACGTATACCTACGAGTATCTCCAATGAAGGGCGTAAACAGATTTGGGGTAAGAGGAAAGTTGGCACCCCGATTCATCGGTCCATTCCAGATTACCGAAAGATGTGGATCGGTAGCATACCGGCTGAAATTACCAGAGGCACTTTCCAGTGTGCACGACGTCTTTCACGTTTCCCAGCTGAGGAAGTGTCTCAAGCTATCAACTACCGTTCAGCTGGAAGACATTGAAGAACTGCAACCGGATCTCACCTATCGGGAGGAACCGGTGCAGATTATTGATGAGAAGGCCCGAACCACACGCAACCGTACGTTGTGGTTCTACAAGGTTCTGTGGAGTAACCACTCCATGGACGAAGCGACATGGGAGAGCGAAGAATTCCTTCGCACTAACTACCCCGACTTTCTCACGTCGCATATCCGGTAATTTTCCACCATCCTCTCTCTCATTTTCACCTTATAATCTCAGGACGAGATTCTTTTAAGGGGGGAGGAATGTAAGGGCCTCAGTTTTTGACACCCATTTGTAGTGTTCATTCCCACACCACACACCTCATTTGAGGAAGAATGATGAACACAAATGAAGAGCAAGAAACAATTATCAACATGCTCATTAGGGAACAAACTTACACATTGCAAAAGTGGTATTTCCCACATGTGATATAGATGGGCTGGACATAGGAAAAACTCCTACACTTTGCTAAGGATGTCCATGCCAAGTTTCACCCAAATTCAAAACCTTTTTGAGGTCATCTTGGGTATAGATAGGAAGGGGGCAGTTTGAAAACATATTTAAATTCAAACTGTTTTTATACCATGAATTTGAAAGTGGAAGGCATATTCTTACTCAGCACATTTTTGTGAGCTCACACACCAATTTTCACTCCATTTGGGGTTGATCTTGACATGAGCTAAGGGGGAGAAATTCAAACTTTATTTGAATTTCAAACTGAACTTGTGCTGAAATTCATTCAAACCAAACCTCATTTGAACTTTGATCAGTTCAAATGGCTCATGGGGGAATAATTTGAATTGCCAAGGGTAGTATGGGGTTCACTGTTTACAACAGTGATTAGAAGTAAATTTCAGAGGTTAAAAGGAAGGGTGGGACCCACTTGTCAGCCTCTACTTCAACACAAACCGACTGAGACTTTTCACTCGGGTCGCCGAGCCGCAGCGGTGATCACCACCGAGGCCAGCCACCGCGCCACCAGCTGCTTGCCCACGCGCGGGCATGAGGCGGTGCAGAGCCTTCTTAAGGCGCCTGCCCCCCTCCTCGGCCGAGGTACCGACGTGTTTTCCCGCAAGAACCCAGCACCGGCCGAAAGTTTCCGCAGTTCGGACTTGATCGGAGGACGCCGATCGCAGCTCCCTCCTTCCACTCCAGAGTCCCAGCAAGGTACTAGAGACCTTCCTCCATCCTCCCCATTGCTAGAATTCGGTTGAAACCGATTGATATCGGCTGTGCCGAAAGATCAAACTCGGAACTTGGAACCGCCGCACCTCGGGCTCTCGTGGACAGCCCAACCTGGGCGTTGTCACGCCCGAGCCAAGGCACCCTTGGACGCGCGGGTGACCGGTGCTGCTCATCCCCGAGCCACAGCTCGAGTGGTTGCTCACCGGCGGCGAATTTCCACTTTTCCCCTTTCTGTGTGCAGAACGACCTTCGGGTACGATTCTGTTTAATTCGTGCTCTAGAAAGGATTAGAGGGCCTCAGGCCACTCCCACACGAGCTAGACACGGTAACGCACAAGTTGCCTTCACAACTCTGGGCCGGAGAACCTCTGTGCCCGGCGTAATTTAAGGTCTACTAATGGCGGAACGAACGGGGGGTATCGGGCGCACGGTGAGGACCTATTTCGGGCCTTCCCCGAGCTGCCTCGAGCTCATGTCGACCTTCTCTGAGGTCCACTGATGCTCCCCGACCGATTTCCCAAGTAGCTGAGGTACTAGGGGAGTAAGCCGACATGGCCGAAGTCATTCCGATATGAAGGCTCGTCGCCGACCATGCTCCGGCCGTTGTCATGAGCAGCTGACCCTCGGATCCTGTTCCCCAAGTAAAAGTAGGCAGGGGCGGCCAGAATTAAGAAGTTTGGAGCTGTACAGCAGCCGGCGGCGAGCTCTCCGGCGAGGTCCCTCGGCGGCGGGGCGCGAGTGTCGCGAGGTTGAAGAAGGGGGTGGACCCCAGCTGTCAGCGGCCGATATTTTGAATCGGGATCCGGCTGCGGCCGGGATCGGGTGTTCTGGCGCGCAAAATCCTTGTGGGCCGCGGTGTGCCATCGCCTAGGCGTGCGACGCGTGTCCCCTGGGCCCACGCGCGAGTTTAAACTTTTCCCCGATTTTCAGATTTCCTTCAAACTTTAAATCCTTATAACTTTGGCTAGAAAGCTCCAAATTGAGTGAACCAAATTTTGCTGGATTCAGCTCTCTGAGTACTTTCCAGAAAATCAAGTTTCACTTCATGAAATTCCTTAATTCTCCAGAATTAATTCCTTAAAGTTTAAACTGTTAGGAATTTTAACTGGAGAATCCTTTGGAGGAAAATCCTGAAATTTTGCTGAGGTGTTCACCAAAATATCCTTGAACTACCATAAAAATTTCAGATCCATTTGAGCTCATTTAATCCACCTAATGGTGTGATTAGTGAAACTGTTCCAGAGAAAATAGAAAGTATTCAGAAACATTTTCAGAATTTTCTCTGAAATTGTTTAGCTCATATCTTTAGTTAGAGACTTCCAAATTAAGTGAGACCAATTCCATTAGAACCCTCTGAAAATCTAGTTTTCAGAAAGTCATAGTTTGTTTCATGAAAATACTTAGAACACCCTAAAAGCCTTTGATTAATGTCAAGGACATAATTATTTGTGGAGGGCTCAAATGAGCTTTGCTGCAACTAAAACTTGACCAGGTTTCTGTTTAGGTTGTAACCAAGCCACAGTAAAAGTTTCACAGTCATTAGGTCAGTCTAGCAAAGGTTATAGACTTCACAACTTCAAAGCTAATACAAATGCATTTAAATTGATACATATTGCTCTCATCATGTAGTCGCTAAGGTCGAGGAGGAACCCGAAGTCCTAGACTTCGTTACTCCGGAGGAACAGCTAGCCTACGACCAAGAGCAGCAAGGCAAGCCCCGGTTTGCATTAACCTTTTTACAAATGTTTATTGTTTTGAGCACATCTTTGAATATTGTTCTTTGCACTAGAGTCTTGATTGGAAACCCAACTGCACAGCCAAGAAAACCATGGGTTGGGTTTAGGATTGAAAACCTCGTTAGCCACTGCATTGCTAGGATAGAGTAGGATTCGGTACAAGTCGAGTAGTTGGAACTACTCGCGAGAATAGGCTAGAGGCACATTGCTCGGGTAGAGATAGCACATGATACACATGGCAAGAAAATGAGACCGAGCGGAGAGTAAAGGCAGCAGGACTTTGGGGCCTGGGTGCTGTAGCTCCGCTCGTGTCGATTGAGGACCGAGCCGTGTGCGGGCCTGTTGAACAAGCTAGAACAGTACCGAAGACCTACCGGCTATATGGGAACCGGGAAACTGATGTAATTCGGGTAGCTGGGTATTGAGGCATTGCCCGTCGTTCAGAGGGTAGGTTGAGAGCTCGAGGTGTAAATCAGCTGGCGGCACAGAGATGCGCGTGTAGGGACCTCTTGCTCGGGACGATGGGACCGGTTCAATATTTGGCTGACGGGTGAAAGGTAGTCGCGTACGGCGTCCGTGATGGTTGTTGTAGGCAACATCGAGTACGGGCGTACATGACGGGTTGTTCGGGTAACCCTGCAGGTGTAAATCGATTATAATCGCCGTCCCTCGCGGTCAGTGAGTACCACTTGTTCACTGTACCGTGACGTAGAAAGAACAGGCTAGTTACATGTTAAAATGTTGCTGATTGAAAGCTGGACATTGATTGTTAATGATATGCTGTAGCTTAAAGCTAATTAAAGTTCTTTTCAACTTTGGGCAAAGTACATGAGAGAAATGCGTTTCTTGTTTGATTGCGGCTCTCTCATGTGCCTTAGCGTAAGGTTCTCCACAACCTGCTGCTAAAACTTGAAAGTAAGGTTCTACTAATTAGGCGAGTCCTTGCAAATGATTTTTACCTCATGCAACCCATTACCCTCATGTAGAAGTTCCATGTTTAGGTGAGACGGGTCAGACTTGCTGAGCCTTCGTGCTCACTGCTTGTGTTTGAAGCTTTTGCAGGGTTCTATGAGGAAGGGACTCCCGAAGAGGAGACGGAACCCCAGGAGGGAACCCCGTCGAGTGGGAGTCGTGCACGCCGCAGAGTTAGTGTGCGTGTGTGCTAGCAAGGACACGTTCGAGGGCTGAACGTGCACTTGATGCTTAGTCTACGCCCGCGAGTGTAGGCTGAACTTATTTTGATGTAAACATGTTCATAAACTTGTTTATGTAATAAAACTTCCGCTTCCGCTTCCGCTTTGCACCTTTGACGTGTGTTATACGGTGTTGTGCAACGCAGCACCCCTCAGCGTGATCCTGGCTCGACAGGACCAATGGGGTCGTGTCAGTTTACATGCGATAATAGCGTCGGGGAGAGAGAGAGAGCGGTCGGCGGCGGTTTTGGAGGGGAAATGGCTGACGGCTGGGCCCTGGTGGCAGTGGGAAAGAGAGAGGGAGGTGGTTTTGTTTCATTTGTGAGAGATTCGGGTATTACACCGGCCAACTTGGCGACCGGTTGAGCCACCCCCAGGCTGCGCTGGCGACTCCTCGACACCCTCAAGCCGTCCTCAGCTCGGCCCCGACCTTCCCCCGCCACAACCGAGCCATTCTTCTCCGGGAAAACAGAGCACGTCGTGCCCTTCTCGGTTCCACGTCGTCCAGGCGATTCAAAGCCTCTCCGGCGTGCTCAAAAGCTCATAGAGGTGCGCCATGATGTCTTGATCCTCCTCCTGTAGTCCTTTTGCTCGTCCCCACTGCCGGTGCGCCAGAATTTGGGTTTTGGCGCCGGTGGGTGTAAGAAATCGGCGCTGTCCAATTCTCTAAATTCGCTCAAACCGCTTGATCATCCTTTCTATAATTCAAACCACAGCTACTAGGGTTCCTAGCGCCCTCCCACGCTGAAAACCGCAGCAAACCCTCCATCCCACGAGCGGGGCGACGAGAATTCACCGTCGGCGGCAAAAACGGGTCGGTCCTCCGGTGACCACCCTCTTCCCGCCGTTTGCTGCAAGAATTGGGGTGTGTTCCATGTTCCACAAGCTATAGGGGTGCTGTACGGAAGCTTGGGCTGTTTAAATCGGCTTGGGACACGCCGGAACGCGTCGATGCCACGCTGCCAAGCACCGTCGTCGGTGCCGACCTGTTTCCGGCCGTTTTCAAGCAGGTAAACCTTTCCCGGCAGTTGTGCCACGTTCCAAGGGTCATGTAGGGCGAAACCGGAGCACAAACGGTGGAGAAATGAGGGAGAACAGGGCGCGCATTCCTCTGTCCGGCCATGCACCCGCGAGCTCTGTCTGAGGTTGAAGAAAGAACTGGCCCATGGGCCCCACTTTTGAATTGCTCTGTGTAAAATAAAAACAGAGAGTTGTTCAAACTTGGAAAATCCATAACTCTGTGTAGAAAGCTCCAAAAATAGTGAGGCCAATTTTGTTGGAATCATTATGAAGAGTACTTTACAGAGAAACAAATTTCTAGCTATGAAAATGCTTAGGAATTTCTGTAGAATTCATTTTATTTGTTCCTTTAGAGGTTAATTCCACGAATAGGGTTTGATAAAATATTCCCATTTTTGGTCAGAAGCTCTTTCTCATAGTTCCTGAGATCCAGTAAAAATCTTAGGATTTTTGGAGATGATTAAGAGGGCTTAATCAGTAGGTTTTCTCAGGGTTATTTAAATGGGCTGAAAAATAACAGAATCAAATTTCAGAAAAATGGGATACACTTCACCAAGCCATTCTGACCAGCAAAAAGCTTAGAAAAAATTGAAACAGATTTTTCTACAAACCTTAGGACCAGACTTCTTAGAATATCAGATTACTCCCTATGAAAAAGTCTGGTTTAGTTCCTGTAAATCAAGTTAAGTTAGATCTTCCAAGAATTCTGGTGGCCATCTTTTTCTTCAAAAGCTTCTAAAAATTTTACCATACTCCTATCATGATATTAGGAAGCTTCTGTAAAAATTTCAATCCCAGAATCCTCTGTCTTAATCTATTTTGCTTCTGTAGTGATATATCCCATTAATTCCAATTATAAATGTATTTCGTTTATCTGATCATTTCGATAGAAATATTGCTCGAGGAGACTTCGGAGGCTGCTGACTTGAATCCTATTGACAGAAACTTTAGTCGGGATCAACAGTAAGGCAAGCCCCGGTTTTCATCAAAATTTACAAGCTTCTATTTGTATTCACTTTATAATGTCCAGCATTTTGATTATTGCACTAAGTCTAGTTTGTATGACACTCCACATGCATGACCCAATAAATCCCTGGAGTTTGATTTAGAGTATATTTTTACCTAATTATAACCGTTATGATCAAGTTAACAAAAATGGATTAAAAGAGGCATAACTCGAGTAGGCCGTTTCCTACTCGTGAACTGGGATTAAGGGGGATCAATCGGAAGAGTTGGGAATTGATCCTCTTAGTTGGGAATGGAGACCGGACAGTATGGATGGAAGGCTCGAGGACGTGTCATGTGAACCTAATCTCTGTCTGAGTCGATTAAGGCTTGTTCTCGTGTACGGCCCCGCTGGACAAGTTTGAGTTGTGTACCAGATGCATACTGGCAATATGGGACCCAGGAAACCAATGTAACATGTTAACCTGGGTGTCGAGGCAATCCCCACCGTCTTATGCAGATTCTTAAAGGATAGAGAAGTCGGCTCTACGAGGGTTTGCCGTAGTGAGACTATCCAAGTCGGTGGGACCGGTTCGATATTTGGGTGTCGTCTGAAAGGTTGCCACATACGACGTTGAGGGGATCGGTTGATCACCGGTCTCAGACGGGCGTATATGCCGTGTCAGCCAGGTGTTTTTGATTCGAATCACCGTCGCTCGCGGTAGTGAGCATACTTGTACACTGAGTCATGACGTAGTAAGAAACTGGGGAAAAAGGTAATATGCTTCGTGAGTAATCCTCATATTGGAGATGAGGGATGATCAACCCCTTCACTAAATTTACTTTCTACCTTGGTCTAGTAGTGTCGAGACAAAGCATTTCTTGTCTGATTGTGGAGTCTCGGCGTTGATGGCATAAGGTATGTATCGGTCTAGGGTAGATCACTAAATTTACTTTCTCCTCGGGCAAGTGGCATCGAGATGAAGTGTTTCTTGTTTGATTATGGATTCTCGATGTAAATTGTGTGAGGGTTATAAAAGATGCTTAAAACTGGAAGTAAGGACTCTCTGTTAGCTCAAGTTCATCGTTTATGCAAATTCTCTATTCAGCCCTCTATTTTCAGCATCTAGAGTTCTGTGTGTAGGTTTTCGGTTTAGTCTTGTTGAGCATAAGCTCACGGTTTGTTGATCCATTGTTTTGCAGGTAACGTTGCATAAGGCAACGTTAGGGAGGAAGGGAGATCCGAGCGGGGCAGCACCCAATGAGGGATGTGAGTCTCACTTTGGAACCCTGCACGCCACCGGGTTTTTGATGTGGTGCTAGTGTGAAGCATCCATAGGCAGGATGGCTTCATTTTGCTTAGCGTAGGCTATAGTACATGAGTGTATTCTTATCTTCCGCTGCCATGTACACTTGTACATTATTTGTAAAATGTGACAATAATATGTATTAAAGACATATATTGTTGTGTATGTGTGTTTTTCGGACGTGTGCTGTTGGGTGCCGCAACGCACGGCACCACCCAATGCGATTCCTGGACTGTTGGGGCAGGATCCCCACAGGCGTTCCTCTCCCACCTCTTGTAGCCGAGTTTGCAGATGAAAAGGGAACATCACTCCCATTCTGCATATCAAGTCTCATCTCAAAGCTCAAGAGATGGGCATATAAATCACTGAGAGGGACTTCATCAACACGTGTAGTCATTGATGTGACAACAGGATTCCAATCTGAATCCAACCCGGCTATAATGTAGGATGCTAGATCATCATCATCAAGAGGCTTCCCAGCCGTTGCCATTGCATCGCCGAGTGCTTTCATCTTGGCAAAGTATTCTGCCACAGATAAGTCCATCTTCTGTGTCGCTGGAAGTTGAAGACGGATTTGCATGACTCGTGCACCAGATTGTGATGAGTACATGGTTTGAAGCACCGTCCAAACCTCAGATGAGGTGGTCAGTGCCGTGACCTGCAACAAGATTTCCCAGGACAAAGATAATAAAAAGTAACCTATCAGCTGTTGATCTTGCGACACCCAAAGCGCAAAGCTCGGATTGTCAATCATAGAGGTCTTCTCCTCCCCCTTTTCTCCCTTGGTTGTTACCTCGATCTTCTCATAAGGAGCCTTGACTGAACCATCAAGAAAGCCTTCTAGTCGATGCGCCTGGAGAGGAGGGAGGACTTGTGCTTGCCACAGTGGGAAGTTGTCCCTCGTCAACTTCTCCGTTACTGAGTTATGGGCAAGCAAGTTGGCAATGATGTTGGGTGCCGCATTGCTCAAGCTCGAAGCCATGATTGTTGATGATAGGATCGAAGGCCCTGGTACCATGTAAACTTTGTGTATAGAGATCAAGGCTTGGCTACCGGGGCTACGGTAGCCCTTGTATTTATAATACTCATCAAATAGATTACATGCATGGATTACAACAGAAGTTAACCCGTTGGTTTAGATCTACACGAGATAATCTCTATCTTTCTCTTATCTTCTCAACAGACTTGGGTACGATTGATTCTAGATGCATGCATGCGTTTTACGTTAGCTAACATGTTGGACATAATCCTACCGATAATTCAGTCAATACCGTTGGCGAGAAGTCTGCGTCCAAGGAGCTCCTGGTGAACGCGTCGTACGCGTGAACACATCGTACGTACCGAGCGCAAGGATCACGTCACAATAACGTGCAAGATGCACTGAGTCCTGTGTAGTTTTAGGATCATTTGTTTAGCACGTAGCCATGTTCAGGTGGCCTTTTAAAAGCGTCAGTTGTAAGCTTCTGTTATGTGTGATCAATGAACAAGAAAACATCTGAGCCGCGGTTTTGAGCCCGGAACAATCTTCTCGCCTTCTTGTTCTGTGTTCGTGAGTGGAACGCGAGATCACCATCAACAAACTTTGCTGGCCAGCGGATCAAGTTTCCTATTTCTTACTTGGGTCTACCGATCACCCTTGGGCATCTCCGGCTAGCGCACCTGCAAGGAATTCAAGACCATGCCCTCACCAGACTTGTGGGGTGGCAACGAGGCCTGCTCAGTTTTGGAGGGCGTAGGGAGTTGGTTGACACAGTATTGGGCTCCCTACCTACATATCTTCTGACATCACTTAAGCCTCCCAAAAAATTCTTCAGATCTTTTGATAAGATCAGGCGACGGTTTCTTTGGGCAGGCAGCCAACAACTCTCTAGTAGCAAATGCAAAGTAAATTGGGTGTCTGTAGGCCGCTTGATCGGGGAGGTCTTGCCATCATGGATCTAGAACGTTTTAGTAGAGCCTTGCGTTTTTGCTGGTTATGGCTCAGTTGGGCACGCCCAAGCAGATCATGGTTAGGCATGGAGTTGCTGGTTGATGCAGTGTACAAGGCCTTATTCACTGCGGCCACACAAATCACAGTTCGTAGTGGCCGGACAGCAGCTTTCTGGCGCTCAAGCTGGCTCCGCGGCCTGTCACCGGCGCCTATTTTTCCTGCATTATTCCAACAGAGCTGGGTAAGGGAAAAAGGAGATCGGTGGCACACGCACTAGATAATGGTAATTGGATTCGTGATCTACTCCCTATCCCTACGACGGATCTAATTCTGCAGTATCTGCAACTTTGGGTGCTCATTGATGTGATGCAAATTCAGCTAATGGCTGCAGAAGATGACGAAATCACGTGGACACGCTCGGCATCGGGGGAATACTCTGTGCGATCAGCATATCAAATGCAATTTGAGGGCAGTATTCGATCCCCCTATCCAGCAGTGGTGTTGAGAGTTTGGGCGCCACCGAAGTGCAAACTTTTCCTTTGGCTACTCTTGCAAAATCAAATATGGACTGTGGATCGTCTTCAACAACAGAGGTGGCCAAATAATTACTTTGCCCTTTATGTTACCACATCTTGGAAACAACGTTGCACATTTTTGCGGAATGCGCTGTGGCTCAGGAGATATGGAAAATGGTAAGCAACTGGTTACTCGAGCCGCAATTGCACCCGTCAAACTGGAGACTTGGAATTTCAGCCACGGAATGGTTCTATTGTGTGGTTAAAGACAGGCACACAAGCAGAGCCAAAGGAGTTATGTGACGCCCTCAATTCTGTGGGAAAACCACGGAACCGAGAACTAATGCATATGTGTGCCCAGGATGTTCATCACACATACACATACGTTCCACAAACTGAATTCAGATTATATATTACCACGAATAACAGAGTTTATTACAATACCTCATGAGTCTTGGACTCATGCTCACAGCGGAAGTCTTATTTCTATGCAGCGGAAGTCTTAATTTAAATGCGGAAGCAAAAACTAATGCGGAAGCAAAACTAAGCAGAAGTGGCTCCATCTCTACTCCCTCCACAGGCAAGGTTGAGAATAGATCACACGCCATAATGCTCCACTTGATCTTCATAGTAGGCTTCTCCTGCTGCTGAGGATGAAGTAATAATGCAAGGTTGAGTACAATGATGTACTCAGCAAGTGCGGGAAAACACATGATATGCAGCTCATAAACAAGGTAGGCATAAAAAGGCTTATTTGCCGAAAAGCAGATTTGTAAAATCATGATAAACAGCAACTTAACTTTAGATGTAATCCCTGCATATATTAAATTACCAACATACCTCCATCACTTCCCGTGTTCCATCCGAACATTAATCAATCATTTATTCATACTCACGAATACCTCCTTGTATTCGCTACCATCTCATCTCACAAATCAACCTCGTCTCACACCGAGACCAATCTCATGTCATGACCCAACAGTCATGCAACCATCTCATCATCCAGACTCAACAGTTCCAAACCAATAACCATAACCGAGAACCTTCCCAATAACCATCCCGAAAACCATCCCAACTAATCATGGCAGTTTAGCAAGGTGCTCGTGACCGTAAGCTCGGCTATCATGATAGTTTTAATAACTCTGCAGAGTTTGCACCTCTTTACCCACAAGTTTGTGATTTCGTCACCCGTCGGCGACTGCAGAACCTCCATTATACCAGTACACAACCGTTGGTGTATGGTCAAGAGATCACAAAATAGCCTTTACAAAGGGGTTACTAGATGTATGGACTCACTAAGGTTTCACCGGCAGGCTAGAATCTCCAATTCTCCCACCCACGGGCCCCCTCTTGTGCCATGCAGTTCCCAGGGCAGTCCTCACTCGACTCCCATTCCCCGCGCCTTTTACAGTCCATAACACTCTAGCAACTTACCTAATTACTCAGCTAAGCCGCACCCATATTTGGCCTTGTGGTGGCACTGTTATCCTGGCATGTGCATGCATGAACCAGTCCTTAGATCTACGGCAAGTAAACCACCATCTCATGCTACCTCATTCACAAACCCAGTCTTGCCTAGATCTCCCTTCGATCCATGTTCATTATTAACATCAGTTTCTCATTATCATTACGAGTGCAGTTAGCTAGACATATCTATCTCGCTTCCCAATCTCATGGACTCAGCGAAGCATAAAACAAAAACCATACCCAACTCATAAACTTCCCTGGCGACAAGGGTGATTTAATCAAAACTAGTAAACTTCTATAAAAGGGTTTCCCATCATGTTTGACTCAGTACACACACCTTTTCGCAAACAAAATAGTTTTACCCAAAACATAGGATCAATATGGTCAAGGAGCACTTGCCTTGTACTTGCGGTTCCGGTTGTTCTTGGATCTCAAAACCTGGTTGCTGTAGTTCGTCGTAGACAGCTTCCTGAGCTTGTCCTGCTATGTAGGGTCACGTGCATACAAGATTCACAGCAATCAATATCATGCACAAACCTTAAACTAGATGCGATGATGCACATGCATGCTATCCTATGATTTTTATTAGATTGGTGTGCTCTTGCATGGCTTGCATGGGCAGAGGTGTTTGGATCAAAGGTGGACGTGGCGATGATCTTGTCTTTAGATCAAACTGATCATCGAGTGATCTGCCCATGAGAAGGCTTCTGTTCGAAAGGAATTGAAGAACAGATGCAAGAGATGAACAAAATGATGTCGTAAGGTGGTATTGAAGTCCTACCTCACGCTCTTCTTGTCTTCGAGGTCCTCCTCAGACCGCTTGGTTCTCCTCCGATTATCTCCCTTGTTACGCTTCGGCGATGTTTTGCTCGGCGAGTTAGGGGTAGGGCTCTAAGTCGTCGGCTCAGGAGTTGAAAGAGAAGTTTGTGATTTCGGCCAGAGGTTTTGGGTTCTATTTATAATCGGGAAGAGAAGAGTCCTAATCTGATTAGATCCCGAATAAGAGTCTTATTCAGATCTTTGTTGGATCCTAACGCCTTATCTTTAGTAACATCGTGGAAATTTAGATCGGTTTCTGTTGCGTACCGGTATCTTTACGCGTAAAAACCGCTCTAGACTCGTTACCTTCGTGGTGATGAGCTCCGGAGGCTCCACGCGTCCTTCCGGGGCCTGGTATCTACTTCTCCGTAGAGACGAGCTCCGGTTGTGCCATGTGTCAATCGACCGAGACCTCCCCCTCTTTTGTAGGTGAGCTCCGTGCACGCCACGTGTTGGCGCCGGTCTTCCCTCTCTTCCCTCCTCAGGAACATGCTCCGAGGTCGACACGTGTCTAGCAACGAAAGACCTCCCGGAGATAAGCTCTGGTGGCGACACGTGTTCGATAGATCCGGATTCCTCTGAGATGAGCTCCGAGATCGACGCATATCCCAGCGACGGGTCCTCTGATTTCCGCGAGGACTAGCTCGAAGGATGACATGTGTCCTACGAAAAATGCCTTTGCTTCTTCCGCAGAGGCTAGCTCCGTGGGAAACACGTGTCCCACAGGGTCGAACCTTTTTCCAATTGCGGAGGTGACCCCCGAGCCTTCCACGTAGCCAGTTTAGCGGCGAACCTCTCCCAACTTCTTGCAGGGACGAGCTCCAAACACGCCACGTGGTCGGTTGGCCGCGGAAGTTGCCTTCGGTGCTCTTCTGAGAGCTTTATTGGCTATTCTTTTGATATTTGTCTCTGTTCCTTCTTTTCTTAAAATGTTTTCTTCTTCATAAAACATGAGCATATGCTGACACCCGAGATGAGGGTGTCACAAATCTACCCCCCTTAAATTGAATCTCACCCTCGTGGTTCGTTAGTAGAAAATAGATGGGGAAATTCTGCCTTGATATTCTCTTCACGCTCCCATGTGGCTTCAGCTTCGGTGTGATGGCTCCATTGTACTTTGCACCATCGAATCACCTTTTTTCGGGTGACCCTTTCCTTTACGTCCAAGATTCGGACAGGGTGTTCTGCGTAAGTCAGGTCCTCTTGGAGTTCAAGCTCTCCCATTGACACTTGTTCCTCTGGTACTCTCAAGCACTTCTTGAGCTGGGATACATGAAACACGTCATGTACGTCGGAGAGGTGGTTTGGGAGCTCTAGTTGATAGGCTACTTCTCCTCGCTTGTCCAAAATCTTAAATGGTCCAATATAGCGAGGTGCTAGCTTGCCTTTGACGTTGAAGCGTCGTTGGCCTCGGATAGGCGATACCTTGAGGTATACGAAGTCTCCCACTTCAAAGGTCAATTTCCTACACCTATTATCCGCATAGCCTTTCTGTCGTGACTGAGCAGCCTTTAAGTTCTCCCGTATCGCTTGGACCTGCTTTTCAGCTTCTTGTAGTACTTCGGGTCCAAACACCTGGTTCTCTCCAGTCTCGTTCCAAAACAGTGGCATTCTACACCGTCTACCATATAAGGCTTCGAAAGGCGACATCTCCAAGCTAGCTTGATAGCTGTTGTTATAGGAGAACTCGGCATACGGTAAACTCCTATCCCAACTACGCCCACGTTTCAAGGCGCAAGCTCTCAACATGTCCTCCAAAATTTGGTTCGTCCTTTCGGTTTGTCCATCTGTTTGTGGGTGATAGGCGGAGCTAAAATCCAGTCGTGTACCCATGGCCTTCTGCAGCTTCCTCCAGAATCTAGAGATAAATTGAGAACCTCGATCTGAGACTATCCTCTTCGGAACTCCGTGACGGCACACGATCTGCTCCATGTACAACTCTACCAATTGTGCAACGTTGTAACTGGTCTTTACCGGAAGAAAATGGGCGGTTTTCGTCAACCGGTCCACAATGACCCAGATGGAATCGTATCCTGACTGAGTACGTGGTAATCCGACGATGAAGTCCATACTGATGTCCTCCCATTTCCATTCGGGTATTCTCAAAGGTTGCAGCAATCCAGCGGGTTTTTGATGTTCGGCTTTTACCCGTTGGCATGTGTCGCATAGGGCAACGTATTCGGCTATATCTCTCTTCATACCATCCCACCAATAGCAAGTTTTCAAATCCTTGTACATTTTGGTGCTCCCTGGATGTATGGAATAGGGTGAATCATGTGCCTCCTTCAATATCATGTCGCGAAGGTGTCTTATGTTTGGCACACAAATCCTTTTTCCTAGCCAAAGCGTACCCTTTTCATCCTCCTTGAAATCCTTCTCTATCCCTTGTCGGATTCTTTCCTTGATCTCCTTGATCCCCTCGTCCGTTGCTTGGCCCTCTCTTATTTCTTGCTCCAATGGGGAGTGGATCTCTATTGTCTCCACGTTATTCAAGAATCTGAGGTGTAACCGTTCGAACTCCTTTCGTAGTTCGGGTGGTAGCTCCCGAACCGTGAGTTGGTGGCATGCTCCCTTTCTGCTCAATGCGTCAGCTACTACATTGGCCTTCCCGGGGTGGTAGTTGATTCCCACATCATAATCCTTGATGAGTTCTAACCATCGACGTTGCCTCAAATTCAAGTCCGTTTGTGTAAATATGTACTTGAGGCTTTTATGATCCGTATAGATCTCACATCAATGACCAAGGATATAATGTCCCAAATCTTCAATGCATGCACCACTGCTGCTAACTCCAAATCATGCATAGGATAGTTAATCTCATGCTTCTTTAATTGTCGTGAGGCATAGGCTACCACTTGTCCCTCCTGCATGAGTACACATCCGATCCCTTGTTTGGATGCGTCACAATATATGTCGAAGCTCTTGCTTACGTATGGCAATACCAGAACTGGTGCTGTGGTTAGCCTTTTCTTGAGTTCCTAAAAACTTTCTTGGCAAGCTGGTGTCCATTGAAAGACTTTTCCCTTCATTAGCAACTCCGTCATAGGTTTTGCTATCTTAGAGAAGTCTTTAATGAAGCGACGATAGTATCCTGCCATTCTAAGGAAACTTCGAATATCCCTCACGCTCTTCGGTTGGTCCCACTTCAGAACATCTCTCACCTTTCCAGGATCAACCGATACCCCTTCCTTGGAGATGATGTGGCCTAGGAAAGATATTTCCTTTAGCCAAAATTGACACTTGTTGAGCTTGGCATAAAACTGATGCTCGCGCAACTTCTGCAAGGTCAATCTCAGATGTTCTTCATGCTCCTCCTTACTTTTTGAATACACCATAATATCATCAATGAAAACCACGACGAACTTGTCCAAGTACTCCATGAAAACCTTGTTCATAAGGTACATGAAGTATGCGGGTGCATTCGTCAATCCAAAAGACATAACGGTATATTCATATGAACCATACCGTGTCCGAAAGGTTGTCTTAGGTATATCGGAGGGCTTAATCTTCAGCTGGAAATATCCCGACCGAAGATCAATCTTGGAGAATACTTGGGCTCCTTTCATTTGATCGAACAGGTTCTCTATACGGGGCAGAGGGTATTTATTCTTGATTGTCACCTCGTTGAGAGACCTGTAGTCCACGCACATTCTTTGGGTTCCGTCCTTCTTGTCCACGAAGAGTACCGGAGCTCCCCATGGTGACGAGCTTGGACGGATAAAACCCTTCTCCAACTGTTCTTGAATTTTCTTCTTGAGTTCAACTAACTCGTTGACGGGCATCCTATATGGTATCTTAGCTATAGGTGCAGTTCCGGGTACCAAATCTATGGCAAACTCGATGTCCCGGTCAGGTGGCATTCCCGGGAGCTCTTCCGGGAACACGTCCGAAAATTCCTGAACCACCGGAATGCTTTCTAATGTTGTTCCTTCGACATGGTTCAAATCTGCCTGTTCGGTTGTTTGCGGGGCTGACTCAAACTCGACACGGATACCGTGTTCGTTTGTCAACTGCACGCTTCTCTCAGCACATTGGATTACTCCATTGTGCTTGCTTAACCAGTCCATTCCGAGTATGATGTCAATCCCATGGAAGTCCAAGACAATAAGGTTGGCAAGGAAGTCTACCCCCCTTATTTTAAGGCTTACTTTAGGACATACTATATTAGTCCTCATTTCTCCTCCGGGAGAGTTAACTAACATAGCACATTCTAAATGGGATACGGGTAGATGATGTTTGGCAACATATTTAGATGATATGAAGGAATGCGATGCTCCGGAGTCAAATAAAATGGTGGCTGGGTTGGAGTTGGCAAGGAACATACCAATGGCGACGTCCTCAGCCTGTTGTGCTTCCTCAGCAGTGACATGGTTAACGTGGCCACGAGCATAGTTCTGCGGTCCACGGTTCCCTTGGTTGTCCCCTCCGTTTGGTCGCTGGTTCTGCTTGGGCATGTTACCTTGCTGTCCAGGGCCTCTCTTTGGGCACTGGTTAGCGAAGTGGCCTACTTCTCCGCATGCAAAGCATGCCCTGTTGCCTACGGCAGCAGGTACGTTGGGGCGGGGGTTTTGAACAGGAGCGCCATTGTTAGGGCGGGGCGCAGGAGGCATGGGCACACGAGGTGCCGGTGCAACGAACCGTTGCTGTGGTGGCTGACCAGGGCGGTACGTAGGAGTGGTCGATCCATACTGCGGTGCAGGGGGCATGTACCTAGGTCGTACGTTGCTCCCTTGGGGCTGGTATGGCATCTTCCTCTTGCACTCTCGTTCGATCTCCCGGATCTTGTTTTCAACCACAATAGCCTTATCAACCAGCTTCTGGAAGCTTACGTAGTCATTGTTGAGGAGCTGAACTTGGATCTCATTGTTCAACCCTCTCATGAACAGGTACTGCTTCCTCTGATCTGAGTTGACATCTTCGGGGGCATACCGGGACAGTTGTATGAACTTGTTGAGATATTCATTCACACTTTTCTGTCCTTGGCGGAGACCTTCAAACTCCTTCCTCTTGAGCATCAGTACACCAACAGGGATGTAGTGAGAGCGGAAACTTTCCTTGAACTCAGTCCAAGTGATTGTCTCCGGGTTGGCATGGGCGTTGCTCAAGGCATCCCACCAGTCGGCAGCAGCTCCAATAAGTTGGTGCAACGCAAAGAGAACCTTCTCTCGGTCGTTGCACTGAACAATGGCGAGCTTCTTCTCCACGGATTTCAACCAATCATCGGCCTCCATGGGGTCACTAGTTTGAGCAAAGGTGGGTGGTCGAGTCCTCATGAACTCTCCCAACCTGTTATGAGCCGGCGGTGGTGGTGGCGGTGGTGCCGGAACGGGGTTTTGGTTGGCCTGCAACTGACCCAAAGTTTGGATCATGGTTTGCATAAGCTGATTTTGCATGGCCATCAACCTTTCTAGATGGTTTTCACCAGCTCCGGAGTTAGCAGGAACTTCCTCGTGGTCATCTTCCTAGGCGTTCCTTCGGTTGGCGTTTCCTCTCACCTTCTGTGAGGGAGAACGAAATAGAATAGAAGGTTAGAAGGTTAGGTAGATTCCCTTTAACTATATGCATCAAGGTGAGTTGGACTATGTATATATTATCCCTTATGAGGATGTGATCAAGTGCCGAAGCATTTCACACCTCTTTCTTCTTATGTATAGATATGGACAACGTTTTTGAGACGTCCCACAACTCATACTAAACACATAATCACAAATAATCATCACAAGGACCCACACAACTCCTATTCAAGGAGGGCTTCCTATGTCAAGGTGGTTTCTAAAGGCCAATCTAAGCTATTCACCCTAGGGCGCTTGTAACTCCTTCTTGGGGGTTAACCCGTAGCTCTATTATCTATCTAAGGCTTTCTATCTAGGCGTGTAACCTACTATCAACCCGTGGCTCTGATACCAATCTGTGACGCCCTCAATTCTGTGGGAAAACCACGGAACCGAGAACTAATGCATATGTGTGCCCAGGATGTTCATCACACATACACATACGTTCCACAAACTGAATTCAGATTATATATTACCACGAATAACAGAGTTTATTACAATACCTCATGAGTCTTGGACTCATGCTCACAGCGGAAGTCTTATTTCTATGCAGCGGAAGTCTTAATTTAAATGCGGAAGCAAAACTAAGCAGAAGTGGCTCCATCTCTACACCCTCCACAGGCAAGGTTGAGAATAGATCACACGCCATAATGCTCCACTTGATCTTCATAGTAGGCTTCTCCTGCTGCTGAGGATGAAGTAATAATGCAAGGTTGAGTACAATGATGTACTCAGTAAGTGCGGGAAAACACATGATATGCAGCTCATAAACAAGGTAGGCATAAAAAGGCTTATTTGTAGAAAAGCAGATTTATAAAATCATGATAAACAGCAACTTAACTTTAGATGCAATCCCAGCATATATTAAATTACCAACATACCTCCATCACTTCCCGTGTTCCATCCGAACATTAATCAATCCTTTATTCATACTCACGAATACCTCCTCGTATTCGCTACCATCTCATCTCACAAATCAACCTCATCTCACACCGAGACCAATCTCATGTCATGACCCAACAGTCATGCAACCATCTCATCATCCAGACTCAACAGTTCCAAACCAATAACCATAATCGAGAACCTTCCCAATAACCATCCCGAAAACCATCCCAACTAATCATGGCAGTTTATCCAGGTGCTCGTGACCGTAAGCTCGGCTATCATGATAGTTTTAATAACTCTGCAGAGTTTGCACCTCTTTACCCACAAGTTTGTGATTTCGTCACCCGTCGGCGACTGCAGAACCTCCATTATACCAGTACACAACCGTTGGTGTATGGTCAAGAGATCACAAAATAGCCTTTACAAAGGGGTTACTAGATGTATGGACTCACTAAGGTTTCACCGGCAGGCTAGAATCTCCAATTCTCCCACCCACAGGCCCCCTCTTGTGCCATGCAGTTCCCAGGGCAGTCCTCACTCGACTCCCATTCCCCGCGCCTTCCACAGTCCATAACACTCTAGCAACTTACCTAATTACTCAGCTAAGCCGCACCCATATTTGGCCTTGTGGTGGCACTGTTATCCTGGCATGTGCATGCATGAACCAGTCCTTAGATCTACGGCAAGTAAACCACCATCTCATGCTACCTCATTCACAAACCCAGTCTTGCCTAGATCTCCCTTCGATCCATGTTCATTATTAACATCAGTTTCTCATTATCATTACGAGTGCAGTTAGCTAGACATATCTATCTCGCTTCCCAATCCCATGGACTCAGCGAAGCATAAAACAAAAACCATACCCGACTCATAAACTTCCCTGGCGACAAGGGTGATTTAATCAAAACTAGTAAACTCCTATAAAAGGGTTTCCCATCATGTTTGACTCAGTACACACACCTTTTCGCAAACAAAATAGTTTTACCCAAAACATAGGATCAATATGGTCAAGGAGCACTTGCCTTGTACTTGCGGTTCCGGTTGTTCTTGGATCTCAAAACCTGGTTGCTGTAGTTCGTCGTAGACAGCTTCCTGAGCTTGTCCTGCTATGTAGGGTCACGTGCATACAAGATTCACAGCAATCAATATCATGCACAAACCTTAAACTAGATGCGATGATGCACATGCATGCTATCCTATGATTTTTATTAGATTGGTGTGCTCTTGCATGGCTTGCATGGACAGAGGTGTTTGGATCAAAGGTGGACGGCGATGATCTTGTCTTTAGATCAAACTGATCATCGAGTGATCTGCCCACGAGAAGGCTTCTGTTCGAAAGGAATTGAAGAACAGATGCAAGAGATGAACAAAATGATGTCGTAAAATGGTATTGAAGTCCTACCTCACGCTCTTCTTGTCTTCGAGGTCCTCCTCAGACCGCTTGGTTCTCCTCCGATTATCTCCCTTGTTACGCTTCGGCGATGTTTTGCTCGGCGAGTTAGGGGTGGGGCTCTAAGTCGTCGGCTCAGGAGTTGAAAGAGAAGTTTGTGGTTTCGGCCAGAGGTTTTGGGTTCTATTTATAATCGGGAAGAGAAGAGTCCTAATCTGATTAGATCCCGAATAAGAGTCTTATTCAGATCTTTGTTGGATCCTAACGCCTTATCTTTAGTAACATCGTGGAAATTTAGATCGGTTTCTGTTGCGTACCGGTATCTTTACGCGTAAAAACCGCTCTAGACTCGTTACCTTCGTGGTGATGAGCTCCGGAGGCTCCACGCGTCCTTCCGGGGCCTGGTATCTACTTCTCCGTAGAGACGAGCTCCGGTTGTGCCATGTGTCAATCGACCGAGACCTCCCCCTCTTTTGGAGGTGAGCTCCGCGCACGCCACGTGTTGGCGCCGGTCTTCCCTCTCTTCCCTCCTCAGGAACATGCTCCGAGGTCGACACGTGTCTAGCAATGAAAGACCTCTCGGAGATAAGCTCTGGTGGCGACACGTGTTCGATAGATCCGGATTCCTCTGAGATGAGCTCCGAGATCGACACATATCCCGGCGACGGGTCCTCTGATTTCCGCAAGGACTAGCTCGAAGGATGACATGTGTCCTACGAAAAATGCCTTTGCTTCTTCCGCAGAGGCTAGCTCCGTGGGCAACACGTGTTCCACAGGGTCGAACCTTTTTCCAATTGCGGAGGTGACCCCCGAGCCTTCCACGTAGCCAGTTTAGCGGCGAACCTCTCCCAACTTCTTGCAGGGACGAGCTCCAAACACGCCACGTGGCCGGTTGGCCGCGGAAGTTGCCTTCGGTGCTCTTCTGAGAGCTTTATTGGCTATTCTTTTGATATTTGTCTCTGTTCCTTCTTTTCTTAAAATGTTCTCTTCTTCATAAAACATGAGCATATGCTGAAACCCGAGATGAGGGTGTCACAAGTTACATCGCTAGCCATTGATGTAGTATGGGCGATATGGAAGGAGCGCAACACTAGAATTTTCCAAAAGGCTCAACGATCCACTACCGACATTGTAGCTGGTATCAAGGATGAAATTTCCTTGTGGTATGCGGCGGGGGCAAAGCATATCGCCGCTATGCTAGCTATTTCCTTTTGTAACTAACCTAATAGTTGTCACGGTTTCAATTTAACCTTTTTCTAAGCAAACCTATGTATCAATGTACTCCTTGTACATGTTTCTCCTTCTACTTATAATGAAACCGGCTCAGCACCGGCTTTCAAAAAAAAAGAGGCCCTCAATGCCGTTACGCAACAGATTCAGGAGAGTACTAATGGTGGTAAATGACGCATGATAACTATGCTAAATGACAAACAAGAAAAAAAATCAAATGAAGCAACTTGGTAAATGTTTATACGAGATAAAAAGTACTCCCTCTGTTTCGAATTATTTGACACTGGTAACCAGGGTCAAATAATTTGAAACGGAGGGAGTAGTAAAGTTTCAGCAAACTATCGTTGCTTATTTTCATCAGCCACTGGGAAAACGGTAGTATTAAAGCCACCGAAGTAGTTGGAGATAATGTTTCATACCCGGTTTTCATAAAGAACAACCGAACGTATCTCACATGTACGGCATGATCAGTTTACTCATACATGTGCTGATAATAGTGAAATATCATAATTATATTGTAAGCCAAGTATAATGTGTATAAAATTACACTTACATAAACACTAAATACATTAAAGACACAGAAGCAGAAAGTCTAGTGGAGCTCCTTCACAGGCATTGCCCGGGGGTTCCGCTAGCTGTGAGGCGCCATGCCCGGGAATCGCAGTGGGTGGTGCCGTGCGATGCGGCACCCAACAGCATGCACGAAAAGAGGCTCAAGAACATAACGAAACCATTTTGTTACTCAAGATAAGATCTTTTACAACATAATTACACACACAGCGGAAATTAAAACTAGCTGGACAATCTACTCACTCTCGACCCTAACTACGCCGAAGAGAAGTCGTTCAGCCCGTGGACGCTTCCTACTAGCTTCACCAAAGAAAGGCAGCGGCTAGGTTTCCAATGAGTTGAACGAACCGTGAGGTTCGTCGTCTCACCGAACAACCCTCTTCATAGCAGGCATCCTGCTACCTGCAAAACAACTCAGAAGCAATCGTGAGCACTAAGGCTTAGCAAGTCTTAACCGTCAATCCTAAACATGTAACTCTACATGCAGGGATAGTAAGACAGTAGGAACAGGGATTTGCAAAATGCAGCTTGACTAAACTTGATCCTTATATTCAGATTCTTATAGCCTTCATTTTAGTGGTCCTCACGCCTCACAACACCGGAAGTCCACAATCAAACAAGAAATGTTTATCCCGATGTTGCTAGCCTAAGGTGGAAATGAATTTTAGTTGGCTCTATATCTACTTCAGTCAAGGTTCCAATACAGTGATTAATCCACAAACAGCAAGTTAAGAGACTTAGTTCCTCTTCTTACTACATTACGGCGCAGTGGGCAAGTATGCTCAATCCTCTTCCGCGAGCGACGGTGATTCGAATCAATAACAACCCGGAATACACGACACATACACCCGCCTCGAAAGACTCTCTCAAGAGCTCTTTCTTACGTTGTATGCAGCAACCTTTCACACGACACCCCGACATAGAAAAACGTTTCACGCCGAGCAGGATGGTCCTCTACGCTGACACGTCGAAGTTGCCCGCTAAAGGATTTACACCTCCCGCCTTCTCAACGCTAATCCCACGTGAAGGATGAGTTTCTATATCACGGTCCATCGAGTTACATCGGTTTCATGTGTCCCATACCCCACTATATATCCAGTACAGCTCAATCTTGTCCAGCGGGGCCGCATACATACGGTCCTTAACCGACACGGACGGGGCTACAACCAACCTCCACATTTGCCTTACCATCCCGGTCCAGGCCAAATGTGGTCTTAAGCATTGTCACACCCATCACAGGTCGAGACCAACCTTGAGCGCTCCATCCTACAGGAACATCCCCGTCCCCATATCATTTTCATGAGGGTGCTCTTATCATCAACCTCTCGCGAGTAACTCCATTACTCGACCTTTCTTGCGAGTAGCTTTTTACTACTCGACTTCTACCGAGCTAGCTACAATATTAGCCTAGCATCTACAACGAGGCAAAGCCTACACTAAACCTTCTAATAAGGGATGTAATAGCTATGCAAGTGGGTTTCAATCATCCTAGACATAATGCACAATATCAAGTCTAATAACCATGAGGTAAAGTAAAGCAAAATTTAAAATGGTAACGATATGCAAACCGGGGTTTGCCTTGCTCAACGGTTTTGTTAGAAGCTAGAAGTTTCTGGAGAATCCGCCAAACTCATCATGAGATGGAGATCCTCTCTGCGGAGTTGAGTCCTCTTCGAACATCGACGTCACGTGCTATTAAGATGATTTATGCACATGTATTCAAAAGCAATTTAGAAAATGATTCAAAACTGTTGTACCATTTAACTCACACCTAAAAGGGACAAACAACAGCAAGGTTTCTTTTGTTGGATCTACAACCTTAGAGATGATGAAAGCTAAGGTGAAAAGGAGATACTAGTAATCACCATGTGATTAAGTCCATTATATGAACACTTAAAGCTAAAAGATGGTAGCTCAAGTTCCAGTGGTCCAATAAAGCTGAGAATTTAACCACAGCTTATATGGAAGGTATTTAGGCAGTGTGCAAAAATTGAGCTCATGAAATGGCTCAAGGTGATCACAATAATTCCCTATGTTATTTCCACTAATCTTCCTTTACCCCCTAGGTATTAAGCTTTCCTATGCTGCAAAGTAGGCTTTTTGTGAAGTACAAAATGTCCTGAGTCCATAGGAATTGGTTTTACCATTTTTGGAGTTTCCTACATGGAGATATGGAATTTACAAGGATTGGGAAAAAACTGAAAATGTCTCTGTTTATTTTTCCCATTTTTCAGAGACATAAGGAATGAACACATCATTTGACCACGTAAATGAGGTCCAATGCCTCTGAAATTTTTACTGGAGTTCAAGGAATTTTGGGAGAATGTCCTTTCCAAATTTGGGATTTTTCCAATAAACAGAACTCCTGTAAAAATTCCTACAAGTTTTTCCTTAGATGAATTAATGAGCCAAATCCAGAGATTTTCATAAATATTGAGATGCATCTATGGATAGTACTCTTTGAGAGGAATCCAAAAAAAATTTGTTTCACAATTTTTGGACACTCCTACACAAAGTTATGGCTCTCCAAAGTTTGAACTCAAAAGGAAAAATCTGGAAATGTTTAAAACCTGCCCGTGGGTCCCACCTGTCATCCCTAACCTTCAGCCTCGCGCCAAATAGGGCAATGGAGGCTCCCTCCGGCAAGGGTCACCGTAAAGGACCTTCCCGGCCACCTCTACTCCCCCTGCTGGCCGCCCCCTCCCCATTTTCCCCCATGCTGAACCTGTTGGTGAGGTCGCCGGCGGCTGAAACTCGCCGGAAAACAGGGCGCACCGGCAACAGCAAACCCTAGGACTCCGGCGAGGTCGTGCACGGTGAATTCTCCACCAAATGGTCAGTTCTTGGGCTCTAAAGCACCAGAGGATCGTGTAGAAGACCGGCATGAGGTCTAAACAAGCCGGGGAGCGCTCCAAACCTATCGGCACCGTGCGCCCGATATGGTCCAGCGGTAAACCCTCGGAAAGAACTCAGATTCCTCGCTCTACACTCAATTTATTGGTCTAAAATTGATGGAGGAGGTGTGCTAGGAAGTTAACATCCTGTTTGTGAAGTTTGAAACACAACAAACACGATTTGAGGACGAATTTTGCAATTCCTTACCTCAAGGTCAGTTTCTGCCGCCCGGGAGAAAATCTTGAAATTCTCCCTCTGT
This sequence comes from Neostapfia colusana, assembly GCA_030760725.1. NCBI lineage: Eukaryota > Viridiplantae > Streptophyta > Magnoliopsida > Poales > Poaceae > Neostapfia > Neostapfia colusana. The sequence goes on from JASWHV010000003.1 coordinate 34,000,124, forward strand.
GATCAATGGCTAGGGCTGAGCTTCGGAGGTGAGCAACTAGGCTTGTAGGTGCACCGATGGGGTGGCTTTCTTGGGCGTGATCACTCTTGGTTTGGGCTGGCCACGACGACCAGTTCGTTTTTTCCGGTTTCAACACGGGAGCAGTGGAAACTTTGCTGTTTCTAGACGCGCGTGAGCTGGGGTTGGTGGGGTGAAGTTGCTAGCCGGCTAGAGCATGAGTGTGTGAGGATCTTTGCTGTGGAGAGCGCAAGCATCCGGTGCTTGGTGTCTGTGTATGAACGGGAGAAGTAGAGCGGCAGGGTTCTGCTCACGAGGAAAAACAGAGAGCTGGCGCTCGGCTGTGAGAAAGCAAAACGGTGTTGCTGCACTCGTGGGCGTGGATTAGGCCGGCAAAAGATCGAAGCAGGAGGTGGCGTTGGGGGTGGCCGGCACCGAGCTGCTGCTGTCGCATGCTCAGTCGACGAAGAACAGAGCCGAGTCGGTTTGTTACCTGTGTGTGTATGACATGTGGGCCACAGCCCCCAAATATCTCCCCCCTCCGTGCTTTAATTTTCCCGCACCGCCTTTGTCCGAATTCAACCAAAATTGTACGGCCAACCAAACAATTTATGGAGAATTTGAATCTGAAATCAGATTTCAAAATTTAGCACGTTTGGTTCAGTTTTCGAATTAAATTTTGAATTTGAACTCTCCCTCGAATATTCCTCGGATTAATTGGTATACGGGCTCCAAAAATATACAAATTTGGATCATGAGCTCATTCATACATGGGGAATTCACCGGTGAATTAATTTGTATGCATGTGGTCAATCTGAACATGAATTCTTTCAAAAGAATTCAAATTGCGTTTAAATCTCCACTCGTAAAGAAGGTGCACATGAGTTAGAGTTTTTGGAAGTGATATTCTTTCTCCTAAGGTTAACATGTGTTGAGCATGGACTAGAGAAAAGTTTTACTCCCTCACATGTCCATTTGTTTTGTTTATCATTTTATGTGACACAACATAATCTGTCTTCGCCTTAACTTTGTTTCATCAGTTGAAATCAATATTACAAAAGTTAGGGCTGTTACATTCCTCCCCCCTTAAAAGAATCTCGTCCTGAGATTATAAAAAAACACAGAAGGAGGGGAGAATGACTACTGGACATATGGTACAAACAAGTTGGGAAAATTTAAATGGAGAAAATCCTCGCTTTCCCACGTGGCTTCATCAGCGGTGTGGTTGCTCCACAAGACTTTGTAAAATCGCAATGTCCGATTTCTTGTGGCACGAGTCTTCTCGTCGATAATCTGGATCGGATACTCAGAATAAGTGAGATCTGTTTGAAGATCTTCAATGTTCTCCATATGAACTGCGGTTGGGTACTTAAGACATTTCCGCAGCTGAGAGACGTGGAAAACATTGTGAATACCCGAAAGTGACGCTGGTAGCTCCAGACGATAGGCCACAGGTCCGCATATCTCTGTGACAGCAAACGGCCCGATGAATTGCGGAGCGAGCTTTCCCTTCACTCCAAAATGATGAACCCCTTTCATCGGAGAGACACGAAGATAAACGTGGTCTCCGATGTCGAAGTGAAGAGGTCGACGTCTTTTATCTGCATAGCTTTTCTGCCGAGGTTGAGCAGCCTTTAAATTGGCTTGAATCACTCGCACTCGTTCCTCGGCTTCATTCATAAGATCAATCCTGTAGACCACTCTCTCGCCGGACTCACACCAATTCAGCGGTGTGCGGCACTTCCAGCCGTCAAGAGCTTCATACGGAGCCATCTTGATGCTGGATTGATAACCGTTATTATATGAGAATTCTGCTAACAGTAGATGGTCATCCCAATTCTTCCCATGATTGATGACACATGCCCGTAGCATATCCTCTAGAATCTGATTGACTCTCTTCGTTTGACCATCAGTTTGCGGATGATACGCTGAACTCCAGATCATCTTGGTTCCTAGTGAAGCATGTAGTTGCTCCCAAAATCTGGATACGAATAATGCACCTCGGTCAGACACGAAGGTGCGGGGAACCCCGTGTAAACTCACGATTCTCGAGATGAACAGCTCCGCATACTTCTTTGCCACATATTTCGTATGGACTGGAATAAAATGAGTTGTTGGTCAAACGATTGATGATTACCCAAATAGAATCATGCTTGTTGCTGGTCATGGGTAAACCGACGATGAAGTCCATACTTATGTCTTCCCACTTCCATGCTGGAACCTTCAACGGTTGAAGTGGTCCGGCTTTCCTCATATGATCAGCTTTAACCCGCCGACACGTATCACACTCGGATACATACTTTGCAATCTCTCTTTTCATCCGTGTCCACCAGAACATAGATTTCAAGTCCTGGTACATCTTATTGCTTCTCGGATGAATGGAGTACTTGGATAAATGTGACACGACCCCATTGGTCCTGTCGAGCCAGGATCACGCTGAGGGGTGCTGCGTTGCACAGCACCGTATAACACACGTCAAAGGTACAAAGCGGAAGCGGAAATTTTATTACATAAACAAGTTTATGAACATGTTTACATCAAAATAAGTTCAGTCTACACTCACGGGCGTAGACTAGGCATCAAGTGCACGTTCAGCCCTTGAACGTGTCCTTGTTAGCACACACGCACACTAACTCTGCGGCGTGCACGACTCCCACTCGACGGGGTTCCCCTCCTGGGGTTCCGTCTCCTCTTCGGGAGTCCCTTCCTCATAGAACCCTGCAAAAGCTTCAAACACAAGCAGTGAGCACGAAGGCTCAGCAAGTCTGACCCGTCTCACCTAAACATGGAACTTCTACATGAGGGTACTGGGTTACAAGAGGTAAAAATCATTTGCAAGGACTCGCCTAATTAGTAGAACCTTACTTTCAAGTTTTAGCAGCAGGTTGTGGAGAACCTTACGCTAAGGCACATGAGAGAGCCGCAATCAAACAAGAAACGCATTTCTCTCATGTACTTTGCCCAAAGTTGAAAAGAACTTTAGTTAGCTCTAAGCTACAGCATATCATTAACAGTCAATGTCCAGCTTTCAATCAGCAACATTTTTAACATGTGACTAGCCTGTTCTTTCTACGTCACGGTACAGTGAACAAGTGGTACTCACTGACCGCGAGGGACGGCGATTATAATCGATTTACACCTGCAGGGTTACCCGAACAACCCGTCACGTACGCCCGTACTCGATGTTGCCTACAACAACCATCACGGACGCCGTATGCAACTACCATTCACTCGTCAGCCAAATATTGAACCGGTCCCATCGTCCCGAGCAAGAGGTCCCTGCACGCGCATCTCTGTGCCGCCAGCCGATTTACACCTCGAGCTCTCAACCTACCCTCTGAACGACGGGCAATGCCTCAATACCCAGCTACCCGAGTTACATCAGTTTCCCGGTTCCCATATAGCCGGTAGGTCTTCGGTACTGTTCTAGCTTGTTCAACAGGCCCGCACACGGCTCGGTCCTCAATCGACACAAGCGGAGCTACAGCACACAGGCCCCAAAGTCCTGCTGCCCTTACTCTCCGCTCGGTCTCATTTTCTTGCCATGTGTATCATGTGCTATCTCTACCCGAGCAATGTGCCTCTAGCCTATTCTCGCGAGTAGTTCCAACTACTCGACTTGTACCGAATCCTACTCTATCCTAGCAATGCAGTAGCTAACGGGGTTTGCAATCCTAAACCCAACCCATGGTTCTCTTGGCTATGCAGTGGGGCTTCCAATCAAGACTCTAATGCACAGAATAAAGGAAACAAGTATGTGCTCAAAACAATAAAAATTTGTAAAAAGGTTAATGCAAACCGGAGCTTGCCTTGCTGCTCTTGGTCGTAGGCTAGCTGCTCCTCCGGAGTTAAGAAGTCTAGGACTTCGGGTTCCTCCTCGACCTTAGCGACTACATGATAAGAGCAATATATGTATCAATTTAAATGCATTTGTATTAACTTTGAAGTTGTGAAGTCTATAACCCTTGCTAGACAGACCTAATGACTGTGAAACTTTTACTGTGGCTTGGTTACAACCTAAACAGAGACTTGGTCAAGTTTTAATTGCAGCAAAGCTCATTTGAGCCCTCCACAATTAATTATGTCCTTGACCTTAATTGGAACTCTTAGGGTGTTCTAGGAATTTTCGTGAAACAAACTATGACTTTCTGAAAACTATATTTTCAGAGGGTTGTAATGGAGTTGGTCTCACTTAATTTGGAAGTCTCTAACTAAAGATATGAGCTAAACAATTTCAGAGAAAATTCTGAAAATGTTTCTGAACATTTTCTATTTTCTCTGGAACAGTTTCACTAATCACACCATTAGGTGGATTAAATGAGCTCAAATGGTTCTGAAATTTTTATGGTAGTTCAAGGATATTTTGGTGAACATCTCAGCAAAATTTCAGGATTTTCCTCCAAAGGATTCTCCAGTTAAAATTCCTAACAGTTTAAATTTTGAGTTATTAATTCTGGGGAAATAAGGAATTTCATGAAGTGAAACTTGATTTTCTGGAAAGTACTCAGAGAGCTGAATCCAGCAAAATTTGGTTCACTTAATTTGGAGCTTTCTAGCCAAAGTTATGAGGATTTGAAGTTTGAAGGAAATCTGAAAATCGGGGAAAAGTTTAAACTCGCGCGTGGGCCCAGGGGACACGCGTCGCGCGCCTAGGCAATGGCACATCGCAGCCCACAAGGATTTTGCGCGCCAGCACACCCGATCCCGGCCGCAGCCGGATCCCGATTCAAAATATCTCCCGCTGACAGCTGGGGTCCACCCCCTTCTTCAACCTCGCGACACCCGCGCCCCGCCGCCGAGGGATCTCGCCGGAGAGCTCGCCGCCGGCTGCTGTACAGCTCCAAACTTCTCGATTCTGGCCGCCCCTGCATACTTTTACTCGGGGAACAGGATCCGAGGGTCAGCTGCTCATGACAACGGCCGGAGCATGGTCGGCGACGAGCCGCCACCTCGGACTGACTTCGGCCATGTCGGCTGACTTCTCTAGCACCTCAGCTACTTGGGAAATCGGTCGGGGAGCATCAGTGGACCCCAGAGAAGGTCGACATGAGCTCGAGGCAGCTCGGGGAAGGCCCGAAATAGGTCCTCACCGTGCGCCCGATGCCGCCCGTTCGTTACGCCATTAGTAGACCTCAAATTACGCCGGGCACAGAGGTTCTCCGGCCCAGAGTTGTGAAGGCAACTTGTGCGTTACCGTGTCTAGCTCGTGTGAGAGCGGCTTGAGGCCCTCTAATCCTTTCTAGAGCACGAATTAAACAGAATCGTACCCGAAGGTCGTTCTGCACACAGAAAGGGGAAAAGTGGAAATTCGCCGCCGGTGAGCAACCACTCGAGCTGTGGCTCGGGGATGAGCAGCACCGGTCACCCGCGCGTCCAAGGGTGCCTTGGCTCGGGCGTGACAACGCCCTGGTTGGGCTGTCCACGAGAGCCCGAGGTGCGGCGGTTCCAAGTCCCGAATTTGATCTTTCGGCACAGCCGATATCAATCGGTTTCAACCGAATTCTAGCAATGGGGAGGATGGAGGAAGGTCTCTAGTACCTTTCTGGGGCTCTGGAGTGGAAGGAGGGAGCTGCGATCGGCGTTCTCTGATCAAGTCCGAGCTGCGGAAGTTTTCGGCCGGCGCTGAGTTCTTGCGGGGAAGAACGGTGGTGCCTCGGCCGAGGAGGGGGCAGGCGCCTTAAGAAGGCTCTGCACCGCCTCACGCCCACGCGTGGGCAAGCAGCTGGTGGCGTGGCGGCTGGCCTCGGTGGCGATCACCGCTGCGGCTCGGCGACCCGAGTGAAAAAGTCTCAGTCGGTTTGATCTGAGCAGTGGCTGACATGTGGGTCCCACCTCCAGTTTTAACCTCTGAAATTTACTCCTAATCACTGTTGTAAACAGTGAACCCCATACTACCCTTGGCAATTCAAATTATTCACCCATGAGCCATTTGAATTGATCAAAGTTCAAATGAGGTTTGGTTTGAATGAATTTCAGCACAAGTTCAGTTTGAAATTCAAATAAAGTTTGAATTTCTCCCCCTTAGCTCATGTCAAGATCAACTCCAAATGGAGTGAAAATTGGTGTGTGAGCTCACAAAAATGTGCTGAGTAAGAATATGCCTTCCACTTTTAAATTCATGGGATAAAAACAGTTTGAATTTGAATATGGTTTCAAACTGCCCTCTTCCTAACTATACCCAAACTGACCTCAAAAAGGTTTTGAATTTGGGTGAAACTTGGCATGGACATCCTTAGCAAAGTGTAGGAGTTTTCATATGTCCGGCCCATCTATATCACATGTGGGAAATACCACTTTTGCAATGTGTGAGTTTGTTCTCTAATGAGCATGTTGATAATTGTTACTTGCTCTTCATTTGTGTTCATCATTCTTCCTCAAATGAGGTGTGTGGTGTGGTGATGAACACTGCAAATGTGTGTCAAAAACTGAGGCCCTTACAAAACGCGCTTCATCCAATATCTTCCTCCGCAATTTCATGTTCTGGGGTACAACTATTCGGTTGTTAAACCAGAGCGTACCCTCTTCATCCTTGCGGAACATCTTCAACTCACCGCTGTCCACTCTCCTCCGGATATGAGACATACCCCTATCTCTCTTCTTAGCCTCTACAATCTCATCATGGATTGTAGCAATAAGAGTGAGGTTGAACAGCGATCCGTAGGGAACTAAGCGCAGGCTTGGTTCTCTTTCTTCATCTGCAGCCATGGCTAAATGGTGAACGTGGGCTTTCCGACTAAGTGAGTCAGCAACCACATTCGCTTTGCCCGGATGGTAATGAATTTCAAGTTCATAGTCCTTGATCAATTTGAGCCATCTTCACTGCTGCATATTCAGTTCCTTCTGTGTGAAGATGTACTTCAAGCTTTTATGGTCAGTGTAGAGATTTACTAGATTGCCTAGTAGATAATGTCTCCACATTTTCAAAGCTAAGACCACTGCAGCTAGTTCAAGGTCGTGCATCGGGTAATTATGCTCATGACCCCTAAGTTGTCGGGATCCATACGTGACCACACGTCCTTCTTGCATCAACACACAACCCAAATCAATGCCGGATGCATCACAGTAAACATCAAACGGCTTCATTGTGTCCGACTGGGCTAAAACTGGAGCTGTAGTGAGATGCTTCACTAAAGTTTGAAAATCTTGTTCGCATGAATTGCTCCAATCATACTTGGTGCTTTTCTTCAATAGCTCCATCATAGTTTTAGCGACTTTGGAGAAGTTTGGAATGAATCTCCGGTAATAACCCGCTAAACCTAGGAAACTCCTCACTTCATGAACAGATGTTGGAGATTTCCAATTCAGCACTTGCTCGATTTTACTTGGGTCCACAGTGATGCCTTCCGCTGAAATAATATGCCCAAGAAACGGCACTTTGCTGATCCAAAACTCACATTTACTGAACTTTGCATATAGCTTGTGATCCCTCAAGCGTTGGAGTACAATACGCAAATGTTCAGCATGTTCTACTTCTGACTTTGAATAGACCAAGATGTCATCGATGAAAACCACGATGAACTTTTCTAACTCCGGCATGAACAGAGAGTTCATGAGATACATAAAGTGAGCCGGAGCATTGGTCAACCCAAAGGACATGACAAGATATTCATAAAGACCATATCTTGTTGAGAACGCCGTCTTAGGTACATCTTCTGCCCGGATCTTTATCTGATGATACCCGGACCGAAGATCCATCTTGGAGAATACCTTAGCACCCACTAGTTGATCGAACAAAATATCGATGCGCGGTAGTGGATACTTATTCTTGATAGTGACAGCATTCAGTGGACGATAATCTACGCATAGTCTTAAAGTCTCGTCCTTCTTCTTCACGAAGAGTGCGGAACAGCCCCAAGGTGATGAACTTGGGCGTATAAAACCTTTGTCCATGAGGTCATTTAGCTGATCCTTCAATTCTGCTATCTCCTTCGGTGCCATTTTGTATGGTCGCCGAGAAATAGGTGTCGTTCCCGGTACTAGTTCAATCTTGAACTCTACATCACGTTCAGGCGGCATGCCCGGCAAGTCTTCGGGAAACACATCTGGATATTCACATACCACTGGAATATCCTCAAGTTTAGGAGCTTCAATCTGATGCACTGCTGCAACTCATTGTGATGGATCCACAAGATTCAATGTGTTGCAACCGTGTATTGGGAAATTCAGTTGGACAGTCCGAGAGCTGATATAAAAGATAGCTCCATAATTTGTTAACCATGATATCCCCAAGATAATATCAATCCTTTGGCCTTTGAGTATGATAAGGCTCGCAGGATAGATGTTTCCACCCAAACATAAAGGTGCCCGACAGACCATCTCATCAGTTGATATCTTGCCTATGGGTGAGCTGATATGAAACGGATGTCTAACCGTGCTAAATGGAAGATTATTCTTCAGCACATAGTCTTTGCTAATAAAATTGTGGGTGGCCCCGGAATCAAATAACACGAAAGTGGGCTGTTCATGTAACGTGAACATGCCCGCTAAAACTGGTTCGCCTTTTGCAATGTCCTCAATAGCAGTGTAATTAACCCTGCCAGCTTTTGAAAGATGCTTCTTTGAAAGTTCATGATGCTGATCCGAGCATTGACGAGACAATACACGAGTGTGACTCTGCTCAGCACCACGACGGTTTTGTGTTGCAGAAATCCTCAACTCTCTACTAACACGAGGTGGAGATAAACTGTGCACAGCTGGTTGTGGTAGGGTTGCACAAACAACTTTCGATTGCTGCTGTCGAGGTTCAGGCTCATGAGCGAGTAACTCCAGCCATGGTTGTGAGAGTTGCACCACAGGCTGAATTTGTTGCCTAACTGGCGAGTAATACCGCACTCGATAGTTCGGAGGAACCTCGATATCACTGTCCGGCGGTATACTCCTTTTCAGCTCTGCTTCACAACGGAGATGCATGTCTTCTTTAATGATAGCGGCATTTACCAACTCATTGTAGATACCATTATTGAACAAGGTCACTTGTTCTTTAAGATCGACATTCAAACCTCGGAAGAAATATTCACACTTCAACGCTTCCGAGTCTACCATGTGAGTGGCATATTGCATCAAGTCTTCAAACTCCTTGAAGTACTCGTACGCACTCCTTTCTCCTTGCTTTAATTCCAGAAAGTCTTGATACTTTGTTCGAAAAATTCCCGAACAAATGTGACGTGACCGGAAAACATTCCGGAATTCATCCCATGTCACTCGATGACCTTCAGGAAGAGTAGCAATGTACTCCACCCACCAAGCTCCAGCAGCTCCGTGGAGTTGTTGAGCGGCAAATAGAGTCTTCTGATATTCATCGCACTCAAGCATATCAAACTTGGCTTCAATACATTGGAGCCAATGAGCCGAATCCAACGGTTCCTTCGCTTCCGAGAAAACCGGTGGTTGTATTGCTAGAAAATCCAGATAAGTGCTTGGCTGGGGATTTTGCTGTAATGTCTCCTGTCGTATGCTTTTTCGCACCAAAAGATCCAGAGACTCAGCCATCTTTGCCAAGATTTCCGCCAATCTGGTTGATGATGTCGGCACTTATTGTCGTGGCGAATTATTTTCGCCGTGACTCGGCTCACCAACCTCACTCCTGGAATGAGTGTGATCCATACTGCAAGAGTGAGCAATTTACGGTTAAAATTCAAAGTTGAAACTCAACTTGAATTGAAAACATAACCGTAAAAGCATCACATCAATATTGCAGCATTACACAAGCTAACTAGGGTTTCAACAATTCTGAAATCTACCAAACTTGAGCAAGTTTGTCCAAACCCTTAATTCCAACAGTAGGACAAACTGAACAATAACTCAAGAACATGTTATGGAACTTAGAGAAGTCTAAAACATCCCTGTCCACAACAAGTCCCAAGCTAAACGAAAATGAGCAATACTATGTTCAGAATGACCAATAGGTCTCAATCCCAGAATTCAAATATGAAAATTGCAATTTAATGTCTCAAGTTGAATGTCAAAGTTATAGTTAACTTCAATATCTTTCCAACGACTATTCATTTGCCTTCATATCAGTTCTGAATCAAAAGTTGTGATATTTCAAAGTTAATAGAAATCTGGAACAATTTTGACGGCACCTCCTTTGAAAGTGTCTGTTTTGTCCGCAAGATTTCATACAATTAAACTCCAAATTTGGAGAAACCTTGAACTACAAAGTCGTAGCACAGTTCCTAAACTTTCCAATGGTGTCTTACTTTACACTTAAAAAAATTTTTACAGAACGTTATGGTCGAAATACAAAAATTTCCAGAGAGCAACTTGTGTCTGCCCTGTTTTTGGGCAGTTCACACTCATCTGAGAATTTCATCAATTTGCATGGTGATTCTGATCTGGAGTTCTACAGAAGAGATGTAGAAGACTTCAACATATTTCCAGAAATGTATCACTCACCTCCATTGGTTCAACCAAACAAAAGTTATGCCCTGTTCAACTTCAGCAAAAATTCTGCTGAAAACAGGGGAGGTTATTCCTAAGTCTTTGTGAATAAATTTATACCCCCAATTGACTCTTAGTTCAATATAGGATTTCATTACCCCCTAATAGAATCCTAGACTCCAAATTTACTCTTTTTATTTTCAAAAATTCTTTTTTATGCGGTTCAAAACACATCACGGTACTACATTTTCTCACCAAATTAAAATCCTAAGCGGCTTTATACCGGCATATACGTTTAAAATGGTGGCACTAAAACGATCACTCATAAATGTTGTCTAAACAACATGTACTAACGTGGTTAAGGTAACTGCAGAAAACCACTCAATAATGATGCACACATTGGTTTGTCATTTCAGGCAGGTCCATATCATAGTAAAAACATATACCCCGTATCATTGCCATACGGGCTGTCCTTGAGTCAAGCCACGTCTCAAGGTACATGATCGGGTTATTCACCACCTGACAGGGGCTCCACACCTTTGCAATAACGCACACAGGTGGAACAGTGCTTTCGTATGCCTCATAGGACATGAAGAGTCCTAGAGAACACACTTCGTGTTACAAACCACACGATGAGGTCTCCTCCTCTTGCACCTGGGTTTGCGCACTGGAGGCTAGTGCATTTCATATGTCTCTAAGACATGAAGAGTCTTAGAAAACATATTCACTTCCCGTTCATTGCTGAACGGGACATCCCACACTACTTTCCTCGTATGGGTGAGCTAATCGAAATTGATCCGCTTTCGGTGGCGTTCCTTACCAGTCTTACCTCCACGTAGGTGCGTCGTTAAAAAATTGAAATACTAAATGATAACACACTATTAGCTTGCCACCTTAAGTAACTATGCTAATAATACTCCTTATGTGGGCATACTATACGTTCCTCACTCGTATACCTCTAAGTTTTCAAAAATATGATCTTTTCATGCGTGCTATTCCCAATGTGGCTCTGATACCATGCTGTGAGGAGCCACGCCCGGGAATCGCAGTGGGTGGTGCCATGCGATGCGGCACCCAACAGCATGCATGAAAAGAGGCTCAAGAACATAACGAAACCATTTTGTTACTCAAGATAAGATCTTTTATAACATAATTACACACGCAGCAGAAATTAAAACTAGCTGGACAATCTACTCACTTTCGACCCTAACTACACCGAAGAGAAGTCATTCAGCCCGTGAACGCTTCCTACTAGCTTCACCAAAGAAAGGCAGCGGCTAGGTTTCCAATGAGTTGAACAAACCGTGAGGTTCGTCGTCTCACCGAACAACCCTCTTCATAGCAGGCATCCTGCTACCTGCAAAACAACTCAGAAGCAACCGTAAGCACTAAGGCTCAGCAAGTCTTAACCGTCAATCCTAAACATGTAACTCTACATGCAGGGGCAGTAAGATAGTAGGAACAGGGATTTGCAAAATGCATCTTGACTAAACTTGATCCTTATATTCAGATTATTATCGCCTTCATTTTAGTGGTCCTTACGCCTCACAACACCAGAAGTCCACAATCAAACAAGAAACGCTTATCCCGATGTTGCTAGCCTAAGGTGGAAATGAAATTTAGTTGGCTCTATATCTACTTCAGTCAAGGTTCCAATACAGTGATTAATCCACAAACAGCAAGTTGAGAGACTTAGTTCCTCTTCTTACTACGTCATGGCGCAGTGGGCAAGTATGCTCAATCCTCTTCCGCGAGCGACGGTGATTCGAATCAATAACAACCCGGAATACACGACACATACACCGCCTCGAAAGACTCTGTCAATAGCTCTTTCTTCCATTGTATGCAGCAACCTTTCACACAACACCCCGACATAGAAAAATGTTTCGCGCCGAGCAGGATGGTCCTCTATGCGGACATGTCGAAGTTGCCCACTAAAGGATTTACACCTCCCGCCTTCTCAACGCCATTCCCACGCGAAGGATGAGTTTCTATATCACGGTCCATCGAGTTACATCGGTTTCATGGGTCCCATACCGCACTATATATCCGGTACAACTCAATCTTGTCCAGCAGGGTCGCATACATACGGTCCTTAACCGACACGGACGGGGCTAAAACCAACCTCCACATTTTCCTTACCATCCCGGTCCAGGGCAAATGTGGTCTCAAGCATTGTCACACCCATCGCAGGTCGAGACCAACCTTGAGCGCTCCATCCTACAGGAACATCCCCGTCCCCATCTCATTTTCATGAGGGTGCTCTTATCATCAACCTCTCGCGAGTAACTCCATTACTCGACCTTTCTCGCGAGTAGCTTTTTTCCCTTTTTCCCTTTTTCCCTTTTTTCCTTTTTTCTTTTTTTCCTTTTTTCCCTTTTTTCCTTTTTTCTTTTTTCTTTAATGTTTTCTATTTTCTTTTTTTCTTTTTTCTTTCTTTCTTTCTTTTTTTCCTTTTTCCTTGTTCTTATATCTCTTCCTCTATTTTACTTCATTGATATTGGGTTTCATGTCTAGCCGACCCCAACATGCTTGGGATAAAGGCTTGGTTGTTGTTGTTGTTGTTGATATGTAAACCGGGGCTTGCCTTGCTCAACGGTTTTGTTAGAAGCTAGAAGTTAGTCTTCCTCCGGACAATCCGCCAAACTCATCACGAGATGGAGATCCTCGCTGTGGATTTGAGTCCTCTTCGAACGTCGAAGTCACGTGCTATTAAGATGATTTATGCACATGTATTCAAAAGCAATTTAGAAAATGATTGAAAACTGTTGTACCAGTTAACTCACACCTAAAAGGGATAAACAACAGCAAGGTTTCTGTTGTTGGATCTACAACCTTAGAGATGATGAAAGCTAGGGTGAAGAGGAGATACTAGTAATCACCATGTGATTAAGTCCATTATATGAACACTTAAACCTAAAAGATGTTAGCTCAAGTTCCAGAGGTCCAATGAAGCTGAGAATTTAACCACAGCTTCTATGTAAGGTATTTAGACAGTGTGCAAAAATTGAACTCATAAATGGCTCAAGGATATCACAATAATTCCCTATGTGATTTTCGCTAATCTGCCTTTACCCCCTAGGTATTAAGCTTTTCTATGCTGCAAAGTAGACTTTTGTGAAGTACAAAATTTCCTAAGTCCATGGAATTGATTTTACCATTTTTGGAGTTTCCTACATGGAGATATGGATTTTACAAGGATTGGGGAAAAAGCTGAAAATATCTCTGTTTATTTTTCCCATTTTTCAGAGACATAAGGAATGAACACATCATTTGACCAAGTAAATGAGGTGCAATGCCTCTGAAATTTTTACTGGAGTTTGAGGAATTTCGGTAGAATGTCCTGTCCAAATTTGGGAATTTTCCAATAAACAGAACTCCTGTAAAAATTCCTACAAGATTTTCCTTAAATGAATTAATGAGCCGAATTCAGGGATTTTCATTAATATTAGGATGCACTCCTGGATAGTACTCTTTGAGAGGAATCCAACAAAATTTGTTTCACAACATTTGGACACTCCTACACAAAGTTATGGCTCTCCAAAGTTTGAACTCAAAAGGAAAAATCTTGAAATGTTTAAAACCTGCCCTGGGTCTCACATGTCATCCCTAACCTTCACCCTCGCGCCAAACAGGGCAGTGGCGGCTCCCTTCGGCCACCTCCAGTCCCCCTGCTGGCCGCCCCCCCCCCCATTTTCCCCCACGCTGAACCTGTTGGTGAGGTCGGCGGCGGCTGAAACTCGCCGGAAAACAGGACGCACCGGCAGCCTCAAACCCTAGGGCTCCGGCGAGGTCGTGCACGGTGAATTCTCCACCAAATGGTCGGTTCTTGGGCTATAAAGCACCAGGGGATCGTGTAGAAGACTGGCATGAGGTCTAAACAAGCCGGGGAGCGCTCCAAACCTATCGGCACCTACAATCCTATTATATACATAATTTCAGACCTAAATATATATCTTAAAAATATTTTATAATTATTTTTAAGGTATATATTACTATTATTGAACCTACAGAATTTAATTATGCATTTTGGATATTTTTCTATTAATTTTCTGAAGTATATATTATTTTATTTTGATTGAAGCATTATTATATTACTTAGAATATATTTCCAGTCTAAAATATTATTTATTTACATTTTCAGAATGTATATATTTTCTAATATGAGAACATATTTAATTTAGGTATTTTCTATGACTTTCCATAATTTATTAATCCTATTTTGGTTATTTACAGAATTAAAGATGGAATTATAAACTACCCAAGGTCAAACTATAATGTTTATAACTTTCCTAGGGGCTCAAATGAATTTTACAGTATCGATTTCTTAATATATTAGAAGTACAGGGGCTTGTCGATTAATGTAAAGTGTATTTTCTATTTTTTTGATAAGTATATGGTTCTTTTTATAAAATTCAGGGCTTATATTGAATCCTTGGAAAACTTCAGGGGTTTATGTGTGAAATTACGAAGGGGTATGTAAGATATAATCTTGTCCGTAGGATCATCGGACAACTCTTATTTAAAATAACGAAGGGGCATGCATCTTCTAATCTAGGTCATAGGATTCTAATCGAACGGCTGAGGGGAGTTTGCCGGACTTTTGTCCCCGGAGATGACGAAGAAGGCGGCGATTTTGCCGGAGGATCGCCGGAATTCGGCCAAAACACGCTACAGGGCTCCATTCTAGACGGGACTTGGTGCAAATCGAAGAGGAGTACAAAAGAAACCTTACCATGGTGTCATGCGGGGCCAGGGATGGCCGGAAACAGACGTGCAACGGTGAGGGGGTGCGTTTTACGTTTGGCAATGTCAGGGAGGGGCCTCTGGTGACGAAACTTATCGTGGATGGATCCTACGGGGGCGGTGCGACGTCGGGGCGCCCGGCAACAAGTCGAATGCAATGGGGGCGGCTTCACTTCGTTGCGTGATGTGGGGGAAGAAAAGGGAGAGAGAGAGAGAGAGAGAGAGGCGACACAACTTGAATTTATAGAGGAGGCGGTTGTTTGGGGCCTAAACAGCCGTGAGCTATCAGACGCGGAGCAAGCGGGCGCGAGCGAAGGGGCGCAGCGCACCCAGGCATGGAGGTAGTTGCCGCAGCGGCGTGGTGTGACACAATGGGGGTATTTCATTGACTTACATGAATCTGGTATATCAGGTACCAGTAAACTCCTCTTTCCAAGAACTATAAAAATTGTTACATCTACAGTTACAAACTTGCTCCCCATTCGCCAATTAACAACCATATCATATACAGCTGATGTTTTATAGGTTTCAGTAATCTGCTGAAATGATGACAAAAGAACAGCAAAAAGAGGCCAGGCCAGCCTGGTCGATTGAAGCTGAATGTTAGTCAGGTATGTGCTCTCTAACTCTCCTATATTTTGCCAGACCAAAAGTGAAGATCCTGCAAGCACATCAATCCTCAACTCTGTGTCTTGTAACACTGCCTGCAATATGGGCACTCATAGGAAGCACCATTGCCAGGTTGTAGATCTCTACATCAGAACTGCAAAATAGATTGAATAAGTTTGTCGATGTTTTACTGAGTAAAGAGCTAGCGAAGGTTTCAGGATCTCTACATCAGAACTGCCTTCTTTGTATCATGTAAGCAAGACTGTAAAATATTTTTGTTTTCAAGAACATGTCGAAGAGTCTTCAGTTTACTAAAACATGGTTATTGAACATGACCAGAGATTTTCTTACCTCATGACTCATGACCAAATAGTATGAACTAACGGCAAAGCCATTGCTCGTCGTTGAGTCACAAGCCTTCGCAGCTCTGCTAAATGGCTAGCTACCTCTTGTACACGCTGTAGTCCATCACTGCCACATGTTAGGGAGCTCAATACCTCCTTGAGAAACTTCTGATCAACTTCAAGTGTCTTCAATCTTGTGTTCAATAGTAAAATTGCACTCTTAGCGCTTGGTACATCATTCGTATTATACTTTTCAGAAGGAGAAAATGAACATTTATTTTCGTCATGTTGCTGAACAAAAGTCAATTCGTCACCCAAGTGTTTTTGACCCGCCGGTGAGTCCCGGCCATCCAACTGGGTATTCTCCATGCACGACCCATCAGCCCTTGTATTATCTTCTAACATTATGTCCTCTTGGCTATTTTTGGCATCATCAGAAGCAAGTTTGCTCGTGGAAATGCAGAAATTTTCCTCCAATCTGCTCAAGGATTCCAATACATATGCCTTTTCGTCTTCGAAATATGACATTGTGCTTCCCATAAAATCTGTATCATTCATGAATTCAAATGCTACGTTTCTGCCATCTCCTGCGCTGTTCATTGTATCAGTGCCATCAAATCTGCCAGCATCTAATGGATCTTTTTGGAGGAGCCTCCGGCAGTTCGCAAGTTCCACATCCATGTCAAGCAATTCTTTCTCCCTATCTGTAAGTAGATCATGAAGGTTCTGTATTTCTTCGTGGTCATGGTCAGCCTGCTCTTCCATCATCCTGAGATATTGCAGTGCTTCCATCTTCATTGCAGCCTTTTCCTCCTGCAATCTATAGATCATGGCCATCGTTTGGCTAGCCGCGACCGCTGAAGCACTACGTTCTTCCTCAAGCTCTTTGTAAAGAGCAGCCAATGACTTCTTGCTGAGCAAAAGCTGTTTCCTTAGATTCTCAATAGAACTCTCTCCTTCAATATTATCGACAAGATTCCCATCTGAAGGTTCCAGTTCTGAATAACTCCTCTCAAGTGATGGTCTCCTAGGAGTCCCTTCACTCGAAGAATTGTCAAGGCCCCTTGAAGAAGTCTGAGATAGGAGTGCCTTCACTTCTTGCTGCGTTGTTGAATTGTTATCCCTGGCAAAAATTATTTCTGACGGGCGAGGAGATGGCAGATTGAGCCTACCAATGAAGGCATTCTTTACACTGCTGTTGCGGTCAACAAAAATGCGCGACACTGCAGATGATCCAGTAGACACTGGCTTTGCTGTCCCAGTATTTGCAGAAGTACCATTCTCCTTTGCATAGTGTTCATCCCTGCCTGGTAAACCATCAGATTCATTGGATTCCTCAATACCCACGACAAAAGCTATATCAAGAAATATTCATATAATCAGTGGGCATCTCATAACGATTCAGTTAGAATAAGATTGAGATAGAATAGTTGGAATATCTACACTTACTCTTTTCATTTAGATGGTCTGCAGGAACTTGTTCAGATAACACCATGGGTGTCATGACATGAGTGTTGTCACTTGCATAATTTTGGTTCAGACCGGCAGTCTCCTCCGACCTGTGCACATTATATGGAGACTCTACAGCATTTGCGTTTTCAGGAAGCTTCTGAGCACCGTGAGTATTCTTGAATGGCTCCGAACAACAAGAGCATAACTGTCTGGACCTCAATCTGGTCCAGGAGTTCACATCCTCAGTTGGATTATCGACCAACCTGGTGCACGCCAGGATGCATCGTCTGCAGAAGTCTTCAGAGCATGCAAGCTGGTTATGGCTGTTGCAGTAAGCCAACGACGAGATCTCTGACCGATGTTCTGGGCAAATTAAATCTGCAGAGAACCATGGCTTGCCATGGAGGGCGTGGTCCAGCCTTGAGCACAGGATGCAGGGTGCCTTGAGCCTGCAGATGCCCGCCAATCTTGTTGCCAAATATGATGCCACCGCAGCTACATGTAGCAGTACGATCAGGCAGAGCTCGCTGCAAGCGTAGGACAGTATGTTCCAGAATCGCTGCAAGAAATCCTGCGACGTTGAACTGGTTTTTGAAGCCATATTTGAGCGATGTACATCGAAGTTTACATGCAGGTTACAGCGCTTGCTCAAAATTCCAAGAAGCCTTTGTTCAATGCAGCGAAAAAGTAGCAATATCCGTTTGCTGCTGCAAATGCAGGAACCACGCTGACGCAATTGAAAAAATTAAGAAATTTTCAGCCGCTGCAGCAGGATGAACTCCCCTGCAGAAACAATCGTCCATGATCAACCTTCAGCCCCTGAGAATTCTCTCTATCGCCTTAATAAGCAAAATTAAAGTTACTTTTTTCGCAACAAAAGAAGGGACAGTCGACCATCATGTAGTTAGTTACATTCATCAAAGTCTATTACTCACAAAATAAAAAAGTGCCCCAAAATTATTCACATTCACAGATGGCAATTCCCACATCCTTAACAAAAGAGAAACAAAGTAAAAAGGCCCGACCTGGGAATCGACTGAAAAGGCGACAAAATGTGTTGAGGAGATCCGCAAGAAGATTGCCGGAGATGCGGTTCTTTGGCAGGAAAGAGGAGGACGGTGCTCGATCCCGTCTCTCTCTCCCTCTCCACGCTCGCGGGAACGAAGAGAGGAGGGAGAAACGAGGAGCGAGCAGAATGCCGGCCTTGCCTTCCAAACACGGGCATTTCCCCTCTTTAATGTCTGCAGGGCGCGAGATTTCAGCGCAGCCCCACGCCCGAATGGCGCATGGTGGTAGAAACAGCCTCTTTTCTACACTGGAAAAAACTGATACAAAAGGCAAAGCTTCCTCAAATTTTTTGTGCAATAGTCCAAGTTATTATGGGAGCTACTGAAAAAAGAGATGGCATTAGAGAAGACAACAAATAAGTAATATAATGGGGATTTTTTAAGAAGCAAAGATGAAGGAATGGTAGGTTGCAACAACAGTACAAAAATCTCGCCAGATAATCTTGACCATCTGCTCTCCATGTTAACAAAAAATTCATTAAGGCTGTAACAAATGATACTAAACTCGGGCAAAATTTTACTCATGGGTTAAGGCTACAACAAAAGAATTACCAATTAAATAATCTAGGTAGAGAAAATCTCGGGGTCAAAAGCGCCGCCGGAATCACCACAGGATGAGTATCAAAACTTCTTTTGAATTTACTGTCACGGTATTTCCTCCGTCGCCGGTACTGAGGTTTCGGTATCTTTGGTACTATGTGCAGAAATAGAACTTTCAGAAACATGTAAATCATTTGCAGAGGCAGACGGGACACTCGCTTGTCTTGGAAGTAGCAAGAATATCAGCTTGGGAAGATCTGGCTGCTGGCAAAATATGATGGAATGAAGTCGAAACTGTGACCAGGGGAGGCAGCAGCACATTCTGCCATGAAGTTCTACAAAGGAAACAATTATTAATAAATAGAAAAGGTGATGTTTGAAACACAGATAACCATGAACTTTCGCCCCCATTTTCAGTTCGATTTAATCGATTTGTCCTTTTCCTATGTCTGCTTACTGCGGGTTAGTTTTGATTTATGTGAGACGAGGAAGCTACCTATTGCTTCAGGGCGGGCAGGTCTGGCCAGGCTAGCAGTCAGAAGACCGGCGTGCCACTAGCGCCCTCAGCGCCCAAATCCGTCTGAACCGGTGACCAGAACGCTAGAGCCCCTGAGGTGCCCATGGCGCCCAGGTCAGGACGGGCTGGGAACTGCACTGACGGTGCACCGTTGGTGCTCACACTACGAGAGGCCGCTTTCTCTCGCCCACCCTCTTCTCCGGCAGTGACGACAACACCGTCACGGCCGAGCCCGGAGAGTGTGCTTGCTGCAGCACGCACTCTGCTCCACAACCCTCCAGGTGAGGGTGTCAGCCCCTAGGCGGCAGAGCAGTGGCGGCATGACGTCGACCATCTCGTCGCCGCTGCCATGAACTCTTCTGCTTACATGAGACAGCCGATTGAACCCTCGCTGGCCCAGTCGCATACGCTGACGGTGGCCCGTGGGGTGGCAGCCCCGCGCGCGACGGCCACGCCCGACCTCAGGGTCGAGTTCAACCATCGCCTTGCGAGCGAGGATGGTCGCACCACCATCGAGTGACGCCACGAGAGGCGTCGCAACCTCGAAGGAGGGTACCTCTCTCCGAGCGTCGTATCGACGGGTCGCGCTCCACCAACCCCTGCCTCTCTGGAGACAGTAGGAGGCTGCATGGCGCTCGCCCCGCATCTTCGTATGGTGGTCAAGCCACCCAAGTTCCGGCCCCACCTGCCGGAAAAATACGGCAGGACAATCAATCCCGCTGAGTTCCTGCAGATCTACTCCACCTCCATCCTAGCTGCGGGAGGGGATGAGGTCGTCATGGCCAACTACTTCCTCGTGGCCCTGACCGGCACAACCCGATCATGACTTATGAACCTTCCCCTAGGATCCATCACGTCCTAGGAAGAGTTGTGATGGAGATTCACGACCAACTTCAGGAGTTCCTACATGCGCCCCGACATCGAGCTTGACCTCCATGCCGTGCGTCAGCGTGATGGGGAGTTGTTGTGGTCCTTCATCCAGCAGTTCTCCCAGGTCAGAAACACCATCCCTCGATCTCCAACGCCTCCGTCGTCGTCGCCTTCCGGCAAGGTGTCCGCGACAAGAAGATGCTCGAGATGTTAGCCATGCACGCCATGCAAGACATCTCTGAGCTCTTCAGCCTAGCCGAAATATGTGCTAGGGTTGCGGAAGCCCGAGACTAGCACTGGCGACCTGCCTCCACGGCGGGGAGTGGCAGAGAGGCTGCTGCATCGCGCGGTGGCAAGAAGAACAAGACCGGAGGCAGGAACAAGCCTCTGGCCGGGGCAGCCACTGCAGCTCTAGCAGCGGCCGGTGGGGGTCGAGCCCCGCACCCAGACAAGCGCCCGCGACCATCGTCTGCTGGCGACGACGGCCAGTGATGCCCGGTGCACAACACCGGCAGCCACGGCGCTAACGACTGTCGTGAGATCAAGAAGCTCGCGGAACGCTTCCGTGAGTTGCAACAACGGCGACCGTGCCAAGACGATGCACCCTCCGGAGAGGGCAAACAAAAGGCCAAACTTGAGGCTGACGCTGAGCAGGGTATTGAGTATCAAGACGCCGAGAGGGCGTTGACAGCCGTCTACGGCCACTCCTGCGACAAGGGAAACGCCATCTTAAACTGGTGTAGGGGTCGAGGCCGTCCTCCCTCCGGAACGCACCAAGGGCTCACCCAACGTCGACGAAGCCACGCAAGACCAACTTCCGCGTGAAGAAATCAACCTTGTCGACGAGGCAATGTGGTTAGAGGCGGCTCGAAATGCGCTACACTGCGAAACGCTTCGGCAATGGTATGCGCAGAGTAGACAGCCCAAGGTAGGGCCGCCTGGTGCCTCGGCTAATACTTTCTCGAGGAGGGGTGACAAACCCTCCCCCCAGCAGGGAGGGTCCCTCCCGACCAGTACAAGTATGCCGCTCTAGGTGGCTCGCCTAGCCGCAGGGGGTGGGTATCTCTACCCAGACCATAGGACATAGAACACCTCTGTAAGTTCTACCCTTAGCGCAGTGGTAGCGTGTTTTTTCTTTCTCTCTTTCTTCATAGTGTCTAGGAACAGCGCTTAGAACAGCTAAGTCCTGGAGGGGTCCAGCTACTCTTGTCATCCGGGGCAGGACGCTGCCTTCTTACACGGCTGTTTCCTCCTATCACTCGAAGGAAGCCAGAAATAACAAAAAATCATCCTACCCTACGTACCTTATTTACAGTTTGTGCTTCCTCAAGCATATCAACTGTAGATGAGACGTGTCCGGAACCTTCCCTACACACTTGTCCTAGATCCCGTGCCACTAGAAGGTCTCCTCGCTAAAAGGTTAACGCCCGAGGGAGGTCTAGAGTGTGTAGCCTGCTATGCCTAGTTCCGAACCCATAGCGTGCACATCCTACCACCTTACGCTACAACCGAGTACTTGGGGCCAGAAAGAGCATGCCTACAAATAAGAGAAGTAACCGGACCCTAGACATTGGCTCCATACTTTTCGTACTTTCCTTCCATACCGCTTCGGCCGTGTGACCAGAAACTTTTCCTTGTGTCCAGCCGTAGCAAGAGCTGCGCTATACTTGTACTGGCGAGTTAGCTTGAAGTACCTGTGGTGTACCCAAGGGTCCTGCGGTTGTCTCATTGCTTGAGGGCCTTATGGCGTCGAATGGTCCCTCCCTCGAAAATCTTACGCCAGCGGGAGGTCCAAGGGTGTATCCTGCTATGCCTGGTTTTGTACCTTTAGCGTGTGTACCCTGCCTCTCCAACGCTACAGCTCGGTACCGGGGAGCCGAACGGCTGATACCCCGAGCAAATTCTTAACCGTAACATAGGGATCTATGGTTGTCTCATTGCCTGGGGTCCCTATGGCGTCTAACGGCCCTCCCTCGAAAATCCTACGCCAGAGGGGGGTTCAGGGGAGTAGACTGCTATGCCTGGTTCCGTACCCTTAGCGTGAGTACCCTGCCTTTCTAGCGCTACAACTCGGTACCGGGGAACCGGATGGCTCATACCCCTGGGCAAGGCATTAACCATAACCCGGATGATCCACATCGAATTACCCAAGCCCCGTAGCTTAACTGAGGACCGTAAACCACAGCAATGCTACCAAGCAAAGAAGTGTGACTAGAGAGCATGACTACTCCATTTTTCTGCCATGACTGCAGGTCCGCATAGGTTTTTGGCGATTTAGACCTCCCAGGAGCCCGATGTTGGCGTCCTGCCTCATCTAGTGATAGGTGCGCCCCAACTCAAGGGCCACACCGACCAGGGGGCCATCACGGTGAACCGCGTGGGTAGGATGTCGCACAACTGCAGCAGTGAGCAGGAGATACGGAGCACTAGCTACGACAGGCTGAAGACAAGGGCCGAACTTCCCTCGGGTCCTTATGCTGCCAAGGACCCGAAAGGAGTGGAAGCCACATTGTCGGGGCGCCCTGGGTCCTTACGCTCCTAAGGACCCGGAGGAGCAAGCTAGAGACATCGACAAAGATCTATCCACGTTGGCTAAGTCATTCCGGACCTTTGTGCCGCCAAGGTCTAAAGTCTAGATCAAAAACTCAAGACAACATAAGACTTGAAACAAAAAGTCTTTGATAATAGCAGAGCTCCGACATACACAGGAGGACACAAGTCAAGTGGGAGACCTAGGAGCTATCCGCGCTAGAACCTAGCAGCTACAAGTCGGGCTGCTTCCTCCACGGAAGATTTCGCCACCTTCGACAGCTCTGCGATGTGGCCCTACATCGTAGGTTCCAAGGAGATGTTGGGGTCGCAGCTCCGAAGGCAGGAGAGCACATGCCCTGCCACCATCTGAGCCAGAGCTTTGCCTTCGGCCTCCAGATGCTCCCCCACGACATTCTCCAGCGACAGGAGCTTCTCTCCGGCTAAGTCAAGGGCAGAGAGCACCTGGCTCACCTTCTAGACCGGCCCTCTGGGGCGCAAGGGGCCGAAGCCAAAGGGTTCCTGAAAGTTGCCTAGAGGGGGGTGATAGGCTAATAAAACCTGAAATTCAAATAAACAGCGGATAAAACCAGAGCAGGACGGACTAGTCCGGTCTGAGGTCGGACTAGTCCGGTCTAAGCCCAAATTTGTGTTTTAGGTTTCCTTTTAAGTTTGTTTGAGCAGAAAATATATATAGTAGTCGAATGATATCACTAAATAGTTGAGAATGATTAGATTGTGAAATAGGAGAACAATTTGTGGACAACAACACAATGAAAATTTGATAAGTAATTCTAGTGAGCAATTGAAATAGTAGAGGGACCAAGAGATACGATTTATCCCGAGGTTCGATTCCACACAGGAATCTACGTCCTCGTTGAGGAGTCCACCAAGGACCGGGTCTTTTCCAACCCTTCCCTCATCGAGCGATCACCAAGATCAAGCCCGGGCTTTCTCACTATCAATCGAATGTGAATACAATGATCTTAGGGGCTACTCACACTTTGAGGCTCCCTACACCAACCAAGTAGTTCTATAATTCAAAGTACAACTGTTAAAAAACTCAAAGTAACAGTTAGAGTGCAAGGGAATCAAACTGAGAGCTCAAACATCGATCACCACGTCTTTCCTCTCACAAAAACCACTAACACCTTAAGATCCAATCTTAGGGGTCTAGAAGGTGAGGAAAGAGGCTTAGAAGAGCTCTAGGAATGAGTTTTCAGTGCTTAGGTTCGTGTCTTACCGATTCTCAGCCGGGGGGTCTCCTTTTATAGAAATTCCAACATTTAGCCGTTACCAACTAAAGTCCGGACTAGTCCGGTCCCAACCCCGGACAAGTCCGTTCTTGAGGGACCACTCACGTCACAGCTTACCAAATAAAGTTGTAGTGACCGTTGGATTCAAACGGTCATTAAACCCCAGACTAGTCCGGTCAAGAGCGGACTAGTCCGATCTCAATCAGGAATCTTTGTTCCTTATGAGAACGGACTAGTCTGGTAGGGGCGGACTAGTCCGGTCTTACCAGACTTAGTCTAAAAACTCTCTCAACTAGAGCCGCACTAGTCCAGCCAACCTCGGACTAGTCCGAGCTCACACAGGAACCTTTGTTCCGTCCTAATTCGGACTAGTCTGAAAGGATCGGACTAGTCCGGCCTGTGGAGCGGACTAGTCCGATGGCACTCAGAGACTTCTTCTCCGTACCTAAGCGGCTTAGTCCGCTTAGCGGACTAGTCCGGCCTCTTGGGCGGACTAGTCCGGCCTTCTGAGACTTAGTCTCATAACGGCTCAAACTCACACGACAACGGACTAGTCCGGCCTTTAACGGACAAGTCCGAACTGACTCAGAGACTCTTTATCCGGTCTAAAACGGATTAGTCCGGGTATGAACGGACTAGTCCGGCCATTTGTCCGAATAAGTCCGGTCTCCCCTTTTCTTCATATCTATGACTACTTCGTCTCATGATTCTAACTTTCTACCCTTCGTTTGAGCTCTCTTGTGATTCTCAAGCACTCTAAAAGAGAAGACCCTATACACAACTAGAAAAAGTGAAGATAAATAGAAAAAGGCTATTTTCTACTCTTTCAAGTCTTCTTCTTTTCCTTTTGCTTCTTGAGAGACTCCATATCCATTTCTTTGATAAACACCTGTGCTCATACTCAGTAGAAACTTATTAGCATCTTAATTGTCGTCATCAATCAACCAAAACCCACGAGAATTACCTAGATGCACTTTCAATCTCTCCCTTTTTGGTGATTGATGACAACTCATTAAGATTTTCGAAAAGTAGATATAGTAGATTGTTTTCATAATGATTTACTCCCCCTAGATGTGTGCATAATGGATTATCAAGAAAAATATGCACAAGAGTGAGTTCTTGGGGAAGTTCATGCTTACATGTGATTATGGTGGTGTGACTAAGTGTGATGTAAGAAGTAACCATATTAAGAAGGATATAACATTTACGAGCAAGCATATTTTAATATGGCATAATATGAAAACATAAAATAGCATAGTCATTTCAAAAAGAACATAACGTGGCATAATGTAGCATAGTTATTACAAACCAACATAAAATGAGTTTAAAGAGCAAGACTATGACTATGACTAGACTACTCCCCCTTATTCTCTCCCCCTTTGGCATCAAGGCACCAAAAAAAGGAAAGAAAAATGAGAAAACATAATCACTATCATCTTGATCTTCGTCGTGGCCACTCTGAGTCTCCTCATCCTCATCCTCATCTTCATCTCCATCTTCATTGTCATCCTTGTGATGAGTGTGGGGGGTAGGAGGAGCAGCTGAGGAGGATCCAAAATAGGCAATCTCATCCTCCGTGAGAGTGGGAAACTCTGTCACGTCGTGATCATCTGATGACGGTGGAGACAGAGGTATCTCCATCTTGTCGCACATGGCCTTGAGATACTTCTCTTGGCGTTGCTTCATCTTCTGCGTGCGAACTTCCACCTTCCGGCATGAGGAGAATATGGCCTTGAAGATCTTGAGCAGTCCACTAGAGGAGCCACTCAATGACGGAGGGATGGATGGTCCGGCAGAAGAGGATGGAGCTGCAGTGGATCCCCTACCCAAGGATGCAGGAGGGCGGGGAAGAGGAGTCAGCATCTGAGGACGTAGCTTCATGTGCTTCACATCCTTTGCAAACTCTAGTCCTGTGACTTTTTCAATCATGCACATGATGTATGGTGCATAGCCACAAGATCTGTTTGGGGTGTGAGAGATGTTAAAGATGTCGTTGTAGATGTAGTCAAATACATTGAATCTCTCTTCTTCATTGAGCAGCTTCAACAGGTTTCTGAGGTACCCCTGTATCATCCCCGCGTCTCCATCTTTTGGAGCTAGAGTCTTCCTTAGAATTCTGTTCATCACTCCAAAGAAGGGTTTGATGTTGTGGGTTGAGGATGCCTCATAAGAGAGATAAGAAGGATACATGAAGTCCGAGTCATCCTTTCCCAGGGTTCTCTCATTGTGAACTATGATCTCATAGTTCAAGTGCTCCCCAAGTCCAAGGATGCGAGCAAACTCATCATATAGAACAGAGTACACCACCCCATTTGTCATCCACGTGATTTTCCTGTTTCCATAGGCGTGGAAGTAACAGGTGGTGTAAAAATGGACTATGACCTCGATGTTCCAATCATATTGAAAAGCCATCAAGTCTTTGATCCCATGGCGTTCTGTTGCTTCAATTACTGCATCAAAGGCTTGATGTTTCTTGTTGGCCATGTATGGCCAGTCCACCCACTGAGCATCAACTACCGGTGTCTTCATTGGGAGATAGACAAGCCGGTAGTAGTCACAATGGAAGTCACACCAGAAGCGAGGGTCTGGTGTGGACTTCTCGTACTTGTAAACTTCGTCCTCCCGGAACCTTCTGGCCTTGTCGGCTCCTTTCCCCTTGAAGGTTGCACTTGCCAAATTGGGTTGGCGGTTTTGGTTGTGCATGGGAGGTGCCCTTTCAAGGGGCCCAACAGGTCCTTGTGGGGGATTTTCCGTTCCCCGTCTAGGGTTGTCACGAATGACGAGTCCCCTGTTGGCTAGAGCCTTTTTCCTGGAAGGATCGGCTGCTTTGCCTTTTCCTTTGTCTTGGGTCAATTTTTGTGGCTCGGCAGGCCGTTTGTACTTCAGGATGACTAGTCTCTTCCTCCTTGGAGGATCAACGGACTGGGAGGCTTGTGCTTCCCTGTCAGCCCGTTTCTTTGTCCGAGCCTCCCTTGTAGCAGCCTCTACTGCCTCTGCCTCGGCTGCCGCATGATAAGCGGCTTGACGAGCCGCTTCGACCTCGGGGTTTGGAAGAGGACTGTTGTTGGGTCCTGACATGATCTGGTGAGAAAAGAAGTATTTACCTGATGGAGTATTGTGTTTAAATTAGTTTACAAACTCAAAGTTAGGGGCTAAGACTGTATCAGCCGGACTTGTCCGGGCAGGAGGCGGACTAGTCCGCTTCGGCCAGACTTGTCCGGTTGGAGTCCGGACTAGTCCGGACCCTACAGTTTAAACCCTAACTCTGTGATTTGATCACTAATTCAGCAAAGTAGTCGTAATACTATGAGGTTTTAAAGTAATATGGTATAGGAATCTCAGAGAAGCCCTAAGGTACTAAATTATGTCCTAGAGATAAGATTTTTGTGAAAAATCAAAGCTAGGTTAAAAAGTACCTTGGAGTGAAGGAATGTGACGAAATCTGCGGTTCGAAGGAGCGGAGATGGTCAGAGAAGGGTTCTCCGCACTCCACAAGCCTTGAATCGAGAATGCCTTTGAGGGATTTGAGGGAGGACTCCAAAATCGCCAATTGGGGCGAGTTTTGGAGGAGAGAGGTGGAGTGAAGGTGAATGAGGGAGAGGGAGGGGTGTCAGCCCGACCCTTGGAGGTTAAGTCTCCAGGGGCCGGACTAGTCCGGTCTGTCGGACTAGGTCCAGACTAGTCTCTAGTCCGGACTTGTCCTGGTGCTGGGCGGACTAGTCCGTTGTGGACTTGTCCGCTGCATCTCGGACTTCTTAGGTGGCCCGGACTTGTCCGGCCTCTAGGTCGGACTAGTACGGCTCTTAAAGTCTAAAAAGAAATTCTTATATATATTAGAATTTTGCTTTTGTTTGCGGTGGATTTACTTGCACCTGCTATATGGTCCATATATATATAAATCGAACACGTGGTTTCATTATGAACACAATATAGCCAAAAATAATATGAGAAAAAAATAGAGGAGGAACAAGTTTTTCACAATCGTGCTCATTTCTGAAGGTTGTGGAAGAATTTTCGAGAACTTCTATTTGCACAACCTTTCAACTCACATTCCTAGAGTCTAGTATGTTCAGCTCATTTCTAAGTTCACAAAATCGTTTTTCATCTAGTGGTTTGGTAAAAATATCCGCTAGTTGTTTTTCAGTTCTTACGTGTGAGATAGCTATGTCCCCCTTTATAGAATGTTCTCTCAAAAAGTGATGCCGGATGTCTATATGTTTGGTCCTAGAGTGCTCAACAGGAGTGTGGGCTATCTTAATGGCACTCTCATTATCACAAAGGAGTGGAATGTGGTTCATATTGTGACCATAATCCCTTAGAGTTTGTCGCATCCAAAGAAGTTGAACACAGCAACTTCCGGCTGCGACATACTCCGCCTCAGCTGTGGAGAGAGCAATGGAGTTTTGTTTCTTGGATGACCATGATACTAGGGACCTACCCAAAAATTGACAAGTCCTTGAGGTGCTTTTTCTATCTATTTTGCATCCGGCGTAATCCGCATCGGAGTATCCGATGAGATTAAATTTAGATCCCTTTGGATACCATAATCCTAGGTTAGGTGTGTGAACTAGATATCTTAGGATCCTTTTAACGGCTGTTAAATGATATTCTTTAGGTGATGCTTGAAATCTTGCACATAAACATACACTAAGCATGATATCAAGTCTAGATGCACAAAGATAAAGTAATGAGTCAATCATGGAGCGATATACATTTTGATCCACGCTTGGTCCATCTTCATTGAGGTTAAGGTGCCCATTTGTTGCCATTGGTGTCTTGATAGGTTTTGCTTTGTCCATGTCGAACTTCTTTAGTATGTCTTGTGTGTACTTGGTTTGACTAATGAACGTGCCTTCCTTGAGTTGCTTGACTTGAAATCCGAGGAAGAACTTCAACTCTCCCATCATGGACATCTCAAATCTATCTGTCATTATCTTGCTAAACACATTGCAGAAAGATTTGTTAGTAGAACCAAATATGATGTCATCGACATATATTTGGCACACAAAGATATCGTTGTCTACATTCTTTGTGAATAGTGTATAATCTGCTTTGCCTATCTTAAAGCCATTATCAATGAGAAAGTCTCTAAGACATTCATACCAAGCTCTAGGAGCTTGTTTGAGGCCATAGAGAGCTTCATACAATTTAAACACATGATCAGGATATTCTTGGTCTTCAAAGCCAGGTGGTTGCTCCACGTACACCTCCTACTTGATTGGACCGTTTAGAAAGACACTTTTCACATCCATTTGATAGAGTTTAAAATCATGATGAGTAGCATAGGCTAATAGAATACGAATAGACTCAAGCCTAGCTACGGGAGCAAAAGTTTCATCAAAATCCAAACCTTCGACTTGAGCATATCCCTTTGCTACAAGTCTGGCCTTGTTTCTCGTCACAACTCCGTGTTCGTCTTGCTTGTTGCGGAACACCCACTTGGTGCCTACCACGTTTGCATTTGGTCTTTTCACTAGCTCCCATACTTGATTTCTTGTAAAGTTGTTTAACTCTTCTTGCATAGCTACCACCCAATCCGGATCCTTGAGTGCATCTTCCACCCTAAATGGTTCCAAGGACGACACAAAAGAGTAATGTGCTCAAAAGTTAGCTATTTGAGAACGTGTTGTTACCACTTTTGTGATATCTCCAAGGATGTTATCAATGGGGTGATCTCGTTGAATGCTTTAATGAACCCTTGGGTGAGGCACTTGATTTCTTGAGTGGTTTTCTTCTTCTTCTCCCCCTTGATCAGCACCATGGTTTTGATTTTCTTCTTCCTCAAACTGACTGTCTTGATCTTGGGGTGTTTGATTTTGATCTTGAGTGAGAGGTGTCAATTGTGATAAGCTTGTAGCATCTTGTCCTACATTTTCTTGGGGACGGATTTCTCCAAGCCCCATTCTTCTTAGTGCTTCACTTGGTGCTTCTTCTTCATCTAATACACATTGATCAACTTGCTCCACTTGGGAGCCATTAGTTTCATCAAACACCACGTCACGTGCAATTTCAACGCACCTGGAGGTTTTGTTGAAGACACGATAAGCGTAGGTGTTTGAGTCATAACCAAGTAGGAAACCTTCATCAGATTTTGAAGCAAATTTTAAAATCCTAGGCTTCTTGTTAAGAATATAGCACTTACTTCCAAAAACTCAAAAGTAGGAGATATTGGGTTTGTTACCGGTTAGGAGCTCGTATGAGGTTTTCTTCAAAAGTCGATGGAGGTAGAGGCGGTTTGTAGCATGACAAGCGGTGTTGACTGCCTCCGCCCAAAATCAATCCGAGGTCTTGTATTCATCGAGCATGGTTCTTGCCATCTCTATGAGTGTTCGATTCTTTCTTTCAGCCACCCCATTTTGTTCGGGAGTATAAGGGGCTGAAAACTCATGTTTGATGCTCTCTTCATCCAAAAACTCTTCTACTTGAGTGTTCTTAAATTCAGAACCGTTGTTACTCCTTATCTTCTTGGTTTTTGAGGAAAACTTGTTTTGAGCTCTCCTCAAGAATTTCTTGAGGATACCTTGAGTTTCTCCTTTATCATGCAAGAAAAATACCCAAGTGAAATGAGAATAATCATCAACAATTACAAGACCATACTTGTTACCGCCAATGCTTATATAGGTGACAGGGCCGAAGAAGTCCATGTGAAGCATCTCCAATGGTCTTGTTGTCGTCATCACGTTCTTGGCGGGGTGAGCTGTTCCAATTTGCTTTCCTGCTTGGCACGCACTACATGGTCTATCCTTTTCAAAAACAACACCTTTTAGTCTACGGATGTGATTCCCCTTTAGAAGTTTTTGTAAGTTCCTCATTCCAACATGAGCTAGTCTTCTATGCCACAGCCATCCCATGTTGGTTTTTGCTATTAAGCATGTGTCAAGTTGAGCTTTATCTGTGGAAAAATCCACCAAGTAAAGTTTTCCCTTTAACATACCCTTAAAGGCAATTGAGTTATCACTTCTTCTAGGGACGGTCACATCCTCGTTAGTAAACAAGCAATTATAGCCTTTCTCACATAGTTGAGATATGGACAATAGGTTATAATCCAATGATTCAACGCGTAGAACATGTGAAAGAAAGTGTTGAGAGGAGATTGCAATTTTACCAATACCTAGTACCCTTCCTTGGCTGTTGTCTCCAAAATAGATGCCTTCATTTTGATCATCATTTTCTTCATACTCAACAAACATTTTCCTCTTTCTGGTCATATGTTTAGTGCACCCACTATCTAGCACCCATTTAGTGCCACCGGAGGAGTAGGCCTGCAAAACAATTTAAACATTGCTTTTAGGTACCCAAACTTGGTTGGGTCCTTTGAGGTTAGTTACTAGGCATTTGGGCACCCACACACAAGTTTTTGGACTCTTGTGGAGTGACCCAACATATTTTGCATAAACTTTACCATACTTGCTTTTCATAAGAACATAAGATGCATCGAAATTATGAAATACTATAGATTTTATATTTTTTGTAATATTATGTGAGGTAGATGCAAGGTTGTTACTCTTGTCTTGACTTGAGTTTTCTTTCACGAAGGCTACGAATTTGCTATTGTTTTTGAGGATTCTAGCATTTTGCTTTCCTCCCCTAGTATATCCAAATCCATCTTTGATGAGGGGAGATCTTGTGATTGTGTATGCACTACGTGCATATTTGATTTTTTTTCTTTATCAAAGATCCCACTCTTGTGTGTATTCTTTCTTTGTGCCTCTTTGAGCTCATTTTTTAAGTTTAAGACAATGCTAGCACATTTACAAGTTTTAGTGTTGGATTCTATATTTGTTGAGAGAGAGCTTTTGGAGGATGAATTAGTTGGGACACTTGACTTAAGTGAGTCAAGTTGTGCTTCAAGATTCTTGTGAGCTTTGGTTAAGCTTACAAGTTCATCTTGAAGTGCTACATTCTCACTTTTAAGCTGAACGCATGTCTCCTTGCTCATGGCAAGTTCGCTTTCAAGTGTTCTACACTTTTCTCTCTCAAGTTCAAGAAGTTTCTCGATCTCAAGGTTTCTTTCCTTTTCAAGGATAAGCAATTCTTCTTGTTGATTGAGAAGCTCTTCTTGTTCAAATATTTCATCCGATAGCATTTTCATTTTAGCTATAGCCTTTTTGTTTAATCCTCTAAACATGAACTCATTTTCACTACTACTATCAAAGTCACTATCATCTTCAATATGTAACTTAGAAGGTTTAGTCATTACCTTGCGCTTTCCTTCCTTTGCCATGAGACATGTGTGACTTCGGCTCTTCCAATCACACTTGTTTGGCAAGAGTGATTTCTTCATGGTTGGCCTCTTGATGGCTACGGTTGCCACTTTGTCTTTATCTTCGGAGGAGGATTCTTCATTTGAGTCTCATTCTTCTCCGATGTGGGTTTGTCCATACGTCTTCTTCTTTGTGAAGAATTTCTTATCTTGCGGCTTCCCATCCTTCTTCTTTCTCTTGTCATCTTCCTTGTTATAGGGGCAGTTCACAATGAAATGTCCATGCTCTCCACAGTTGTAGCAAGTCTTCTTTGTTCTTGACTTGCCCTTGTCTTTGCTCTTGTTCTCATAGTGATGGCTTCTCCTTCTTCTCATCAACCTTTTGAATCTTTTGATGAAGAACGCCATTTCTTCATCATCCATGTCCGTGCTCTCATCATCACTTTCTTCATCTTCACTTGTGAGTTGAGTTTCTTTTGCCTTGGACTTGGATGTGGCCTTGAGAGCAATGCCCTTCTTCTTGGATGAAGTGATCTTGGCTAGGTCATTGGCGTGTTGAGCTTCCTTTTCCATCATCTCGTGGTTAATGATTTTCCCTAGCACTTCATCCGGAGTCATCAAGTGAAAGTTTGGACTTTCCTGGATTAAGGTGCATAGGGTCACATTGCGAGGCATAAATGCTCTTATCATTCTTTTAACCACCTCATGGTCATTCCATTTCTTGCATCCCTACGCCCGACTCTTGTTGATAAGAGTTTTGAGTCGGTTGTACATTTCTTGAGGTGTTTCGCCTTCTTCCGTGGCGAACCTTCCAAGTTCTCCTTCTATCATATCAATCTTAGCTTCCTCACGGATCGATTTCCTTCATGTGCAATCTTGAGGGTGTCCCAAATATCTTTGGCGAGCTCCAACCCATATGCCTTGTTAAATTCTTCAATGCTCAGAGATGAGTTGAGCACGGCTGCTGCTTGTGCATTGCGATGGATTTGTTGTTCTTGTTCTAGGGTAAGTTCATCCTCGTCTTCTGGGATATCTATACCTGTACACACCACATGCCAAAGACTTGGGTTCAAGGAAATTAGATGCAACTTCATGTTGTGTTTCCACATTGTATAGTTAGTTCCATTAAAGTGAGGTTGTTTGCCTAGAGGAATTGATAAATAACTGGAATGAGAATTTAGTCGTTCATAGTTAAAAAGATATCGTGAGTAGTCTTGTTGACTACTCTTGAGTTTCTTCTCCAACTTCTCCTTCTTTTTCTCTTTAGCCTCCTCCTTCTTTTTGAGGAGTGCCATGAGACGAAGAACTTCTTCATCTTCTTCTGAGCTTGTAACGTCTTGTGGAGGAGCAACTGCGGGAGGTGGGTTAGAACCTTGTTCTTCAAAGTTGCTCGAACTTGCTCCTTTTCCCTTGTTGAGATCAATTTGGCTACCGATCTTGTCCCCCATCTCCTCTCCAAGCGGTTAAGCTTTTGTGGAGAGTTAGGCTCTGATACCAATTGAAAGTTGCATAGAGGGGGGTGAATAGGCTAATAAAACCTGAAATTCAAATAAACAACGGATAAAACCAGAGCAGGCCGGACTAGTCCGGTCTGAGGTCGGACTAGTCCGGTCTAAGTACAAATTTGTGTTTTAGGTTTCCTTTTAAGTTTGTTTGAGCAGAAAATATATATAGTAGTCAAATGATATCACTAAATAGTTCAGAATGATTAGATTGTGAAATAGGAGAACAATTTGTGGACAATAACACAATGAAAATTTGATAAGTAATTCTAGTGAGAAATTGAAATAGTAGAGAGACCAAGAGACACGATTTATCTCGAGGTTCGATTCCACACAGGAATCTACGTCCTCATTGAGGAGTCCACCAAGGACCGGGTCTTTTCCAACCCTTCCCTCACCGAGCGATCACCAAGATCAAGCCCGGGCTTTCTCACTATCAATCGAATGTGAATACAATGATCTTACGGGCTACTCACACTTTGAGTCTCCCTACACCAACCAGGTAGTTCTAGAATTCAATGTACAACTGTTAAAAAACTCAAAGTAACAGTTAGAGTGCAAGGGAATCAAACCGAGAGCTCAAACGTCAATCACCACGTCTTTCCTCTCACAAAAACCACTAACACCTTAAGATCCAATCTTAGGGGTCTAGAAGGTGAGGAAAGAGGCTTAGAAGAGCTCTAGGAATGAGTTTTCAGCGCTTAGGTTCGTGTCTTACCGATTCTCAGTCGGGGGGTCTCCTTTTATAGAAATCCCGACATTTAGCCGTTACCAACTAAAGTCCGGACTAGTCCGGTCCCAACCCCGGACTAGTCCGTTCTTGAGGGACCACTCA
Source organism: Neostapfia colusana (assembly GCA_030760725.1). Lineage (NCBI taxonomy): Eukaryota > Viridiplantae > Streptophyta > Magnoliopsida > Poales > Poaceae > Neostapfia > Neostapfia colusana. The sequence goes on from JASWHV010000003.1 coordinate 34,034,971, forward strand.
CGTCACAGCTTACCAAATAAAGTTTTAGTGACAGTTGGATTCAAACGGTCATGAAACCCCGGACTAGTCCGGCCAAGAGCGGACTAGTCTGATCTCAATCAGGAACCTTTGTTCCATATGAGAACGGACTAGTCTGGTAGGCGCGGACTAGTCCGGCCCGAAGGACAGACTAGTCCAGTCTTACCAGACTTAGTCTAAAAACTCTCTCAACTGGAGTTGCGGACTAGTCCAACCAACCTTGGACTAGTCCGAGCTCACACAGGAACCTTTGTTCCGTCCTAATTCGGACTAGTCTTAAAGGATCGGACTAGTCCAACCTATGGAGCGGACTAGTCCGATGGCACTCAGAGACTTCTTCTCCGGACCTAAGTGGCTCAGTCCGCTTAGCGGACTAGTCCGGCCTTCTGAGACTTAGTCTCATAACGGCTCAGAGTCACACAACAACGGACTAGTCCGACCTTTAACGGACAAGTCCGAACTAACTCAGAGACTCTTTATCCAGTCTAAAACGGATTAGTCCAGGTATGCACGGACTAGTCCGGCCATTTGTCCGGACAAGTCTGGTCTCCCCTTTTCTTCATATCTATGACTACTTCATCTCATGATTCTAACTTTCTACCCTTCGTTTGAGCTCTCTAGTGATTCTAAAGCACTCTAAAAGAGAAGACCCTATACACAACTAGAAAAAGTGAAGATAAATAGAAAATGCTATTTTCTACTCTTTCAAGTCTTCTTCTTTTCCTTTTGCTTCTTGAGAGACTCCATATCCATTTCTTTGATAAACACCTGTGCTCATACTCAGTAGAAACTTATTAGCATCTTAATTGTCGTCATCAATCAACCAAAACCCACGGGGATTACCTAGATGCACTTTCAGTTCCAAGGCCGCCTCTACGCGGCCGAGGAAGTCCCACACCTTCTCTTCTCAGCAGCCGAGAAGCCAGGAGATCTTCGACCTCCTTGACGGAAAAAGCCATCTCCCCCGCCGAACTCCTCCTCGCCAGCTCTTGTTCCCGAGCGGCTAGCCCCTGCTCTAGAGCAACTAGGGTCTGCTCCCTAGCGGCCAGCCGCACAGCCCGCTCCTCCAGGTCAGACTCCCTGGACGCAGCAGAGACCTCCCGGTCATGGACGCCCTGAAGTCGCTCCTCCAGGCGCATATGCTCCGCCTCATAGGCAGCCAGACAGTTGGAGAGCTCCCTCTCCCTCGCTTCCGCCGCCTCCTCTCGACGAACGAGAGTCTCTCGGAGCTCCGTTAGGGCTATGAGACGTGCATCGGCGGAGGCATGGAGGCTCATGGCCTCAGCATGGAGTTTCTCCGCATTCCTTTGGAGGGCTACGATGGCGGCCTCTGTCTCCTGCAGCACCTCCTCCCGAGCCTCAAGCCGCTCCTCCTGAGCCCGAGCCTTCGCCCTGCCGGACTGGACTCGCGCCTTCAGCAGATTGTCCCAGCCCTAGAGGTGCTCCCGCTCAGACCTCAGCTCGACCCACTCTTTCTCGAGTGTGTCCTGCATCTGGTCCAGGCTAGAGCGGACGACCCTTGCGGCCCTCGGGACCGGGACAACCTTCGGCATCGTCAGGCGAGATGCTGCCTCGACACCCTCAGGCTCTTGCCCACTGGAGGGGTTGTCACCATGGGAACTTGCAAAGGGAGAGGAGGAGGGCAAGCAGCTCGTCCAACAGCAGCGACATTGCTACCAGAGGTGTCCGCGCTCGCCTGTTGGCTAGCCTCGGGAGCCCGGGTGTCGACATCCGAAGCTGCCTCAGCACAGGGTCAGGCGCCGCCGCCGGTCTTGGAGCTTCGTCGGACAGGGAGCTCCAGTTGTTGAACTGCTGCGGTGGGGGAAGAGCAGAGGTGCTCTATTGAGGAGCCCCACAAAAAGAAGTACCAAGCGTCAACTACACCATCCAACGGCCCAGTACACAGCCCCACGAGGTTGAACCGTACCTAGAGGCCTGGAAGTTCTAGTCTGCGTAGAGCTTCTTGTGCGAGGGGCTCGAGCCACTCGCCCCGCCAATGTCGGGGTCACCTCCGCTGGCTTCTGGGCTGGCGAAGCCTCGGGGGTCTTCGTCGATGAAGACACCATATCAGAAGCCTTCCCTACCGAGGACCCTGACGCCAAAGATGCGCCTTGAGCTGGGGCAGCCCTCAATGGCTGACAAGCTGATGACGTTGCTGGGGACTACCTTGAAGCTCCAACAGCACCATACGCCCTCCCCGTGGCCGTCGGGACTGCTCTGGCAGCGGCAGCTCCAGAGCTGCCCTCGGCGCCAGTCGTCGAGCCCGGTGCGTGATCACGGGAAGCCTAGGAACCCCTCGCCTTGGAGCTAGAGACGAAGCTTCCATCAGGATGGACCAGCTTCCTCTTCGACGCCTTGCCTGTCTCTGGGGCATCCTTGGGTGGCGAACGAGGGTGCGCCACAGACACAGGCCTCCCTGCCGACTCCCTCCCACTGCATGGGAGAGAGTTCGGCGCAGGCCCTGCCTGACCACCAGCACCAGATGCTCCAGGGACCTCGATGCCCCGTGAAGGATCCCCAATCTACCGCACTGCAACATCGATGTCGTCCAGCGTCGACAGTTCCCTCAGCAGCCTCGACCGCGCCTGCAGGTTGAGGTAGACGGGCTGGCAGCTCGCTGGCGGGGTGATGGAGTCGTCGGTAATTGGGTCACAGGAGAGCCTCTACAACATAACCTCCAACATCTCCTGACTCGACGACGACCCTGCTCCGCGCTCCAACCGGGTCATGTCGCCCTTCCCGGTGTACTGCCAAGCTGCCCGGACACGCTGCTGGAGAGGAGCGATCTGACTGGACAGGAAGTCAGCCAGGACCATCAGTGAGGTCAAGCCTTACTCCGCCAAGTACTTAATCCTGTCCAACACTTGCGTGTAGGCATCCTGCAGGTTGGGGATCCCATCCCCAACAGCCACCTCGGTCATCAGCGGGCCACCCGACAGCTCTAGGCGGTTGTGGACGTCATTCTAGGCAATCACCGAGTCTTCCCTCCAGTGCTCCCACTTTCCAGGAGTGAAGGATGCGATGTAGGGCACGGAGTGCCTCCCCCGGTGCTGGAAGTAATAAGCCCCCAATTGGCTTGTACTTCTTCCCGAGGCCCACAAGGAGAAGAACACCCTGAAGAGCCGCACCGGAGGTTGTACGCACACAAACATCTCGCAGAAGTGGATGAAGACGGCCACTAGCGCGAGAGCATGCGACATGAGGTGCTGCAGCTAGAGCCCATACACCTCCAGCAGGGTGAGGAGGAAGGACGACACCGGGAGCACGAACCCGGACAACACGTACGAGGTAAAGGTACCACCTCGTCGGGTCGCATGTCGGTCAGTGGGACCCTCCCACGGCGGATCTTCTCGTCGAACGTTGCCGATTGCCAGTCAAGCAGGTGCCTCACGATAGTGTTGTCGCCATGTCTTCTGAGCCTGGATTAATGGAGGCCGAAAGACATGGTGGTGAGGAAAGGTTGTGAGCGCTGGGGAGCAGAGGATTCAAGCGCGCAGTAGGAAGGCAAAGATTGCAAAAGGCAGAAGGGAATCATCCTTCTCCGGAAGGATTCCCTTTATACGTCCGCAACCTCAGGCAGGGCAATAGGCACGACGTTTGGGTTTCCATTGAGCCACACTGCGGGTTACTTGCCTCCTCCAACGATGGGTATGACTCAGATCCACCCGTCAGACACTAGGGGCCAGGTGGATAACTCCACGGGAACGTCCGGTGGTTCCTGGGAAAAGTGGCGCGGTGGAGCTATGGCGGTCGACCCAAAGGTTGCCGTAGTAAACGCCCCAGAGCAACCCCTCGAGCACGTCGCCACGACCCGCCAGTCAGGAGCGGGCACGCGTCCACTACGCCAATGACGTGTTGCCGATTCGGCTAGTGAATACGCCCACTACACCAAGGACGTGCATCCTTTTCATCTCCCAGGTACAACTACTCGTCCACTACGCCAAAGTCTTGCCGCCGCTTCATTTTCCAAACCACAGGTTCAAAGCCACCACGCGGGAGAGATAGGGGCCCCACCTGCAGGCTCCATGCCTCCCCCGAGATGGGCTCGGGGGCCACTGTCGATATCCTACAGACGGGTACCCCCGCGTAGTGGGTACAAGACAGCCTGGGCCCCACCTCCCCGCTAAGGTGGGCCCTAGCGTGAGCCACGTGCCCTTGGCCCCATGGTCAGCCCTGGGGCTGACATGTGCACATGAGATCCGGAGCTGACACGTGACCTGGGCTCCGGCCCGAGCCTCCCCTCTGAGCTGAGGTCCGGGGCTGCCACGTGTCGCCTAGCTCCGAGCCGCCTCCCCGCTGAGGACAGCTCCAGAGCAGACACGTGCCCTGGGCTCCGTCCCGAGCCTCCTCGCTGAGGACAGCTTCGGTGCAGACATGTGCCCCGGGTTTTGGCCCGAGTCTCCCCGTTGAGGTGAGGTCCGGAGCTGCCACGTGTCCCCTGGTACCAAGCCCGTTGATAAGGGCTCTAGAGCCACCACGTGCCCCACGATCCGTCGTGGGCCGTGGGTCAACGAAGTCAAGAAGGAAGTGCACTGTCAGGCTTCTCATTCAAGACTCGCGCCTTCCCCAGAAGCATGGTGCACAACACACACCTCCGTCCCTTGCCCGTTCACCATTATAGTGACAAGACAGGACGGCAAGGCGTGACAACAGTATAGTGCCGCCCAACGGCACAAAGACGCCCAAGCAGGGCGAGAAGACGCGGCGATAAGACGACATCTTCATCATCACCTGAGACGCGGTCAGGGGCGCTTAGCGCGCCGGACGGCGGGACTTAACTCTCTCGCCACCCACTCTACTCAGAGGACGAAGCCCTAGATCATGTATAGGGTCTACTTAGCTTTGGGGCCACCTGTCGGGCCTTAGACCTCATTGTAACCACCCCGGCTGTTAAGCTACTATGCACCGACCGATTGACCCTAAAAGCTTAAGCTGATAGGGAAAGATGGGCAATTCACTTATATTTCAACACTCCCCCTCACGTGCAGACTTTCTTGGGTCGCAAACGTGGAATAGGAGTCGGTTGCAATTTATTTTAATAAATCGCGCCTGCCAGGATTCGAACTCGAGACCTCTGGCTCTGATACCATGTTAAGCTACTATGCGCCGACCGGTTGACCCCAAAAACTTAAGCTGATAGGGAAAGGTGAGCAATTCACTTATATTTCAACACCAGCCTTGAACTATAAAAGGACCGGGATGACCACCCTGTAGAGGGTTCCCCGATTTCACATCCTAGATTCCACAACGCACAAGCGCTCACGCTCAAGCAATATAACAAGCATCCCCGTAGACGTAGAGTATTACGCTTCAGCGGCCTGAACCACGTAAATCTCTGTGTTCATCCGCTCTCTCGAGCCCAGCTCGCGTAGAGCGCCAAGCCCCCTCAAAAAAAAAGAACTTCGCGAGCTGCTTCCTAGCAGGCTGGAAGGAGTTTCGCAGCTCACGCTCCGACGGAACTCTTTATTCCCCTTGAACTAATAAGCAATAAGCATCACTCCAATGCCTGCAGCGCAAAACAGTAAGTAATGATTATTTGCAGTTACTTTGCAAATATAGCGATTAATATACAATCTAAAACATTTTGTCCAAATTTGCTTATGAATTCCAACAGATTGATTTTTGTAGTTATAGAATTACCTTGATCAAATAAATTGGTTTGCTTATAATATATGCAAATCATTTTTACTTGAGTTCACTGAAAATTGCTTAACAATGAATTAGTTAAGCAGCACGGTTGCATAGCTAATTTGGATCAAAATCACTTCCAGCTATTGCATACAAAGCTAAAACACTTCAACAAATTTGCTTGTGTGTTCATAAATTTTTGCTTCACATAGTTTTATGCTAACATCTTGTCAAAATTTTGCTTATGAATTCTCAAAAGTTGATTCTCGCAATGAGTTAATTATCTTACTTGCATAGTTAATTTGGCAGCGCTAACATATATTCGTGACCATCACAAGAGTGCACAATTAGGAGTAGCTCCATAGCAAGGTGGACACTAGAAGGGGATCGGACTCCCTCTTGTCGTATTGAATATACCCCTGATTAGAAGAAGCTACTTTCAGCTCACGACCTCTTAACTCATTTTAGATAATCATTTCATAGAATAAGCCAAGAATCATTTATCCTGAAAAACATTTTGATATCGTTTCACATATTTTCAGCCAGAGACGATCCTAAGTTGGTTGCGGTTGACACTAAGTTTCAAAAATTGTTTTTTCCTTTTTACCTTGCACAAAAGAAATGCCAGCGGTAAAACGGAAGTTTTCTTTAAAACATTTGTTCCAGATCTCCTACCATTGGTCGCGGTAAGCCAGTAGTCGACGTATCTCCAGATTAGTGCACTCCCATCTTGGCCGTTAGGATTGAATCCAACGGTGGTTCCGGCACATGCAATATCTGCTCGCCGTGGAGCTTCCTCCGCTCCGCGCGCCGCCGCCAGCTCCCATGGCGTCCCTGCTCCGCTTCCAAGCCCTCGTCGCACCAGCCCTAACCATCCCCCGCCGCCGTAGCCTCCCCTCCCCACTCCGCGTGGCCTCCGCGGCAACAGCCTCAGTCGCTCGCTGCCTCTCCACTGCCGCTTTCAGTGGCTCCCCGGAGCAGGCGGCTTCGGAACCGGTAACGCCCTGTCCCGAACACAGTAACAATGAATTTTTGGTAGTGCTTATTGGAGTGAGATGCTAGTATCGATACAGTGGTTTCCGGGTGCGGTTCGGAGGGGTTTAGTAGATTTTGCTGGTTTCAGAACATTTAGTTAGTGCTTTGGTTCGGCTTGGAACAAGCTATAAGAGCCGTGATGACTAAGGTAGAATTCAGTTATGAGCGTCGCTAGTTATTATGTGTAAGCAAAAGAGTGTTCGATGACAGGTTGTAGTGTGGCAATTTGGGATAGACAGATGTTTCTCGAGTTTTTGTGGAGGCATAATTTTGTGGTAGTTGGACCTTATGTAGAGTTTTGCAATTGATTTGATTTCGAGAAGAAAATCGAACACGTTTCCTATTTCTTCAGTGCATGCAGCACTATTGGAAATATGGCTGGTCAGCTTGGGTGGTAGATTACGTACAGGAAGCTGTACCTCTCTGAGTGCACTGCATGTCATCACGAAATTATATCCAGTGACTCGAGAGGAATACTCTGAAATGGTAAAACGGACAGCAGGGTACCCGCTACCCATTTTTCACCTTGCTTTTTCCCTCACTTCAGGCATCAACTTGCTGTAAAAGGGCGTACCCAGTGCTGAAGGCTCCCACACATGTGGGGTCTGGGAAAGGGTTATTTTTAGACAGCCTTACCCCTGCTTTTGCAGAGAGGCTAGTTCGAACCCAAGGCATCAACTTGCTGTGCTGAGTGAAAAAGAACTGATTGAGTGATTGTCCATTGTTTCATAACGCCTCCCTGTTGTTATCTCATTTTACTATGCAGATTCTGGAATCAGGTCTGTATCTTGTAGCAACGCCAATTGGAAACCTTGAAGATATCACCTTAAGGTCCTTTGCTTCGACTGTTTATCCCTTTCATTTTTTTGGTTCTTACTACCTGGATTCCTAATCAGGGTTGCGAATCCACGCCTGGACGCCTAGGCGCCCGCCGGACGCCGGGACGCCTAGGCGGTTGCCTAGGCGAGCGCCAGGCGAGGAGGGCCTAGGCAGGGGCGGCGAGCCGAGGAGGGGAGGCGGCGGCGAGTCCAGGAGGGGGGCGGCGGCAGCGGGTGGCGCCAACAGGAGGGCAGAGGCGGCGGGCGGCGGTGGGCGGGCGGCGCCCGCAAGCGGGCAGAGGCGGCGGGCGAAGGGGCGCGGGCGGGCGACTGCGAGTGGGCGGCGGCAGTTGGGCGTGGTCGGGCAGGCGGGCTCGGTCGGGCGGTCGGTCCGATTAAGGAGGACCGTAATTTCAGATCAGGCCACATATATCTAACCCCTCAGGCCCTCACCCCTAACCCTAATTCTTTCCTCCCTCACTCCCTCTCTTCCTCCACCGGAGGCCGGCAGAGAGCGACGGCGAGGGCGGCAACGGCGGCGGCGGGGGCGGCAACAGCGGCGGCGGCGACCCTGCTGCGACGGCGAGGGTGGAAATGGCGGCGGCGGCGGCAACCGCAGGCCAGGCGAGGCGACCGGCCATGGCGTCCGGGCCGGAGCGCCTGGACGCTAGGCGACGCCTTGAAAACGCTGTTCCTAATCTGCCCACACATGAAAAATCCTTGAGTGGATTTAGGTTATGGAGTAATTTATGATATTAACAAGTATGCCACATATTCATCAATATTTTTTTTCAAGTGTAGGGGCAAGGGTTCTGCCCATTGTTGTTTGAACTTTGATTACATTCCTATTGGAATTTCTAAAGCTTTTGCAAGGAGGCATTAGAGTTTCTGACCTTTTTGCTTTAACAAAAGTGAAAGTCAAGTAACAAAGAAATATTTTTTCACAAATTCATATTGATGACAATACACCTTGCAGCTCTGTAGAACAGTGGCCATCAATATTCCTCTCAAACCTCTTCAACTTTAATGTGTGGAGGTGGCCATAATGGATTTTGTTTTCAGCAAAAATTATCTCATAAGTTGTTATCGTGCGTAGATCTTCAGTTTTTCTCACCTTGAACTGTATCAATACTTGCAAATTGACTGGGAGCTACATGCTATACTCCTGAAACATATTCCTGGCATTAAGCTTGGTGTTTCTTCCTGAAGGGCACTGCGTGTCCTTAAATGTGCTGATGTGATACTATCAGAAGACACAAGGCATTCTGGAAAGTTACTTCAACACTACAACATCAAGAGACCTCTTGTAAGTTAATTTCGTTCTTAAGTGCACAAGTGATTCAAGATCTGCACCTTGTTGCAGGATATAAACATTAAACTTAAAAATTAATCTTTAAGTATGCAGCTTAGCTTCCATAAATTCAATGAGCGTGAGAGAGAGCCCAGTATTATAAAGAGGCTTCATGAAGGAGAAGCGGTTGCGTTGATAAGTGATGCTGGTACTCCAGGCATTAGTGACCCTGGCATGGAATTGGTGAGTCAATTAATCTCACTTAAGAAAATTGCACCATAGTAACATACACAAGACTATCTTATAGACAAGTATTTCTTCCTGTGCCTGCCATCTTATTATCATGAAGAAGCAAACAATAGCTATGCCAGTCACTTTATATGTAAATAAACTTGTTATCAGCAAATTGACAGTAGGAAATTGATTATTATCAGTGGACAGTGTTAGACACTGTAATTAGGGGTATGGCACAGGGGTATATTAGTCATTAGAGAGGGATTAGGGTTAGGGGTAGTTTAGTCTTTTCTCCCCTCCTAATCCCTCTATATAATCACACCTGTACCTCAGCTTTTCAATCATCTCAATACAATTATCATTAGCCTTCTTTCATGGTATCATTAGCTAGGAATAATCAGGATTAGGGCTAACCCTAATCCTAATGGGCCAGCCGCCGCAGCCCTGGGCGCACGCCGCCGCCACCCCACCCTGGGCCAGAACCACCGCCGCCCCCGAGCAGCCGCCCGCCGCCGCCCCTGAGCAGCCGCCCGCCGCCGCCCCTGGTGCGCCGCCCGCCGCCGCCAGGGCGCCGCCAGCCGCCGGATCTGGGCTGCGCACGCAGGGGGGGGGCGCCGCCTCCTCTGGAGGACAGCGCGCGGAGGCCGGAGCCGCCGCCACCCCACCCTGGGCGCGGGGAGGGGCCGCCGCCGCCGCCACCTCCGGATCCGGGGCCGCGGCGCCCTGGATCGGGGCGGCCCCGCCCGGATTCGGGCCGCCCCCACCCGGATTGGGGCCGTGCGCGCACGGGGGGGGGGGGGGCGTCACCGCCCCTGTCTGGGCCGCCGCCGCCCCTGGGTGCTCCGCCCCTGGGGGGTCCGCCGGCCCCCCTGGAGGGAGTGCCGCCCCCTGGCTTGCCTGGGCCGCCAACGCCCCTGGGGGCTCCGCATCCGCCCCTGGGGGGTCCGCCAGCCCCACTGGAAGGGGCGCCACCCTCTGGACTGCTGAAACTGGAGGAACAGCAGCTTCTGGAGGGGGCGCCGCCTTCCTAGGAGGAGCCACAGCCCCCAGGCCCCTCGCTGCTGGTTCTGCAGCCGCCCACTCCTTCTCGAGAACCGGTCCAGCTGCCGGTGAACCCCTTGTCGGTACCTCCAGAAACCCCGCCACCGCTGTTACCTTCATGGCAGGTACCTCCGCGCTACGGGACGCCACCGGCCTCGACATTGACGGGAGCACCACGGCGATCCCGCCGATTCCGTTCCCAGCTGCCGGTACTACTATGGAGAACACAGCTTCTTCCTACGGCACCGACACTGCGGAGACATCTGACATCGCTGCAGCACTGGCCGCCTCTCGCGAGCGCGAGCGGGCACTCGCCCTTGCCCTAGAGCAGGAGCGTGCCTCCGTGGCATCACTATCCCACCAACTTGAGGAGAGTGCTCGCCGATCAACGAGTGCTATTCATGAGCCTCCCTCGGACGCTGGTACGTACTCGACTTCGCTTGTGGCCGCTCTTCATGCACAGGCCGCAGGGATTCAGAACATCCGGACGCTCGTGCCGGTTATTCTCAGTTCCGAGTCCACCTCATATGCCCGGTGGCGTGATATGGTGCTCCTCACGCTGAGGCGCTACTGCCTCGATGACCACGTCCTCCAGGATGAGTCTTCAGTACAGGTGTCCTGGATCAGCATGGACAGCCTGGTACTATCCTGGATCCTTGGCTCCCTGACAGAGGAGCTACAGGACATCGTCAGGCAGCGCGGTGGCGGTACTGCTCGGCAGGCCTGGCTAGTACTTGAGCAACGGTTTCTAGGGAACCGTGCGACTCGAGCCCTCCACATAAGCACTCGGTTCCAGAACACCGTCCAGGGGGATCGTTCCATCTCCACCTATTGTCGGGAGATGAAGGGCATGGCGGATGCCCTACGTGACCTTGGTGAGCCGGTCACTGACAGCGCTCTTGTCCTTCAGGTCCTTCAGGGCCTGAACGAGCGCTATTGTCACCTACGGACATGGCTACTTCGACTGGAGCCACTACCTACCTTCGAGAAGGTATGGTCTGATCTTGAACTTGAAGAGATCACTGCAGGAGGCTCTACTGGCTCTGGATCTGCCACAGCTTTCTATGGCTCCGGGCAGTCCCCGCGTCCACCCTTACCAGCAGCTGGTGGATCGCCGTCACGTCCACCTTCTACTCCTACCAGTACAGGAGGTGGAAACCGTCGTCGCCGAGGAAAGAACGGCGGCCGTGGTGGCAGCAGTGCAGGCAGCACCCCCACGGCTTCGACTACTGGAAGTAGTGGTGGTACCGGCCAGGGAGGTGCACCCTGGCCCACACCCTACAACCCGTGGACTGGCCAGATCTACATGTGGCCTGGACCGTCCCCAGGTTCTCAGCCTCCACGACCACCGCGTCCTCAGCCGGCGTTTGCGGCTACCCCCGGCTACAGTGGACCAGCCCACAGTGCTGGTAGGCCGACAGCTCAGGCCTATAGTGGGCCTGGCTACTCTTCAGGCGGACAGTCAACCCCGACCTACGGAGGCACTGACTACCCTGTTGGGAACTCGGAGCCATCGGCACCCCTTCAGGAGCCACCGTCGACGTGGGATCGACAGTCGCTTGCTTCCTCCTTCAGCACCATGCACCTTACACCACCTGGTGCCGACTGGGTAGTTGATTCCGGAGCATCATACCATACCACTCCTAATTCCGGTATACTCTCTTCCACCCATCCTCCCAATCCCTCTTTTCCTTCATCTATCGTTGTTGGAAATGGGTCCGTTCTTCCGGTCACCTCAGTAGGTGATTCCGGTCTTCCGGGTACTTTCCAACTTAAAAACATTCTTGTTGCTCCGGATATCATTCAGAACTTACTTTCTGTTCGCTGTTTTACCACTGACAACAATGTTTCCATTGAATTTGATCCTTTTGGTTTGTCTGTGAAGGATCTTTCCACCCGGCGACCTCTTTTCCGATGTGATAGCTCGGGGCCCCTATACACACTTCGGCTTCCTACTTCCGCTACATCACCGCCATTTGCTTTGACTACGACAGCTTCATCTACCATCTGGCATCGCCGGCTTGGCCACCCTGGTGCAGATGCTATGTCGAAGCTGTCCAGTAGCTCAGTTATCTCGTGTTCTAGGGGTACACATGACTCTCTATGTCATGCCTGTCAACTTGGTCGCCATATTCGCCTCCCTTTTCCCACATCTGTGACTCATGTTGAGCACTCATTCGATCTTATACATTGTGATTTGTGGACTTCTCCCATCTCCAGTATATCGGGCTTTAATTACTATTTGGTGATAATTGATGATTTTTCTCACTTCTCCTGGACTTTTCCATTACGATTGAAGTCTGAAACTTTCGTCACTCTTTCTCACTTCTTCGTTTGGATTTCTACTCAATTCGGGCGTACCATTCGAGCTGTCCAGTGCGATAACGGACGAGAGTTTGATAACTCTGCGTTTCGTAATTTTCTCTCCGCACATGGGGTACAACTACGCATGTCTTGTCCGTATACCTCTCCTCAAAACGGCAAGGCAGAGCGCATGATTCGCACCATTAATGATGTCATACGCTCTCTGATGTTCCAGGCATCTATTCCAGCCCGATACTGGGTGGAGGCTCTTCATACCGCCACACTTCTGATAAATCGTCTTCCCACCAAAGCGATTCGTGCCTCCACCCCCTACTTTGCTCTATATGGCACCAATCCTCTTTATGATCACCTTCGAGTTTTCGGATGCGCTTGCTACCCTAATCTTTCCGCCACCGCCCCACATAAGCTTGCGCCCCGCTCGACACGGTGTGTTTTTCTCGGGTATTCCCTTGATCATAAGGGTTACCGATGCTTAGATCTCACTACCCACCGTCTTTTGATCTCTCGGCACGTCGTCTTCGACGAGTCATCTTTTCCTTTTTCCACCACCTCTTCTGATTCCACCACAGGCTGGACTCTCTTTTTCCTACTGACCCCGAGGCTGCCTCCCAGTTGCCTTGGCCTATTTCTTCTGCAGGATCGACACGAGCTACATCCCAGACGCCCTCGACACCGATTGCTGCACCTCGTGTGGCATCGATGTCTCAGGCGTCACCCGCTGCACCCCGTGTGGCATCGACGCCTCCGACGTCACCTGCTGCGCCACACGCGGCCTCGGCTTCCCCGACACCATCTACTGTACCCCAGGAGCCCTCGGCGTCTCCAGCTGTACCACGTACGGCACCAGCGGCACCACTAGCGAGTACGACGCCACCAGCCGCGCCACGCGCGGCACCAACGACGTCTTCTCGCTTTGCTGACCCCGCACTTGTCTACCAGCGACGAGCGCGGGGAGAGGCTCCTGCTCCGACGACGCCACGCGCGACATCGAGACCCACTCTCGTCTATCCACGACGAGAGAAGATGGTTGTACCCGACCGGCCGGTGTACAACCCCCCTCTACTTCACAGGGATCCTGGTCACGTCCACCCGATGGTGACTCGACGTGCATCCGGGAGCCTTCGACCAGTGGAGCGGTTCGATAGTACCGCTTTCTCGTCGACGACGACTCCACCGACCGAGCCTTCTTCGATCTCGCCCATACCTACTTCCGTGCGTAGCGCCCTCGCCGACCCTAACTGGCGCCGCGCTATGGAGGAAGAGTATGAGGCCTTGCTTGCCAACCGGACCTGGGACCTGGTTCCCCGTCCGGGCCGTGGCAATGTTGTCACAGGCAAGTGGATATTCACGCATAAGAAGAAGGCGGATGGCACCTTGGAGAGATACAAAGCTCGTTGGGTACTCCGGGGCTTCACTCAGCGCCCTGGAGTTGACTACGACGAGACTTTCAGCCCGGTGGTGAAGCCGGCGACAGTTCGTACCGTACTGTCGCTAGCTCTCTCACGTTCTTGGCCTGTCCACCAGTTGGACGTCAAGAACGCATTCCTCCACGGTACACTGACCGAGACGGTGTACTGCAGTCAGCCGGCAGGATTTGTAGATTCAGCTCACCCAGACATGGTCTGTAAGCTGAACAAATCCCTGTACGGACTGAAACAGGCACCGCGAGCCTGGTACAGCCGATTCGCCTCTTTCTTGGTCTCACTGGGGTTTGTTGAAGCTAAGTCGGACACTTCGCTGTTTGTCTATCGACGGGGCAGTGACACAGCTTACCTCTTACTGTACGTCGATGACATTGTACTAACAGCATCCAGTCCGACTCTGCTTCAGCGAACCATTTCTGCCTTACAGCAGGAGTTCGCTATGAAGGACCTGGGCCCTCTCCACCACTTCCTGGGTATTACGGTCGAGAACCGACCAGGCGGCCTATTCCTTCACCAGCGACAGTACTGTCTGGATATCCTTCAGCGGGCAAGCATGGCTGACTGCAAGCCGTGCTCCACTCCAGTGGATACTCAGGCGAAGCTCTCCGCCACCGACGGGACACCCGTCTCTGACCCCACTTCTTACAGGAGTCTTGCAGGTGCTCTCCAGTACCTAACCTTCACCAGGCCGGATATCTCATATGCGGTTCAGCAGGTGTGCCTCCACATGCATGACCCGAGGGAACCGCATCTCATCGCTGTCAAGCGGATTCTTCGGTACCTACGAGGCACCCTCGACTACGGCCTCCTTCTTCGACGTGACACGGCCTCCGAGCTGGTCGTGTACACAGACGCTGACTGGGCAGGCTGCCCGGACACACGACGCTCTACTTCTGGATACGCCGTCTTCCTGGGCGGCAACCTTGTCTCCTGGTCCTCGAAGCGACAGCCCGTAGTGTCGCGCTCGAGTGCAGAGGCGGAGTATCGCGCCGTGGCTAACGGCGTAGCTGAGGCCTCCTGGCTTCAGCAGCTACTTCAGGAGCTCCACACTCCCGTCATCAAAAGCACCCTCATCTACTGCGACAACGTCAGCGCCATGTACCTCTCCACCAACCCGGTCCAGCATCAGCGCACGAAGCATGTGGAGATTGACCTTCATTTTGTTCGTGAGCGGGTAGCACGGGGCGAGGTTCGGGTACACCATGTCCCGACGACGACGCAGTTCGCCGACATCTTCACGAAGGGCCTCCCGTCATCGTTGTTCTCCGAGTTTCGGTCCAGTCTCAACATCTGCAGCGGCTAGATGTTGTGACTGCGGGGGGGTGTTAGACACAGTAATTAGGGGTATGGCACAGGGGTATATTAGTCATTAGAGAGGGATTAGGGTTAGGGGTAGTTTAGTCTTTTCTCCCCTCCTAATCCCTCTATATAATCACACCTGTACCTCAGCTTTTCAATCATCTCAATACAATTATCATTAGCCTTCTTTCAGACAGTATCAAATTCTTTCTATGTCAGTCTTGTGCTTCTCCTTAACAGGTTTGATGCTAAGCATGGTGTCCTGTTGTTCGCAGGCTAGACTATGTGCAACTGAGAATATCCCTGTCATTCCCATTCCTGGGCCTTCTGCTGCAATTGCTGCCCTTTCAGCCTCAGGATTGCCGTCTAATGAATTCACATTTGGTAAACTATACTTGTACATTATTCAATTTATGATTTTCTCAAAATACAGAGTCGGTCCTGATTTTTAATTTTAGTTGGGTTTTTACCGAAGCATGCTCGATCAAGAAGAGACAGACTTGAGATATCTTCTCGTGAAGCTGCAACACAAATATTCTATGTTCCTCCCCATGGCATTCATCATTTTCTTGCTGATGCTGCTTCATCTTTTGGTGATTCTAGGTAACACAAGCTCAATTACTTCTGCATGCCATTACCTGATTTAGAAATCAGTCTGTTGTATAATATAGTACGACAGCCACAGTAATATTTGTTCCTGTATGTATGGCCACAATGTAGTATATTTGTGTTGCAATAATTAATTGCAGTGTACTCCTATTTGCAGGTTTGATATAAAAAATGTTACGAGTCTGGTGGTTCTTTATGCAAGCCTAATGGTCTTGTTTTTATTTTTGTGTTGATATCCAGGTCATGTGTCATTGCAAGGGAGATAACCAAGTTACATGAAGAGGTGATCTTCCATTTCTTTTAATTTATACGTCCCTTTCTCATCATATTTTCCGCTGCTTGTACAATTTTAATACTTGAGTTGATAACTGCAGTAGATACTAATACTATATCCCACCATGGAGAGTTATTTTCTCCTGTAGTGCTGAATTTGTGGAGTTGTATTGCTGAACCAACTACCTGTTCGACGAATCCCACTTGATTATTATTTGGAATCCAATTGGACTGAACTACTTGTGTCCATTTTAGCATCCCAACTGTGCCCTTATTCACTATGTGACAAACTATAGGTCTATAGGTTCAAACATAAGCTAAAATTCATCCTATTCCTTTCAAGTTCATTATATAAAGTCTTGAGTTTTGCATATATCTTGCAGTTTTGGCGTGGAACTTTAGTTGAAGCAAGTGAAGCCTTTGCCACTCGACAGCCGAAGGGAGAGATCACAATCCTGATTGAGGGAAAGTCGAAGTCAGATGATGAAACTCCATCAGAAGAATTTCTGGAGCATGAACTTAGAAAACTTACAGCAGAGGGACACACACTTTCAGAGGTTGCATGCTCAAAATGCAAAGTTTTGGAACATTAAATTTTTAACTGGATAAATAATATCATTATCGGAAATTTTCATTTGATCATTTATTATCCCTTTCTCTGAATTATTGTTTCTAAATTGTAGGCAGTTAAATTGGTTACCGAAGCTACCCCGGCAAAGAAGAAAGATGTGTATTCACTTGCATTGAGATTGTTTGGAAGATGAGTAAGATGCAACTTTTACTCACATCTGGTAACCAAAACTACATATTTGTACATGCATATTGACGTTTGACTTTCTCAATGTTATCCTAAACGGTAAACGGTAAACAGTCGGTGAAGGTCTATTTACCGTTTAGTCTGTGTAGACAGTATTTAAACGGTGTTTAAACGGATTAAACGGTTTTGTACTGTAGCAGTAAGTAAAATACTTTTTACTGACCTTTTGAAAACTACTTTGACTTATTTGATGTCCTTAGCCTCATTTTTAACTCTGCAACGCAAATTAAATGACAAATGTTAGCAAACATTCTTTTTAAGGTAAATTATTTATGAAAACATCTATGTTGCTTGACAGGTATGAAAGGAGAAGAACTACATATTTAACAGGAGAACAACAAATTTTCAATCATGGAGAAGAGTAAAAGACAGTTCAAAAATGGAAAATAGCTCTCCTTCGAGTTGCAGCTTTCTTTGTTGGCTTGGTGTCATCCTTGTAAAATAATATATCTGTGAGGAACAAACTAAAGCATAAATAGTGAAAGGTTTAAATTATGAATATGTTTGACAACTGGTACGAAACATAGTATTACTAGATAAACCTAATAACAGTACAAATGACATACTAACATAGTAACATGTTACATAAAGACTGAGTCCAGTGACAAACCCATAAATCCGTAAATGACATAAATAAAATAACACACAAAATGATGGGATATGATAATGTGGGAGCTCTAAGCTCAACCATCTATGTCCTCTCCCTCTTGGTCATAACCCGTGGTGATGACTTTATCTTGGTCGGACTCAAACTCAATATCTTCCTCATTTATATTTTCATCCTCACTTTCAGAGTAGGCATCTTCCTCAACCTCTCTTGTTTGTATCAATCTCGCACTCCTACGCAGTTTTGTGACCTCTTCAGCGCCACATGTCTCAGCAATCAGTTTCCATGTGAGTCCCGTAACAGGCTCAACATCAGAGCCTTCTTCATCTACACCTTCAACCATCCAGCCTTGAGCAAAAGTTGCTTGAGATGCTATCAGAGGGTCCACTTTTTTGTTCTTCATTGTTTTACTTCTTCTCTTTGCATGAATGTTATTAAATCGAACAAAGACAAGTTGTTCAACTCTCTCACATGTGAGCCTATTTCTTTTCTTTGTATGGATCTAAAAAATCAGATTTGATAAATTATTTAATAAAACTCATATTTATAAGAATGTTATACATTTATATGGTTAAACTTAGATTTTGGGGACTTACCCCTTCAAATCAGCTCCAATTTCTTTCACAACCTGAAGCACTTGATGTTAAAGAGAGAATCCTAATAGTCATCTTTTGCAATGTTGGAACTTGTGTGCCATAATTTGCCCACCATTTTGCTAAACAAGTATAAAAGTTTAACTCATTACTCATGAATAGAACATTCACATCTGATATAAATAAAAATCTGATTTTAATTACATTTGCATACCTGGATTGAAATCATAATTCTTGCAGCCAAACTTAGCTACGTTTTTTTTCCAAAGTGGCCAACTTGATCTTTAAACTTGTGTAAGTCATCGTTGAGCACTTAATTCTGCTTGTCATAATCTCCATAGTAGAAAGTTTCAACAACACCAATGAACCCATCCATGACCGTCTCAGATTCAAAGATGGAGGAGTCATTATAACTGTAATATGGGTTCAAGCAATATGCAGCCAAGTGAACGGGACAGTCCAACCGATTTTTCATCTTTTCCTCAATGATTTCTATTATACTATTATACAAAGTTCCGGTCTTGTCCACATTCCCTGCAGCCACCTTTATGTCTTCCTTAGCCTTCAGAATGTCACCATAGAGAAAAGCCATTGATGGTTTAATATCCCCATCAACCATACGAAGTACTTTTACCAATGGCTCAAATACCCTCAAGCAAAGACTAACGCCATTCCAAAAAGAAGGTTTCACCAATGTACCTGTTGCTTGCACACCTTTTGAGCTCTTCTTGACATGGCTAATTTTCTCCCATTCCTCACTTTGAGACATCATCCTTAGATGATCCTTCTTCTCATACAAGCTTTGCAAAGTTAAAAAAGAAGATGCAAACCTAGTCACACCTGGTCTGATAATATCCCTCTTTTTTGTGAACTTTGTCATCAATGCTAATGTACTATGGTGTGCATAAATAAATATGGTTAATTCCCTTGCTTGGTCAAGTATGCTCTTGAACTTTTTCATCTTCCCAATTCCTTCAAGCATCAAATTGAGGGTGTGAGTTGCACATGAACTCCAAAATATGTTGGGCCTCTTGACATACAACATGTCTTTTGCTGCCATATTGTTTGAAGCATTATCTGTGACCACTTGCACAACCTTATCAACTCCTACTTTCTCAATACAGATATCCACATATTGAAAGATCAACTCTCCTGTGTGTGCCTCAGCTGAGGCCTCCTTTGACTCAACAAAGGTTGTGCCAGAGCTACAATTGACACGTAAATCCATTATGCTTCTCCTCTTTTGATCTGTCCATGCATCGGTCATAATAGAGCATCCAGTTTTGACCCATTCTTGTTCCTGAACCTTCAACATGTTCTTTGTATCTTCCACTTCCTCATGCAATAATTTCTCCCGTAGCTCATGTTGATAAGGTTTTTTCGCACCTGGACCAAAACGGCCAGCAACTTCTAGCAACTGGTCAAACTCTTCACAATTGATGGCATTAAAAGGTACCCCTGAAACTCAAGCAAATCAATATAAGAAACATGGACATAAAGAAGCAACAATAGTAACAAGCAATAAAGGTTCATTTACCTTGTATGTACAACCACCTTGCAATATATCTCTTGAGCTTGTGCAATCTTTCTTTCATTATATGCTCACTAATTTTTGGTTGTTGCAGCTTCTTAGATGAACACAAAGAACTAGAGTCAAGAGGCAAGGTGAACTTATCCATAGGACCCATTGCTCGTGGTTGAGAGCTTCCCATGTTCTCAAGACCCGTATCGTCTTCTTTGTCCGATAAAACATCAATTTCAACAGCATCTCTAACCTCTTCCTTTTCCTCTAGCCTAGCCCTTTTAGTTTTTCTAGAATCTTCAAGAGCTTTCATGCACTTCTTTATATCCTCATCTTTGGAATTAGGACATGCTTGCACTTGTCCTTTTTTGCCGGCAATATGTAACTTTAACCTATAAATTCCCGCCTTCACAACTAAAGGACATAATTGGCATTGAATCACATTCAGATTATTTGGATCAATTAAAACCCCATAATCCCAACCTACATCAATAGAATTTCTCTTAAGGGGAGGTTGCTTGGTCACAGTGGCAGAGGATGGATTTGATGCAGCGGATGACATTCTACACAGTACAAATATACATGTATAATATAAAAGAAAATTATATTTAGAACAAGCCCAAATCAATTAATGAATTAACCAATCAACCAAGAACCAGTACTGTGCTAAACTGAGAGTTGGGGGCGCCGCCGCGCGCGGCTGGTGCAGGCGGCAGAGCCGCGGCGGCGGGGGGGGGGGGGGGGGGGGGGACGATGTCTCTGGCAGGCGGAGCCGGCGCCAACGGGGCGCTCTGGGGGCTGCGCGGGGCCGAACAGGGGCAGCGGGGCGGGGGCGCCGGCGCGCGCGCTATGCGCGGGCACCGAGCACCGGGCGCAACCGCCAAGCGCCGCCACCGGCGGGGGGGGGGGGGGGGGGGGGAGGGGCACACCTGAACCCTAATGCGGTGCGACTTCTTTCTGAGCACCTCCGGGTCGGGCAAGGGTTTAATGGAACTGCTGCCTTCACTTCGGGTAAACGGCTGGAAACGGGTTTAAACCCAAATAAAGCCCGTTCCGTTTAGCCTGTTTTCCCCGTTTAGACTCCCGTTGACCCGTTTAAACGGGTCAACCGTTTACAGGCCCGTTTAGCCCCTAAACTACACAGTGCAGGTCCGTTTACCATTTAATCCCATTTAAATAGCCGTTTAGACCCGTTTAGGATAACACTGGACTTTCTAGATACCATGAAGCACATTAAGAATGTGCCACTGTTTTGTATTTGCCTCTTGCTCATGTCTGCCGTGGTTAGCTTTTTGATCATGTCCATGTTCACACTATGACAACCTGTCATAGCATTCTTATTAGTTGTAATTTTTTCCACATACAACAACAACAATAACAACAACAACAACCAAGCCTTTATCTCAAGCATGTTGGGGTCGGCTAGACCGCTAGACATGAAACCCAATAATTATATATATATATTCAATGAAGTAAAAGAGAGGAAGAGATATAAGAGTAACAAGAAAAAGAAAAGAAAAAAAGCTAAGATGCTGGCATATGAATTGCTATTTTCCATGCGGTCCTATCATGAGCTAAGCCTCTGGATACATTCCAATATATCAAATCTCATTTTACCGCCTCCTCTCAGGTCAACCTTGGTCGTCCTCTACCCCTTCTAATATTTTATCTACCTCCTAAAGTCCCACTGTTAACCGGTGCTTCTGGAGGTCTCCGCTGGATATGTCCAAATCACCTTAGTCGATGTTGGACTAACTTCTCTTTAATCGGCGCCACCCCTACCCTATCACGAATCGCCTCATTATTTTGTCTCTTCTCGTGTGCCTGCACATCCACCGTAGCATGCGTATCTCCGTGACACTCATTTGTTGGACATGTTGCCGTTTAGTTGGGCAACAACCGCCCCATATAGCATCGCGGGTTTGATCACCGTCCTATAGAACTTTCCTTTTAGCTTTTGTGGACCTTCCTATCACATATGATTCCAGAGGCTTGTCGCCATTTCATCCACCCTACCTTGATCTTGTAGCAAACATCCTCATCAATATCGCCATTGCTTTGTAACATTGATCCTAAGTATCGGAAAGAGTCACTTCTAGGTACTATTTGTCCTTATAGACTAACATTTCTCTCTTCACGACCAACACCACAAAAGTCACACATCATGTAATCAGTCTTGGTCCTACTAAGTCTAAACCACTTGAACTCTAAGGTTTGTCTCCATAACTCTAATTTTTTATCAACACCATCCCTAGTTTCATCTACCAGCACTACATCATCGGCAAAGAGCATGCATCAGGGGATATCCCCTTGTATATCTTTCGACACCTCATCCATCACCGAGGAAAAGATGTATGGGCTCAAAGCTGATCCTTGATGTAGTCCTACCGTGATAGGAAATGCATCAGTCTCACTATCCTTGATAAGGGTAATGTACTTTGTTGGCACTTTATGTTTCTCTACATTCCATTAATTTGTATTGGAATTACATAGATTCGTAGCAATGTAAATTTGATGGAGAAAAGGATCTAAGCGTTTGATCATCATATTATTCCATTGTTGGTTGTGATCTCAATGCTATAGTCAAACTCAAAGTTATAACGACTTCACAATTTTTGATTTTCTAGAAAAAATATAGGTAATCTATTTTAAGTTTTGAAATCCTCCATTACTGTCAGACTGTACTTTAAAGAGGCAGAAAATTTCACAGTCAAATCTTCTGCTATTGCAATTTGAAGACCAAAGGCAATGAATTACATGGATTCTACTTTTTTCACCTTTTATCAAGGGCCACAATGGTTACTCATAGCCCAGATTTCATTCTTACCATGTAAAGTGGGTTTCTAAGAACTGTCAGGCCCTATGCAAGTGCACATGCTCCTTGGTGCCTAGTTTGCCCTGCATACTGTGATGTGGGCCAAGCACAGCAGATTGACAGATTCACTGTCGGGGGATATGGCCACCATCCCAAACAGAAACATTATGAAACCGACTAACAATCAAGAGAGTCATGTCTCTATCACGGATGGAAAATTTTGGTCATGGCTCAGTCATAGGGTTAGCTTTCTTTCTTGCCTAACATGGCATTTTGAAACACTTCTGTGCTGCGATTCTTAGCTGCAAAGTTAGCATTCTTCTTAACTCCTGATTGTTGACATTATTCTTTTAACCTGAATGTGTATGCCACTCTTAATGGATTGAAATATGTGTTTTGTTCGTCAAAAACAATACGACAACAACAACAACAACCAAGCCTTTATTGCAAGCATGTTGGGGTCGGCTAAGACGCAATATCCAAATGAAATGTATTCAGTTCTGGTACTCAGTTCTGTGGCATGTCAACGCATGTCAATTGCCATTGCTACCATACCTTTTCTTCAATAATGGAAAAAACGCCCAGGTTGCTCGTTACAAAAACCATAGCTAAAAGCTTACCTGGAATGAGATCATTAAGAAACACTGCATGAAATAATTGTTATCATACTTTATCCGCGTCTGTAATGAGTGGTCATGAAATAGTCATGGGTTGTCCGGCTTGGTTTTTGTAATTTCCTGAAGTATGGTCATAACTCCGCCTATGTTGTAATAACATAGCCGGTCCCAAGCCCGGGTAAAGGAGGAGGGGTTGTGATAGGCTTGGCGAGCCAACAACTACACTTAGCCATTCTCATGGAAATGAAACCCAATAAAAATTCGTTGAGGCGTAACCCTCTTAGGGACGTGCCATATCGGAACCTGGGTATGGTGTTAAGTGGGCAAGGACCGGGTCACCACCGCCTTAGTGGCGCGCCATATCGGAACCCGGATATGGTGTTAAATGAGCAAGGGCCGGATCGCCACCACCTTAGTGGCGCGCTACATCATCACCCGGATGTAGTGATAAGTGAGCAAGGGTCTTTGCATCTTACTCGACGGGTGCAAAGCGTAAGGAAGCTAGCCGAGGAACATAGATTTCGGGTGGGTAGTTGGGATGTAGGATCCTTGACGGGGAAGCTACGTGAGTTAGTAGATGTTGCCATTAGGAGACGAGTAAATATCCTTTGTGTACAAGAGACTAGATGGGAGGGTTAAAAGGCAAGAGAAGTAGAGAATACCGGTTTCAAG
The DNA here is from genome assembly GCA_030760725.1 of Neostapfia colusana. Classification (NCBI taxonomy): domain Eukaryota; kingdom Viridiplantae; phylum Streptophyta; class Magnoliopsida; order Poales; family Poaceae; genus Neostapfia; species Neostapfia colusana. The sequence continues at coordinate 34,058,609 of JASWHV010000003.1, forward strand.
TTTTGGTATTCTGGATCGGCTGGGACTAGAAATGGCGTAGGTGTTCTAATATATAAGAGTCTTAAGGATGGAGTAGTGGATGTTCAAAGACGAGAGGATAGGATCATCTTAATCAAGATAGTAATTGGGGACATTGTCTTGAACGTCATTAGTGCTTATGCCCCACAAGTTGGGCTCAACATGAGTGCTAAGAGGCAATTTTGGGAGGACTTGGAGGATATGGTTAGTAGTGTACCGATAACCGAGAAACTCATCATAGGAGGAGATCTCAATGGTCATGTAGGTGCAACTAACCTAGGATTTGAGGGAGTACATGGAGGCTTTGGATGCGGCGATAGAAATCAAGAGGGTAAGGACATCCTAGACTTTGCCGTAGCCTATGATCTGTTGGTAGCTAACAACCTCTTTAATAAGAGGCAATCTCACCTAGTGACCTTTAGTAGTGCCCAACACTCTAGCCAGATTGACTTTGTCCTCACTAGGAGAAGGGATAGATGGGAGTGTCTAGATTGTAAGGTGATCCCTGGGGAGTGTGTTGTGACACAGCATAAGCTTGTGGTAGTTGACTTTCGCTTCCATACATGTTCTTTGCAGGACAAAGGTGTCAAAATCACAAGAACAAAGTGGTAGAAGTTGAAAGGAGAATCACAAGAATCCTTTAAAAATAGGGTGATCACAGAAGGACACTGGACAGAAAATGGAGATGCAGATAGTATGTGGGTGAAGATGCAACTTGCATTAGGAAGGTATCTAGTGAGGTGTTCGGTGTGACAAAAGGAAGGAAACTTGTAGATAAAGACACTTGGTGGTGGAATAAGGATGTACAAAAAGCCATTAAGGAGAAGAAGGAGTGTTTCAAGAGTTGGCATAATGATAGAAGTGCAAGCAACATGCTTAAGTACAAAGAGACCAAGAAAAATGCAAGGCGGGCTGTGAGTAAGGCAAGAGGACAGGCCTATGATGAGTTATATGAGAGACTAGAGACAAAAGAAGGTGAAAAGGACATATACAAGATAGCAGAAATCCGCGAGAGAAAGATGAGGGACTTCAATCAAGTCAAATGCATTAAAGATGAGACTGACCGCATTTTAGTGAAGGATGAAGAGATTAAGAATAGATGGCGGGATTACTTTAATGGGCTATTCAATGATGGGAATGGGAGCACTACGGTTGAGTTGGATGACTCCTTTGATGACTCCAACAGGCAATTCGTGCGGAGGATACAAGAGTTTGAGGTTAAGGAGGCCTTAAAAAGGATGAAAGGAGGAAAAGCTCTCGGCGCTGATGATGTCCCTATTGAGGTGTGGAGATGCCTTGGGGACGTGGCAATAGTATGGCTCACAAAGCTATTCAACTACATTTTTCAGTCAAACAAGATGCCTAAAGAATGGAGGAAAAGTATATTAGTACCTATCTTTAAAAATAAAGGAGATATTCAAAGTTGTACTAATTATCGAGGGATTAAGCTTATGAGTCATACTATGAAGCTTTGGGAGAGAGTGATTGAATACCGCCCGAGGAAAGTGACCAATGTCACTAAAAACTAGTTTGGTTTTATGCCTGGGGGGTCTATAATGGAGGCGATTTTCTTGCTTCGTCACCTTATGGAGAGATATAGGGAGTAGAAGAAGGACTTGCATATGATGTTCATTGACTTGGAGAAGGCGTACGACAAGATACCAAGGTCAGTCATGTGGTGGGCACTAGAGAAACATAAAGTGCCAACAAAGTACATTACCCTTATCAAGGATATGTACAATAATGTTAGGATAAGTGTGCGCGTAAGTGATAGTGAGACTGATGCATTTCCTATCACGGTAGGCCTACATCAAGGATTAGATTTGAGCCCATACATCTTTTCCTTGGTGATGGATGAGGTGTCGAAGGATATACAAGGGGATATCCCTTGGTGCATGCTATTTGCCGATGATGTAGTGCTGGTAGATGAAACTAGGGATGGTGTTGATAAGAAATTAGAGTTATGGAGACAAACCTTAGAGTCCAAGGGGTTTAGACTTAGTAGGACCAAGACCGAGTATATGAGGTGTGACTTTAGTGGTGTTGCTCCTGAAGAGGGAAATGTTAGTCTACAAGGACAAATAGTACCTAAAAGGGACTCTTTCCGATACTTAGGATCAATGTTACAAAGCAATGGCGATATTGATGAGGATGTTTGCCACAGGATCAAGGTAGGGTGGACAAAATGGCGACAAGCCTCTGGAATCCTATGTGATAGGAAAGTCCCACAAAAGCTAAAAGGGAAGTTCTATAGAACGGTGATCAGACCCGCGATGCTCTATGGGGCGGAATGTTGGCCAACTAAACGGCAACATGTCCAACAAATGAGTGTCGCAGAGATGCGCATGCTACGGTGGATGTGTGGGCACACGAGAAGAGACCAAATAAGGAATGAGGCGATTCGTGATAAGGTAGGGGTGGCGCCGATTGAAGAGAAGTTGGTCCAACATCGACTTAGGTGGTTTGGACATATCCAGCGGAGGCCTCCAGAAGCACCGGTTAACAGTGAGATTTTAAAAGTAGAGAAAATATTAGGAGGGGTAGAGGACGACCAAGGTTGACCTGGGAGGAGGCGGTAAAACGAGATTTGAGAGATTGGAATGTATCCAGAGACTTAGCTCATGATAGGACCACATGGAAAGTAGCAATTCATGTGCCAGAAACTTAGTCTTATTTCTTTTTTTTTTCTTTTCTTGTTTTCTCTTTTTTTTTTTCCTTTTTTTGTTTTTCTTTCTTTTTCTTTTCTTTTTTTCTTTTGTCTTTTTCCTTTTTCTTTTTTTTTCTTGTTTTTATATCTCTTGCTCTCTTTTACTTCATTGATATTGGGTTTCATGTCTAGCCGACCCCAACATGCTTGGGATAAAGGCTTGGTTGTTGTTGTTGTATGGTCATGAACCTTATTCATGTCTGTAGTGAGGATCTGAGACTTTTCATATTTTATTACATATGAGGAAAAATTGCAAACTGGTAGATAGCCTTCAGTTTTCTATCCCCTATTGCAAAGTGCCAGAAATGTGGCTGAAAATATGTTATTATTTGCTAGATTACAAAATTACAGAGGTGCAAGTTCTATGTTCCCATTTTTCTGATATAAATAACTACCTTTCTAATCTATGCACCGAAGAGTCCTGGATGAATGGCACAAAGCAAATATTCAACATCTGCCAAGGAGAAGAATAACTCATCAGAGATAAACAGATGAGCGACTCATGCTACTTACTAAATCACACATGCACGACTGCTGATTTCTGCTGTTCATCCGTACTCATGCATTGAGTAGATGTGATTATTCATGCTACTCACACGGATAATGCTTGAATTTTGCTAACTGTTCTTGGATGTGAACATGGCAGTTCGATCTATCAGCCTTGACTATGACATCACTTTAAAAACTGAATATGTCTCTCTGTTATGACATCACATTAAAAAAATCTGTTGCCACTGCTACGACAAATTTGGAAGCAATGTCTTGCAATGTGATATGTATATGCACTTCTGCAAGCATCAATAAACATATACTCCGTTCTTTTATATATGGCGAGAGTTAGTCTAGTTTTAACTAATTAGGGTTGGTTTGGCAAGAAGAAACGTTTCAGATTCTAGATTGAATCAGTTGACAAGCAGCAAAAACGAAACATTTCAGTATTGAATCCATGAAAAATAATTCACATTTTTTATCTACAAATGTGAAATGCTCGGAAAGGTGTTCTACACCCTAAAACACTTCGTATATTGTATTTTTTCTTCAGTTTCATAATTATTTATAGTGATTTACCATCACATACTCTTATCCTCAACTCGTCGCCGCCGTTATCGTGTAACCGGTATTCATTCGTACATGTGGATGATGACATATATTTTGCAATGACACTTATAAATAATGTATATTGTAAGACTTTATTATATGTTATATTATGAGAAAAACAATATAGTCATCAAGGGTAAATAGGTCATTTGAACCCTCCTCTTTGTACTGAAACTGAAATCAGAAATTTAGCCAAACGGTACGGTTTCTAAAGTGATTGTTTCAGTTAAGAAATATTTCTACATTAAAACTGTAATGTTTCTGATATGAGAATATGAAACTGTACCAAACGGGCTTTAGTGTCATAGAGAGAGCTAAAGTAAGTCTGACTACCCTGTGAAGTCACTGAAAATAAGGCTGGAAACATGTCTTCATCGATTGTTATGCTAGAGTTGGTTCCCCATTCCGTGGGTACACATTGCATTTTAATGCGTGCACAGAGAATTATGATAGGATGGTTTGCGAAGTGGAAGCACAGCAATAACCAATAATGGAGTCCAGTGAAAAAAATCGATTGCAGCAGCCTGTTGCACTCCTGCTTAAACAATTTGAACTTTCTGATTAAAATAGGTTGTTTTAGCTTCATGTGTGCTCAAATCCATCGTATTTCAAGAAAATTCATGATTCGATATGTGTCATGATGATAACAGGAAGATAAGATTGATATTGAGATTATTATCATCATGAAAATCTAAGGTAATGATATTACGAGATATTTGTTATTTTGGAAGGGCTCTGTTTCTAGTTTTGTCTCGGACCACCGAAATCTCGGGACGACCCTGCGCAAGAGCTCGCTGGATTGGGGTGTCGTGGACCTGATGACCCTTGGCTACGCTCCTCGTCTGAGATGGTAGTGGTTGCGGCGCACTTATGACTCCCGCACCCGAGCAAAACGGAACTATTTGTTCAAGCCATGTTCGCTGCCCTGTCCACGTCGAGGTTGGGGACGGAACAAAGACCCTGTTTTTGACTGGCAAATGAATCCAAGGTTCCTCCGTCGAACAGCTCGCACCGTGCGTGGTGGCTGCAGTGCAGAAGCGGGAAGTTCTGTCCAGTCTAGCAGCAACGGCTTACGCCAACTAGGGTCGAACAACCAATAGCTTATTGCTGGTATAGCCATCCGGCTAATCTGGAGAGAAACAGCCGGGTTTTACATAATGCCAAGCGGGGAGCTCTCTTACCGGATCGGTGAGGTTTTTGGGTTCGGGCTGGGTTCAAGCCGCTGTCGGTTATGTTCAATAGTGAGTAATCTTGGTCGCGACTGAGCTGCGTCTCGGCTCTTAGGATTGGCTAATGTACATTGCTTTCCTCTTAAGAAACACGTGCTGAGGCACGTTCCGGTTGTTTTCTTGGATCATCTCCTGATTCCTGGACCTCAGCTTGAAAAATGTCTAATACCATCAATACTACAAAAGTCTCTACGACAGTAAATCAAAATATTTTCGTGGGCAGGAAACCAACGAAAAAGATCAAAAGGCCACGAATCCTATTTTCGTCCATGGAAATAACACTATTTTTGTGAGCTATGAGTTAACCCACGAAAATACATATTAAAGTGAGACAGACATAGGCCCACGACAATATGTGTGAGTTATTTTTTGTGGGCCAGCTTTCGGCTCACAAAAGTACTGGACATTATTTTCGTGGGTTTTTTTTTTGTCTCACGAAAATAATATTTTATACCAAGTTCTACCAACAATTGTTGGACTGGTACATGCCTCTTGGTAACTTATGATTTATCCAGAGAATGTCTGATATCAAGTCGATGAGATCATCATAGCACTTGTTCGACAAATTCTACTTTGATTTTATAGGCATGCGCCGAGTCAGGGTCGCAATGACAAACACTTTAGTATACTCATGCAACTCTTCATGCGATGCTGAGAGAATTCTATAGAACTCTTCAACTTTAGATCCATGAATTTTCTTAGATTCATCGGCACCACTGTGACGATCTACTGCTTTAACCATCGCTTCCATTTTGTCCCTGCTTTTACCATCTCTCTCATTATCAATAACATTACTATGGTATAACTCACCATACTCATACCATGTTTCATAACCTGACATAAAACTAAATCTATAAAGGTCTTATTCCTCGAACTTCTCCTTGCATAAAAGTTATGACACTTATTGCATAAAATATTTGACAAAACGGTTGGTCGATAAAGAGAAAGTACGGCTGATAAAGACCTTAGTTTTGATGACCCATTCATCCGAAGGCGCTGCATTCTTCCGCCAATCATCATACATCCATCATCTACCCATTGTCCAGACTATACAATGTAAGAACAAAGAACTAAAAAATCTAGGTGCTAATACAACATCAAAAGTCCAAATAATCTCATGAAAACTAGGTTTAAATGAGAGAAAAATATAATTTGATGAAAGCATCATTTTACTAGAGGATGCTTAAAATAAATCCAATGCTATTGCTAAAATAAATGCTAATACAAGACAAATTGGAGGCAACAGTCTAATCCTCCCCACTTACATAAGCAATGCAAACCGTGAACCAAGGGCAATGTGGTAGTTATCTGCACCGGGCGGAGGCGGCGCGGCGGTGTCCGGAGCTGGCCGAGGCGGGCCGGGGCAGCGGCGGCAAGGAAGCGACCGGGGTGGACACGGCGTCCGAGGCGGCAGCTGGGGCGGGGCGAGGCGTCTGGGGCAGCGGCACCCCGGACGGGGCGAGCCGGCCGGGGCAAGCGGCGGGTGGACCGGAGGTTGTCGTGAAGTGCCTATCGGGATATGGTTGCAAAAGTATATGGGTCTTATTTTCGTGTGCAGGGTCCTAGGCCGATGAATATACAATTTATTTTCGTGAGCAGGATCTCGGGCGACAAAAATACGTTTTATTTTCGTGAGCCGAGTGGTGGCTCATGAAAAAAACTTATTTTAATGGGGCCCATGAATATACAGTTGGGCCACGAAAATAATTCATTTTCATGTCGTGCTCAAGGATTATGATAGTACCTCATACACATATCATTCTCATCCATATACCTAAAACGAAGATGGGGTGGTTAGAAGGTAAACTCATTTCTTCGAAATTTGCAAGGGGAAACGAAAGTCACAAGAAAATATATAAGTGACAAGCATGCTGCTCATGCATACATGGTGGTGAAAGATTGCTGAGCCTGTATTCATTAACTTCTTGCGCACTTGCATGTAAACAAAACACATCAGTTTTGAATGAACATGGCAACATTTTTGCTGCTTAGCGTGGGCATCCTTTGGAATGTATACAGAACTTCGATTCAGGTTTTCCTCCTGGACTTGCTGTTCGTTAGATGTTAGCATGTACAGTAGTAGGATATTGGGGGAAAACAAATACATGTTGGAGTTTGTTATGATCTCCAACTCAGAGAAGCGGTCCAATGGCAGATCCATGTCTCCCTCACCTACACGCCCTAATCAGCCCTTCTCCCCACGCCACATTAAAAGGGGGCACGCCGAGTGCACATGAGGCAAGGTTCGCCATGTTTACAACAGTGCCCCAACAACTTTAGAAGACCCGATCTACTAAGGGACAGGGAAAAAGGAAAGAGCCTCAGCGCCGCAGTCGAAGTCATCACCACCGGCACCTCTTCCTCAACATCATTCACCATCAACGTCCCGTGCGCCGTCTCCTCTGTTTCACCATGTCAACCTCCGGATCTACACCCGAAGATATGTTTTATCCCCTACCCTACATGTCTGTTCTTTGATCCACATGTCCTTGATGCTTTTACACGGTAGAGTTAGTGACTATGGTACTATCAATGGCATCACGAGCCAACTAGATCACTAATATATTTGGATAAATCCTCGATAAGATCCACAACAGAAAGGAGGGGGAGATCAAAACCCAAATCAAAATTAAGAAAAAGTTTAGATCGGATCCACTCACCTTTGAGCTCCATTAATCTCTGACCTTCGTGATCCCGATGTCCTCCAAGCCGAACGAGGAGGTCAATGGCAAATTACCCGTGTCCTTCAAGCGAAGGGCTCGGGGTAGGACATACCAATTTTGGTACGGTTTGTAACACCCTCATTTTTAAACTTGAGCAATTTAGAATTTCAAACATGAATTTAAAATACACACACACACATACTAGGGCAAAGTTATTTTTAAAAGTAGGAATTTCAAATTTTGCTTTTTTACATGCATTGCATACACATACATGACATATATAAGTATAAAGAGGGATAAATTATTTTTATTCCAAATCATAAACTGATTGTAATTAGAAATAATAGAAATAAAAGGAGAAGCAAATAGAAGAAGGAAAACCAAATTTCAGCCACATGGGCCTCTTCCTCCCTCTTTTCCTTCCCCCGACCCAACCCTCTCTTTTCCCTTCCCCCTTCTTTTTCCCCGGGCTGCCTCTTTCTTTCTCTCCCTCATGGCTCAACTCCCCACGCACAACCCAGCTCCCTCCCGCGCCCACGCCCGGGCGCCCGACCCGACCCATGCCGCCCTAACCCTACCGACATCGCCCCCACATCCCAACCGCCTAGGCGTGCGCGCCCTGGCCTATTGGGGGCACACCTATATAAAGCTCGACCAGCTCGTGCGTTTCCCCCACTCCCGAGCCCGCGCCAAGCCCTACAGCGCCCTAGCGCTGCCGCCGAACTTCGATGAGACTTCTTCACTATCGCGCGCCGCTTTCGAGCCCTGTCGCTGCCGACCAACCCCTCGGTGAGGCTTCCCACCCACTCCCCTTCGTTTTCCGCTAGTTCTTGCCTAGATCCGATGCGTATGGAAGAAAAGGGCGTGAGCTCCGGCAAGCTCGCCCATGGCGCCGCCGCTCCCGCGCCACTGGCGCCGGCCACCTGAACGGGCCGATCCAAGACTGTTGGATCTAAATCCAACGGCTGTGATTAGATGCCTCGAAGGGGTACGCACCCGGTCTACCATTGACTGTGGATCGGCCCACTTCCCCCCCTCGGTCCACCGGTCCATGGACCTATTCTATAGGATCCAAAGTAGTAAAATAAATCTAGAAATCAAAAGAAAGCCTAGACTTGTAATTTAGCCCCTATACTCTATAATTAATGGACTTGGTCCTAGAATTTTGCTGAACAGGCGCTAGGCTTTAAGTTATTATTTTTTAGTCTTAAATTTTATATTAGACCCCTGATCAATCTGTAAATTGATAATTAGCCCAAAAATTTGCACCAGAGCCCCTGCATGTTTATCTAAATACTGTTTAGCCCTGTATTTTAATAGTTAGTACCATAGACTTCACAGAAACTATGAGACAGCCCTGAATTCCAATAAACTTTCCAGATTAGCCCCTAAACAAATAGAAAATTGTTTTTCTGGTCTGTTTAATATTAATTTAATCTGTAAATTTATGTTTCAACCCTGGAATTTCTAGAAACCATTAATTAGCCCCTAGACACTTAATTAAATCATTTTTGAATCTGTAATAATTATTTTCAGCCTAGAAGAATTAGGAAAGATGCCTAAGTAGCATAATAAATAGTTAATTAATTTCATAAAATCCTAATAAATCAGAATAAATTCTGGAAAACTATTATTTACTGTTTTAGCACTGATTGTAATATGGAATAATTACTTTAAGCCTAAATTAATTGTAATAGAGCCCAAACCTACATAATTAGTTATGAAAATCAATTACTAAATACCTAAAATTTATTATAAGCCTTACCAAATATACATTAGTGTCTAAAAATCATAAGATTTGCATGCATACATCTCATGGCATATTGAATCGCATTATTCAATTTATTTATTGTTCATGTTGCTTGTGTATGTGTGATTTACGAGTAGACGAGTACGCCCCAGAGGCTTCGTACGAGGACTTCCAACAGCAGGACCTCGAAGCACTTGAGAAAAACACCCTAAAGAAGGAAGGAAAGTGTCCTCTAACATATTGATCCCGTTTTTTTTTTTAGAAACCCGTTTATTTGCGAACTTTGCATGCTTGTGTCAATTTGTGGGGAAAACCTATCATTAGGGTTACTAGTATTGAATTGTCGTTTCTTGTTGCCAAAATTAGATGAAGAGTCGAACCGGTAGTTTCTTTTTCGCTTAGCATACTTAGATGGGATTTATGGAAAATTAATTAACTTGATTAATGAACTTAACCACTTGAATAATGATGCCCCTTTTTAGAACAATGGAACATAGGGATCTAAGCAAGCAAGTTTTGTCAGATGTGGTTGGATGGTTTGTCGGTAGGCTTGCTTTAGATCTAAGGACCGGTACGTGGAGCTACCACCCAGGAGCAACAGTGCCACCACAAGGCTAATATGGGTAAAGCTTAACTGATTAACTAGGTGTACTGTTGAAATGCTATGGACCAGATGGTGGAGCGGGGAGTGGGAGTCGAGGAAGGCTTCCCTGGGATCTAAATGGCACAAAAGGGGGGCCCTTGGGTTGGATGGTACTCAGGATGGGAACGTCACCCTCCGGTGAAACCTTAGTGAGTCCATACACGTCGATAGTCCCTTTGTAAAGGCTATTTTGTGATATCTTGGCCACATACCCAAGGTAGTGTGTGTTGGGAGTAAAAAGTGATCATGTGTCTCACAAGGGAGAATTCAGCTCGGGAAACAAGTTTTCATCATGGCCGAAGAGGCAAACAAGCCAAGACACAAGCAATCAAGGCCGGAACAAGACTTGGAGCCTTTCAAGTGGATTCAAACCGTGTGAAGACATTTGTTTTCATCGTGTCAAGAGTCTAGAAGAGTCGACACAACTTTGTTAGTGCCTTTGAGATAAGATAGAGTCTTATAGATAAGATAGAGTCTAGTTTGAATTATCGAGTTTGTACCGAGTCTATATAAGGGCATCCTTCTGCAAAGAAAAAGAGAGTATACAATCAAAACTTCGTTCAACTACCTTCATTTTACTTGTTCTTCATAGTTCTTAGCTTTAGTACGTATTCTTTGTTGCTTTGCTGAGTAAAGCATCCGGTTCTCTTAATGTAAGTGAGACTTACCACGTTCCTGCCTCAGGACCTCATATTCATCCATGTTTCGGTGATAATGCCGAGATCCATCACAAAACAGGCGACTCCACCATCTGTATCACCAATAGAATTGGCGACTCCGCTGGGGAGAGACGTCATCTGCATCAACCAAAAGCATCTACTCGATGATCAACATGATCTTGTATTGATCAGAGCCGGAAGAGCATGGCAGATGCATCTAGGAGGAAGGCCGCCGACAAAGCCGTCGACGTGAGCAACGTCATCGACATTTAGCTCGAAGATCTCTCACTAAGGATCGTGAACGCATCTAGGAGGAGTTGGAGCAAGAGATCCACGAAGAGAAGATGGCATGTATGCAAACCAAGCTTGCTTGCTTCTAGAAAACGCGAGGAGGCATCGTCGAGAAGGCCGACACGCGCGAGGCAACGACACGCAAGGTAAACACACCGATACCCCTTGAAGAACTTGTCCAACTTGTAGATGTATTGGTTGCTACATCGCTGATCTAGAGCTGATGGCCTCTTTAGTAGCGAATAGGCTTAAGAATTCTTTCGACACGTTTAAAGCCGATGTAGAACACACTATAGATCAAAACCTTCATTGGCAGATCCGATCTACCGTGCAACAGGTGCAAGATGAGGTGGGGGGCAAGCATCTAGAGATCAACACGAGTAGTGCAGCAGGGAACGTAGCCAACACTGTCACCTTACATGCCATCGACGTACAAACAAGATAGGCAGCCAATCATGAATGTGCAGCAACCATACTACCAAACGGTTGCATATGGACCTGCAATTCCACCCATGGGGAGTGGTGTACCGCTCGGGACAGTACCCGACACATACTTCCTTCCACCACTTCCACAAGCTGCACCGGGCAACCTACTTGAAGCTCCCATACCACAAAACAACGCACCACACGATGAGCTTAGAGATCAAGTGGCTAGAACACTTAGAGAGCTCAGGGTAGCAACCAGGATAGGCATTAGAAACTACCGAAAGCCTTAACCCCACCACTATGACAACGTCCCTTATCCTAGGGGCTTTAGGATGCCGGATTTCTCTAAATTTAGTGGGGAGGATTCAAAAAATACTCAAGAACATGTAGGTCAATTCCTGATCCAGTGCAATGACATAGGAATCACAAATGTACACTGGATCAGATTGTTCCCCTTTGTCCCTAACTGGCACGACCTTTAACTGGTTTACCTTGCTAGCTCCCAATTCCGTATTACCTTAGCCATGCTTGAAATAAAAGTTCCACGAGTACTTCTTCACTGTCGAGACCGAACTAAAATTGTTCCACCTAACAGCAATAAGGCAAAAACACAACGAACTCATGACCGAATACATCAAAAATGTTTAGGGAGACTAGGAACAAATGCTTTATCCTAACCATAGAGGAAAAGAATTTGGCCGATTTACCATTTGCAGGACTCCTACCATACCTCAGGGAGAAGATGGATGGCCTCAAGTTTGGAGACATCAACCAGGTCCTGCAGCGAGCTGTGGCACATGAGAACCGAGCGAGAGAATCTAAGGTACAAGCCCGGTTAAAGGAGATCAATCACAGGGACCGAGAGAAGCAACATGTTAACCAAATCAGGGAAGACTCGGCCAGTGATGATGAGATGGAGGTGTGTGTGGCCGAGTGGGTTGAAAACCACAAGAACAAGCCCATGGCTTGCACATTCTTGAATCCCAACCCCGGGAAGAAGGAGGAGATGAAGTTCACCTTCGATGTAACGAAGTGTGACAAGCTCTTCGATGTGGTCTTGCAAAATCGGGTGATCAAGCTCAAGAACGGCCATGTTATCCCATCACCCGAGCAGCTAGCCAACAAACACTATTGTAAGTGGCATGACTCTTACTCTCATTCGACTAACGAGTGCAACTTATTTCGTCGACAGGTACAATCGGCTCCCAACGATGGTCAGTTGACACTCGTTGACAACCACCAGATGAAGCTTGACATTGACCCCTTCCCTATCAACATGGGAAGGGAAGAAGATCCTTGCGAGGACCGATCAGGCAGCCACAACCAAAGAAAAGAATGTGATCATGTCCGATGATCTACGAAAGAAGAAGATCAAACCCTAAAACCCTAAGGTCGGCGTATGGAAGCTCAATGAACCACGGAAGACCACCCAATTCAAGCCGACCTCAGAGTATTTGAGCACCATGTACCTCAACAGGAAACCAGGGAATAGTGTACTCCATTGGTTGAGATATCACAATGGCAACGGGCTTGTGATCACCTCTAACCGAAGCCTCGGGAGCACTCTCAGCAGAACCGGGTTTGGGAGTCATTGGCGCACCGAGAAGCCAGCTATTTCCCATAGAAAACAACCTTCCCAAGGGGCTCGAGGGGCACAGGTTGGGAACCATCGGAACCATGAGAAACTAATGGTTTTCCAAGGAAAAACACCCCCCCCCCCCCCGAGAGGCTCGGGGAACCCGGGGGTGGAGCAGCAGATGAGTAAGCGAGGAAGCCGCACGAGCACATGGAAACCGAGGCAAAACACAACTAGGGAGCAATCTTCAACCACCCAACCTAGAGGCATGCTGGGGAGACCCAAGCCGAGGAAAACACGAGAATGGGGTACTAAGTGCTGATGATTGGGTTAGTACCTTGTGTGATCCAAGGTGATTAGGCCCCCTAGTAGCCTGGGAGGTGAAGGCCAGTTCACGACACAAGGTTTGGGTAAACGGCATGAGGTCGGCAGCTCAAACAGTAAGAAAGAGGTTGGTCCAAGCAAAACTGATATAACTAAGGCTGATCTAGAGCCTCCTATCAAACGTTCTCGGTTGATCTCTCCCGTGGGAAGAGTCATCGTCGGACCAGACATCACGCCAACACCCAAGCACGAGGGACAATGGTTGGTCGAACGTGCATGGCAACAACAACCTAAGGCATCAACCGGCCAGCCCAAGGCAGCTTCGACAAGGCTTAGCAGATGGGATGTTAAGCCAGAAGGGGTGAAACAAGGCATGATCAAGGTAGTGGCTCCAGGAACAAAGCTAGAATCTCAATGGTTTCCCACAGGGATCAACAAGACTCAGAAGAGGTGTGTGCAACGGCTAAGGGCTCTAGAACTTGCTGAGAAGAAGAAGGAAGAGCAAAAAGATCATTGGTTCAACCAAGCACAACCAATGATCACTAAGAAGACGTGGAAGGATAAGAGGATTGCCCAGGAGGAATCTAGGAATGATGAGGTAGAAGGAGATATCACGAGCAAGGATGAAAACCAGGTCGAAGTGAACACGGTGTTCCATTTACCGACTGAATTTTGCATCCCAGAGGTTGAGGTAGTCGAGATTGATCTAGGAGCCAAGAACATGGTCTTTGAGAAGCTAGAACAGCTCGGCCAACACATGAAGCCCCTCTACATCCAAAGACACATCGATGGAACACCAGCTGGACGCATGTTGGTCAATAGAGGAGCTAGAGTGAATATCATTCCCGTGAACATGTTTGAAAGGCCTGGCTACCGGAAGAATGATCTTATCGAGACCAACATGACGTTAAGTGAGTTTGCTGGAGACCCAACAGAGGCTAGAGGGGTATTGTCCATGGAACTCACCGTAGAAAGCAAGTCAATACCCACAACTTTCTTCCTCATCGATGTGAGAAGCAGGCACAACTTATCCTTGGACGAGATTGGATTCATGCCAATGGGTGTGTGCCATCTACACTCCATAAATGTTATGTTCAATGGGTTGGCAATGAAGTAGAGGTGATTGAGGCTGATAACTTGGCTTGTGTGACGATGGCCGAGTCATTCGACCTCCAACATGACGACATTAGGTTCCTCACAGGTCGGGAACTCACCGACTATGACTTTGTAAGTGTTGGATGGGATGGTTTCGTACTCGTGTATATAAAGCCGACTGATATCACTCAACTTAGCACTGTAACTTGAGAATGTTAGACAAACGAAGCCATTTGGCTTGCCTATAGGGAAAAACCAAGCAATATCGTTTAGGAAAAAATGATATGGGGAGCTAGTTGAAGATTTTGACGAGTTAGGAAAGCTTGGGCAAGGGTTTTCTTCTGTGGACGAGTTAGAGAAGGTGAATCTTGGTGAGCGGTTGGCACATCGTCCAAATTTTATCAACAAGAACCTCGGGTGTTCCTAGAAGGAAGAGATGAGTAAAATCCTCAAGGAATACATTGATTGCTTTGCATGGGAGTACACCGAGACGTCATAGCTCAGCCGAGACCTTGTGGAACACAAGCAGCTTGTCGGAGTGTGAGCTAAGACACTCCTCCCGATCTGCTACGGAAGCAGCCCACAGAGGTTCTTTTATTGGAGGGGGCTTGGTGTCCCTAAGCGATCCCACTCGAGAGAGCGGGTGAACACCGAGATTTACGTGGTTTGGGCCGCCAGAGCATAATACCCAACGTCCACGGGGGTATTTGCTGTATTGCTTGCGCGTAAGAGTGTGTGAGGGTGCAGGGTTGTGAACCTTTTGTCGGGTGGATACCCCGGTCCTTTTATAGTCCAAGGCCGGGTGGTTACAATGTGGATTGGGGCTCGACAGGTGGTCTCGAAGCTATATGAACCCTATACATGATCTAGGGTTTTACACTTTGGGCAGAGTAGACGGTGGGGGAGTTAAGTCCTGCCGTCTGGCGCGCTGAGCGCCCTGTCCGTGTGTCAGGTGATGATGAAGACGCCGTATTGTCGCCGTGTCTTCTCGCTCTGCTTGGGCGGCTCTGTGCCGTTGGGTGACACTAAAATGTTGTCACGCCTTGCCGCTCTGCTTGTCACTGTAATAGTAGACAGGCGGAGGACGGAGGCATGTGCCGTGCGCCATTCTTCTGGGTAAGGCACAAGCCTTGAATGCACGGCCTGACAGCGCACTTCCTCCTTGACTTCGTCGACCCACAGCCCACGATGAATCATCGGGAATGTGGCGGCCTCGGAGTTCCTCTCGGTGAGTTCAGAGCCCGGATACACTTGGCAGCTCCAGACCTCACCTTGGCGGGGAGGCTCGGACCGAAGCTCAGGGCACATGTCGGCTCCGAAGCCCTCCTCACTAGGGAGGAGGTTCAGAGCCTACCGACACGTGGCAGCTCCGGACCTCACCTCAGCGGGGAGGTTCAAACCAGAGCCCAGGGCATGTGTCGTCTCCGGAGCCCTCCTCAGCAGGGAGGAGGTTCAGAACCCACCGACACGTGGCAGTTCTGGACCTCACCTCAGCGGAGAGGAGGCTTGGACCGGAACCAATGGCATGTGTCGGCTCCGGAGCCCTCCATAGCAGGGAGGAGGTTCAGAGACAACTGACATGTGGCAGATCTGGACCTCACCTCAGCGGGGAGGCTTTGTCCAGAACCAAGGACACGTGTGGGATCTAGAGCCCCAGCGCACGTGGCAACCCCGGGGCTGACCTTGGGGCAAAGGACACATGGCTATGCTGGCGCCCGCCTCAGTAGGGAGGCGGGGCCTGGGCTGTTTTTTACCCTCCACGCAGGGGTACCTGGTCTGCAGGGTACCGATAGTGGTCCCCGGGCCCATCTCGGGGGAGGCAACTAGCCTGCAGGTGGGGCCTCCATCTTTCCCGCGTGGCGGTATTGAACCTGCACTTTGGAAACCGAAGTGGTGGCGAGATTCCAGTGTAGTGGATGTGCAGTTGTACCTGAGAGACGAAAAGATTGCACATCCTTGGCGTAGTGGGCGTACTCCACAGTCGAAGTGGCAGCACGCCGCCGGTGCAATGGATGCGTGTCTGCTCTTGACTGGTGGGTCATGGCGACGTGCTCGAGGGGTTGCCCCTGGGTAGTTACTGCGGCAGCCCACGGGTTGATCGCTGCAGTTCCACCGTGCTGCTTTTCTTGAGAACCGCCAGACGTTCCCAAGAGGTTACCCGCCTGACCCCCAGTGTCTGACGGGCGGACCTGAGTCTTACCCATCATTGGGGAGGCGAGTAGCCCACGTCAAGCAGCGGTGGTAATCCAAACGTCGCGCCTGTTGCCCTCATAGAGGTTGCAGACGTAGAAAAGGAGACCTTCCGGAGAAGAACGGTTCCGTTCCGCTTTCTGCAATCTTCGTCTTCCTCTTGCGCGCTCAAAGCCTCCACTCCGTAGCTTTCTCAACCTTCTCTCACCACCATGTCTTCCGGCCTCCGTTCTACCTGGCTTTGCAGCGATGGCGACATCGCACTTGTGAGGCGCCTGCTCGGCTGGCAGTCAGCCACATTCGACGGGAAGATCCGTCGCGGGAGGGTCCCGTTGACCGACATGCAACCCGGCAAGGTAGTCCTCTTCACCTTGTACATGCTGTCCGGGTTTGCGCTCCTGGCGTCGTCCTTCCTCCTCACCTTTTTGGAGGTGTATGGGCTTCGGGTCCAGCACCTCACGCCGCATGCTCTCGCACTGGTGGCCGTTTTTGTCCACTTTTGCGAGATGTTCATGTGTGTGCGGCTTTCGGTGCGGCTCTTTACGGTGTTCTTCTACTTGAAGGCCTTGGAGAGAAGCACAAGCCACGTGGGGGCTTACTACTTCCAGCATCGAGGGAGGAACTCCGCGCCCTACATCGCGCCCTTCACTCCCGGGAAGTGGGAGCACTAGAGGGAGGACTCGGTAATCGCCCAGATAGACGTCCACGATCGCCTGGAGCTGCCGGGTGGCCTGCCTATGGCCTAGGTAGCCGTCGGGGATAAGATCCACGACCTGCAGGACGCCTACACGCCGGTGCTGGAGAGGATCACGTACCTGGCGGAGGAAGGCCTGACTTCGCTGATGGTCTTGGCTGACTTCCTGTCGCGCTGGATCGCCCCTCTCCAGCAACGCGTCCAGCCTACCTGGCAGTACACCGGGGAGGGCGACATGACCCGGTTGGCGCGTGGAGCAGGGTCATTGCAGGATCGGGATATGGTGAGGACGAGGCTGCATAAGCTCTCATGCGACCCGTTCTCTGATGACTCCATCACCCCGCCGGCGAGCTGCCAGCCCGTCTACCTCAACCCACATGCACGGTCGAGGTTGCTGAAATAATTGCCGACATTGGACGACATCGATGTCGCAGCGCGGCAGGTCGGCGATGCCTCGCGGGGCATAGAGATCCCTGAGGCGAATAGCGTCAGTGGCCAGTCGAGGCCCTCGGCAGGGAAGACTCCTGCTGCGCCGTCTCCGGTGATGAAGACCCCTTAGATTCTGCCGGTTCCAAAGCCAACGGAGGCGACCTCGACACCAGCGGGGGCAAGTGGCTCGAGCCCTCCACGTAGGAAGCTCCGTGTGGGGTGGAACTTCCAGACCTCCAGGTATGGCTCAACCTTTTTGTCTAGGTTATGTACCGAGCCACTGGATGGCGTAGTTGATTCTTGATGCTTCTTCTTGCAGGGCTCCTCAGCAGAGCATACCTCCTCCTCCTCCTCCTCCTCCTCCTCCTCCTCCTCCTCCTCCTCCTCCTCCTCCTCCTCCTCCTCCTCCTCCTCCTCCTCCTCCTCCTCCTCCTCCTCCTCCTCCTCCTCCTCCTCCTCCTCCTCCTCCTCCTCCTCCTCCTCCTCTGCAGTTCGGGAGCCAGAGCTCCTTCTCCGCCGAAGCTCCAACGCCGGTGGCAGTGCCTAAGCCTGCGCCTGGGGCCGCTCTGGATGTCGGCACCCAGGCTCTCGAGGCCTGCCGACCGGCGGGCGCAGATGCCACTGGTTGCAGCGTGGCTGCTGCTGAGCGAGCTGCCAGTTCTCCTCCTATTTCTCCACAGGTTTCTATGGTGGTGGTCTCACCGGAAGATGAAGAGCCGGAGGGTGTCGAGGCAGTCCCTCGTCTAATGATGCCAAAGGCCGTCCCGCTCGAGCCTGGACCATATGCAGGGCGTGCTCGAGCAGGAGTGGGCCGAGCTGAGTTCTGAGAGGGAGCACCTCCGTGACTGGGACGACCTGTTGAAGGCGCGGGTCTAGTCCGCCAGAGCGAAGGATCAGGCTCGGGAGGAGCAGCTTGAGGCTCGGGAGGAGGTGCTGGAGGAGAAGGAGGCCGTCGTCGCCGACCTCCACAAGAATGCGGTGAGCCTTCTGGCTGAGGACAAGGACCTCCATGCCTCCGCCGATGCACGTCTCGCGGGTCTGACGGAGTTTTGGGATATGCTCCTTCATCGGGAGATGGAGGCAGAGGCAAGGGAGAGGGAGCTCTCCGACCATCTGGCCGCCCATGAGGAGGAGCAGGGGCACCTGAAGGAGCGTCTTCAGGGCGCCTACGACTGGGAGCTCGCAACTGTGGCCAGGGGGTCTGACCTGGACGAGCGGACCACGTGGCTGGCCACCAAGGAGCAGGCCCTGGTTGCTCTAGAGCAGGAGCTGGCCACCCTGGAGCAGAAGTTGGCGAGGAGTTTGGTGGGGGAGCTAACTTCTTCCGCCAAGGTGGTTGATGATCTCTAGGCTTCTCGTGCCGCTGAGGCAGAGAAGGTCTGGGTCTTCCTTGGCCGCGCGGAGGCGGCGCTGGAACCCTTCGGCTTCGGCCCCTTGCGCCCAAGTGGTCCGGACCAGGAGGTGAGCCAGGTGCTCCCTGCCCTGGACTCGGTCGGGGAGAAGCTCCTGGTGCTAGAGAATGTCGTGGGGGAGCTGCTGGAGGCCGAAGGCAAGGCTTTGGCCCAGCTGGTGGTAGAGCATGTGCTCACCTGCTTTCAGAGCTGCGACCCCAACATTCCCCTGGATCCTGTGGCGCAGGGCCACAGTGCAGAGTTGTCGAGGGTGGCCAAGTCTTTCATGGAGGAGGTCACCCGGCTTGTAGCTGTTAGGTTCCAGCGCGGATAGCTCCTAGGTCTCCTGCTCACCTTGTATCCTCCTATTTATGCCAGAGCTCTACCGTTAATAAAGACATTTTTGCTTCAAGTCTTGTGTTGTTGGTGTAGACTTCAGACCCTTGGCAGCTCAAAGGTCCGAAATGACTTGGCCGAGGTAGATAGCTCTTTGCCGAAGTCCCGAGCTTGTTCCTCTGGGTCCTTAGCAGCGTAAGGACCTGAAGCGCTCTGGCAGTGTGGCTAACACATCCTCCCGGGTCCTTGGTGGCGCAAGGACATGGGGAAACCTCAGCCAGTATCTTCAGCTTGTCGTAGCTGGCGCTCTGAGTCTCCTTCTTGCTGCTGCATTGGTCTGATGTCCTGCCCGCATGGTTCACCGTGATGGCCCCCTGGTAGGTATGCCCCTTGAGTTGGGGCGCACCTACCACTGGATGAGGCAGGGCGTCATCATTGGGCCTCCTGGGAGGTCCGGGGCACCAAGGACCTATTCGGACCTGCATACACGACAAAGGAAAGGGAGTAGTCGTGCTCTCTAGCCACTCTTTCCTGTTTGTTAGTTTTGCTGTGGCTTACAGTCCTCAGCTGAGCTACGGGGCTTGGGTAATTCAATGTGGGTCATCCGGGCTATGGTTAAATCCTTGCCCAGGGGTATGGGCTGTCCAGTTCCCCGGTACTGAGCTATAGCGCTGGAGAGGCAGAGTATGCACGCTTGGGGTACTGGAGCAGGCAAAGAGGGCTACACACCGTGGACCTCCCGATGGCGTAAGCCTTTCGAGGTAGGTAATATTAGGCACCATAGGGCCCCCAGGAAATGTGACAACCAAAGGGTCCCAACTTATGGTTAAAACTTTATTCAGGGGTACGTATCGTCCGGTTCCTCGGTACTGAGCTGTAGCACTAAAGAGGCAGGGTGTGCACGCTTGGGGTACGGAACCAGGCAAAGCAGGGTGCACACCCTGGACCTCCCATTGGCGTAAGCCATTCGGGGCCGTAGGGACCCCGAGGAATGAGTAAACCATGGACCCCAGTGTATGCCACAGGTACCTCAAGCAGACCTGCCTGTAGAAGGATATCACAACTTCTACTACGGTTAACACAGGAAAAAGCAGCTGGTCACACGACCGGAGCAGTATGGAAAGAAAGCACGAAAAAGAAAGGGAGGCGATGTCCGAGGTCCGTTTACTTTTTTGTCGGTAGGCATGTACCTTCAAGCCCCCAAGTACTCAGCTGTAGCGCAGGGGGGAAGTGTGGCAGCTTAGGGTATGGAACCAGGCTAAGCAGACTGTGCGTCCTGGACCTCCCGCGGGCGTTAACCTTTCAACAAGGAGACCTTCCAGTGTTGCGGGACCTAGGACAAGTATGTAGGACAGGCTCCGGACACGCTATTTACAGTTGATATCCATGAGTGAGCACAAACTGTAAATAGTTCGCAGGGTAAGACAATTTTTTTTTCATTCCAGGACTCCTTTGTAGGAGGAGACAGGCCGCACAAGAAGGCAGCGACCCGCTCCGGATGACAAGAGTAGCAGGACTCCTATGGATCTTAGCTGTTCTAAGCACTGTTCCTAGACTCTATGATACCCTTTTAGAGATAAAAGAATCCTACCGCTCAGCTAAGGGTAGAACTTACGGAGGCGTTTTATGTTCTTGGATTGGGTAGAGGAACCCTATCTTCCGTGGCTAGGTGGACACACCTGGGGCGGCTCACTTGTGTTGCTTGGAAGGGACCCTACTAGCTGGGGGAGGGTTTGTCATCCCTTCCGAGAAAGTATTTGCCGGAGCACCAGGCGGCCCCACCTTGGGCTGTCTACTCCGTGCACACCACTGCTTATACTGCCGGAATATTTGGCGGTGTAGCACGTTTCGTGCAGCCGCTAGCCACGTTTCCTCGTCGACGAGGTCGATATCTTAACGCGGGAGCTGGTCATGCGTGGCTTCGCCGTATGCTCAGACGTGGGATGAGCCATTCGTGGTTTTCAGAGGGAGGGCGGCCTCGACCCTCTACACCAGTGTAAGAGGGTGTTTCCCTTATCGCACAATGGGGGAAGACGTCTGGTTATACGTGGAGCGCCTTGCGTCGCTCATTGTCGGTGCTGGAGTCAGAGTCGGATTGGCCCTAGATAGCTTTCAATGCCCGCTCGGCATCTTGTACTCTATCTCCTGCTCAGCACTGGCCTCGGGTTTGGCCTTTTGTTTGCCCTCCTGCTGGCGGGAGGGTGCACCGTCTTGACGCGGCCGCTGTCGTTGCAGCTCACGGAAGTGCTCCGCAAGATTCTTGATCTGACAGCAGTCGCTGGCTCAGTGGCAGTTGGAGTTGTGCACCGGGCACCACTAGCCATCGTTGCTGGGAGATGACGGTCGTGGGCATTTGTTGGTGCGTGGGGCTTGGCCCCCAGTGGCTGCTGCAAGGGCGGCAGTGGGTGCCCCGACCAGAGGCTTGTTCTTGTCTTCGGTCTTGTTCTTTTGCTGCTGCGCGGAGCAACAGCTTCTCCGACACTCCCTGCCATGGAGGCAGGTTGTGAGTGCCAGTCTCGGCCTTCCGCCGCCCTAGTGCACTTGTCAGCCAGGCTGAAGAGCTCGAAGACGTCCTGCACGTCGTGCGTGGCTAGCTTCTCGAGCATCTTCTTGTTGCGGACGCCTTGTCGGAAGGCGACGATGACGGAGGCATTGGAGATGCGGGGGATGGTGTTCCTAACCTAGGAGAACAGGTGGATGAAGGATCGCAGCGACTCCCCATCACGCTGAAGCACGGCGTGGAGGTCGAGCTCGGTGCCGGGGCGCGTGTAGGAACTCCCGAAGTTGGCTGTGAATCTCCAGCACAACTCTTCCCAGGACATGATGGAGCCTGGGGGAAGGTTCATGAGCCATGACTGGGCAGTGCTGGTCAGGGCCACGGGGAAGTAGTTGGCCATGACGGCCTCATCCCCTCCTGCAGCTAGGATGGAGGTGGAGTAGATCTGCAGGACCTCGGCGGGGTTGACTGCCGGGGCCCGATGGACCGTATTGGGTGGTGCCGTGCGATGCGGCACCCAACAGTACACGGGTCAAGGAAACATCATATTACATAAAATCGTTTACAGAAGTGTACACAGAGTAATTTACAAATACTTGTCTCAAAATAATACTACAGCGGAAGACTACAACTCTCACTACTCATTTCTAGCTTAGCATCAAGGAAACAGTCCAGCCCGCAGACATTTCTTACTAGCAACCCGAAGAACAAACCGCAGCGGTGAGGATGCTCATGCGTAACCACTCGGAGGTTTCTGAGTCTGATCGGCACCCATGCTCATAAGCATAAAGTCAATACCTGCAAAACAACTAGGATAGTATCCATGAGCATAAAGCTCAGCAAGACTTAACCGTCAAACCTAGTCATGGAACTCTACATGAGGGTATAGATATAAAGTAGGATAGCATAATGCATAATAAACTCGCCTAAATGTGAATTCTTACTTTGAAGTCTTATTAGAAGCAAATTAATAGTAACCTTGGGCACACCACATCGGGAGTCCTTTTCCCGATGTAATTTTCTCACGGTGAAAATGAATCGAGATTGCTCTAACTATTCATAAAAGATAGATCACAAAGCTAGTATGAACTTCAAACCATAGTGATTAGTTCCTATCTCATGCAAGTTCTTACTACGTCACGACTGTGATAACAAGTATGCTCAATCCTCTTCCACGAGCGACGGTGATTCGAATCAATAACACCCGGACTACACGACAGGTACGCCCGTACTCGACATTGCCTACAGCAACCATCACTGACGTCATACGTGGCAGCCTTTCCCCCGTTTCATCCACGCTGAATCAATCCGATCGCCCCATACAGTAGCCACCCTCATGGTGCAACTACTGACATGAGATGTCATGAGAGTGTTACCCACATACTGCACACCAGCCCTCTCGCCTGAGGCGATCGGAAAAGGCTTAACGCAAGCTTCCCGAGGTACATCGGTTTACTGGGTCCCATATAGCCAGCATGAGTCCGATACACATCTCAAATTTGCTCAATAGGGCCGCATACGGATTGGTCCTTGACCAACACGGACAGGTCTAACGCACTAAGACCCCTATGTCCTGCTGCTCCTACAACCTGCCCAGTCTCAACTTCCACTTGCTAACAATTTTCTGAACCAATCCCATATGCCCCTGTTTTTCCTGATCATGCGAGTAGCATCTCACCACTCGACTTCTACCGAACCTTACTTAAGCATGGCAGTTCTACACGATGAAAAGACATCTACCCAATACTTTCTGGGTTTATTTGGTCATGCAAGAGGAGTATAAAAGCAACTAGACCTAATGCACATTTCATATCCTAACCAAAGAGTGAATACAAAGTAAAAACTTAAAAGCTATTAAATGCAAAACGGAGCTTGCCTGTTTTGCAGGGATGAAATATATATAAGCAGTTAGTGTTGTTGTTCCTTGCTGATAAATTCATTGATCCTCTGGAGTTTGATCCACTTCAATGTATCACTCCTTCGAATCCCCTTCGTTGTGAACCCCACCGAGATGTATATGCACAAGTTTTTATAATGCAATGGAAATAATTAAAGACTGATTTCTTAAGAACAGAGGCTGTGTGGAAATGCCAATAATGGCTTTTTTTGCCTCTGTTGTGCAAAGAAATATGAATGAAACTAAATCTGCCCTAGGGGTTTAGTTATACACTAACTAAGTTTCCTAATAAACATATAAGATGAGCTGAAAAGATTTGAATGAAACTGAAGATCAAGAACTCCAATGGCTTCAAAACTTTTACAGCATATTCTATACTAACAAGAGATTTAGCTTACCAAATTGCAGCTAATGTGGAAAGATATTGTTCCCCATAATTCCTGCAAGACTCTTATGTATTCCCTCACATACATAAGCATGGAGAACAAGAACAGAGAGATCTAAGGCTCAACTTGAGCTGATAATTTTCATGTGAGTTCCTGGTCACATGAAAGTAATTTAGTACAGAATTCATGCCTTTTACTTGAGTAGTTCCTCCAGAATAATTCCTTAAGCATTTCTGTTAAAAAGAATTAATTCTGAGGTACTGTGCATTTTCATGCCCAATCCAGTGAACTAAAATTTCAAGTATGACTCATAGAGCATGCCTGAATTTTCTCATAATTTTTGGAGCTATGAATACCCTGGAATGGATTTTTACAAATTAGAAACTTTTTCTGAAAAAGTTTCTGGACCACTTTGAACACAGAAGTTTGTATTTAGCAAGTTCCTACTCAAATCAATGTAAAATGAGCTGAAAATTTGCTAGAAGGTCAACAATATCCAAAATAATATTCTGGCACAATTTTAGGATTTTTGGCTGAACCAAACTCCCTCAATAATTCTTTTTCAGAAAAAAAATTCAAAGATTTTTCCAGAATATAATATTGACTTTCATACAAATTGGGGTTCATATTCGTATAGATCATTGCAAAATGAATCCAACCCAATTTGAATCACTCAATTTGGAGGTAGGAAATTAACTTGGGCCCACGTTTTAAAACCTCAACCACTCAGATTTGAGGACATACAGGGGCTACACAGTTCCAGCGCGCAGCCACATGAGATCCGAGCCACAGCCGATCAATTGTTTAAAAATCAGGTCACTGACCGCTGGGCCCGACCCCTTCTTCCCCCGATTCTTTCCCGCGCCCGCGCTGCTCCCCCTCGCCAGACTGAGGCCAGAGCTCGCCGGCTCGGTTTTTCCTTCTGCCTCTCAGCCTGAGGATTGCCGCTAGGGGGTTTGGGAGGCCGGGGAACACGATGGTGGGGTCTGCTCGGGCTGCCAAGGGTCGGAACACCATCGGCGATGTGCGACAGCCTCAGGAAGAGTTCACCTGCTCGGGCTGCCAAGGGTCGGAACACCATCTGCTTTGGAGCGGTTTGGAGGGCCAGGTGGATCAGCCGGTCCACCTGGCCCTCCAAACCGCTCCAAAGCACCAGTGGTGATCGTGAAGCTCAGCCTGGCCTCCAAATGGCTTGGGAATGGCTGCAAGTTGGTTGTCACCGTGTGCCCGTGGGGTACCGCCATAGATGCGCTCATAAAAACTTGAAATTCGCAGCTCCGAGTCGGTTTCAAGCTAGGGTGTCTAAAGAGAAGATGATCGCCGTCTAGTCCAGGCCGTGTGTGCAGGAGTTGGTGAGCTAACAACAATTAGAGAGGGAGAATTTTGAGTTCCAACCGGACAGTCAAGTTGTGCACGCCGGAGCAAATTCCTCGAATTAGCCGGCGATGGCCCATGGCTTGATCCAAGTTTCGGAGGAGAGCAGCACCGAGGTAAGGCGCTCCCGTGGCCGTGCTTGCTCGGGTGTGAAAGCCACTGTGGTGGGCTGTCCACATGCGCCCAGTTGTCGGCCTGTTTTTGGTCGCCGCAGAGAAAGGCGTTCTAGGGGTGGGGAAGCCGGAGCTCAGCTGTTTTTGAGTCGAGGAAGTGGGAGATGAGCGCGCCGTGCCTTTTTGCAGCTCGGCCGGCTCTGTGGCACAAGTTTTTGCCAGTTCCCGATTGTTTTACAGAGGCGGCGGCGAGCTCAGCTTTGTTTCACCTCTTCTCGTGTGTGAGGAGGAAGCAAAGTACGTTGCTCGATCTGTGGAGAAGAGGATCACGCCGAGAGTGAAGCCCACACACAGGTTCCAGTGCTTTGGTGAGGAGCAGGAGGTGGCGGCAACAGCTCTCGGTGGCGCCCGGGAGGAAGCTCCTCGGTGGAGTGAGAAACAGAGACCCGATTGCTTCATTTGCAAGTCATATTACTCAATGACATGTGGGGTCCACCCCTTTCCCCTCTCAAAAGATCTCCTCATGTTAATCTCTCAAATTCCAAAGTTCTGAAGTTTAAAAGTGGGCTAGAATTTGAATTCTCCGAATTCAGTTTAAATTTGACTTGCAAACTTGAACTTGATTTGAATTTGAAAATGCTTCTATGTAATTCCTTTTTAGCCCACCCTAAATTCACAAGTTTGCCCCCATGAAGTTCCTCAAAGTCAAAAGTATAGGGCTGCAAGAGTATTAAAAAATTTGGCCACATTTTGCGGCGAACTTTGAATTTGAAAAGCTGATTTTTAACTTTCATGCACATGAGTTTTTAAGTCCATATTGGTTCAACATATTCAAATGTACATGTGAGCCGTTTTTTGATGAACATCCATGTACCACTTCGTGTGTAGAAAAGTTTTAGCAAGTCCCATTTTTCATGAATTTGCAACACATAGACTTTCAAGCCTCGGTTTATTTCATATACATTTTTGGGAGTTTTACATTGACCGACCCATCATATTTCTCCAGCAATTGGGACCGGAATTTAGGTGTCCAGACCACCATGCGAAGGTGCGGGGTGAGCGCCATACATCCCCTGACTGCTCCTGGAGAGGTTTGGGTCTACGGGGCTCATCCCGCTGGTACGACACTCGGGGAGCCGTACTCTCCTTCGAGGTTGCGACGTCTCTCAAGACACCGCTCAATGGTGATGCGACCATCTTCGTTGGCGAGGCGACAATTTAG
Source organism: Neostapfia colusana (assembly GCA_030760725.1). NCBI lineage: Eukaryota > Viridiplantae > Streptophyta > Magnoliopsida > Poales > Poaceae > Neostapfia > Neostapfia colusana. Next base: position 34,085,617 of record JASWHV010000003.1, read on the forward strand.
CTCGACCCTGAGGTCAGCTGTGGCTGTCACGCGCGTGGCTGTTGTCCCATGGGCCACCGTCGTAGTACGCGACTGGGCCAGCGATGGTTCAGCCTGTTGTCTCTTATAGGAAGGAGAGTTCATGGCAGCAGCGACGAGGTGGTCGACATCGTGTCGCCACTGCTCTGTCGCCTCGGGGGTGGTGCCCTTGCCCGGAGGGTTGTGGAGCAGGGCACATGCTGTGGCCAGCACGCTCTCCAGGCTCAGTAGTGGTGGTACTGTCGCTGCTGTAGGAGTAGAGGGTCGTCGGGAGGAAACGGCCACTGGCTGTGTGAGCGCCGAGGGAACAACGACCGTGCGGTCGCTGGCTCGTCCTAACTGGGGCGCCGTAAGTGCCGCAGGCACGCCGACCGACTGGCCATCGGCTCGGCCATATATGGGCACGGTGGGCGCCGTAGGCACGCCGACCGTCTGATCGCCGGCCTGGCCAGACCTAGCCGCCCTGGAGCGAAAGGTGTCTTTGTCGTCTCCCGCCTGGAGACGATGATGAATTGGGCGAGTAGAGAGTGCAAAAAACCCCCCTTCCTGGAGCGCCAAATGTTGGAGTGTGAGCAACGACACTCCTCCCGACCTGCTACGGAAGCAGCCCGCGGAGGTTCTTTGATTGGAGGGGGCTTGGCGTCCCTAAGCGATCCAACTCGAGAGAGCGGGTGAACACCGAGATTTACGTGGTTCGGGATGCCGGAGCGTAATACCCTACATCCATGGTAGTGTTTGTTGTATTGAGTGCGCGTAAGAGTGTGTGAGGGTGCAGGGTTGCGAACCCTTTGTCGGGTGGACACCCCGGTCCTTTTACAGTCCAAGGTCGGGGTGGTTACAATGTGGCTTTGGGCCCGATAGGTGGCCCTGAAGCTATATGAGCCCTATACATGATCTAGGGTTTTACACTCTGAGCAGAGTAGCCGTTGGGGGAGTTAAGTCCCGCCGCCTAGCTGTAAGGGCCTCAGTTTTTGACACATGTTTGAAGTGTCATCACCACACACACACCTCATTTGAGGAAAGATGATGAACACCAATGAAGAGCAAGTAACCACCATCAACATGCTCATTAGAGAAAAAACTCACATATTGCAAAAGTGGTATTTCCCACATGTGATATAGAGGGGCTGGGCATATGAAAACTCCTACACATTGCTAAGGATGTCCATGCCAAATTTCACCCAAATTCAAAACCTTTTTGAGGTCATTTTGGGTATAGCTAGAAAGAGGGCAGTTTGAAACCATATTCAAATTCAAACTGTTTTTATCCCATGAATTCAAAAGTGGGAGGCATATTCTTATTCAGCACATTTTTGTGAGCTCACACACCAATTTTCACTCCATTTGGAGTTGATCTTGACATTAGCTAAGTGGGGCAAATTAAAACTTTATTTGAATTCCAAACTAAACTTGTGCTGAAATTCATTCAAACCAAACCCAATTTGAATTCTAATCAATTCAAATGGCTCATGGGTGAATAATTTGAATCACCAGGGGTATTTTTGGGCTCAATGTTTACAACAGTGATTAGGAGTAAATTTCAGAGGTTAAAACTGACGCGACCCGCTCAACCGAGACAGGCCACTCGCCCGGGAATCGCATTGGGTGGTGCCGTGTTATGCGGCACCCAACAACACACATATGAGGAACAATGTATTACATAAAACAATAGTGGAAGCTTACAAGTTTTTCTTTGTAAATACTTTACATCAAGTAACTACAGCGGAAGTCTTTATCAACTCACGTCAAATAACTAAGAGCACCCGAGATGAAGTCCAGCCCGCGGACTCCTCTCGCTAGCAACACGAAGACAAGCAGCAGCGGCTGGGTTCTCCATGTGTTACCTGACTCGGGAGTTCCCGAGTCTCACCGGACAACCTTCTTTTCAGCATCGTTGTTAACCTGCAAAACCACTTATATAGCAAGCGTGAGCACATAGGCTCAGCAAGTCTGACCCGTCTCTCCTAAACAAGAAACTCTACATGCACGATGGTTTCAAATGGGTCGGCTAGATTTGCATAAGGGACTCGCCTAAAGTTGATCCTTAACTTTCAGATTTTAAGCCTCATTGTGCAGACCTTGAGCCGAAAAGCATCGCAACTCCACAATCAAACAAGAAACGCTTTGTTGCGATGCTCCTTGCACAAAGTGAAAGTAAACTTTAATGAGACTATCTCTAATTCAATCATGGTTGCAATACAAGTTATAGCACAGCCTTATCAAGTTCAAAAATAACCAATTCCAGTTGTTACTACGTCAAGACGCAGTGGGCAAGTATGCTCATATAACCGCGAGCGACGGTGATTCGAATCAGTACATGCCCGGACTACACGACACGTACATCCGTACTCCGAGTTGCCGGCAGCAACCTCGACTGACGTTGTACGCGGCCACCTTTCCCAAGATCTTCCACATTGGACGCAGTCCAACTGCCCCGAGTACGCAAGCTCCCTCAAGGTACATACCCGCTGTGGTATGTTCTTGAGCGAGGTACCTCCTGCTACCCTGACGCCGAAAGCCTAAGGCAGTTGGAAAAGTTCCACTATGGATCTCCCAAGGTACATCGGTTTCCTGGGTCCCATATAGCCAGTATGCGCCCGGTACACAACTCAAACTTGTCCAACAGGGCCAAGCACGGACGGGGCTTGCCTGTTTTGCAGGTGACTACTGTTACAATCAGTTAGTGATGATCACTTGGAGCTTGATCACTTGTTTTCCTCCCTCCTTGATCTTCACTTCATGTCCTTCTCACTTTCTTCACGTATATGCTACACGATATGATCATGCATATGTATTTAATTGAAAAGCTTTTCCTCATAAGATCTAATGACAGTTTTTAAAACTGGAACTCTGTTTAAGAATTTAAAATGACACTGGTGCTAGTGGTTTGGGTTGGGCTTAAACACTAAGATCACTTATTAAGTGCTTTTCCCACTTAAGTGTTGATCACCTTAAGAGATCACACATGACAGTGGTGATCCAAAGCTCTAATGGAGCTGAGAATGTTCATGTGAGTTCCTTGTCACAAGAAAGTCCTCTGGACCAAAATTTAGCACATTTCATGGAATGGTTTATTCAGAATAATTCTCTAAGTGTTCAGTCAAAGGTGAATTAATTCTGAGGTAACATCCATGCTCATGTCAAACTCAGTGAACCACAATTTCAATTATAGTTTATAGAGTCTACATGAATTTTCCTAGGATTTTTGGAGCTAGGAATTTCACAGAACTGAATTTACAAGTTTTGGAAATCCTCTGAAGATGTTTCTGTATTCATTAGAATACAGGAACTTACAATCTGAATTACCCTGATCAATTCAACTCCAAATGAGCTGAAACTTTTACAGGAGTCTAATAACACCCTAGAGAATATTCTGGCAAACTTTGAGGATTTTTGGATAAACCAAACCCCCTCTAAAATTCTTTTGCTGAAAAGCTTTAAAGAATTTTCCAGAATTAAATAAAGACTTTCATACAAATTGGGATGCATAATTGGATAGAGTTTGTCAATCTGAATCTAACCCAATTTGAATCACTAAATTTGGAGGTTCCTAGCAAAAGTTATGCTCTTCTAAAGTTTGGGAAAAATCTGGGATTTGAATAAATCCGAGGAAAAGTTTAAACCTGACTGTGGGCCATGGGGCACGTGTCAGTTGCTGAGGAAGTGCCACACGGGGTCACAGGGTTATTTCCCGCGCTGTTACAATTGATCCCGTGCCACAGACTATCCAGCCCGATACCCTGAGCCACTGACAGGCGGGACCGGCGAGGCCTTCTTCAACCTCGCGCTCCCGCGCGATCCCGCCGCCGGTCTCGCCGGAGAAGCTCCGGGATTAGTCGTCCGGCCATCTCAACTGCTGAAACTCGCCGCCAGCCCCTAACTCAACGTTAGGAACACACTGGTGGGGTTTGCCCGAGCCGGTAGGGCTCCCAAACTAGCCCGCGACGGCGCAACGGTTCGGACGAAGTCCGGCGACGTCGCCCCGACGCCCTAAGCCTTCTAGGCTTCAGTTTCCAAGCTCTAGAGCACCGGCGGACACTAAGGAACATCGAAATGTAAAGGAGATGGCTCGGGGATGGCTCTAACTTAGGGTTCACCGTGCACCCGATGGTCTCTACCACAACCGCTGTTAGACCGATCGAGATCACGTCGTGCAGAGCGGTTTTCTAGCTAGGTTTCAAAAGGAAAATTGTTGCTAATCAAGTCTACGTCCCGTGTGTGCAATTTGCAAAGATTAAACTGAATATAACTCGAGAATTTCACGGTTTCATACCCGCGGGTCAGTTTTCACCGGCCGGAGGAAATTTCCAAAATTCGTCGACGCGCGGCAACGGCTGGGGCTGAGCTTCGGATGGAAGCTGTAGGGAGCTCCCGCGTGTCCCAGGTTTGCCTTGCCTGATCGTGAAACGCCCTGGAGGAGGCTATCCACGGGAACAGGGTGTCGCCGTTGTGTGGCGGCCGCCGCGGAAACTCGCCTTTCTCGGTGCAGAGAGTGTGGATCCGCTCGGTGATGGCTCGGGGAAGTCGTGGGGACGATGGTGGTGTGGTTTTGCTTCTCAGAGGCGCTGCTCGCTTGCTCTGCTCGAGTACCCAAGCGATCAAAGAAGAGCGGCCGTGTTTCTGTCTCTCGGTGCGAGGGAGAGAGGAAGCAGCGCCGTGGCTTTGGTTAAGAGGTGGGAGAGGCGGTGAGGCGGTAGCCACCGACGTCCAGCAGCTCTCCAGCGCGAAGAAATCCCACCAGGAGGTGGCTGCCGGCTGAGCTTGGTGTCGAGCGGAGCTGCGCCCTCGGTGTCGGGTGCCGACTGAAGGAGGCAAACAGAGACCCAACACTGAGATCTTTTGCAACTTTTCAGTTCACACAATGACATGTGGGACCCACTGATCAGTCCTCCTTATCCCCTCTCCAAATATCTCCCAAGTTTGACTGTTGAGTGAATTCAATTGTGGGAATTCAAATCTGGTATGCATTTGGATAATTGGGCAAGTTTCATCCAAATTCAAACATGCATTTGAATTCTTTGTCTTTTAAAGTCCATTTTGCAAAATGGGTTGCAAACTATTTCCATAAATCATGAAACTTTGCACACCCCCTAATTTGGACTCAAGGAATTCAAATATGAAATCTGATTTTTATTTTGGCTGCTGCAAATGAGATTTTTAGCACAACAGTTTTGAATTCCATTGTGTTTTTCTCATTTGAATTTTTGTTTGAACAAATTGTTCCAAATCTGATTTTTGTTTTCTCACACATATGGGAACTTCCCATCCTTGTTTTAGACCCCTCTAGGGTTCCAAGTTCTCAAATAAACATTTGACTTGTGTGAAGCAAAATCCTCATGTGTGTTATCACATGTGGGAAAAAGTTTTAACAAGTCCCAAATTTCATACACATGAAACAAAACTTTGCAAACAAGTGTTTCTTTGTATTCATAATTTTGGGACCTTTACATTCCTCCCCCCTTAAAAGGAATCTCGTCCCGAGATTCAAAAGGGGAACGAGGTGGGAGGTAATTACAAGGTTTATGACAAAAGCTCCGGATAGTTCTTGTGGATGTAATCTTCGGATTCCCACGTCGCCTCTTCCGGGGTATGATTACTCCACAGGACTTTGTAAAATTTCAAAGTCCGGTTCCTAGTGGTCCGGGTCTTTTCGTCGATAATTTGTATAGGTTGCTCGACATAGGTGAGATCCGGTTTCAACTTGTCGATGTCTTCGGTGCGGATGGCAGCTGTAAACTTGAGACATTTCCGCAGCTGGGACACGTGAAATATGTCGTGAATACCGGCAAGGCTTGCCGGTAGTTCCAGCCGGTAGGCTACAGTTCCGCACTTCTCCGTGATAGTAAACGGACCGATGAATCGGGGAGCAAGTTTCCCCTTGACACCGAACCGATGAATCCCCTTCATCGGAGACACACGAAGATACACGTGCTCTCCGACTTCGAAATGCAGCGGTCGATGTCTCTGGTCCGCGTAGCTCTTTTGACGAGATTGGGCAGCTTTGAGGTTCTCTTGTATTATCCGAACTCTCTCTTCGGCTTCATTGACAAGATCAACCCCGAACGTTACTCGTTCACCGGATTCGCACCAGTTCAATGGTGTACGGCACTTCCGGCCGTATAGAGCTTCATATGGTGCCATTTTGATGCTCGTCTGATATCCGTTGTTATACGAGAACTCCGCCAGTGGTAAGTGATCATCCCAGCTCTTACCGTGGTGGATGGCACATGCTCTTAGCATATCCTCTAGTATTTGATTCACCCTCTCAGTTTGCCCATCGGTTTGAGGGTGATACGCAGAGCTTCTAATCAACTTCATGCCCAAGGATGCGTGTAGTTGTTCCCAGAAACGGGCTACGAACAGCGATCCTCTATCTGACACAATGGTGCAGGGAACTCCATGTAAGCACAAGACCCGTGCTATGTACAGCTCCGCATACTGCCTTACGTTGTACCTAGTATGCACAGGGATGAAGTGTGCCGATTTGGTTAACCGGTCCACGATTACCCAAATCGAATCATGGTTGTGGGAGGTCATCGGCAACCCGACGATGAAGTCCATACTCAAGTCTTCCCACTTCCATGCCGGTACTTGCAATGGCTGCAACAGGCCTGACTTCTTCATATGGTCGGCCTTGACTCTTCGACACGTATCACACTCTGAAACGTACTTTGCGACTTCACGTTTCATACGTGTCCACCAAAACTTCTTCCGGAGATCTTGGTACATTTTATTACTGCCCGGATGAATAGAAAACTTGGACAAATGAGCTTCATCCAAAATTTTCCTCCGTAGTCCCATATCCCGGGGTACTACAATCCGATCGTTAAACCACAAAGTACCCTCATCATCCTTCCGGAAGCACTTCATTTCTCCGTTGTCTAATCTTCGTCGTATGTGAGACATACCCTTGTCTTTTCGTTGAGCCTCAATGATCTCCTCTCGGATGGTAGGAATGAGAGCAAGATTATAGAGAGCTCCATACGGGATGACACGGAGGCTTGGTTCTTCATCATCCATTTCGGCAATAGTTAGGTGATGGATATGCGCCTTACGACTGAGCGCATCGGCGACCACATTCGCCTTTCCTGGATGATAATGAATCTCAAGTTCATAGTCCTTAATGAGCTCTAGCTATCTTCGTTGCCTCATGTTCAGTTCTTTCTGAGTGAAGATGTACTTCAAGCTCTTGTGGTCGGTGTAGAGGTGTACAAGATTTCCGAGCAAGTAATGCCTCCACATCTTCAAAGCAAGGACCACGGCAGCTAACTCAAGATCATGAGTTGGATAATGCTGCTCGTGAGTTCTGAGTTGACGAGATCTATAAGCGACCACTCGTCTTTCTTGCATCAGCACGCAGCCAAGACCGATGCCAGATGCATCGCAATAAACGTCGAATGGCTTCGTTGTATCCGGCTGAGCAAGAACTGGGGCTGTTGTGAGATGCTTCACTAAGGTCTTGAAAGCTTGTTCACACGCAGCACCCCACACAAATCTGGTGTTCTTCTTTAATAATTCCGTCATCGGTTTAGCAATCTTGGAGAAACTCGGAATAAACCTCCGGTAGTAACCCGCTAAACCGAGGAAGCTTCGGATTTCATGTACTGACTTTGGTGACTCCCATTTCTGTACTTGGATAATCTTACTCGGATCTACAGCGATGCCCTCCGCTGAAATAATGTGTCCGAGAAAAGGTACTTGATTAATCCAGAATTCACACTTGCTGAATTTTGCATAGAGCTGATGATCTCGCAATCTTTGTAGCATAATATGCAGATGTTCAGCATGTTCTTCCTCTGACTTGGAGTACACCAAGATATCGTCGATGAAAACCACGACGAATTTATCCAACTCCACCTCCCCAACGCCAAAAACCCCGAGCTCCAAATCTTGCACATAGGTGCTGGACTAGCCGGCGATCAATTTCCTTTTTGCATCTGTGGTATGAAACCGACTAGGAGTGACGAATTTTGAGCTTGATCAAGGGCGCTCATGGCGGGCACGCTCGGTCACATGGTGCCGACCGGCTTGCTGCCATCTTTGAACCCATTTGACACCTTGTCTTCCTAGAGGTCTACTGATGCTGTAGAACCAATTGTTCGAGGTTTTAGCGGGTTAGAACCCACGGCCGACGGCGCTGAACCTCAACCGAGGCCGCCGCACGTCGCCGGGCTATTTCCGGTCACCGTCAGCTCGAACTGACCCCACAGACGTGCTCCTCGACGTCGACAACCCCCTGGCGGCGAGTTTCAGACCGTGCGATGGCTGGCAGCGGCAAGCCGGCGAGCTCAGAGTCGGCTCCGGCGAGGGGAGGCGGCGCGGGCGCGAGAGCGCGTCGGGAGGAAGATGAAGCCGGCTGGCCCACGTGTCAGCGGCTAAAAATTTTGAATCGGGATCGGTTGTGGCCGGGATCGGGTGTGCTGGTGCGCAAATACCCTGTGGGCCTCAGTGTGCTGTCGCCTCCGCGCTTAACACGTGTCCCCGCGGGCCCCGGCAGATTTAAACTTTTCCCCCAATTTTCAGATTTCATTCAAACTTCAAATCCTCATAACTTTGGCTAGAAAGCTCCAAATCGAGTGAACCAAATTTTGTTGGATTCAGCTCTCTGAGAACTTTCCAGCAAATCAAGTTTCACTTCATGAAAATCCTTATTTCTCCAGAATTAATTCCTCAAATTTTAAACTGTTTGGAATTTTAACTGGAGAATCCTTTGTAGGAAAATCCTGAAATTTCACTGGAACGTTAACCAAAATATCCTTGAACTACCATAAAAATTTCATATCCATTTGAGCTCATTTCGTCCACCTAATAGTGTGATTAGTGAAACTGTTCTAGAGAAAATAGAAAATGTTCAGAACATTTTCATAATTTTCTGAATTTGTTTAGCTCATATCTTTAGCTAGAAACCTTCAAATAAAGTGAAACCAACTCCATTAGAACCCTCTGAAAATCTAGTTTTCAGAAAGTCATAGTTTATTTCATGAAAATCCTTAGAACACCCTAAAAGCCTTCAATTAAGGTCAAGTACATAATTAATTGTGGAGGGATCAAATGAGCTTTGCTGCAACTAAAACTTGACCAAGTCCCTGTTTAGGTTGTAACCAAGCCACAATAAAAGTTTCACAGTCATTGGGTCTGTCTAGTAAGAGTTATAGACTTCACAAGTTTAAATTCAATCAAATACATTTAATTAATACATGTAGTTCTTATATCATGTAGTCGCTAAGGTCGAGGAGGAACCCGAAGTCCTAGACTTTGTTACTCCGGAGGAGCAGCTAGCCTACGACCAAGAGCAGCAAGGCAAGCTCCGGTTTGCATTAACCTTTTACAAATTTTTATTGTTTTGAGCACTTACTTGAGTATTATGATTCCTTGCATTAGAGTCTTGTTTGGAAACCCAATTGCATAGCCAATAAAACCATGGGTTGGGTTTAGGATTGTAAACCCCGTTAGCTACTGCAATGCTAAGATAGTGTAGGATTCGGTACAAGTCGAGTAGTTGGAACTACTCGCGAGCATAGGCTAGAGGCACTCGACTCGGGTAGAGATAGCACATGATACACATGGCAAGAAAAATGAGACCGAGCGGAGAGTAAGGGCAGCAGGACTTTGGGGCCTGTGTGCTATAGCTCCGTTTGTGTCGATTGAGGACCAGGCCGTGTGCGGGCCTGTTGAACAAGCTAGAACAGTACCAAAGACCTACCGGCTATATGGGAACCGGGAAACCAATGTAACTCGGGTAGCTGGGTGTTGAGGCATAGCTGGTCGTTCAGAGGGTAGGTTGAGAGCTCGAGGTGTAAATCGGCTGGCGGCACTGAGATGCGCGTCCAGAGACCTCTTGCTCGGGACGATTGGACCGGTTCAACACTTGGCTAACGGGTGAAAGGTAGTTGCGTACGGCGTCCGTGATGGTTGTTGTAGGCAACATCGAGTACGGGCGTACGTGACGGGTTATTCGGGTAACCCTGCAGGTGTAAATCGATTATAAATCGCCGTCCCTCGCGGTCAGTGAGTACCACTTGTTCACTGTACCGTGACGTAGAAAGAACAGGCTAGTTACATGTTAAAATATTGCTGATTGAAAGATGGACTCTGATTGCTAATGATTTGCTGTAGTTTAGAGCTAACTAAAGTTCTTTTCAACTTTGGGAAAAGTACATGAGAGAAATGCGTTTCTTGTTTGATTGCGGCTCTCTCATGTGCCTAAGTGTAAGGTTCTCCACAACCTGCTGCTAAAACTTGAAAGTAAGGTTCTACTAACTAGGCGAGTCCTTGCAAATGATTTTTTTCCTCATGTAACCCATCAACCCTCATGTAGAAGTTTCATGTTTAGGTGAGACGGGTCAGACTTGCTGAGCCTTCGTGCTCACTGCTTGTGTTTGAAGCTTTTGCAGGGTTCTGTGAGGAAGGGACTCCCGAAGAGAGACGGAACCCCAGGAGGGGAACCCCGTCGAGTGGGAGTCGTGCACGCCACCGTGTTAGTGTGCGTGTGTGCTAGCAAGGACACGTTCACGGGCTGAACGTGAACTTGATGCGTAGTCTACGCCCGTGAGTGTAGACTGGACTTATTTTGATGTACAAATGTTCATAAACTACTTTATGTAATAAAAGTTTTGCTTCCGCTTTGTACCTTTGATGTGTGTTATCCGGTGCTGTGCAACGCAGCACCCCTCAGTGTGATCCTGGGTCGACAAGACCGTGGGGTCGTGTCAGCGTTGATATCAGAGCTCGCTTGAGGTTTAACGCACTACAAAGGTCATCTTTTTCAAAAATCCAGTGAGGAACGAGTTAGTAGGCCGTATAAGGATGTTATTAGCATATATAAAGTGGCATACTAACCTATCTGTCTATGTCGGAAAATCGTGCATCTCGGGACGTTTATGTCTTGGGGGGTGCACGTAAGCGCTGTCCACCAGTGCGCACAAGCTGAAGGGTGGAGCCCCACGGGTGGCAGGTAACCCGACCCGCTTTGATATGCTCTACGACTCTTCATGTCGTTTGGGGTATTCGAGCAACGTCTGTCCCTGGTGTGCATGGTGCAATTTGGGAGACCCCGTCACGTGGTCTGAAACGTGAACACGTAGCTCAAGGCGTGTTTGGCTTGAGAACATCCGGGCGAGTGATGACGGCCGGGTGTACGGACTGTATGGATACCGGGCTCGGTGTGCAGCCGAGTCTGACGATTGTTTGAGTTTCTGCAGGTAGTCTGACCACGAAACGGTAGACGTGTAGCATCCGTGTGCGAGTGACGTTTAGTGCCACTGAATTAACGAAGCCGGCTAAGTCCAGTATAGGTTTTTCTTTGTGAGGACGTAGTACCGACATGCTCGGGTGACGCATCGACGTCACACCCCACTAAATGAACAACTTCATTGTAAAACTTGAAGGTTTTCAATCCAAAGTAGTAAAACGTTGCTGTAACCTCTTCCCTTAATCAGGATATTCAAAGTCAACAAGTTTTCAACTTATAGGTTGTTAAGGACAGAGCACTCTGTTTTCAGCTGAATCAAGGCTGAAATTAATCAGAGGTTAGAGGTTGAGTTATTTCGAGGTAGGGTCATATGATGCATTTCTGGAAAGCTTTGGAAGAGATTTACAACTCTTCTGTAGAAGTCCAGAGGTGTTTCAACCCTTAACCAATCGAAAAATGCAGTAGAGTTGAAACTGTCCAGAAAACAGGGCAGAGCAAAGACTCTCTGTAAACTCTCTGTAAATTGAGCATAACTTCCTGCATAAAACTCTAAAAATAGCAAATGAGATAGTTATGGAAATATTATGAGATGGGTTACAACTTTGTAACATAAAGTTTTGTCTGATTGGGAACAGAATTAACTGGAATTCTTGGATCAAGTCAGTACCTAAAGCAGGGAGGTGCTGTCCAATTTTCTCCAGAAATTCCGTTAATTTGACATCTCATAACTTTTGAACCAGGACATATCTTAGGCCAAGCAAATGCTTTCTGGAAAGCTATTGAAGTTAGCTTTAACTTTTATGTTGAGCTCCAGGATTAGTTTTGCATTTAACAGGGCCTAAATCAGGTTGAAATGGAAACTGGTCAGGGCTGTCATGGGAACAGCAGATCAGCAGTCAAATTTGTTTAAAATTTGAACTATGTTTCCAAGTTTTATGGGTTCAATGACATGTCTTATGTTATAACTCAAGGGTTTACTGTTTAAATAAATATTTGACATTTCTCAAATATATTTTTACAGATGACAGCAGATAAGCAGTTGGAGAACGGGTGGGTGGTGTCCCACTGTTCTCACCACAGCGGCTATCCGGAAGCATTGAGGCAGATGCTTCAATACTTCGGATACAACCAGATGCCGCAGTACTTCGCCAAGTAAGAAGGCGAGGAGGGGAACAAGGCGTGGACAATCCATGTCTAAGTCCCCGCAGGACCTACGCCACCCAGGTGGGCGCCGTTCACCGTCATGGTGAGAGGTAGGCAACCCGAGGGAATGTGGCAAGTGGCAGCCCGTGACACCATGTCACGTTTCTGCCAACTACACGTGCAGGCTATGGAGGGCACTCCATACACGCTCGTTCCGGTGGAGGGACGGGCTCAGCATGTGTGGGAAGAGAGGTACCTGGAGGCAACGGACCCGAGTTGCCCAAGTTACAACCCCACGGAGGCAAACCTTAGCCTCCAAATGAGGGCGGGAAATGCCGTGATGGACAGCCAAGCTGTTCATACGGAGCATCTCGCCGCAAGGCTCAAGGAGAGCACAAGCTGTGGAGACCATTTCGAGAGTGCTCACAGCGCACTCCGCAATGTGCTCCTTCTGACGATCAAGCGACTGAATGAACAACATAATCAGTTGCATCGTCTGAAGAAGGCGAAGAAGAAAAGCCGTGTCGACATTGCGGCGTTGCAAGAACTGGTACAAAATCTGACCCAGCAGAACGAGGACCTTACCCAAGAGCGGGACGATGCTATTGAGGAAGGGTAAGGCTGGGAAGAGCACTACAATCAGGCCATGGACGAGGTCCATGCCTTGCAGGACCTCATACCTCCGGTATTGGGCGTACCGGTGGTCTTGGGTCTTCCGGCAATGGGAGAACCCGAGATGGGAGAAGAGGTGGTAGATCTAGAGCCACCAGCAGAGGTACCGGAGGAGGACGATCCGCAGGAGGTCGAGTTCTACTCCGAGTAGGGGGTTACAGTTGCCAAGAAGGGCAGCTAGGGTAGTGTAACCCAACTTTTGTAATCGGTGACATGTCGTGTAGGCAGTAGCGTATGTATAGGTAGTGACGACATGAGCACGACTTCTCGGAGAACTGAGAACAATGTATCTTGTATAAAGTTTATGCTTTATCAACATATGTGAATGTTGTGCAAATTATTCATGTGTCACTTCAATACCTACTGTTGCATATGGAATTTTAAGTATGACATGTGCTAATCGCTGCTGTTTTGAATTTCAGAATGACGCGTACTCGTGCCAACCCGGATGTTGGGGGTACGAGCCAAGGGGGAGAGACCTCCCAACAGCCACCCGAGGACACCTCGGGACAGTAGCAGCAACAGCAACAGCAAACACCACCACCGCCACTGCCAACGGTTACATTGGCCGACATCGCGGCGGCAATGGCGGGTTCTCATCATCAGCACACGGAGTTGCTGCAGACTCTCATCGCTAATACGTCTCGCCCAGAGAGACGTCAAGACTGTGAGGAGCGACAACAGAGCTCCTACTCCGACATCCTAGCAACTCATCCCCCGGTATTCTCAAGGGCGGATGAACCTCTTGACGCGGACAACTGGCTCCGCGCAATAGAGATGAAGTTCGGGCTGCTCCAGATAAGCGAGCAGCGCAAGACTCAGTTCGCGGTCCAGCAGCTCCAAGAATCCACGAGCGCGTGGTGGGCAAACTTCTGTGCTTCACAGCCCACCGACCGAGTGATGACCTGGACGGAGTTTCGGACGGCCTTCAGGGCCTATCACATACCGCCAGGTCTGATGAAGAGGAAGATGCAGGAATTCTTACACCTGCAACAAGGGAGCCGGAACGCGCTGGAGTACTCCAGGGCGTTCAACGACCTCGCGCTCTATGCATCGTATCACACCGATACCGACGAGAAGCGGCGGGACCACTTTTACCGGGGGCTTAACCCGCTCCTGAAGGACAAATTGGCGATGTTCAATCGCGGCAGCCTCAACGACATCATTGATGCTGCGATTGTTCAGGAGGACTCTGGCAAGGAGTTGGCGGCGATGGGCGAAAGCGAAGCGTGCCGCAGAGCAGCGGAGAAGGAGGCGGTCCTTCTCAGAAGTTCCGGATGGTGAATTGCCCACCATTAGGTCCACGCTGGCAGTCACCCTAGAGGTCGATGCCTTTCCGCAGTCGGCCGTACTCTTCACCGGCATTCAGGCCGGCACTGCCAGTACCACCTCCGCAACAACAACAGCAGCAGCGGACGATGCCGCGTGCGTATGCACCTCAGCAACACATGCCGGGATTTCGTCCCCCGAGCACCACACCAGCAACGGCCACATGTTACAAGTGTGTTCGTCCAGGACACTTCGCCAGCAGTTGTCCAGAGAGGCAAGGCGGCAGAGTTGCACCACCGTTTCCGGGGAGGAATCAACCCCGGAACCCTACTAATGCGCGGCGGGCAAACCCTAGGCCCGGCACCGTCCACCAGCTTGCCATAGAGGACGTGCCGGAGGGCGAGCCAATCCTTGCGGGTATGTTCCAACTCCACCAGCATCCCGCCATAGTACTATTTGATTCAGCCACGCATAGCTTCATTAGCCAAGCTTTCATTGATAAATATAGCTTGCATATACTACCCACCGATAGTCCTTATGTGATATGTTCACCGGGTGGGAAAATTTCAGCAAGCATGATGGTCCCAAAAGCGCCATTGTGCTTAGAGGGTAGAGTCTACTCTACGTCTCTCATAACCTTAGAGGGACAAAAGGTCGATGTCATCTTAGGGATGTCGTGGTTAACCTGCCACGACGCTGTTTTAGACACCGTCCTCCGAGTTGTGCACTTAAACTCAAAAGTGCACGAACCTCACTCATTATTTCTGGACAGTCCAGAGGTAAAACTTCCAAGTGTCTACCAAGCCACAACAATCAGATTGGAAGATATTCCAGTGGTCCGAGAGTTCCCTGACGTATTCCCGGACGATTTGCCGGGGATGCCGCCTGATAGAGAGGTGGAGTTCAAGATTGAACTTGCACCGGGAACCATGCCAATATCCCGAAGGCCGTACAAGATGGCGCCCAAGGAGTTGGCTGAACTGAAGACTCAGCTCACGGACCTCCTGGAGAAGGGTTTTATTAGGCCGAGCTCCTCGCCCTGGGGCTGTTCGACATTATTCGTAAAGAAGAAAGACGAGACGTTACGGCTTTGCATGGACTATCGTCCATTAAATGCCGTAACCATCAAGAACAAGTACCCGTTGCCACGGATCGACATGTTGTTTGATCAGTTGGTCGAAGCGAAGATCTTTTCCAAGATGGACTTAAGATCCGGGTACCATCAGATTAAGATAAGGGCTGAGGACATTCCGAAGACGGCTTTCTCGACAAGGTACGGACTTTATGAGTACCTGGTCATGTCCTTCAGCCTCACCAATGCTCCAGCTCACTTCATGTACTTAATGAATTCGGTATTCATGCCGGAGCTGGACAAGTTTGTCGTGGTCTTCATCGACGATATACTGGTATATTCCAAGTCAGAGGAAGATCACAAGAAACATCTGCGTATAGTCTTGCAACGGCTGCAGGATCACAAGCTATACGCAAAATTCAGAAAGTGCGAATTCTGGATATCGCAAGCGCCTTTTCTCGGGCATATCATCTCAGCAGAGGGTATCGCTGTAGACCCGAGCAAGATCACTCAAGTGCTGAATTGGAAATCCCCGAGGACTGTTCACGAGGTACAGAGTTTTCTCGGACTCACGGGATATTATCGGAGGTTCATTCCGAACTTCTCGAAGATTGCCAAGCCTATGACAGAGCTGCTGAAGAAGGCTACCAAATATGTTTGGAGTCCGGAATGTGAAGCAGCATTCAAGGCTTTAGTCAAGCACCTAACATCAGCACCGGTTTTGGCGCAGCCAGACACAACAAAACCGTTCGATGTGTACTGCGATGCATCTGGCATTGGGCTCGGATGTGTGCTGATGCAAGACCAAAGAGTGGTCGCATACGGATCACGGCAGCTTAGAAACCATGAGCAGATTTATCCAACCCACAACTTGGAGCTCGCTGCCGTGGTACTTGCACTGAAGATGTGGAGGCACTACCTACTCGGTAACCTCGCACATTTATATACCGACCACAAAAGCCCCAAGTACATATTCACTCAGAAGGAGCTGAACATGAGGCAGCGAAGATGGTTAGAATTGATAAAGGATTACGAAATAGAGATCCATTATCATCCGGGCAAGGCAAACATAGTGGCAGATGCGCTGAGCCGCAAGTCACACGGCAACAATCTGACCATCACACCGTTGGAAGAGAGCGAACCACCACTGCATGTGATTCCACATGGAGCTCTCTACAACTTAGCTTTGATCCCCACAATCCGTGAAGAGATAGTGGCAGCCCAGAAGAATGACAAGGGCATGTCACATTTGCGGAGACGTGTAGACAGTGGGGAGCTGAAATGTTTCCGGAAGGACGGAGATGGCATCCTATGGTTCAAGGACCGGATCGTCGTACCCCGTAACCCGGAATTACGGAAGAAAATCTTTGATGAGGCTCACTTGTCAAAGTTTTCTATTCACCCCGGCAGCAACAAGATGTATCAAGAACTCAGAAGCAAGTTTTGGTGGACACGGATGAAACGGGAGACTGCAAAATATGTGTCCGAGTGTGATACATGTCGAAGGGTGAAGGCAGACCATATGCGGAAACCGGAACTGCTGCAACCACTGGGCATTCCTGCCTGGAAGTGGGAGGATGTGAGCATGGACTTCATCGTCGGTTTACCCACCACTCTTCAAAAGCATGATTCTGTGTGGGTGATCGTCGACCGGCTCACCAAGGTTGCTCACTTCATCCCGGTCAACACCAACTACAACGCCAAGAAGTATGCTGAACTGTACATCTCACAGATCCTATGCTTGTACGGCATACCCCGTACCATCATATCAGATCAGGGCACTTTATTTGTGTCCCGTTTTTGGGAGCAGCTGCACGCTGCATTGGGGACGAAGCTGATCCGTAGTTCAGCATACCACCCGCAGACGGATGGGCAAACGGAGCGGGTGAATCAGATACTAAAAGACATGCTACGAGCTTGCGCTATCAACCACGGCAAGAATTGGGATGATCACTTGCCGTTAGCCGAGTTCTCGTACAATAATGGGTACCAAGCCAGCATCAAGATGGCGCCTTATGAGGCGCTATATGGGAGAAAATGTCGCACATCATTGAACTGGTGTGAGTCTGGCGAAAGGGTTACCTTCGGGATTGACCTTGTCAACAACGCGGAAGAGAAGGTTCGACTGATTCAAGCGAACCTAAAAGCCGCCAAATCCCGTCAGAAACAGTATGCGGACCGGAGAAGACGCCCATTACAATTCGAAGTCGGGGATCACGTATATCTACGTGTGTCTCCAATGAAGGGCGTAAACAGATTTGGGGTGAGAGGAAAGTTGGCACCCCGATTCATCGGTCCATTCCAGATTACCGAAAGATGTGGATCGGTAGCATACCGGCTGAAATTACGAGAAGCACTTTCCGGTGTGCACGACGTCTTTCACATTTCCCAGCTGAGGAAGTGTCTTAAGCTATCTACTACCGTTCAGCTGGAAGACATTGAAGAACTGCAACCGGATCTCACCTATCGGGAGGAACCGGTTCAGATTATTGACGAAAAGGCCCGAACCACACGCAACCATATGTTGTGGTTCTACAAGATTCTCTGGAGTAATCACTCCGTGGACGAAGCGACATGGGAGAGCGAAGGATTTCTTCGCGACAACTACCCCAACTTTTTCACGTCGCATATCCGGTAATTTTCCACCGTCCTCTCTCTCATTTTCACCTTATAATCTCGGGACGAGATTCTTTTAAGGGGGGAGGAATGTAAGGGCCTCAGTTTTTGACACATGTTTGAAGTGTCATCACCACACACACACCTCATTTGAGGAAAGTTGATGAACACAAATGAAGAGCAAGTAACCACCATCAACATGCTCATTAGAGAACAAACTCACATATTGCAAAAGTGGTATTTCCCACATGTGATATAGAGGGGCTGGGCATATGAAAACTCCTACACATTGCTAAGGATGTCCATGCCAAGTTTCACCCAAATTCAAAACCTTTTTGAGGTCATTTTGGGTATAGCTAGAAAGAGGGCAGTTTGAAACCATATTCAAATTCAAACTGTTTTTATCCCATGAATTCAAAAGTGGGAGGCATATTCTTATTCAGCACATTTTTGTGAGCTCACACACCAATTTTCACTCCATTTGGAGTTGATCTTGACATGAGCTAAGTGGGGCAAATTCAAACTTTATTTGAATTCCAAGCTGAACTTGTGCTGAAATTCATTCAAACCAAACCCAATCTGAATTCTAATCAATTCAAATGGCTCATGGGTGAATAATTTGAATCACCAGGGGTATTTTGGGACTCACTGTTTACAACAGTGATTAGGAGTAAATTTTAGAGGTTAAAACCCCGGGTGGGACCCACATGTCATAGAGAGAAGAGGGGAGACTTGCACCCAAAGTCACAGTCTCGGTGGGAACTTCCACCGAGCAGCTGCCGGTTCAACGCCCGGGAGCAGCTGCGCTCGCCACCGAGGAGGAGCAGCGCCACCAGCTGCTTCCCGCGCCCACACACGAGCCCAAGGGCAGTTCCAGGGCCCTCTTAAGGCGCTCCACCGAGGCAGGCACCGCTCGCTTCCCCCTCTCCCGTGAACACCGAGCCCCAGCCTGCCGCCACCCTGCTCGATCAGGAAAACCGCAAAAACATCTCGCCTCCTCCTTCCCTGAGCTGCTATACGGCAACCTGAGGTCGCACTCCACCTCCCCAACGCCAAAAACCCCGAGCTCCGACCTCCCTTGCCCGAGAACGATCACCACAGCGGCGACCTAACCTCAGCCGAAGGTCAGGCGCTCATGGACAGTGTTCCACAGGTGTTTTCACGGGCCAGCAAGGGTAGCAGCAGGAGCGCGCAACAGCCGTGTTTCTCTCCTCCATGTTTGGAAGCAAACCGTGAAGAATCCACTGCGAATTTCCAGTTTTTGCTCCGGCGACCTTAAACCGAGCTTCCGGTACGGATTCTTTGAATTCTCACGCTGTGATCTTTCTTTAGTTATCAAATCTTGCACATAGGCGCTGGACTAGCCGGCGATCAATTTCCTTTTTGCATCTGTGGTATGAAACCGACTAGGTGTGACGAATTTCGAGCTCGATCAAGGGCGCTCATGGCGGGCACGCTCGGTCACACGGTGCCGATCGGCTTGCCGCCATCTTTGAACCCATTTGACACCTTGTCGAGCTTCCTAGAGGTCTAATGATGCTGTAGAACCGATTGTTCGAGGTTTTGGCGGGTTAGAACCCACAGCCGACGGTGCCGAACCTCAACCGAGGCCGTCGCACGTCGTCGGGCTATTTCCGGTCACCGTCAGCTCGAACTGACCCCACAGACGTGGTCCTCGACGTCGACAACCCCCTGGCGGCGCGTTTCAGACCGTGCGATGGCCGGCAGCGGCAAGCCGGCGAGCTCAGAGTCGGCTCCGGCGAGGGGAGGCGGCGCGGGCGCGAGAGCGCGTCGGGAGGAAGACGAAGCTGGCTGGCCCACGTGTCAGCGGCTCAAAATTTTAAATTGGGATCGGTTGTGGCCGGGATCGGGTGTGCTGGCGCGCAAAGACCCTGTGGGCCTCAGTGTGCTGTCGCCTCCGCGCTTAACATGTGTCCCTGCGGGCCCCGGCAGATTTAAACTTTTCCCCCGATTTTCAGATTTCATTCAAACTTCAAATCCTCATAACTTTGGCTAGAAAGCTCCAAATCCAGTAACCCCAAATTTTGTTGGATTCAGCTCTCTGAGCACTTTCCAGAAAATGAAGTTTCACTTCATGAAAATCCTTATTTCTCCAGAATTAATTCCTCAAAGTTTAAACTGTTTGGAATTTTAACTGGAGAATCCTTTGGAGGAAAATCCTGAAATTCTTCTGGAATGTTCACCAAAACATCCTTGAACTACCATAAAAATTTCAGATCCATTTGAGCTCATTTGTTCCATCTAATGGTGTGATTAGTGAAACTGTTCCAGAGAAAATAGAAAACGTTCAGAAACATTTTCAGAATTTTATCTGAAATTGTTTAGCTCATATCTTTAGCTAGAAACCTTCAAATTAAGTGAACCAACTCCAGTAGAACCCTCTGAAAGTCTAGTTTTCAGAAAGTCATAGTTTGTTTCATGAAAATCCTTAGAACACCCTAAAAGCCTTCAATTAAAGTCAAGTACATAATTAATTGTGGAGGGCTCAAATGAGCTTTGCTGCAACTAAAACTTGACCAAGTCCCTGTTTTGGTTGTAACCAAGCCACAATAAAAGTTTCACAGTCATTGGGTCTGTCTAGTAAGAGTTATATACTTCACAAGTTTAAATTCAATCAAATGCATTTAATTAATACATGTACTTGTTATATCATGTAGTCGCTAAGGTTGAGGAGGAACCCGAAATCCTAGACTTTGTTACTCCGGAGGAGCAGCTAGTCTACGACCAAGAGCAGCAAGGCAAGCTCCGGTTTGCATTAACTTTTTACAAATTTTTATTGTTTTGAGCACTTACTTGAGTATTATGATTCCTTGCATTAGAGTCTTGTTTGGAAACCCAATTCCATAGCCAAGAAAACCATGGGTTGGGTTTAGGATTGCAAACCCCGTTAGCTACTGCAATGCTAAGATAGTGTAGGATTCGGTACAAGTCGAGTAGTTGGAACTACTCACGAGCATAGGCTAGAGGCACTCGACTCGGGTAGAGATAGCACATGATACACATGGAAAGAAAAATGAGACCGAGCGGAGAGTAAGGGCAGCAGGACTTTGGGGCCTGTGTGCTATAGCTCCGTTTGTGTCGATTGAGGACCGAGCCGTGTGCGGGCCTGTTGAACAAGCTAGAATAGTACTGAAGACCTACCGGCTATATGGGAACCAGGAAACCGATGTAACTCGGGTAGCTGGGTGTTGAGGCATAGCTGGTCGTTCAGAGGGTAGGTTGAGAGCTCGAGGTGTAAATCGGCTGGCGGCACTGAGATGCGCGTGCAGAGACCTCTTGCTCGGGACGATTGGACCGGTTCAACACTTGGCTAACGGGTGAAAGATAGTTGCGTACGGCGTCCGTGATGGTTGTTGTAGGCAACATCGAGTACGGGCGTACGTGACGGGTTATTCGGGTAACCCTGCAGGTGTAAATCGATTATAATCGCCGTCCTTCGCGGTCAGTGAGTACCACTTGTTCACTGTACCGTGACGTAGAAAGAACAGGCTAGTTACATGTTAAAATATTGCTGATTGAAAGATGGACTCTGATTGCTAATGATTTGCTGTAGTTTAGAGCTAACTAAAGTTCTTTTCAACTTTGGGCAAAGTACATGAGAGAAATGTGTTTCTTGTTTGATTGCGGCTCTCTTATGTGCCTTAGCGTAAGATTCTCCACAACCTGCTGCTAAAACTTGAAAGTAAGGTTCTACTAATTAGGCGAGTCCTTGCAAATGATTTTTTTCCTCATGTAACCCATCAACCCTCATGTAGAAGTTCCATGTTTAGGTGAGACGGGTCAGACTTGCTGAGCCTTCGTGCTCACTGCTTGTGTTTGAAGCTTTTGCAGGGTTCTATGAGGAAGGGACTCCCGAAGAGGAGACGGAACCCCAGGAGGGGAACCCCGTCGAGTGGGAGTCGTGCACGCCGCTGTGTTAGTGTGCATGTGTGCTAGCAAGGACACGTTCACAGGCTGAACGTGAACTTGATGCGTAGTCTATGCCCGTGAGTGTAGACTGGACTTATTTTGATGTATAAATGTTCATAAACTACTTTATGTAATAAAAGTTTTGCTTCCGCTTTGTACCTTTGATGTGTGTTATCCGGTGCTGTGCAACGCAGCACCCCTCAGCGTGATCCTGGCTCGACAAGACCGTGGGGTCGTGTCACTAGCGAACTGAGCGCCCCTGTCCGTGTGTCAGATGATGATGAACTATACAGGTGTCATGCCTTGGCGCCCTATCTTGTCACCGTAATGGTGGACAGGCGGAGGACGGAGGCGTGCACCATGCGCCATTATTCTAGGGAAGGCGTGAGCCTTGAATGCACGGCCTGACAACGCACTTCCTCCTTGAGTTTGTCGACCTACGATGAGAGGGCCCGGACCCGGTCACGGGGCCGTGCCACTCGCCCGGGAATCGCATTGGGTGGTGCCGTGATATGTGGCACCCAACAGCACACATAAGTAAAACCGTATCACATTAATCAAAAGCCGAAGCTTACAAGTTTCTTTGTAAATAATTTACATTTAATAACTACTGTGGAAGACTATAACCATCTCACCTTGAATAACTGCAGCGGCTGGTTCTTCATGTGTTAAACGACCCGGAAGAAGTCCAGCACGCACACTCTTCTCTCTAGCAACACGAAGACAACTGCAGCGGCTGGTTCTTCATGTGTTAAACGACCCGGAAGTCTCCGAGTTGTGAGACCTATGTGTGCTGAATACATTGGCTATGACGATAAAAGTTTTGAATTTTGCCAAAACACTCTTTTTGTCAAGGTCCGACTCTAGGTCCGAGCTCCGACAAGATCCGACGTAAGGTCCAACTTGCTATGACTAGGTCCGACATGTGTTTGGTTAGCTCCGACGGTAGATTCGACTAGCTTTGCTAAGTTCTGGTGCTAGGTTCTGCTAGCTTTGGTAAGCTCCGACTCAAGGTCCAGTTAGCTTTGGCAAGGTCCGGAGCTAAATCGCAATGTTTCTATTTTTACCATGCAAATGTTTTGAACTTGCTTTACATCTATGGAAAGTTTGCTTAGTATTCTTTTACTAAGTTTTGGAAGTGTTATGGCTGTTTACAGTGGTTAACATTTTGCTATGGTTTGCAACATGCTTATGTGAGGTGTTCATGAAGGTGTTGTGGTTTTCAGAACTAACGTGAGTCAAGTCGCGGACTTGTGCTCGGAAGTAATGGTTGTTTATTCATGTGAAGGTGTTGCTTGAGTTCAAGGTATGGCTAGTGACGGGATCCATTGAACTTTTCTTAGGGAGAAGATGAGGTTCAACAACCAAGTTTGGGAGGAATTGTGGTTGAGTTGATCGGGAGGTTGCGCAGCATGTTTGGATCAAGAACAATGCATATGAAGGTATCGTGGACGTCGTTGGAAGGTGTTTGCACGTGTGCAAAGAGTGCATGGACGTGGCAATATGGTTCCAAGGCGTGATGAAGAGATGTGGACATAAATAATTGGTAGGAAAGGTCCAACCGGCTGGATTATGGACTCAGGCTGCGGCTGAGTCGGTTATGGCTCAAATATGGAAAGATTTGAGTTGGTTATGATAGGATTTCGTATGAGACACGAAGTTGAGTTGTTTTAGGAATGTGGGATACGTTCCTAAGGTGTTTGGAAGTCTTAATATTGCTTCTATCTGCGTATAGAAGAGTCTTGAGCAGTCATGGAAAGTTTCGATTCAGAAACTGAGTAGGATTAGAGTCCTAGTTTGAATTGGGTAGGCCTCCAGGCTGGTTATATAAGCAAGGGAGGCCAGAGCTCGTGGCAAGACGACCTTGGGCTGTTCCTCTTATGTTTTGATCAATAAACTTCATAATTTAGAGGAGCTTTTGTGCCTTGTTCGTCCGACTTGTTTTTATCAAGTCTTTCTCGTCGAATTTCTGGACAGCACAATAGTGCTATGGTGTTTTGATCATAACTAGAGTTTTACAGATCCAATTGACATGATTCTTTTTGGGTTGTCTTCACAACTTGATTATATATCATCTAAGAAAATTTCACGGTCAGTGGATTTGTAGTTTCTGATCTACACGAGTTTTTTTTCAGTGTTGCAGATCTGGTTTTACTCGAGTAGAACAGATTGACCCTCGTTTGATCTTTCGATCATAACTTGAATCTACTGTAATGAGTACACTTACATTATATGTGCTATATTCTAAGTTAAAAACTCATGAAATTGACATAATATCACGTAAGAACCCCAACAAGTCTCTTGCATTTGTTTCACAACGTGACATGACTAGCTCTAGTCAATCTTCATCTTGTGGTACACTTTCTTTGTTGTCCTCTCTAGCCCTTAAACAGATTGAAGAGTTTCCATAGGAAGAACTTGCACTCATCTCTACTCGGTTCCCAAAAGCATTGCAAAATGTGAAAACTAGAAGGAGAAGAAGTGCCGGACCTCAACTATGCTTCGAATGTGGTAAGACAGGACATTTTCGTACGGATGGCCCTAACATTTCAGGTCCTACTTCCCGTGATGAAAAGAAAACTAGGACGAAGCACTCCTCTGCAAACGATAAGAAAAAGAAGAAGGGTTTTATAGGATGCCAATTGGTAAATTGTTTTATCTCCGCACTTCAAGAACTTGGCTCGAGCGATGTGGACATCAGAAGTGATGAAGATGAAGATGATTAGGCAAACTTATGCTTCATGGCGGGCAAGTCAAGTTCAACTATGGAGGAGGCAGAACACAACAGCGACAATGAAGAGGTATGTCCTACTTGCGAAGAAATGTGTGATGCTATTTCTCGTGCCACAGTTATAGTTAAGAAAAAGGACAAAAAGCTTAGGGACAATGCTGTTAAAATTGAGTCACTAAAATCTAAAATTAATCATTTGAAATCTTTGATTCCTAGTGATGATTGTTGCTCCTCATGTGATTTAATATATGAACAATTATCCTCTCTAAGAAGTGCACCTACCTCCACACTTGATAAACTTGAGTTAGATATTGAAAAGAACAGAGAGCTTGCTGCACTTAATGATAAAAACTTGAAAGATTCTTGTTGTTCTACAATTGATTTGCATTGTTCTACTTGTGATGATCTTAATAAGAAACTACAAGATGCTATGAATGAAATTCCTATATTGAACAATACTTTACGTTCTCATGAAGTTAAGTATTGTTCCAATTGCAAACTAAAAGGAAAAACTTCATGTCAAAACTGTCTAGACTTGTCTAAGAAACTTGATGACATGAATAGGACACTAGAGCGGTTTTATAATGGGAATAAGAATCTGAACTTGCTGTTGAATTCTTCAAAATCTTGCAGTGATAAAACTGGTTTAGGTTTTGATTCCCATGCTCATGCTAAAGCACATCCACTTAAAATTGTAAAGTCATTAGGAAGTGGTTTAATTAAAACAGTTCCCAAACAAAAAGAAGTGGTTTTTAAATCTGCAGGAGTGTTGTCTCATTCGGTTTCAAATAAACATGTTGTCTGCTCATCTAGACATGAACATAAAGTTTAATTTAATTGTACCTACTGTGGTAGAGATGGCCATGTCATAGATTTTTGTTATAGACTAGCTAAGCAACAGAAAAAGGAAAGAATGATTGCTAGATCACATAACAACTGTGCAAAACCTGTTGCGTGTGCTGAACCGAATGTTAGAAATATGCAACCTGCTGTAATGAGTCAAAAACATGCAAAGTTTGCTTCCGGACCTACTGTTTTTAGTGCTACTCATGTAACACCTCGTAGGTCAGTAGTTGGGTACAAAAATTCTCAAACTTTGGCTCATAAACCTGCTGTTTTATCTCAGCCTTTGCGTGTTACTTCTGCTGGACGTCGTGTGACTCAGTACTGGATTCCTAAATGCCTTTTGACTAACCCCAGTATTGAGTCATCGACGTATTGTACTTCTATGTAGGTTACACGCTTGAGGAAGGAGAACATTTGGATTGTGGATTCAGGATGCTCACGCCACATGACCGGTAACAAAGAATGGTTCTCCTCCCTCTCTTTTGTGTCACATGTAGAAAATGTTACTTTTGCCGATAATTCTTCAACTCCTATAATTGCTAAGGGTTCGGTTAGAGTAAATAATCACTACACTTTGAAAGATGTGGCCCTTGTTAAAAATTTGAAAGACAACTTGCTAGATGAAAATCTGGAAATTATTTTCACTAAAAATTGTTGCAAGGATGTAGATTCAAATAGTGAGCTTATTTCTAATATGTCTCGGTTTGGAAGAGTTTTAAATCTGATTTTGATATGTCATCCTCTAAGCATAGATGTCTAGTTGCTAATGATTCAAAAGACTTATATTTTTGACATCGTAGACTTGGTCACGTAGGGCTTTGATCATCCCACACGTGTTAGTGCTCTTGATCGCATACGTGGGCTGCCTAAGCTTAAAGGGACAAAGATATTGTGTGATCTTCTAGTTGACATGCTAAGATGGTTGCAGGTTCACATGCTCCTCTCACAATGACCATGACAACTGAACCGGGTCAACTTTTGCACCTTGACACCGTAGGACCTTCACGTGTTCAATCCTTCAGAGCTAACTGGTATGTTCTTGTGATTGTTGATGACTATTCTAGATACTCTTGGGTTTATTTTATGGCATCTAAGAATGAAACTTTTAGTCACTTTAGAACCTTATTTCTTAGATTATCAATTGATCACCCAGGATCTTTAAAAGCAATTAGAAGTGATAACGGAACCGAATTTAAAAATCAATCGTTTGATCACTTTTGTGCTGAAAATGGAATAGATCATCAATTTTCTTCACCACATGTACCTCAACAAAATGGTGTTGTAGAGAGAAAGAACAGAACCTTAGTTGACATGGCTAGGACTATGCTTGATGAATATCAAACTCCTAGAAAATTTTGGGCTGATGCAATTGCAACTGCTTGTTATGTCTCAAATAATGTTTTCTTGCGTGCTAAGCTAGGTAAAACACCATATGAACTTCGGTTTGTACATAGGCCTAGTGTCAAACAATTTTGGGTCCTTGATTGCAAATGCTTTGTTAAGAAACATGATAATCTTGATAAATTTGAACCTAGATCCGTTGATGGCATGTTTCTTTGTTACCCATCTCATACTAGAGGCTACCGTGTGCTTTTACATGTCACTAACAAAATTGTGGAGACTTGTGAGGTTTCTTTTGATGAAGCTAGCCCAGGTACTAGCTCTAAATATTGCAGGATCAGACCTATATCCGCAAGGGGAGAGTATTTTCATCGAAGAAGATGAAGAAGTGATGCTGCTGCCCAAAAATTCAGGAGCTAATGACATTGTTCCAGCTCCTGATTTTGATTCACAACCAGCACCGACGTCCACCAGTGCTCGTCCAGATCGTCCTCAAGTCACAAGTTCTTCAATTTGTGATGAACATGAAGAAGAAGGAGCTTGTGAATTGTCTACTCCCCTCCGGGTCCTCAAAAGTCATCCTCCACAACAAATGATTGGAAACTTGCATGAACTAGTCACACGGTTCAAGTTTTGTGATCCAAACTCTCACGCTCATTCTGCATTTGTTGCTTCTTTTGAACCCAAAGATATATCACACGCACTCACTAATGAATCTTGGATTATTACCATGCAAGAAGAGTTAGAAAATTTTGAAAGAAATAATGTTTGGAAACTTGTACCTCCACCTCAAGGTCACACTCTAATCAGAACTAAATGGGTGTTTAAAAATAAACAAAGTGAGGATGGCGTTGTGGTTAAGAATAAGGCTAGGTTGGTTGCTCAAGGTTTCACACAAGTTGAAGGACTAGATTTTGATGAAACATTTGCTCCTGTTGCTAGATTAGACGCCATAAGAATTTTGTTAGCATTTGCTGCATCTAAAGGTTTCAAGTTATATCAAATGGATGTTAAAAGTGCTTTTCTTAATGGCTACATTGATGAGGAGGTTTATGTCAAGCAACCACCAGGTTTTGAAAATCCAAATTTTCCTAATCATGTTTACAAACTGTCCAAAGACTTGTATGGTCTTAAACAAGCCCCTAGAGCATGGTATGATAGGTTAAAAACATTCTTACTTGAAAAGGGGTTTACCATGGGAAAGGTTGATAAAACTCTTTTTGTGCTAAAGCATGGCAATGACTCATTATTCGTTCAAGTGTATGTGGATGATATTATGTTTGGTTGTGCTTCTCATGATCTTGTGTCCAAGTTTTCAGCTATGATGAGTTCAGAATTTGAGATGAGTATGATGGGAGAACTCACATACTTTTTGGGGCTGCAAATCAAGCAAACCAAGGAGGGTACTTTTGTGCATCAAACAAAGTATACAATAGACCTTCTTAAGGGCTTCAACATGGACAAAAGGAAGTCTCTTCGGATACCAATGGGTACATCAACGACACTTGAACTTGATGAAGATGGTGAACCCGTGGATCAAAAAGAACATAGAAGTATGATTGGATCACTTTTGTACCTCACGGCATTAGCGTATGTCTTTGTGCATGATTTCAAGCTTCCCCACGTGCTTCACATCATCAAGCCGTCAAAAGAATTCTCAGGTACTTACATGGAACTCAAGAATTTGGGATTTTTCTTCCTTCTTCCTGAACCGTTACTTTGAAAGCTTTTTTGGATGCTGATTTTGGGGGTTGTAGAATTGATTGGAATAGTACTTCGGGTGCTTGTCATTTTCTTGGTAATTCACTTGTTGCTTGGTCCTCTAGAAAATAAAATTCAGTTGCACAATCCACACCCGAATCTGAATATGTAGCTGTTGCTAGCGCTTGCTCACAAATTCTTTGGATTGTTCAAACAATTAAGGACTATGGGGTTGATCTAGATAGTGTTCCACTATTTTGTGATAACACTAGTGCCATTTGCATTGCTAAAAACCCCGTGCAACATTCGAGAACAAAACACATTGACATTAGGTATCACTTTCTCCATGATAATGTTGAAAAAGGAAACATTGTTCTTTACCATGTAGATACCGAACAACAATTGGCTGACATTTTTACAAAACCTTTGGATTTCACTCATTTTTGTTTCATTCGTAGTGAAATAGGGCTTATGCATCCTCATGGCTTAAATTGAGGGGGAGTTTTGAAACTTGGGAAGTCTATGTGTGAATCTGAATTTAGAATAATATGAGCATAGTATCTCATACATATATGACTTTGTGATTCCTCTTATATGCTGAAAGTTCTTACTACATTACTCATGTTATACATTTTGTAGTTTTTGCCATGACTATTAATTGGAATAATTATTTATACTAAATCTGGTCATGATCGAACTTTCTTGCTGTTTTAAACTTGTTGCATGCTCACAAGTGCTTTTAATAATGAAAAAATAATCAATCAACTATTCACATGTTGAGCTTTTATGTTCAAATGAAAAATTGAGAAAAAGATCAAGAGAATATGCATGCATCACACTTCTTCTTTTGAGATGGCTTATCATATTGCACTTAGATATGAACTTCGAAGAAGTTTTGTATGACTAAAACCATGTTCTTAAGCTTCTGATTGTTAAATGACATAGGCTTGGCTTGGTTGGTTAGAATAAGGCTGATGCGGCATATAATCTCTTGCAAATGTCATATGATTTGAATTTGTGCTTTGAAAAATAATTAAATGCAGCAACAAATGTCATGCTTTCAGGTCTTGACATAGTTAAGTTTGTGAGATCATGACTTGCTTAAATTGAAAATTATACTTGATCTCTAGCATGGCTTACACTACTTTATGTATCTCATTGATGTGATAGTGTAAGTTACTTGATAGTATGGCTTGGATGAGCTTTGTTTTATATGTATATGTTATAAACATGCTCATAACAATTAAAATTTCTCTTTTGAACCTTGCTGAATACATTATCAAAGGGGGAGAAATTGATCACACATTGCACGATTCACAAGTGTTTTGGCACGATTCTTCTCAGGGAGGGAATTTTTGTTTTTCTTCTCATTTTATTTATGATTTACAAAGGGGGAGAAATATGTATAGGGGGAAAACTTTTGTTTTGAAATTTCTTTCTCATTTGATTGTTTCAAAACTTTTCATGTGAATAAGCCAATGTTCAGATTTTAAGTGGTGTTGTCAATGCATTCATCAAGGGGGAGATTGTGAGACCTATGTGTGCTGAATACATTGGCTATAAGGATAAAAGTTTTGAATTCTGCCAAAACACTCTTTTTGTCAAGGTCCGACTCTAGATCCGAGCTCCGACAAGATCTGACGTAAGGTCCGATCTTGCTATGGCTAGGTCCGACATGTGTTTGGTTAGCTCCTGCGGTAGGTCCGACTAGCTTTGGTAAGTTCTAGTGCTAGGTTCTGCTAGCTTTGGTAAGCTCCGGCTCAAGGTCCGGTTAGCTTTGGCAATGTCCAGAGCTAAATCGTAATGGTTCTGTTTTTACCATGCAAATATTTCGAACTTGCTCTACATCTATGGAAAGTTTGCTTAGTATTCTTTTACTAAGTTTTGAAGTGTTATGACTTTTTACGGTAGTTAACATTTTGCTATGGTTTGCAACATGCTTATGTGAGGTGTTCACGTAAGGCGTTGTGGTTTTTGGAACTAACGTGAGTTAAGTCGTGGACTTGTGCTTGAAAGTATTGGTTGTTTATTCATGTGCAGGTGTTGCTTGAGTTCAAGATATGACTGCTGACGGGATCCATTGAACTAGTTTTAGGGAGAAGATGAGGTTCAACAACCAAGTTCAGGAGGAATTGTGGTTGAGTTGATCGGGAGGTCGCGCAACATGTTTGGATCAAGAACAATGCATATGAAGGTATCGTGGACGTTGTTGGAAGGTGTTTGCACGTGTGCAAGGAGTGCATAGACGTGGAAACATGGTTCCAAGGCGTTATGAAGAGATGTGGACGTAAAGAATTGGTAGGAAAGGTCCAACCGACTGGATTATGGACTCAGGCTGCGGCTGAGTAGGTTATAGCTCAAATATGAAAAGATTTGAGTTGGTTATGATAAGATTTCGTGTGAGACACGAAGTTGAGTTGTTTTAGGAATGTGGGATACGTTTAAGGTGTTTGGAAGTTTTAAGATTACTTCTATCTGCGTATAGAAGAGTCTTGAGCAGTTATGGAAAGTTTCGATTCAGAATCTGAGTAGGATTAGAGTCCTAGTTTGAATTGGGTTGGCCTCCGGGCTGGTTATATAAGCAAGGGGGGCCAGAGCTCGTGGCAAGATGACATTGGGCTGTTCCTCTTATGTTTTGATCAATAAAATTTGTAATTTAGAGGAGCTTTTGTGCCTTGTTCGTCCGACTTGTTTTTGTCAAATCTTTCTCGTCGAGTTTCTGGACAGCACGACAGTGCTTTGGTGTTTTGATCATAACTCGAGTTTTACAGATCCAATTGACGTGATTCTTTTTGGGTTGTCTTCACAACGTAATTATCTCTCATCTGTGAAAATTTCACAGTCATTATGTAAAATCCCATGAAAAGGAACTTGCAAAAACTTTTCATCACCTCACAATACCACAGTTTTTGTTGTGGATATCTTGTGAAGACTTGTGAAGAGCATGTAACCTCCATCAAAAGGGTGATTAGAGGGGAAAGCCCTAGTTTGCTTTGTTTCTCTATCAATTGAATTCCTCTTTGACAAAGTAGGATTTCTACACATGAACATGGGAGGTTGAGCTCACCCCTAGAACTTGAAAAGTCTTGGGAAGGTTCAGGACAGACTTCATGCAAATCCAACACTTTTGAGGCACTTTTGGGGGCATTTGAAAAGGAGGCCAATTTGAATATAAATTCAAATTGTAGCAACTTTCATCACTTAAATTCAAAATTTAGCTTCATATTCAAACTCAGCATATTTTTCTGAGTTAGTCCACCAATTTTCACCCCCATTGGAGTTCATCTTGTCGGGAGCTAAATTTACAATGATTCAAAACTGAATTTGAAATTTCAGTTCAAACATGAAGCAAATTTAGCCAAACCAAGTTCAAATTTGAGAACTCAAATTCAAACCAAGACTTGGTGCTTAAGTCTCACAGTTAATTGGGAGTAGCTGGGGATATTTTTCAGCAAAACAGAGGTGAAAAATTGGAAAGATAATTGGGGGAGGAGGGCCCACTGGTCAGAGGCTGTGAGCAACAGAGAACCCACTCGGTGGTCGTCGGTCAGCCGCCGCGATAGGTTACCGCCTCACGGTCGCGGCAGCACGCGCTGGGAGTAACTCGCGCCCCCCTCCCGATCACCACGTACGCAGCACAAAGCTGAGTTTGCTGCCTCCCTCGCCTGCCGCTCTGATCAGCGTCCGCGCATGCGAAGAACTCACCGCAGCGTTTGCACCTCCGAGCCCCAGCGTGCACCCGTGCTGTTCACCGGGCACTCGCGATCCCTGCAGCAAAAAGGAGCGCCAGGGCGTACTCTAGCTATTTCCCTTGCTGGTCCAGCAAGCTACACCCGACTGTGAGCGGTGTGAGCCATCGAAGCCGAAGAACCGGGAGGTACCCGCGGAGCCGAGCTTTGGCTCACCGGTGACGGCCCCATCCAGCCATCGTCGCCGACCACGTTCTACACAAGAAAGGTGCGTGGGGACCCCTATCTGGTGTAGCCGCCAACCATTCGGCAAACGACCCATCGGGTAGCAAGAATTTTAGAAAGTCCCGAACCCTAGTGCAACTGACCTAGCTCGGCAAGAATCCAAAATTCAGATTACACACTGAGTCAATGATCAAGCTAGCTCACAAGTAGCTCCTACACCTCCTAGCGCCCCTCCCCGAGGAAGAACCATGCAAAACCGTCCAGAAATGACCGAGTATTAGCCATTCCCATAGCCGCCGGTGCAAACACGGCTCGGGTCACCGTCGAGAGTGGGTTTGCCGGCGTTTTTAGCCTCCGAGACTGCTCACGTCGGGTTCCTCGTGACCCACTGATGCTTCTCGAGCAAACCATAGCCCTTTTCATGCCCCAGAGAGCGAGAACGACCTCGCCAGAGCCCTAGCCTCCACGGTGGACGTCGCATGGCCGTTCCCGGTCACCGCCGGCAAGCTCCGACCCACGAGACAAGTTCCACAGGGTGAGGTAAGGCTAGGCGGCCAGTTCTGGCACTGGGGGTGGTTGGGAAGGCGGTTCCGGCAAACCTCGCCGGAGTGCACCGCCGCTGGACTCACGGGCGCGCGCAAGGAGGAAGAAAGCGGGTGGTGGGACCCACCCGCAGAAGTTTAAACATTTTGGGGGATTTTCCAGTTTAGTTCAACTTCAAATGCATAGAACTTTTGCTAGGAAGCTCCAAATTCAGTGAACCAAATTTTTCTGAACTCAGAATTTTGAGTGCTTTCCAGCAATACCAATTTCAGCTCATGAAACCTAAGAGTTTTCCAGAATTAAATCCCTAAATTTTAAACTATTAGGAATTTTAGCTGGAGAATTACTTTAGAAAAAAATGCTGAAATTTGGCTGAAAGGTTCATTGGAAAATCCTTGAGCCACAGTAAAAGTTTCAGACTTATCTAAGTTCATTTAGTCCCCCTAATGAAGTGATTAAGTGAACTGTTCTGAGAAAATAGAAAAATGTTCAGAAACATTTTTCAGATTTTCTCAAATCTTGTTTAGGGCATAACTCCCTCTAGGATTCTTAAAATAACATGAAACCAATTCCACTAGAACCATCTCAAATTCTAGTTTCCAGAAAGTAATGGTTGGAGCCATGAAAACCTATGGAATTCCTTAGAGGCTCTAATATTGACCAAATAGGCTTTTATTTATACAAGGCTCAAATGGACCTTGTTTCCAATGAAACTTGGTCAAGACTCTGGTTAGGACCATACCAAGCCACCATAAAAATTTCAAAGCTAAAGGGGAGGACTAGCTAGAGATATAGAATTTACTCATTCAAATTTACACGTTGCATTTGAATTAACATGTAGTATCTCATTAACGTGTAGTCGCTGAAGGCGAGGAGACTCCGGAAGTACTTGACTTCCTTCTTCCGGACGAAGACCAAACCACTGACCAGCAGCAACAAGGCAAGCCCCGGTGTGCATTAACCCTTTTATAAGTTTTGCTTTGTTACATGTTTCGTGAAGTATGAATGTGCATTAGGTATAGGATGGAAGGAACCCCACTTGCATAACCCAAAAGTTTCCTATAAGAGTGAGGGTAGTGTCTAAGACCTCGAGTAGACAGGCTATGCTTAATGATTCATAGGACTTCGGTACAAGTCGAGTAGTTGGAATCTACTCGCGAGTTTAGGCTTGGGACACACGGGTTCGGTTGAGTGATGTGAGATCACTTTAGTAATGAAAATGAGACTAGGCAGAGGCTAGGGCGCAGCAAGAGGAAGTCTTTTGTGCGCATCCCTGTACATGTCGATTGAGGACCGATCCGTGTGTGGCCCTGCTGAGCAAGTATTGAACGTACCGAAGGCATATCGGATATATGGGCCCCGATAAACTGATGTAACCTAAACCTCCGGACGTCGAGGCATAGCACACCGATTTATAGGTGTAGGTTGAGGGCAGCAAGGTGGAAATCCGCTAACGGGCATAGAGAGATGCTCCGTGTAGGGAACCTCCTATCCGTGTCGGTGCGACCGGTTCCACGTTTGGGCTGTTGGGTGAAAGGTTGTCCCGTACTACATCGAGTGAGCGTGCTGTGCAGCTCCACGGGTGGGCGTATGTGACATGCTCTTTGGGTATCCCTGCAGGTGTATATCGAGTCGATTCGCCGTCCCTCGTGGTGACGAGTACTGCTTGTTCACTGAGTCATGACGTAGGCTAATGTATGAAATGTGATGATTCAATATTGCTGTTATGATATAATTGTATTGTTACATGTGTGCCACCAAATATTGCTCACTAAATTTCATATTCATGAACTGTTAACTTGTGGCTAAAAGATGAACTAAGGATGAACTTGTAGACGTGTCCGTTTGCTGCAATCTTACCGTCCATGTTCATTGTACACTACATGTAGAGTTTCATGCCTAGGTGAGTCGGTTAAGTCTTGTTGAGCCATCGTGCTCATGGTTGCTGCTTAAGTGTTTTTCAGGTGAGGAGCCACCCACGGACTCGGGTTACGAGTCCACCGGCGAGGGTTACCCTCCGTCGGGGACCACAGCTGAGTGGGAGCCGTACACGCCGCGCTGAGCTGAGGAGTGCAGCTAGTGTGGGTTGCTCTAGGGCTGGGCAGCCGACTTTTGCTAGATAGGCGGGCGTGAGTTGTATAATTTAGACTTCCGCTGTGTAATATAAACAATGGTTTGTAACTAAATATTGTACCTGTTTGTACAGTTCAGTTGGTTTCCCATGTAATAAAAGGTGTCCTTATGATATGTGCTGTTAGGTGTCGCATCGTGCTGCACCACCCTCTGCGATCCTGGATGAGCGGATTCTGGTCCGCCACAGCCTGGTATCAGAGCCGACCCTCGCAGTTTCACGGGTGCGTACGGGTCAGTAACAAGGATACGATAGCGTACAGGTCAGGGACGCATCTACGTACGCATGACGCGTGGGTCCTCTGTGTGGAACACGGTATGGTACGTATGCTGCTAACCGGACGTACGGTATGCGTATGCCAGTACTGAACGTATGGACGTGGCTAAGAGGGGACGTTCCTATCTTGGCGTTGACCAACGAGGACGTCGGTCTTCTAAGGGGGGTGAATTGTGTGATATCCTGGCTCTCGGCTTAATAGGATTGATAGAGTACTCATACCACCAAGGTATACCTTCTTTTCCGGAAGCCCACCTGCAAAGGACTCCGGGGTTAAGCGTGCTTGGCTCAGAGGAATTTGGGGATGGGTGACTGACCGGGAAGTCTTCTCGGGTGCGCACGAGTGAGGACAAAGTGCGCAGAAAAGACGAGTGGTGGTATGTGGGGCCAGTCAGTGATCCTAGAGAGCCATCACACATTAGATTTGTAGTTTCTGATCTACACGAGTTTCTTTGCAGTGTTGCAGATATGGTGTTTACTCGAGTAGAACAGATTGACCCTCATTTGATCTTTCGATCATAATTTGAGTTTTTTAGGTGTTTTCGTGATTCTTGTTGTCGTGTCTTCGTGACTTGATTCTCTATAATATATACTACTTTTTTCACAGTTGAACACATTTAGATCAGTTGCATACACGGTTTCTTTAACAGATCGATTTTCTGCCGAGGGGATTTTTGTTGCTTCCGCTAAAAAGTTTAAATCTACTATTCACCCCCCTCAGGTAGCTTTTCACGTGCTCTTCAATCCTACACGAGTCTCACCGGACAATCTCCTCATAGCATCAATGTTAACCTGCAAAACCACTCATATAGCAAGCGTGAGCACATTGGCTCAGCAAGACTGATCCGTCTCCTCTAAACAAGAAACTCTACATGCACGACGGATTGAAAAGGGTAGCTGAATTTGCATAAAAGACTCGCCTACAGTTGATCCTTAACTTTCAGGTTTTAAGCCTCATTTTTAGGACCTTGAGCCGAACAGCATCGCAACTCCACAATTAAACAAGAAACGCTTTGTTGCGATGCTTCTTGCACAAAGTAAAGTTTGATTAGACTATCTCTAATTCAAGCATGGTTACAATGCAAGTTAAATCTCAGCCTTATCAAATTCCAAGGAAAACACTTCAGTTCTTACTACGTCAAGATGCAATGAGCAAGTATGCTCATATGACCGTGAGGGACGGTGATTCGAATCAGTACACGCCTGGACTACACGACACGTACACCCATACTTCGAGTTGCCGGCAGCAACCTCGACTGATGTTGTGCGCAGCCACCTTTCCCAAGTTCTTTGTGATGCCCTCAATTCTGTGGGAAAACCACGGAACCGAGAACTAATGCATATGTGTGCCCAGGATGTTCATCACACATACACATATGTTCCACAAACTAAATTCAGAATATATATAACCACGAATAACAGAGTTTATTACAATGTTTCATGAGTCTTGGACCCATGTTCACAGCGGAAGTCTTATTTCTATGCAGCGGAAGTCTTCTAACTAATGCAGAAGCGATTTAACTAATGCGAAAGCAATTCTAGGCAGCAGTGGCTCCATCTCTACTCCATTCCCACAGGCAAGGTTGAGAACAAATCACACGCCTAATGCTCCACTTGGTCTTCATAGAAATCCTCTCCTGCTGTTGATGATGAAATAATATTGCAAGTTTGAGTACAATGATGTACTCAGCAAGTGCGGGAAAAATATGATATGTAGCTCATAGCAAGGTAGGTATAAAAGGCTCATTGCAGAAAGCAAAGTTATTTATCAAAAACATGATAAAACAAAAACTTATATTTAGGTGAATGTAATCCCAACATGTATTAAAATACCAATCATACCTCCGTTATGCTCATTACCTTCCAAGTCACAATCAATCAACCTCATTCTTGCTCACGAATATCTCCTCGTATTCGCTACCATCTCACGAATACCATCTTGTATTCGCTACCATTTCATCTTATAAACAACTTCGTCTCACACCGAGACTAACCTCGTTTCCATGACTCAACAGTCATGCAACCCATCTTATCACCCGGACATAACAGTCCCAAAACCAAACCATCCAAAACCATAACCAATAACCATATCCAATAACCATCCCAACTAATCATGGAAGTTGGCCAGGCGCTCGTGACCGTAAGCTCGGCTATCATGATAGTTTTAGACTCTGCAGAGTTTGTACCTCTTTACCAACAAGTTTGTGATTTCCTCACCCGTCGGCGACTGCAGAACCTCCATTATACCAGTACACAACCGTCGGTGCATGGCCAAGAGATCACAAAATAGCCTTTACAAAGGGGCTACTAGATGTATGGACTCACTAGGTTTCACCGGCAGGCTAGAATCTCCAATTCTCCCGCCCACGGGCCCCCTCTTGTCCAATGCAGTTCCCAGGGCAGTCCTCACTCGACTCCCATTCCCCGCGCCTTCCACGGTCCATAACAATCTAGCAACTTACCTAATTACTCAGCTAAGCCGCACCCATACTTGGCCTTGTGGTGGCACTGTTATCCTGACATGTGCTCGCATGAACCGGTCCTTAGATCTACGGCAAGTAAACCACCATCTCATGCTACCTCATTCATAATCCCAGTCTTGCCTAGATCTCCCTCCGATCCATGTCCATTATTAACATCAGTTTCTCATTACATTACGAGTGCAGTTAGCTAGACACATCTATCTTGCTTTCCAATCCCATGGACTCAGCGAAGCACAAAAGTAAAAACCATACCCGACTCATAAACTTCCCTGGCAACAAGGGTGGTTTTAACCAAAACAAGTAAACTCCTATAAAAGGGTTTCCCATCATGTTTGACTCAGCACACACACCTTTTTGCAAAACAAAACAGTTTTTCCCAAAAACATAGGATCAATATGGTCAAGGAGCACTTGCCTTGTTCTTGCGGTTCTGGTTGCTCTTGGATCTCGAAACCTTGTTGTTGCAGCTCGTCGTAGACAGCTCCCTGAGCTTGTCCTTCTATACAGGATCACGCACATACAAGATTCATAACAATCAATACCATGCACAAATTTTAACTAGATGCATAGATGCATATGCATGCTATCCTACGATCAGCTTTATTAGATCGGTTTGTACGTATTCTTGCATGGCTTTATGATGAACAGAGGTGTTCGGATCAAATGTGGACGTGGCGATGACCTTGTCTTAAGATCAACCCGATCAACAAGTGATCTGTCCATGAGAAAGCTTCTGTTCAAAAGGAATCGAAGAACAGATGCAAAGAAAACACAAAGATGTCGTAAGGTGGTATTGGAGACCTACCTTACGTTCTTCTCGGTCTCGAGGTCCTTCTCTGATCAGACAGATCGTTGGGGCTCTCTTCCGGCGATCTTCCTCGCTGATCTCCGGCAATGGCTTACTCGGCGAGTTGGGGCTAGGGCTCTAAGTCGTCGGCTCAGGAGTTGGAAGAGAAGTTCGTGGTTTCGGCCAAGGGTTCTGGGTTCTATTTATAATCGGGAGAAGAAGAGTCCTAATCTGATTGGACTTCGAATAAGAGTCCTATTCAGATCGTCGTTGAATCTTAACAATTTATCTTTAGTTGATTTGGTGCGGTAACATTGTGGAATTCTGGTCGGTTTCCTCTCCGTACCGGTATTTCTACGCGTACAGAATCCAAAAACCGCTCCAGAACTCGTTACCTCCGCGGTGATGAGCTCCGGAAGCTCCACGTGTCCATCGGAGCCTGGTATCTCCTTTCCGCAGAGACGAGCTCCGGTTGTGCCGCGGGTCAAGCGAGCGAGACCTTCCTTCTCTTTCGGAGGTGAACCCCGCGTGCGCCACGTATCCTGGCGGTCGGGGACCTCCTCTTTATTCGGAGGTGGCTCTGTGCACGCCACGTGTCAGTGCCGGATCTTCCCTCTCTCCGGAGGTAGCTCCGGGTGTGCCACGTATCAATTCCGGACCTTCCTCTCTTCGGAGGTGAGCTCCGTGAATGCCACGCGTCAAGTAGCGCCAGATTTTTCCTTTTCCTCAGAGGCGAGCTCCGAGGTAGACACGTGTCCAACAGTGACGGACCTCCCGGAGATAAGCTCCGGTGGCGACACGTGTCCAATAGAACCGGACCTCTTGGAGGTGAGCTCCGAGATCGACACGTATCCTGCGTGACTGGTCCTCTGATTTCCGCGGTGACTAGCTCGAAAGGTGACATGTGTCCTACGAAAATGACTTTGCTTCTTCCGCAGAGATTAGCTCCAGGGGCAACACGTGTCCCACAGGGTCGGACCTCTCCCCCTTTGCGGAGATGAGCCCCGAGCCTGCCACGTAGCCAGTTTAGCAGCGGACCTCTTCCCACTTTGCAGGAATGAGCTCCGAACACACCACGTGGCCAACGGGCCGCGGAAGTTGTCTTCAGCGCTCTCTGTGAACTGGATTCAGCTCTTACTGGCTATTTTTTTGATATTTTTCTCTGTTCCTACTTCTTTCAAAATGTTTTCTCTTCATGAACATGAATATATGCAGAAACCAAAAATGAGGATGTCACATTCTTCCACACAGGACGCAGTCCAATTGCCCCGAACAGCAAGCTCCCTCAAGGTACATACCCGCAGTAATATGTTCTTGAGTGAGTTACCTCCTTCTGTACTGACGTCGAAAGCCTAAGCCGATTAGAAAAGTTCCAATGTGGATCTCACAAGGTACATCGGTTTCCTAGGTCCCATATAGCCAGTATGCGGCCGGTACACAACTCAAACTTGTCCAACAGGGCCAAGTACGGACGGGCCTTAACCGACATAGGCAGGGCTATGCACGCATGGTCCGCAGCCTGCTGCATCTCAATCTCCCTGCCCGATCTCCATTTCTTACTTGTGAACTTTCCTCAATGATTCTATTCACGACCTGCTCCAATGAAACCAAGCCCTAAACTCGCGAGTAGATTCCAACTACTCGACTTCTACTGGTCCTTCCAAACTAGCATTTAGCGTAGCCCAAATCTACTCGAGGAGGTGCTACACTACCCATTCTCTCTTAGGTTGATCTGGTTATGCAATTGGGTTTTCAATATCATCTAGACCTAATGCAATCAATTTTTCAAAGCTATGATCTCTAGAAATGAAAAGACTTTGTAAAAATGCTTGAATGCAAACCGGAGCTTGCCTGTTTTGCAGGTGACTAATATATAATCAGCTAGTGATGATCACTTGAGGCTTGATCCCCTTGCTCCTTTATCCATCTCTCTTTTGCTTCACAATCTCCCACGTCGATGCTACACGTTATGAACATGCACAAGTATTTAATTGTAAAGCTTTTGCTATCAAGCCTAATGATAAGTTTTTAAAACCAGAACTCTGTTTAAGAATTTAAAATGAAACTGGTGCTAGGGGTTAGGTTTGGGTTAAGCAAAGTGATCAAATGCTATGTGCTTTTCCTAATTGGAATGATTTCACCTAAGCAAAGTGTATTGAAAAGTACTGATCTACAGATCAAATTAAGCTGAAATTTTTCATGTGAGTTCCTTGTCACAAGAAAGTGTTCTGGACCAAAAATTAGCACTTTTTATTGATTGGTTTATTCAGAACAATTCGCTAAGCAATTAAGAAAAAAGGAATTAATTCTGAAGTAACTCACATGTTCATGTTAAACTTAGTGAACTAAAATCTCAATTATAGTTCATAGAGCCTTCATGAATTTTTCTAGGATTTTTGGAGCTAGGAATTTCTCAGAACTGAATTTTCAAATTTTTGGGAATTCTCTGAAAAAGTTTCTGTATTCATTTGAACACAGCAAATTGAAATCTGAATTCTGCTAAGCAATTCAACTCTAAATGATCTTAAAATTTTACAGGAGTTCAATAATATCCTAAGGATTGTTCTGGCAAAATTTGAGGATTTTTGGATGAATCAAACTCTCTCTAAAATTCTTTTTCTGAAAAGTTTTAAATAATTTTCCAGAATTATTTATTGAATTTCATACAAATTGGGTTGCATAATTCGATAGAGGTTTTCAACCCGAACCTAACTCAATTTGAATCACTAAATTTTGAGTTTCTTAGCAAAAGATATGGCCTTCTAAAGTTTGATGGAAATCTGTAATTCAAATTAACTGGGAAAAAATTAAATCTCTGACAGCGGGACCCAGGGCTACGTGGCACCTTCTCAGACAATCCACACGGAGCTACAGAGTCCTTCCCGCGTAGCCACAGATTGATCTGATGCCGCAGAGAATCCTGCTCCTTTTAAACGAGTGACTGACACGTGGGGTCGACTCCTCCTTCATCTACGTTCGTGAAAACTCGAAAAACTCAAAGAACCGAAGGTTTCCTCGATGGTTCTCTCTGGTTCTTGATCCCACGCACTCGTACGGACGTCTAAAACTGGTTTTTTAGGTTATGTGATGAGTGGTGCACCGTGTCACACTATTTTCCCGATTTTCTTCTCGCGGTTCATACCGCATGTCGGCGGGAAAACTAAAATTCCAATGAGCACAGTTCGTGACAAGCTGCCGGGTATTGTGGTGAAGCAAAAGGTCTAGGCGAACCTTTTGGCTTTTGAAGCTCGGTGGAAGATGAACTGTTGCGACGGGTTCTTGTGACCGGCGACACGCTGTGGCGTCGGTGAGAAAACTGAGCTCGGCTCCGGGGTTCCAGTGGGAGAAACGTCGATCTCTTGCGTCGGACACATCGAGGAGGACACGGCGACGCTGTGGGGAGGCTCAGCTTGGCGTGCAACCCGTGGAGACAGCCGAGCGCCGGTGGACCGGTTGTTGCGGTTTGTCAGAGGCCGAAACTGTTCGTGCGGGGAGGCAGCAGCGAGGGAGCTCGAGAGGCAGTTGAAGAACACGTTTTGCCAAGTGCTGGCTGTCTGGGAAGATTTTATCGGTGCTGTGAGGCGATTCGACGTGTGCTCGGCCGGAAACGTCGAGCGCGCGCGTGCTGGTGGCTCTGTTCGCGCTGTCGAACACTCGACAGAGGCAAAACAGGGACTGCTCACTCCATTGAATTCTTTTTAAAAATGTAACTGTCAAGTGGGTTCTATAGTCCCTCTTATCCTCTCTAAAATATCTCCAAAATTTGCAAATGATGAAATTCAATTGTGGGAAGTTCAAACCGGAACTGTAATTGGATAATTGGGCAAGTTTCATCCAAATTCAAATGTGTATTTGAATTCATTTCAAATTTAAGTCCATTTGGAAATTGGATAGCAAAACATTTAAAATTCATGAAACTTCGCATAACCACTAATTTTGACATAAGGAATTCAAATATGGAACCTGATTTTTGGTTTGGCTGCAGCAAATGAGCTTTTTAACACAACAGTTTGCAATCCATTGTCTTGCCCTCATTTGAGATTTGAGTTGAACAATTTAGTTCCAAATTCTGATTTTTAAACTTTCTCACACATATGAGAACTTCCTACCTTGGGTTCAAACCCCCTTTGGTTCCAAGCATTCAAATAAATAATTGAACTTGTGTAAAGAGAGCTCTCATGTGCATCATCACATGTGAAAGTTTAAACAAGTCCCACTTTTCATACACATGAAACCAAATGTTTGTGCAAACTTGAGTTTCTTTGTATTCATATTTTTGGGACCTTTACATTCCTCCCCCTTAAAAGGAATCTTGTCCCGAGATTACAAAAGAAGGACGAGATGGGAGGTAATTTACAAAGTTTATGACAAACGTTCCGGATAGTTCTTGTGGATGTAATCTTCACTTTCCCACGTTGCCTCTTCCGGGGTATGATTACTCCACAGGACTTTGTAAAATTTTAAAGTCCGATTCCGGGTGATCCGGGTCTTTTCGTCGATAATCTGAATGAGCAGCTCGGTGTATGTGAGATCCGGCTTTAGCTCATCGATGTCTCATTGCGGACAGCAGCGGTAAACTTGAGATATTTCTGCAGCTGGGACACGTGAAATATGTTGTGAATACCAGCATGGTTTGCCGGTAGTTCCAGCCGGTAGGCTACGGTTCCACACTTCTCTGTGATGGCAAACGGACCGATGAATCAGGGAGCAAGTTTCCCCTTAACACCGAACCGATGAATTCCTTTCATGGAGATACACAAAGATAAACGTGCTCTCCGACATTGAAATGCAGCGGTCGACGCCTCTGATCCGTGTAGCTTTTCTGACGAGATTGGACAGCTTTGAGGTTCTCTTGTATTATCCGAACTTTCTTTTTGGCTTCATTGACAAGATCAACCCCGAACATTACTCGCTCACCGGACTCACACCAATTCAATGGTGTACGGCACTTCCGGACGTTGAGAGCTTCATATGGTGCCATTTTGATGCTCGTCTGATAACCGTTGTTGTACGAGAGCTCTGCTAACGGTAAGTGATTATCCCAGTTATTACCGTGGTGGATGGGCACACTCTCAACATATCTTCAAGTATTTGATTCACCCTCTCAGTTTGCCCATCGGTTTGAGGGTGATACGCGGAGCTTCGAATCAATTTGGTTCCCAAGGATGCGTGTAGCTGTTCCTGGAAACAAGCTACAAACAGCGATCCTCTATCGGTCACAATGGTACGGGAACTCCATTAAGCACAAGATTCGTGCTATGTACAACTCCGCATACTGCTTTGCTTTGTATCTGGTATGCACAGGGATGAAGTGTGCTGATTTGGTTAACCGGTCAACGATTACCCAAATCGAATCATGTTGGTGGGAGGCCATCGGCAACCCGACGATGAAATCCATACTCAAGTCTTCC
Organism: Neostapfia colusana; assembly: GCA_030760725.1. Classification (NCBI taxonomy): domain Eukaryota; kingdom Viridiplantae; phylum Streptophyta; class Magnoliopsida; order Poales; family Poaceae; genus Neostapfia; species Neostapfia colusana. Next base: position 34,129,691 of record JASWHV010000003.1, read on the forward strand.
CACTTCCATGCCGGTATTTGCAGTGGTTGCAACAGGCCCGACTTATTCACATGGTCGGCCTTGACTCTTCGACACGTATCACATTCTCAAACGTACTTTGCAACTTCACACTTCATATGTGTCCACCAAAATTTCTTCCGGAGATCTTGGTACATTTTATTGCTGCCCGGATGAATGGAAAATTTGGACAAATGAGCTTCATCCAAAATTTTCTTCCTAGTCCCATATCCCGAGTTACTACTATCTGGTCGTTGAACCACAACGTACCTTCTTCGTCCTTCCGGAAGCATTTCATTTTACCTTGGTCAATCCTCTGCCGTATGTGAGACATTCCTTTGTCTTTTCTTTGAGCCTCAATGATCTCCTCTCGGATTGTAGGAATGAGAGCAAGATTATAGAGCGCCCCATACGGCATGACACGGAGGCTTGGTTCTTCATCATCCATTTCAGCAATAATCAAGTGATGAACATGCGCCTTACGACTGAGCGCATCGGCGACCACATTCTCCTTTCCCGGATGATAATGAATATCAAGTTCATAATCTTTAATGAGCTCTAGCCATCTTCGTTGTCTCATGTTCAATCTTTCTGAGTGAAGATGTATTTCAAGCTCTTGTGGTCGTTGTAGAGGTGTACAAGATTTCCGAGCAAGTAATGCCTCCGCATCTTCAAGGCAAGGACCACGGCAGCTAACTTAAGATCATGAGTTGGATAATGCTGCTCATGATTTCTGAGTTCACGAGATCCATAAGTGACCACTCGTCCTTCTTGCATCAGCATGCAGCCAAGACCAATGCCAGATGCATCGCAATAAACGTCGAATGGCTTCGTCGTATCCGGCTGAGCAAGAACTGGGGCTGTGGTGAGATGCTTCACTAAAGTGTTGAAATCTTGTTCATAGACAGCACCCCACACAAATCTGGTACTCTTCTTCAATAGTTTCAGCATTGGTATGGCAATTTTGGAGAAGTTCAGAATGAACCTCCGGTAATAACCCGCTAAACTGAGAAAGCTTCGGATTTCATGCACAAACTTTGGTGACTCCCATTTCTGCACTTGGATAACCTTACTCGGATCTACAGCGATGCCCTCCACTGAAATAATATGCCCGAGAAAAGGTACTTGATTAATCCAGAATTCACACTTGCTGAATTTTGCATAGAGCTTGTGATCTCGCAATCTTTGTAGCACAATATGCAGATGCTCAGCATGTTCTTCCTCTGACTCGGAGTACATCAAGATATCGTTGATGAAGACCATGACAAATTTATCCAACTCCGGCATGAACACTGAATTCATCAGGTACATAAAGTGTACCAGGGCGTTGGTCAACCCAAAAGACATAACGAGATACTCATATAGCCGTATCTCGTTGAGAATGCCGTCTTCGGAATATCTTCTACCCGGATTTTAATCTGATGATATCCGGACCGAAGATCCATCTTCGAGAATACTTTCGCACCACTAATTGATCGAAGAGCATTTCAATGCGAGGCAGTGGATACTTGTTCTTGATGGTAACGACGTTAATAGGACAATAATCAACACAAAGCCGTCGTGTTTCGTCCTTCTTCTTGACAAATAACGCTGAACAACCCCAATGTGACGAACTCGGTCGTATAAAACCCTTGCTCATTAGGTCATTCAGCTGTGTCTTCAATTCTTCCAGTTCATTGGGTGCCATCTTGTACGGCCTTCACGATATCGGTGTTGTTACCGGTGCAAGTTCAATCTTGAACTCTACGTCCCGTTCGGGCGGCATGCCCAGTAAATCATCGGGAAACACATCTGGATATTCACATACCACTGGAATGTCCTCTATCTTCACAGTTTCCCAGTGGTTCAATGTTGCAATCTGTTGCCGACTAGGGGCCAGAAATAATATATGAAGATTGTGCTGTGGGGAGTTGAGCTCAATGGTCCTAGAGCTGATGTTAAGAACCGCATTGTGGTAATTCAACCATGCTATCCCCAAAATGATGTTGATCTTCAGACCCTCAAGAATAATGAGAGTTGTGGGGTATATTCTACCCCCCAAACAAAGAGGTGTTCGGGAGACAACCTCACTTGTGGTACTGCTGCCCCCGGGCGATGATATGAGGTATTGGCTCTTTGTAAAAGTGGTTTGGAGCTGATGTTGAGCCACAAAAGATTGGCTAGTGAAGTTGTGTGTGGCCCCGGAATCGAAGAGAATTAATATTGGTAGCTGACTCAGAGAAAACATCCCTTCTATTGCGGCTTCTCCTTCCAGAACATCATCAATCACTGTATAGTGAATGCTGCCCCTTGTCTGCCCTCTTTTCTGCAGATATTGGTATGGGTCTGAATATTTCAAATATGATGAACCGCAGCCTTGAATTCCCTCCGGACAATACCTAGCATAATGGCCCATACACCGACAAGTGAAACACGGATATCTCTCTGGTTCTTCGCTGAATTGCGGTTGGATGTTAGGTACACATGGCTGCAGCGATGGAGCACAAACCACCGTCTGATGCTGCTGCTGTGGAGCTGGTGCAAGTGGTACTTGACCAGCAATCCCTCTAAGGAGTTGATCGTACAGGTGGCCTCCATATTTCACCGTATGGCGTTCGGTACACCAATAGGAATTTTTGGGGCACATAACTTGTGCTGGCCTGCTCGATCTCACTCATTCTTTTTTTTTTCTCTACTTGCCACTCGAGTGTCGGCTTTTCTTGGATGAGAGCTGCATTGACCATGTTGGTGTAATTGCCTTTGTTGAACACAGCCAACATCTCCTGTAATATGGCACTCAGGCCATGGAATAATAAATCACACCATGCCTCTTCTATCGCCACATATTCGGGAGCATATCGAGCCAAATGGTTAAACCTTTTGACACACACAAGGACACTCATGTCCCCTTGCTTCAACTTCATAAATTCCTCTGGCTTGGTCTTGATAATACCTATCGGAATGTGACGAGTACGAAAGGCTTCAAATAACTCACTCCATGTGACTTGATGGCCTTCCGGAATGGTGACGAGATGTTCAACCCACCAGTTTCCAGCGACTCCATGGAGTTGTTGAGCGGCAAACATTGTCTTCTGATATTCATCACACTCGAATACTCTAAATCTGGACTCCATGACACAAAGCCACTGGTCCTCTTCCACAGGTTCGGTAGCTTCCATAAAGATTGGCGGTTGAGTCGCCAAGAAATCCAGATAAGCGTTCCGAGGTGGAACGACTTGTTGCATGTTCTGGAGTACGCTTAGCTGTACCAAAGCTTGGAGTAAGCGTGTGTTCTCCTGAGTTGCTTCTTGGAGTAGCCTGGTGTCCTCCTGGTTAGACTCGACAACTCGAGTCATAAGATCCATCCATCCCGCAGATGGAGGTTCCTACGGTGGACTAGATTCATCACCGCCTCGGCGAGGACTCCCGGCCTTACTCGAAGAGCGAGTACGAACCATACTGCAAAAATAAATTTTTGAGATGAGTAAAACATGAACTCAGCAGTATGTGAAGCTAATGAAAACATGAATATGTCAAAACTTTATGAAAGCAGTAACAAAATTCATGTTTACATAGTTCCTTAAAGTAGGCATAACCAGTCCTTTTTCTGTACAGAACAGACCTTTATGAACTAAATCCAGATTTTGATTCAGTTAATAGCATTTTCACAACTCAAGTTGAATACGAAAGTTAAAGTTAACTTCAACATATTTCCAACGAGTATTCATATGCCTCCATATCATCTCTGGATCAAAATTTATGACTTTCCAAAGTTGACAGAATTTCTAGATACAATTTGCCAGCATTTTCTTCGTATGTGGCTATTTCTATCACAGTTGTATATGCAAATACAATAAGAATCTGAACAAACTTTGAACTACAACAATGTTGCACATTTCATAACCTTTCCAAAGGTATATCATAGTCTCCTTAGGGATTTTTCTACAGAGAGTTATGGCTTACAAATAAAAATGTCCAGAGAAGTTTTGCTCCTGTCCTGGTTCTGGACAGTTTACCTTCAACTGGACTTTTCACCAATTTGGCATGTGATTTTGCTCTGGAGGTATACAGAGAAGTTGTAGAGCACTTAAACATATTTCCATAACTGTATAATACACCCTAATTTGATAAATCTACTCAGAGCTATGCTCTGTCGAAGTCCACCAAGAATTTCTGCCAGAAATACAGCACTCTGTTTTTGAAATCTTTGAAGCCTAGTCATTCTCTCATTTGAATCTTAGCTCAAAATAAGAGTTAAATAACTAATATTTGTTTCAAACTTCCATTTTTAGTTGAAAGTTATTTCATGAATCATTTCTTCATAGGAAAGAGGTTATTAAGTTTAGTACGGTGTCGATGCACCGTAAGAATCATGTTGGCACTACGTAGCCTCACCAAAAGAAAATCCTAACCGGATTATACCAGCATATTCGTATCATAGGTGGCACTAAAATGGTCACTCGCAAACGAGTTCTACTCGTACTACGGTTTCATGGTTAAACCTGCATAAATCACACCCAATCATCAGGTTCGGCTGCACACCGAACCCGGTCCTAATACAGTTCCATACACCTTCCGTCATCACTTGCACGGGTGTTCTCAAGCCAAACATGCCTTGAGCTACGTGTTTACGTTACTAACCACGTGACAGGGTCTCCCATACTTGCCCGTAGCACGCTAGGGAAGGGCGTTGCTCGAATACCCCAAACGACATGAAGAGTCGTAAAGGATACCAAAGCTGGCCGGGTGACCCGCCACCCATGAGGCTCCACCCTTCATCTTATGCGCACTAGTGGGCAGCGCTTACATGCACCCCCAAGACATAGAACGTCCTGATATGCATGATTTTCCGACATAGCACATAAGTTAGGTTGCCACCTTCATATTAGGCAATATAGTAGTCCTTATGTGGGCCTAGTAACGTTTCCTCACCATGTCCTAAGTTTTTGTCGTAATACGATCCTTATTCCGTGCGCTATTGTGAAACCCTCTGTGACACCCTCATCTCTGGTGTCAACATATATTCACATTTTATGAAGAGAAAAACATTTTAGGAAAAATAGGAACAGAGAAAGTTAACAAAAGGATAGCCAGTAAAAGCCGAGTCCATTTCACATAAAGAGTGCCGAAGACAACTTCTGCGGCCGCTGGCCACGTGGCGTGTCCGGAGCTCATCCCTGCAAAGTGGGGAGAGGTCCGCCGCTAAACTGGCTACGTGGCAGGCTCGGGGCTCATCTCCGCAATTGGAGAGAGGTCTGACCCTGTTGGACATGTGTCGCCCACAGAGCTAGCCTCTGCGGAAGAAGCAAAGGCATTTTTCGTAGGACGCATGTCACCTTCGGAGATAGTCGCCACGGAAATCAGATGGCCAGTCGCACGGGGTACGTGTCAATCTCGGAGCTCATCCTTGGGAGGTCCGGTCCTATCGAACACGTGTCGCCACCGGAGCTTATCTCCAAGAGGTCCGTCGCTGCTAGACACGTGTCAATCTCGGAGCTCGTCTCTGAGGAAATAAGAGAGGAAACACCGGCACTAATACGTGGCGCACACGGAGCTTACCTCCGAAGAAGAGGGAAGTCTTGCTCGCTTGACACGCGGCGCAACCGGAGCTCGACTCTGCGGAGAAGGAGATACCAGGACCCGGAGGACACGTGGAGCTTCCGGAGCTCATCACCGCAGAGGTAACGAGTTCTGGAGCGGTTTTTAAGCGTAAGGATACCGGTGCGTAAAGGAAACCGACTTGAATTCCACAAAGATAATATGTTAGGATCCAACAACGATCTGAATAGGACTCTTACTCGGGATACAATCAGATTAGGACTCTTCTCTTCCCGGTTATAAATAGAACCCAGAACCTCTGGCCGAAACCACAAACTTCTTTTCCAACTCCTAATCCGATGACTTAGAACCCCAAGCCCTAACTCGCCGAGTAAACCATCGCCAGAGAAATCGCCGGAGGAGAGCCAAGCGGTCTGAGGAGGACCTCAAAAACCAAGAAGAATGTAAGGTAGGACTCCAACACCACCTTACGACATCATTGTATTCTCTTTGCATCTGTTCTTTGATTCCTTCCGAACAGAAGCCTTCTAGTGGATAGATCACTTGATAATCAGGTTGATCTAAAGACAAGATCATCGCCACGTCCAATATTGATCCGAACACCTCTGTCCATGCGAGCCATGCAAGAACATGTACAAACCAATCTAATAAAACTAATCATAAAATAACATGCATACGCATCATCGCATCTAGATTAAGGTTTGTGCATGATATTGATTGCTGTGAATCTTGTATGCACGTAATCCGACCTAGCAGGACAAGCTCAGGGAGCTGTCTACGACGAGCTGCAGCAACGAGGTTTTGAGATCCAAGAACCCCCGGAACCGCAAGAACAAGGCAAGTGCTCCTTGACCATATTGATCCTATGTTTTGGATAAAACTGTTTTGTTTTGCGAAAAGGTGTGTGTGCTGAGTCAAACATGATGGGAAACCCTTTTATAGGACTTTACTAGTATTGGTTAAACCACCCTTGTTGTCAGGGATGTTTATGAGTCGGGGATGGCTTTTGCTTTATGCTTCGCTGAGTCTATGGGATTGGGAAGCGAGATAGATGTGTCTAGCTAACTGCACTCGTAATGATAATGAGAAACTGATAATGTTGAGGAACATGGATCGGAGGGAGATCTAGGCAAGCTTGGGTTTGTGAATGAGGTAGCATGAGATGGTGGTTTACTTGCCGTAGATCTAAGGACCGGTTCATGCATGCACATGCCAGGATAACAGTGCCGCCACAAGGCCAAGTATGGGTGCGGCTTAGCTGAGTAATTAGGTAAGTTGCTAGAGTGTTATGGACTGTGGAAGGCGCGGGGAATGGGAGTCGAGTGAGGACTGCCCTGGGAACTGCATGGCACAAGAGGGGGCCCGTGGGTGGGAGAATCGGAGATTCTAGCCTGCCGGTGAAACCTTAGTGAGTCCATACATCTAGTAACCCCTTTGTAAAGGCTATTTTGTGATCTCTTGGCCATACACCGACGGTTGTGTACTGGTATAATGGAGGTTCTGCAGTCGCCGACGGGTGACGAAATCACAAACTTGTGGGTAAAGAGGTGCAAACTCTGCAAAGTTCTAAAAATTATCATGATAGTCGAGCTTACGGTCACGAGCACCTGGCTAAACTGCCATGATTAGTTGGGATGGCTATTGGGAAGGTTCTTGGTTATGGTTATTGAGTTTAGTTATGGTTTGGTTGTTGGGACTGTTGAGTCCGGGTGATGAGATGGTTGCGTGACTGTTGAGTCATGACATGAGTTTGGTCTCGGTGCAAGACGAAGTTGTTTTATGAGATGAGATGATCGCGAATACGTGAAGGTATTCGTGAGATGGTAGCGAATACGAGGAGGTATTCGTGAGTATGAACAAAGGTTGGTTAATGTTCGGATGGAACACGGAAGGTGATAGAGGTGCGTTGGTAATTTAATTCATGCTGGGATTACATTCATTAAAAAGTCAAGTTGCTGTTTTATCATGGTTTTATAAATCTGCTTTTCTGCATATGAGCCTTTTATACCTACCTTGTTATGAGCTACATATCATGTTTTCCCACACTTGCTGAGTACATCATTGTACTCAAACTTGCATTATTATCTCCTCATCAGCAGCAGGAGAAGACTACTATGAAGAACAAGTGGAGCGTTAAGGCGTGTGATCTGTTCTCAACCTTGCATGTGGAGGGAATGGAGATGGAGCCACCACTGCTTAGATTTGCTTCCACCTTAGTTAGATTTCTTCCGCATTAGAATAAAGACTTCCGCTGTGAGCATGAGTCCAAGACTCATAAGACATTGTAATAAACTCTGTTATTCGTGGTAATATATATTTTGAATTCAGTTTGTGGATCATATGTGTATGTGTGATGAACATCCTGGGCACACATATGCATTAGTTCTCGGTTCCGTGGTTTTCCACAGAGTTGAGGGCGTCACAGATTGGTATCAGAGCCACGGGTTGACAGTAGGTTACACGCCTAGATAGGAACCTTAGATTGACATTAGAGCCACGGGTTAACCGTAGGTTACACCCCTAAATAGGAATCATAGATTGGTATTAGACCCAAACTGGTAGCTAAGCCACGCTGACCAAAGAAAGCGTCCTGGGGTAAATAGCTTAGATTGGCTTTAAACCCACCTTGACATAGGAAACCATCCTTGACCAGGAGTTGTATAAGCCTTTGCAATGATTGTTTGTGGTTGTGTGCTTAGTGTGAGCTGTGGGACGTCTCCAAACATTGTCCATATCCACACGTAAAGAAGAAAGAGGTGTGAGATGTTTCGGCACTTGTTCACATCCTCATATGGGCTGATATATATATATATATATATATATATATATATATATATATATATATATATATATATATATATATATATATATATATATAGTCCAACTCACCTTGATGCATATAGTTGAAGGGACCTACCTAACCTTCTAACCTTCTATTCTATTTCGCTCTCTCTCATAGATGGTGAGAGGAAATGCCGGCCGAAGGAACGTCCAGGAGGATGACCACGTGGAGGTTCCTGCTAACCCCGGAGCTGGTGAAAATCAACTGGAACGGCTGCTGGCCATGCAAAACCAGCTTATGCAAACCATGATCCAAACTTGGGTCAGTTGCAGGCCAACAAAAACCCTGTTCCAGCACCACCACCACCACCACCGCCGGCTTATAACAGGTTGGGTGAGTTCATGAGGACTCGACCACCCACTTTGCTCAAGCTAGTGATCCCATGGAGGCTGATGATTGGTTAAAATCCATGGAGAAAAAGCTTGCCATTGTTCAGTGCAATGACCGAGAGAAGGTTCTCTTCGCGTCGCACCAACTTATGGGAGCCGCTGCTGACTGGTGGGATGCCCTGAGCAATGCTCATGCCGACCCGGAGACCATCACTTGGACTGAGTTCAAGGAAAATTTCCGCTCTCATTACATCCCTGTTGGTGTAATGATGCTCAAGAGGCAGGAGTTTGAAGGTCTCCGCCAAGGACAGAAGAGTGTGAACGAGTATCTCAAAAAGTTCATACAACTGTCCCGGTATGCCCCCGAAGATGTCAACTCAGACCAAAGGAAGCAGTACCTGTTCATGAGAGGGTTGAACAATGAGATCCAGGTTCAGATCCTCAACAATGACTATGTGAGTTTCAAGAAGCTGGTCGACAAGGCTATAGTGGTTGAAAACAAGATCCGAGAGATCGAGCGAGAGTGCAAGAGGAAGACGCCATACCAGCCCCAAGGGAGCAATGTACGACCTCGGTACATGCCCCCCGGCAGCACCGCAGTATGGATCGGCCACTCCTGCATACCGCCCTGGTCAGCCACCACAGCAACAACCCGTTGCTCCAGCACCTCGCGCGCCCATGCCACCTGCGCCCCGACCTAACAATGGCGCTCCTGTTCAAAACCCCGGCCCCAACATACCTGCTGCCGTAGGCAACAGGGCATGCTTTGCATGCGGGGAAGTAGGCCACTTCGCGAACCAGTGCCCGAGGAGGGGCCCTGGACAGCAAGGCAACGTGCCCAAGCAGAACCAGCGACCGAACGGAGGGGACAATCAAGGAAACTGTGGACAACAGAACTATGCTCGTGGCCACGTGAACCATGTCACTGCCGAGGAAGCACAATAGGCTGAGGACGTCGCAATTGGTATGTTCCTTGCCAACTCCAACCCAGCCGTCATTTTATTTTATTCTGGAGCAGCGCATTCCTTCATATCATCCAAATATGTTGCCGAACATCATCTACCCGTATCCCACTTAGAATATGCTATGTTAGTTAATTCTCCCGGAGGAGAAATGAGGACTAATACAATATGTCCTAAAGTAAGCCTTAAAATAAGTGGGGTAGACTTCCTTGCCAACCTTATTGTTTTGGACTCCCAAGGGATTGACATCATACTCGGGATGGATTGGCTAAGCAAGCACAACGGAGTAATCCAATGTGCTGAAAGGAGCGTGCAGTTGACAAACGAGCACGGTATTCGTGTCGAGTTTGAGTCAGCCCAGCAAACAACCGAACGGGCAAATTTGAACCATGTCAAAGGAACAACATTGGACAACATTCCAGTGGTTCAGGAATTTTCAGACGTGTTCCCGGAAGAGCTTCCAGGTATGCCACCAGACCGAGACATTGAGTTTGTCATAGATCTGGTACCCAGAACTGCACACATAGCCAAGAGACCCTATAGGATGCCCGTCAACGAGCTAGTTGAACTCAATAAGCAAATTCAAGAACAGTTGGAGAAAGGTTTTATCCGTCCAAGCTCGTCACCATGGGGAGCTCCGGTGCTCTTCGTAGACAAGAAGGATGGAACTCAAAGAATGTGCATGGACTACAGGTCTCTCAACGAGGTGACAATCAAGAACAAATACCCTCTGCCCCGTATAGAGGACCTATTTGACCAAATGAAAGGAGCCCGAGTGTTCTCCAAGATTGATCTTCGGTCAGGATACTTCCAGCTGAAGATCAAGCCCTCCGACATACCCAAGACAGCCTTTCGGACATGGTATGGTTCATATGAATATACCGTCATGTCTTTTGGGTTGACAAATGCACCCGCATACTTCATGTACCTTATGAATAAGGTTTTCATGGAGTACTTGGACAAGTTCGTCATGGTTTTCATCGACGACATTATGGTGTATTCCGGGAGTGAGGAGGAGCATGAAGAACATCTAAAATTGACCTTGCAGAAGTTGCATGAGCATCAATTGTATGCCAAGCTCAACAAGTGTCAATTTTGGATAAAGGAAATATCCTTCCTAGGCCACATTATCTCGAAGGAAGGGGTATCGGTTGATCCTGGAAAAGTGAGAGATGTTCTGAAGTGGGACCAACCGCAGAGCGTGAGGGATACTCGAAGTTTTCTTGGGATGGCTGGATACTATCGACGCTTCATTAAAGACTTCTCTAAGATAGCAAAACCTATGACGGAGTTGCTAATGAAGGGAAAGGTCTTTCAATGGACACCAGCCCGCCAAGGAAGTTTTGAAGAATTCAAGAAAAGGCTAACCACAGCACCAGTTCTGGTATTGCTAGACGTAAGCAAGAGCTTTGACATATATTGTGGCGCATCCAGACAGGGGCTCGGATGTGTGCTCATGCAAGAAGGACAAGTGGTAGCCTATGCCTCACAGCAATTAAAGAAGCACGAGCTTAATTACCCTACACATGACTTGGAGTTAGCAGCAGTGGTGCATGCATTGAAGATTTGGAGACATTATATCCTTGGTCATCGATGTGAGATCTATACAGATCATAAAAGCCTAAAGTACATATTTACCCAAACGGATTTGAATTTGAGGCAACGTCGATGGTTGGAGCTTATCAAGGATTACGATGTTGGAATCAACTATCACCCTGGGAGGGCCAATGTGGTAGCTGATGCATTAAGCAGAAAGGGAGCATGTCACCAACTCACGGTTCGGGAGCTACCACCCGAACTACAGAAGGAGTTTGAACAGTTACACCTCGGATTCTTGAACAACATGGAAATAATGGAGATCCGCTCTTCATTGGAGCAAGAGATAAGAGAGGGCCAAGAAATCGATGAGGGGATCAAGGAGATTAAGGAAAGAATCCGACAAGGAATAGAGAGGGATTTCAAGGAGGATGAGAAGGGTACGCTTTGGCTAGGAAAAATGATTTGTGTGTCTAACATAAAACACCTCCGAGACATGATATTGGGAGAGGCACATGATTCACCCTACTCCATACATCCCAGAAGCACCAAAATGTACAAGGACTTGAAAACTTGTTATTGGTGGGATGGTATGAAAAAGGATATAGCCGAATACGTTGCCCTATGCGACACATGCCAACAGGTGAAGGCTGAACACCAAAAACCCGCTGGATTGTTGCAACCTTTGAAGGTACCAGAGTGAAAGTGGGAAGACATCGGTATGGATTTCATCGTCGGATTGCCACGTACTCAGTCGGGTTATGACTCCATCTGGGTTATTGTGGACTGATTGAGGAAAACCACCCATTTTCTCCCTGTAAAGGCCAATTACAACGTTACACAATTAGCCGAGTTGTACATGGAACAGATCGTGTGCCGTCATGGAGTCCCGAGGAGGATAGTCTCAGATCGAGGTTCTCAGTTTACCTCTAGATTCTGGAAGAAGCTACAGAAAGCCATGGGTACACGACTGGATTTTAGCTCCGCCTATCATCCACAAACTGACGGACAAACCGAAAGGACAAACCAAATTTTGGAGGACATGTTGAGAGCTTGCGCCTTGAAACGAGGGCGTAGTTGGGATAGGAGTTTACCGTATGCCGAATTCTCCTATAACAACGGCTACCAAGCTAGCTTGAAGATGTCGCCTTTCGAAGCATTATATGGTAGACGGTGTAGAACGCTACTGTTTTGGAACGAAACTGGAGAGAACCAGGTGTTTGGACCCGAAGCGCTACAAGAGGCTGAAAAGCAAGTCCAAACGGTATGGGAGAACTTAAAAGCTGCTCAGTCACGACAGAAAGGCTATGCGTACAATAGGCGTAGGAAGTTGACCTTTGAAGTAGGAGACTTCGTATACCTTAAGGTATCGCCTATCCGAGGCCAACGACGTTTCAACGTCAAAGGCAAGCTAGCACCTCGCTATATCGGACCATTCAAGATTTTGGACAAGCGAGGAGAAGTAGCCTATCAACTAGAGCTCCCAACCCACCTCTTCGACGTACATGACGTGTTTCATGTATCCCAGCTCAAGAAATGCTTGAAAGTACCAGAGGAGCAAGTATCAATAGGAGAACTTGAACTTCAAGAGGACCTGACTTATGCGGAATACCCTGTCCGAATTTTGGACGTAAAGGAAAGGGTCACCCGGAACAAGGTGATTCGATGGTGCAAGGTGCAATGGAGCCATCACACCGAAGCTGAAGCCACATGGGAGCGTGAAGAGGATATCAAGGCATAATTTCCCCATCTATTTTTTACTAACGAATCTCGAGGGCGAGATTCAATTTAAGGGGGGTAGATTTGTGACAACCTCTATGACACCCTCATCTCTGGTGTCAACATATATTCACATTTTATGAAGAGAAAAACATTTTAGGAAAAATAGGAACAGAGAAAGTTATCAAAAGGATAGTCAGTAAAAGCCGAGTCCAGTTCACATAAAGAGCGCCGAAGACAACTTCTGCGGCTGCTGGCCACGTGGCGTGTCCGGAGCTCATCCCTGCGAAGTGGGGAGAGGTCCGCCGCTAAACTGGCTACGTGGCAGGCTCAGGGCTCATCTCCGCAATTGGAGAGAGGTCCGACCCTGTGGGACACGTGTCACCCATACAGCTAGCCTCTGCGGAAGAAGCAAAGGCATTTTTCGTAGGACGCATGTCACCTTCGGAGATAGTCGCCAGTTGCACGGGGTACGTGTCGATCTCAGAGCTCATCTCCGGGAGGTCCGGTCCTATAGAACACGTGTCGCCACCGGAGCTTATCTCCGGGAGGTCCGTTGCTGCTAGACACGTGTCAATCTCGGAGCTCATCTCTGAGGAAATAAGAGAGGAAACACCGGCACTAATACGTGGCGCACGCGGAGCTCACCTCCAAAGAAGAGGGAAGTCTTGCTCGCTTGACACGCGGCGCAACCGGAGCTCGACTCTGCGGAGAAGGAGATACCAGGCCCCGGAGGACACGTGGAGCTTCCAGAGCTCATCACCGCAGAGGTAACGAGTTCTGGAGCGATTTTTACGCGTAAGGATACCGGTGCGTAAAGGAAACCGACTTGAATTCCACAAAGATAAGATGTTAGGATCCAACAATGATCTGAATAGGACTCTTACTCGGGATACAATCAGATTAGGACTCTTCTCTTCCCGGTTATAAATAGAACCTAGAACCTCTGGCCGAAACCACAAACCTCTTTTCCATCTCCTAATCCGACGACTTAGAACCCTAAACCCTAACTCACCGAGTAAACCATCGCCAGAGAAATCGCCGGAGGAGAGCCAAGCGGTCTGAGGAGGACCTCGAAAACCAAGAAGAACATAAGGTAGGACTCTGACACCACCTTACGACATCATTGTATTCTCTTTGCATCTGTTATTTGATTCCTTCCGAACAGAAGCCTTCTCGTGGATAGATCACTTGATAATCAGGTTGATCTAAAGACAAGATCATCGCCACGTCCACCTTTGATCCGAACACCTCTTTCCATGCGATCCATGCAAGAACACGTACAAATCTAATAAAACTAATCATAAAATAACATGCATACGCATCATCGCATCTAGATTAAGGTTTGTGCATGATATTGATTGCTGTGAATCTTGTATGCACGTAATCCGACCTAGCAGGACAAGCTCAGGGAGCTGTCTACGACAAGCTGCAGCAACGAGGTTTTGAGATCCATGAACCCCCGGAACCGCAAGAACAAGGCAAGTGCTCCTTGACCATATTGATCCTATGTTTTGGGTAAAACTGTTTTGTTTTGCGAAAAGGTGTGTGTGCTGAGTCAAACATGATGGGAAACCCTTTTATAGGAGTTTACTAGTATTGGTTAAACCATCCTTGTCACCAGGGATGTTTATGAGTCAGGGATGGCTGTTGCTTTATGCTTCGCTGAGTCTATGGGATTGGGAAGCGAGATAGATGTGTCTAGCTAACTGCACTCGTAATGATAATGAGAAACTAATAATGTTGAGGAACATTGATCGGAGGGAGATCTAGGCAAGCTTGGGTTTGTGAATGAGGTAGCATGAGATGGTGGTTTACTTGCCATAGATCTAAGGACCGGTTCATGCATGCACATGCCAGGATAACAGTGCCACCACAAGGCCAAGTATGGTTGTGGCTTAGCTGAGTAATTAGGTAAGTTGCTAGAGTGTTATGGACTGTGGAAGGCGCGGGGAACGGGAGTCGAGTGAGGACTGCCCTGGGAACTACATGGCACAAGAGGGGGCCCGTGGGTGGGAGATTTGGAGATTCTAGCCTGCCGGTGAAACCTTAGTGAGTCCATACATCTAGTAACCCCTTTGTAAAGGCTATTTTGTGATCTCTTGGCCATAAACTGACGGTTGTGTACTGGTATAATGGAGGTTCTGTAGTCGCCGACGGGTGACGAAATCACAAACTTGTGGGTAAAGAGGTGCAAACTCTGCAGAGTTCTAAAAACTATCATAATAGTCGAGCTTACGGTCACGAGCACCTGGCTAAACTGCCATGATTAGTTGTGATGGCTATTTGGAAGGTTCTTGGTTATGGTTATTGAGTTTAGTTATGGTTTGGTTGTTGGGACTGTTGAGTCCGGGTGATGAGATGGTTGCGTGACTGTTGAGTCATGGCATGAGTTTGGTCTCGGTGCGAGACAAAGTTGTTTTATGAGATGAGATGATAGCGAATACGGGAAGGTATTCATGAGATGGTAGCGAATATGAGGAGGTATTCGTGAGTATGAACAAAGGTTGGTTAATGTTCGGATGGAACACGGAAGGTGATAGAGGTGCATTGGTAATTTAATTCATGCTGGGATTACATTCATTAAAAAATTAAGTTGCTGTTTTATCATGGTTTTATAAATCTGCTTTTCTGCATATGAGCCTTTTTATACCTACCTTGTTATGAGCTACATATCATGTTTTCCTACACTTGCTGAGTACATCATTGTACTCAAACTTGCATTATTATCTCCTCATCAGCAGCAGGAGAAGACTACTATGAAGACCAAGTGGAGCATTAAGACGTGTGATCTGTTCTCAACCTTGCCTGTGGAGGGAATGGAGATGGAGCCACCACTGCTTAGATTTGCTTCCGCCTTAGTTAGATTGCTTCCGCATTAGAATAAAGACTTCCGCTGTGAGCATGAGTCCAAGACTCATGAGACATTGTAATAAACTCTGTTATTCATGGTAATATATATTCTGAATTCAGTTTGTGGATCATATGTGTATGTGTGATGAACATCCTGGGCACACATATGCATTAGTTCTCGGTTCCGTGGTTTTCCACAGAGTTGAGGGCGTCACAGCTATTCCCAATGCGGCTCTAATACCACGCTAAGAGGGCCCGGACCTGATCACGGGGCCGTGCCGCTAGCCAGGGAATCGCATTGGGTGGTGCCGTGATATGCGGCACCCAACAACACACATATAAGTAAAACCGTATCACATTAATCAAAAGCAGAAGCTTATAAGTTTCTTTTTAAATAATTTACATCAAATAACTACAGCGGAAGACTATAATCATCTCACGTTGAATAACTACTAAGCACTCGAGAAGATGTCCAGCCGCGGACTCTTCCCGCTAGCAACACGAAGACAACTGCAGCGGCTGGTTCTCCATGTGTTAAACGACTCGGAAGTCTCCGAGTCTCACCGGACAACCTCCTCATAGCATCGATGTTAACCTGCAAAACCACTCATATAGCAAGCATGAGCACATAGGCTCAGCAAGACTGAGCCGTCTCCTCTAAACAAGAAACTCTACATGCACGACGGATTGAAAAGGGTAGCTGAATTTGCATAAAGGACTCGCCTACAGTTGATCCTTAACTTTCAGATTTTAAGCCTCATTTTTAAAGCCTTGAGCCGAACAGCATCGCAACTCCACAATCAAAAAAGAAATGCTTTGTTGCGATGCTTCTTGCACAAAGTAAAGTAAAGTTTAATTAGCACTATCTCTAATTCAAGCATGGTTACAATGCAAGTTAAATCTCATCCTTATCAAATTCAAAGGAAATCACTTTAGTTTTTACTACGTCAAGACAAAGTGGGCAAGTATGCTCATATGACCGCGAGCGACGGTGATTCGAATCAGTACACGACCGGACTACACGACACGTACACCCATACTCTGAGTTGCCGGCAGCAACCTTGACTGATGTTTTATGCAACCACCTTTCCCAAGTTCTTCCACACAGGACGCAGTCCAATTGCCCCGAACAGCAATTTCCCTCAAGGTACATACCCACAGTGATATGTTCTTGAGCGAGTTACCTCCTGTTGTACTGTCGCCGAAAGCCTAAGACGATTAGAAAAGTTCCAATGCTGATCTCACAAGGTACATCGGTTTCCTGGATCCCATATAGCCAATATGCGTCCGGTACATAACTCAAACTTGTCCAACAGTGCCAAGTACAGACGGGCCTTAACAGACACAGGAAGGGCTATGCACGCATGGTCCGCAGCCTGCTGCATCTCAATCTCCCTGCCCGGTCTCCATTTCTTACTTGTTAATTTTCCTCAATGATTCTATTCACGACCCGCTCCGATGAAACCAAGCCCTAAACTCGTGAGTAGATTCCAACTACTCAACTTCTACCGGTCCTTCTAAACTAACATTTAGCGTAGCCCAAATCCACTCGAGGAGGTGCTACACTATCCATTCTCTCTTAGGTTGATCTGGTTATGCAATTGGGTTTTCAATATCATCTAGACCTAATGCAATCAACAATTCAAAGCTATGATCTCTAGAAATGAAAATAATTGTAAAATTGCTTGAATGCAAACTGGGGCTTGCCTGTTTTGCAGGTGACTAGTATATAATCAGTTAGTGATGATCACTTGAGGTTTGATCACCTTGCTCCTTTATCCAACTCTCTTTTGCTTCACAATCACCCACGTCGATGCTACACGTTATGAACATGCACAAGTATTTAATTGTAAAGCTTTTGTTACCAAGCCTAATGATAAGTTTTAAAACCAGAACTCTGTTTAAGAATTGAAAATGAAACTGGTGCTAGGGGTTGGGTTTGGGTCAAGCAAAGTGATCAAATGCTAAGTGCTTTTCCTAATTGAAATGACTTCACCTAAGCAAAGTGTACTGAAAAGTACTGATCCATAGCTGAACTTAAGCTGAAAATTTTCATGTGAGTTCCATGTCACAAGAAAGTGTTCTGGACCAAAAATTAGCACTTTTCATTGAGTGGTTTATTCAGAACAATTCCCTAAGCAATTAAGCAAAAAGGAATTAATTTTGAAGTAACTCACATGTTCATGTCAAACTTAGTGAACTAAAATTTCAATTATAGTTCGTAGAGACTGCATGAATTTTTCTAAAATTTTTGGAGCTAGGAATTTCCCAGAACTAAATTTTCAAGTTTTTGGGAATTCTCTGAAAAAGTTTCTGTATTCATTTGAACACAGCAAATTGAAATCTGAATTCTCCTAAGCAATTCAACTCTAAATGAGCTGAAATCTTTACAGGAGTTCAATAATATCCTATGGATTATTCTGATAAAATTTGAGGGTTTTTGGATGAACCAAACTCCATCTAAAATTCTTTTGCTGAAAAGATTTAAAGAATTTTCCAGATTTATTTACTGACTTTAATACAAATTGGGTAGAATAATTGGATAGATTTGTTCAACCTGAACCTAAACCAATTTGAATCACTAAGTTTGGAGTTTCCTAGCAAAAGATATGGCCTTCTAAAGTTTGATGGAAATCTGTAATTTAAATTAAATCGGGAAAACTTTAAATATCTGACAGCGGGACCCGGTGCTACGTGGCGCCTTCTCAGACACGCCACACGGAGCTACAGAGTCCTCCCTGCATAGCCACAGATTGATCCGATGCCGCAGAGGATCCTGTAACTTTTAAACGAGGGACTGACACGTTGTAACACCCCAAAACCTGCTAAAGAGGGGAATTTAAAATTTTTTGGACGTAATGCATGTGATAAAGCAATTCAAATTCAAACTGGAATTCAAATTCAAATCAAAACAGAAAAAAGAAAAGGAAAAGGAAAAAGAAAAAGAAAAAAGGCCAGTGGGCCGAAACCCGCTCAGCCGGCCCAAGACCGCGCGCCAGCCTGCCCAAACCGCGCGCGCCCCCCCTCTCTCCCTCTCTCTGACGCGCGGGTCTCGCCCGTCATCTTCTTCCTCCGCGCGCCCCAACCGACCCCGGCCCTCTCTCGTGCCCGATCAAAACCAACCCCCCGGAACCCGCGCTCCTAGCCCCGATTCTCGGTCCCGGGCACCCCAGCGTGATCTCAACAGACCCGCCGCCCTCCCTCGCCCATTTATACGCCGACTATCGCCTTTATTTCCTCCCCGATCGACTCGCTTCAGTACCGGTGAGACCGAGACCCTCTCTGCCGTTTTCTCCCAACCTTCGCCCGATTTCTCTGATCTAACGGGCTTGTTACGTTCCACCGCCGCCGGGGAGCCCTGCAGGTGAAGGAAACGACGTGTCTTGCGCCCCAACAGTCGCTCCGACGAGCACCGAGTGCCATTGCCGGACTTCGACGCCGCCGACCGAATTCCAGGGCCTCCGAGTGCAGGAAAACCCCTAGGTGAGCATCCCCTACCCCTCCGCAGCCGATCCATGCAAAAAGATGCGAGTTCTAGCGTGTAGCGGCAAAAACCGAGGCTGTGCCGACGAGATCGCCGCCCCCCACCGCCGAGCGCCGCCGAGCGCACAGGCTGGCTCCGGCCAGGGCGACGTGGCCCCCTGACGCCCGTCCATTTTAAATCATGCGGTTCCTATTAGATCTAACCCCTACTGCTTCGCGTTATAATCTCAGCCGTCTGTTTTAAATCGAACGGTCCACGTCGGCCCCGCATTATAAAGGCCAGGATTCTTACGCGCTACCCCCTAGGGATCTCGGAAAACACGAGCTAGCCCCGGAAACTTCTCATCTAGCCCCTGGACCTTTAGAAATTCATGTAAATTCATTTAAAAATCAGTTTTAGCCCCTGTACTTAATAAAAATTAGGAAAATCCCTCTATTATGTGTAATTAGGCCCCTGAAAATTTAGGAAATAGTAAATTAAACCCTGCTGTAGGGTGGATTTGCCTTTTAGACCCTATAGGATATTAAATTTAAAAATTTGAACATGTGACTAGGATTTAAATTTAAATGGTGATGCAAACACATGTGCAAATATAAATTTAAACTCTCCTAGCACTTGGAAAACTTTAGAATGAGTTAAAAATAGATTTTAGGCAGAAATGAAATCTGCCTAAGTGTTGCTCATTTTTATGATCTCTAGAGACACATTTTAGGCTAGGAAATAATTCTAAAAACTAGTAAAGTAAATTTAAATTGTTTCACATCAGAGAGGAAGTTCAAAAATATTTTATTGAACATTTTAGATCAGAACCTATTCTGTTTAGATGATATGCCTTACTATTTTAATATTAAAATTCACTTTTAGGCATAGAAAATAAATCTGAAAATATAGGAAAATAAGTATGCATAATTAGGAAATGATAAATGAGGTCTCCAAATCCAAAAACTTCAATTTAGGATTTTGTAGAAGATCTGAAAACCTATTTGGAGTAGGAAATTATCTTTCATGCAAACTTTGTGGCTAAGATGTGTATTAATTAAATATAAAGAATTTGTTCAAATTGGAAATTCATATATAGTGTGCAAATAGAAATCTGAATACAAAAGTTAGAAATAATATATATATGTTTAAAAGTGCATGTAGTCCTAAAATCAACACATATAGGGTAACCACAACACTTAGAAATGTGAATGACTTTCATATGTATGTATGTGTGGTTTGCATGAAGTGAAAATGTGGACTATGGCTTATGGATTGTTGTTTTCTTTTGCTATGTGTATTGGCATGAGTAGAACCTGCCCCAGAGCAAGTTCTCCCCTTCCAAGATCAAGACTTTCCATTCCCAGAGCAACAGGAAGAAGGCAAGTGTCCTTGACCACTTTGATCCTGTACTAGGATGTGTAGTTAGAATTTAATTGCATTGTCAATTTGAAATATGATACCCAAGCTAGGAAGTTTCCCTAGATTTTCATTATCTTATTTCCTTGCAGCCTGGGTTGGGATTTATTTTATTATGTCATTTATTTATATTCTTATGCTTAGCCATGCTTAGAATGGGATAAGTGGGATATGAGATCATCAACTTATTTACCTTACTCTTTGTGACGCCCTCAATTCTGTGGAAAGCCACGAAACCGAGAACTAATGCATATGCGTGCCCAGGATGTTCATCACACATACACATACGTTCCACAAACTGAATTCAGATTATATATTACCACGAATAACAGGGTTTATTAGAATATCTCATGAGTCTTGGACTCATGCTCACAGCGGAAATCTTACTTCTATGCAGCGGAAGTCCTTATTTAAATGCGGAAGCAAAAACTAATGCGAAAGCAAAACTAAGCAGAAGTGGCTCCATCTCTACTCCCTCCACAGGCAAGGTTGAGAATAGATCACACACCATAATGCTCTACTTGGTCTTCATAGTAGTCTTCTCTTGCTGTTGATGAAGAAATAATAATGCAAGTTTGAGTACAATGATGTACTCAGCAAGTGCGGGAAAACACATGATATGCAGCTCATAAACAAGGTAGGCATAAAAGGTTTATTTGCAGAAAAGAAATCTTGTAAAACCATGATAAAACAGCAACTTAACTTTAGATGAATGTAATCCCAGCATGGATCAAATTACCAACATACCTTCATCACTTCCCGTGTTCCATCAGAACATTAACCAATCCTTTGTTCATACTCACGAATACCTCCTAGTATTCGCTACCATCTCATCTCACAAAACAACCACGTCTCGCACCGAGACCAATCTCATGTCATGACCCATCAGTCATGCAACCATCTCATCTCCCGGACTCAACAGTCCCAAACCAATCCATAACCAATAACCATAACCAAAAACCTTCCCAACAACCATTCCAATAACCATCCCAGTAACCATCCCATCTAATCATGGCAGTTGTCACACCCGGTTTTTCCGAAGAAACAACCAAGTGAATATCACATGTATGCCAGGATCATTTTCTCATACATGTGATGACAAATAGTGAAGCACCATTTATTACAAGCCAGGTGTCGAATATAAGTAAGTCTTACATAGTAAATGTCTCGATGGACAATAATAAGTTCATCACAAGTAAATAAACTAGCAGCGGAATATTATTCTTTAGGGCTCCATCACAGGCGTCGCCCGGGGTCTTCATGAACCTAAAAGCCTTCCTCGGGTCCAAAATCTTGGTCATTATACACCACCTCATTATCTTGACCTGAGCAGCAATATAAACCAACAAATATGCAAGGTTGAGTACCAATGTTACTCAGCAAGTGTGGGAAAATTATACCATGCATGGCTAGAACAAGGATAAGTTGAACTCATGGTTAAAGCACTACGCAATTAATACCTATCACCTTAGCTTATTAAGCACCTACATTACTACACAGGTGAAATGGTCCCAATCTCCCATCCCATCATCATAACCGAATAACCATAACCATCATTTCCAATGTTAAGCTCCCCGCTTAACATCCACAACTTCCAAAACCATCAATCCTCTAATCATGAATAAGTCCAGGCCGCTCTTAACCGTGAGCACGGCTGTCAAGACAGTTTTGACTCTGCAGAGTTTGTACCACTGTACCCACAAGTAGTGATTTCATCCCCCGTTGCCGGGTGGACTAAAAGAACCTCCATTATGCCAGTGGCTACGATCCACATTCACACTTCCCAGGTGTGCAGCCAGGAGATCACTACGAAGCCTTTACAAATGGATTCCCGACGAGCATGGGCCCACTGAGGTTTCACCCCTAACAGCATACAAGAGGCTCCAACCCCGCTGCAGTGGCCCCCTCTTGAGCCTTGCGGTTCATACGGTAGTCCAGCTGACACCTACTTCCCGCACCATCCAACACACCCATACTACGCCGGGGATACACCTAATTAATTGGACAAGCTGCCCCATCTCAGCATGTGGTTGGCACTGTAAAGCCGGGTTACATGCTCCATGAACCGTTCCTTAGGATCCAGGCAAGTACTAAACACAAACCCAAGTCTCGTGCACCCAGCACACAACCAAAACATCCAACTTGCCTTGATCCCTACCTCTACATAACTCACAATGTCTCATTCAAGAGTATGGTAATATAAACTGATGATCTCATATCCCAAACATCCCATTCTAAGCATGGCTAAGCATATGCATGTAAATAAATGACATGACAAAATAAATCCCAACCCAAGCTACAAGGAAACAAGGTAATGCAATTCTAAGGAAACTTCCTAGCATGGGTTTCATGTTTCATTTGACAAATGCAAATAATTCTATCTACATATCCTAGCATAGGATCAAAGTGGTCAAGGACACTTGCCTCCTTCTTGCTACTCTTGAAATTGGTAGTCCTGATCTTGGAAAGGGTTAACTTGCTCTTGAGCAGGTTCTACTTCATACCATCACACATAGCAAAAGAAGAACAAAAATCATAAGACATAGTTCACACTTCTTACTTCATACAAACCACACATTCATATTTATAAAAGTTCTTTACCATTATATGTGTTGTGGTTACTTTATGTGTGTTGAGTTGTGGCTTGCATGCACTTTTAACCATGTGTATATGATTCCTACTTTTGTGTCCACCTTTATACTTACTTACTATTTATATGGGTTTCCAATAAATTTCTTATATTCAACTACTTCACCTTTTTACTACAAAGTGTGTATGAAAAGTATTATTCTTCCCCATATGTGCTTTCATAACTTCTATCAACCCTAAACTGAATTCTTTGTATTTTAGAAACTCCATTTATCATTTACTAGTTGCTATATTTTCAGATTTATATTCCTATGCATAATTGTGTATTTTATTATTAAATTAGTAATACACATCACCTAAACAGATTAGGTTCTGGTCCTAAATAATTTAAAATCATATTTTGACCTTGGCTTATGATGTAGACCATTTCATAATTATTTTCCCTATTTTTCTTTAATTATTCTTTACTTAAAAATGTGTCCCTATACTAATAATGTGATTAATAAATGAAACAGATTTATTTCAGCCCAAAAATATATTTTTATCTCACTCCAAAGTTTCCTAAGTACTGAGAAAGTTTTTAATTAATTTTGACAATTATGTTTGTCCCCCTTTTTAGTTTTTAAACACTAGTTACATATTCAATTTTCTAAATTAAATACTAAACAGGGCTAAAATAATGAATTCACCCCATTACAGGGTCTATAATATTATTTTCATAATTTCCAGGGGTCTAGCTACACTTATCAGAGGTGTTTTTCTTAATTTCTATTAAGTCCAGGGGCTAAAACTGATTTTTAAATGAATTTACATGATTTTCTGGAGTTCCAGGGGCTAGATCTGAAATTTCCGGGGCTAGCTCTCAATTCCAGAGAACCCCAGGGGGTAGCACGTAAGAATTCCAGTCTTTATAACGCGGGGTCGACGTGGACCGTCCGATTTTAAACCGACGGCTGAGATTATAACATCGAACCGCTACGCAGGGTTTTAAAGTCTACCGTGCGATTTAAAATAAACGGCGCACAAGCGGCCACGTCGCTCCGATCGAGCGCGGGCGGCGCTGCCGGCGGCGCACGGCGGTGGGAAGCGGCGATCTCGCCGGAAAGTTTCGGATCCTCGAGAATTCTGCCTAAACTGTGATCTTATGGCATAGATCGGTAGAGGGGAGGTCAGGGATCTCACCTCGGGGGTTTTCTCGAGCTCGGGGGTCCTGGAAAGTGCTCGGCGGCGAGGTCCGAGGCAAAACCACGGCGAAGCTCGTCGGCGCTGAGTTTACACCGTAAGTCTTTGGGTTTTCTGCACCTGCAAAGTTCCCCGGAGGCGGTGGATCAAGACCAGCGAGTTAGATCAGAGTTTCCGAGCTTAGATCGGCCAGAATTCGCCGGCGAAGTCTCGGTGCTCACCGGAGTAAAAATCGGCGATCGCGTGGGAAAAACTGATCGGATCGGGGGTTTTTATAGCCGGGGGAGGGCGGTGGGTCTGTTGTGATCGAGTTGGAGTCCTCTGGGTCCAAAATTCGGGCGACGGGACGCGGTTTCCCGATCGGTTGCGATCGCGCGCGCGGGAGAGAGTCCGGGGTCGCGGGGTTAGGGATGACATGTGGGTCCCACCCGTCGGTGAGAGGCAGCGCGGCGCGCGCGGGGGCGGGCTGGCGCGGGAGTTGCTGGGCCGGCTGGCGGTTTCGGCCCACTGGCCAGTTTTTCCCGTTTTCCTTTTTCTTTTTTCCATTTCTTTTCTGTTTTGGGTATAATTTGAATTCCAGTTTGAATTTGAATTTTTGCAAAACATGCAACACGTCCAAAATTTTTTAAATTCCCCTCTGAACATGGTTTAGAGTTTTGAATCAAAATTTGGGGTGTTACAGCTCTACCCCCCTTAAAAGAACTCGTCCTCGAGATTGGTGTTTCTAAGAAAACAATTCCGGAAATTGTGCCTTGAGCTCATCTTCCCTTTCCCAGGTAGCTTCCTCTTCTGAGTGATGCTTCCACTGCACCTTGCACATCCGGATCCTCTTGTTTCTGGTGAGGCGTTCCATTGTCTCCAAAATCTTGTATGGTTGCTCGGCATAAGACAAATCCTCAGCTACATCCACTTCATTCATGGGTAACACCTCTTCAGGCGTCCTCAGACATTTCTTGAGTTGTGACACATGAAATACATCGTGCACGTCCGATAAATGAACCGGTAACTCTAGTTGGTACGCCACTTCGCCTTTTCTTTCCAAAACCTGAAAGGGTCCGATGTATCGAGGTGACAACTTCCCTTTCACCTTGAACCGACGAAGTCCTCTGATAGGGGACACCTTGAGATAAACATAGTCTCCCACGTTGAAAACGAGCTCTCTTCTTCGTACATCAGCATAACTCTTCTGGCGTGTTTGTGCTATCCTCAAGTTGTTGCGAATCTCCCTCACCTTCGCCTTGGCTTCTTGTAGCACTTCTGGACCAAACACTTTGCTTTCTCCTGTTTGGTTCCAAAATAGGGGAGTTCTGCACTTCCTTCCATACAAAGCTTCAAACGGTGACATTTTCATACTAGCTTGATAGCTGTTGTTATAGGAAAACTCCGCATACGGTAAGTTCTTGTCCCAACTCCTATTGTTTTTGAGTGCACATGCCCTTAACATATCTTCAAGGATCTGATTGGTTCTCTCCGTCTGCCCGTCAGTTTGGGGATGATAGGCAGAACTAAAGTTCAGATGGGTTCCCATGGTTTCATGCAACTTCTGCCAAAACCTCGAGGTGAACTGTGTCCCTCGGTCCGACACTATCTTCTTTGGCACTCCATGGTAACACACAATCCTTGACATGTACAATTCTGCCAATTTGGATCCGCTGTAGCTTTCTTTCACAGGGATGAAATGAGCTACCTTGGTTAGCCTATCAATAATGACCCATATTGAATCATACCCGGATTGGGTCCTAGGCAATCCCACGACAAAATCCATGCTGATTTCTTCCCACTTCCATTCAGGTACTTTGAGTGGTTGCAATAATCCCGCGGGTCGTTGATGTTCTGCTTTCACCAACTGACATGTGTCACATAGGGCAACATGTTCCGTGACATCTCGCTTCATGCCATACCACCAATACCTACTTTTGAGGTCCTGGTACATCTTCGTACTCCCAGGATGAATGGAATAGTCAGAATCGTGAGCCTCCTTCAAAATCAATTCACGAATCTCCTTTACTTCTAGCACACAGATCCTCTTCCCGTGCCACACCGTTCCTTGTTCATCCTCTCTAAAACCAGGAGCTTTATTTTCCTTGATGAGCTGTCAGATCTCTTGTATCTTCTCATCATTCTTTTGGCCCTCGCGTATGTCTTGCTCGAGTGTGGAGTCCACTTCCATGGCGATGGCTTCACCACTATTTACTAGACATAGATTGAGCCTTATAACTTCGTTCTTCAATTCCGCGGGCATGTCCTTCAAGCTCAACTTATTGACCTGCACTTTCCGACTCAAAGCATCGGCCACGACGTTTGCTTTCCCAGGATGATAGTTGATGCCTATATCAAAGTCATTGATTAGCTCTAACCATCTCCTTTGTCGGAGGTTGAGATCTGGCTGTGTGAATATGTACTTCAAACTCTTATGATCCGTATATATCTCTGTCCTCTTCCCCATCAAATAGTGCCGCCAAATTTTCAACGCGTGTACCACTGCAGCTAGTTCTAGGTCATGTGTAGGATAGTTCTTCTCGTGCTTCCGAAGCTGCCGGGATGCATATGCCACGACATGTCCTTCTTGCATGAGAACACATCCCAACCCATTTCCAGAGGCATCGCAGTACACTGTGAAATTCTTCTGCATATCTGGCATAACCAGCACTGGGGCTGTTGTCAATCTCTTCTTTAGCTCCTGAAAGCTTGTATCGCACTGTGGCGTCCAGGTGAATGTGATTCCCTTTTCCAACAATTTGGTGAGAGGTCTCGAGATCTTGGAGAATCCCTCAATAAACCGTCGATAGTATCCAGCCAATCCCAAAAAGCTTCGAACTTCCCCGACATTTTCAGGGGTCTTCCACTTCTGGATGTCCTCGATTTTGGCGGGATCTACGGAGATTCCTCCCTCCGAGATTATATGTCCTAAAAAGGGAACTCTCTTCAGCCAAAACTCACACTTGCTCAACTTGGCATATAGTTGGTGTTCCCTCAGCCTCTGTAACACCAACCTTAGATGTTTCTCATGTTCTTCTTCATTTTTGGAGAAGACAAGAATATCATCTATGAAAACCACCACAAATTTGTCCAGATATTCCATGAATACCTTGTTCATGAGATACATGAAATATGCCGGGGCATTGGTTAGCCCGAAAGGCATGACAGTGTATTCATACAGTCCGTACCGAGATACGAAAGCTGTCTTGGGAATATCTGATTGCCTTATCTTGAGTTGGTGGTACCCCGACCTGAGATCAATTTTCGAGAATACACAAGCTCCCCTCAACTGATCAAACAAGTCTTCAATGCGGGGTAATGGGTACTTGTTTTTGATGGTTACCTCATTCAAGGCACGGTAATCCACGCATAACCTTTGGGTTCCGTCTTTCTTGGGCACAAATATCACCGGAGCTCCCCATGGTGAGGAACTAGGGCGAATATACCCCTTCTCCGTCAATTCTCTCAAATGGTCCTTGAGCTCTTCTAGCTGCTTGGAGTCCATTCGATAAGGTCTCTTGTATATCGGGGCTGTTCCCGGTACTAGCTCAATTGCGAATTCCACGTCACGGTCGGGAGGCATACCTGGCAATTCCTCCGGAAAAACGTCTGGATATTCCCTGATAGTCCTGATTTCCTCAACTTTCACCTCCACTTGATTTAATTTAATGTCCCTCCTAGGCTCGTGTATCGTTATGAACTTTACTCTTGTGCCATTGGGGTGAGTTAGTTCCACCGTTCTGGTCGAGCAATGGATGATTCCTTTATGTTTGGTCAACCAATCCATACTCAAAATAATATCTATCCCTTGTGAATCTATCACTATGAGGTTAGCAGTAAATACCACCCCATTAATGTCTAGGCTCACTTTGGGACACACTTGTCTTGTCCTTATTTCTCCACCTGGAGAGTTTACGGCTAGCATATGGTTCATTTGTGTGGTTGCTAGGTCATACTTCTTAACAAACCCTTGAGCAATGAACGAGTGGGTAGCACCAGAATCAAACAGCAGAGTTGCAAGGTGTAAATTGGCAGGAAACTTACCAACTACCACGTCGGGTGCCTCTTGTGCTTCCTCCATAGTGACGTGGTTCACCCGTCCTCTCACTACATTCTGCTGTTGTGGCGGCGCAGGCTTCTTCTTTGGGCATTTATGGGCGTAGTGCCCCACTTCACCACAGCTGAAACATTGCACCCCAACCTTAGGTGCTTGGCCTCTGTTGTCTTGGGGTTGGTTCGGGGGTCCTTGTACTGCTGGTCGAGGTGGATATGCGGGGCGAGGCTGCTGCACAAACTGACGTTGCGGCTGTGCTGGTGCTGCGGGTGGCCTGTAGTTTGGGTTGTACCCTCTTGGTGCTGAATAGGGTACCACAGCACGGCTTGTCTGCCCCGTAGGTTGCTGCATCATACGTGGGCGGGTGTTGCTTCCTGAGGCCTGATGTGACCATCCCGCCTTCCTCTTATTCTCATTTTCCAGGGCCTTTAGCTTCCTTTCCACCACAAACGCTCTGTCCACCATCTTTTGAAAACTTTCATACTCATTGGAGGACATGGCACACTGCATTTCTGCGGTAAGTCCTTCCACGAAACAATCTTGTTTCTGCTCATCAGTCTCTATGTCTCGTGGAGCATAACAGGATAGTTGAGTAAATTTAGTGAGGTATTCCCTTACCGTCATGTTTCCCTGCTGCAGTCCCAAAAACTCCTTTCTCTTGTTTTTGAGTTCACCTCTTGGGATGTAGTGGTTGCGGAAGCTACGCTTGAACTCTTCCCAAGTGATGTTCTCAGGGTCATGATGGGCGGCCACGTAGGCGGTCCACCAATCAGCAGCAGGTCCCTGCAATTGATGAGAGGCAAACAGCACCCTCTCATACCCTTGGCACTGTATTATCCTCATCTTACTTTCAATAGTCTTCAGCCAATCATCGGCCTCCAGAGGTTCAGCAGCACTTGCAAACTTTGGAGGTTGAGTTCCTAGAAACTCACTCAACCTTGGTTGGCGTGGTGCAGCTTGTGGAGGTGGAACTTGATGCAAGTTGGCCACCACTTGAGTCAAGTTCTGGATGAGCTGATTTTGATTCTCCAGCATTTGGTGGAGAGGATCAACTTCTTCACGGCGACCACCCCGGTCCTGGCCTTCAGAAAGATGAGGGTTGCATGCCTCATCATTGTTGTTGGCGGGGTTGGCAGCACGTCCTTTTCCTCTTCCGGCCATCTGGCAGAATCAACCAATGTCAATTTGAAATCATTTAGTATCATCTTACTACTTTCATTTGTTTGTACTTTGAAGTGTTGAGGCTTTGTTATACTTTTACGAGGGTTCATATCTCACACCAAATAAATGTACTATTATTTCCTGTGGGTTCACACACCAAAGCAAAACAATCTGAAGACGAGGCTGTGGACAATTGCTCATGGCTTCCACAACTCACGTCACACACCAAGCATTATCACACCATTAACTACGTAACGACTCGACTACTCGACCTCTTGCTAGCTAGGGGAAAAACTCTACACTACTCGTCCTCTTGAGCTGGCTCCTCGGGATCTTCCTCCTCATTTCGGCTACCTTCGGACTCGGCTTTGGGTGGAGAGGCTGCTGGTGGAGAAGTGCGACGATGCCTGATTGCTCGGCGATCCGGGGAGTCAGGAGTCCATGGATCACTCACGGTGACACACAGTTCATTCCCATCTCCTCTTTCTCTCGCCTTTAAGCAAGCTCGCAGCAACGCCTCCGTTTCCTTCAGGGTGTCTCGGACATCCTGAAGCTCTTGTTGACACTCCTGCAGTCGAGTGCTGAGCATAGCACCATCCTCCAAGCACAAGTCCATGTGCTCATGGGAAGTCCCTTGCTGCACCGGTGGGTACTTGTACTCCGTGGTACCACTCTCACGTTGGAGGACATACATGTACTCAGTTTTGTCCAAGTGGCGACGATAGATGTGACTCTGGCAGGTGATGGCCTCCCAGGTGACATCTTTCTCCGCGTCAACTTGTGTTGCTCGACAAGCTGGAGAGTGGTGAATCTTAAGCAGCTGATTCTCGTGTATAATCCTCATCTCCGAACTCCATTCTTCCCTCTTCTCACGGATGGTCCTGGTGGAGTTATAGTGGATGATGAGCTTGCCCGTATTGCCGGCGGCTTCGAGCATACGTCAAAGACGGCGCAACAAATCTCCTACTGCCAATCCGTAGGAAAGGTACGTCACTGGGCGACTCTCCTCTCTTTCGGCAAGGGCAACTACGGGAACTCTCCCTCCTGTGGACTTACGAGCGGTGCGAATCATACGAACCATCTAAAACAAAAGAATTTAAAATTAGGTTAGATAAATTCTCAAACAAAAATCCTATTTTGAATGAAAGTTGGGGTAAGATGAAGAAAATGACTCCTTTAATAACACTTTTCCACCCACACTTTGGAAAATAGTTTTTAAGAAAATAGGGCCCTTAAATACATCTATTTCTACCTAGGTCCACGTTCCTACGGGCAACCTTGGCTCTGATACCACCTCTGTCACACCCGGTTTTTCCGAAGAAACAACCAAGTGAATATCACATGTATGCCAGGATCATTTTCTCATACATGTGATGACAAATAGTGAAGCACCATTTATTACAAGCCAGGTGTCGAATATAAGTAAGTCTTACATAGTAAATGTCTCGATGGACAATAATAAGTTCATCACAAGTAAATAAACTAGCAGCGGAATATTATTCTTTAGGGCTCCATCACAGGCGTCGCCCGGGGTCTTCATGAACCTAAAAGCCTTCCTCGGGTCCAAAATCTTGGTCATTATACACCACCTCATTATCTTGACTTGAGCAGCAATATAAACCAACAAATATGCAAGGTTGAGTACCAATGGTACTCAGCAAGTGTGGGAAAATTATACCATGCATGGCTAGAACAAGGATAAGTTGAACTCATGGTTAAAGCACTACGCAATTAATACCTATCACCTTAGCTTATTAAGCACCTACATTACTACACAGGTGAAATGGTCCCAATCTCCCATCCCATCATCATAACCGAATAACCATAACCATCATTTCCAATGTTAAGCTCCCCGCTTAACATCCACAACTTCCAAAACCATCAATCCTCTAATCATGAATAAGTCCAGGCCGCTCTTAACCGTGAGCACGGCTGTCAAGACAGTTTTGACTCTGCAGAGTTTGTACCACTGTACCCACAAGTAGTGATTTCATCCCCCGTTGCCGGGTGGACTAAAAGAACCTCCATTATGCCAGTGGCTACGATCCACATTCACACTTCCCAAGTGTGCAGCCAGGAGATCACTACGAAGCCTTTACAAAGGGATTCCCGACGAGCGTGGGCCCACTGAGGTTTCACCCCTAACAGCATACAAGAGGCTCCAACCCTGCTGCAGTGGCCCCCTCTTGAGCCTTGCGGTTCATACGGTAGTCCAGCTGACACCTACTCCCCGCACCATCCAACACACCCATACTACGCCGGGGATACACCTAATTAATTGGCCAAGCTGCCCCATCTCAGCATGTGGTTGGCACTGTAAAGCCGGGTTACATGCTCCATGAACTGGTCCTTAGGATCCAGGCAAGTACTAAACACAAACCCAAGTCTCGTGCACCCAGCACACAACCAAAACATCCAACTTGCCTTGATCCCTACCTCTACATAACTCACAATGTCTCATTCAAGAGTATGGTAATATAAACTGATGATCTCATATCCCAAACATCCCATTCTAAGCATGGCTAAGCATATGCATGTAAATAAATGACATGACAAAATAAATCCCAACCCAAGCTACAAGGAAACAAGGTAATGCAATTCTAAGGAAACTTCCTAGCATGGGTTTCATGTTTCATTTGACAAATGCAAATAATTCTATCTACATATCCTAGCATAGGATCAAAGTGGTCAAGGACACTTGCCTCCTTCTTGCTGCTCTTGAAATTGGTAGTCCTGATCTTGGAAAGGGTTAACTTGCTCTTGAGCAGGTTCTACTTCATACCATCACACATAGCAAAAGAAGAACAAAAATCATAAGACATAGTTCACACTTCTTACTTCATACAAACCACACATTCATATTTATAAAAGTTCTTTACCATTATATGTGTTGTGGTTACTTTATGTGTGTTGAGTTGTGGCTTGCATGCACTTTTAACCATGTGTATATGATTCCTACTTTTGTGTCCACCTTTATACTTACTATTTATATGGGTTTCCAATAAATTTCTTATATTCAACTACTTCACCTTTTTACTACAAAGTGTGTATGAAAAGTATTATTCTTCCCCATATGTGCTTTCATAACTTCTATCGACCCTAAACTGAATTCTTTGTATTTCAGAAACTCCATTTATCATTTACTAGTTGCTATATTTTCAGATTTATATTCCTATGCATAATTGTGTATTTTATTATTAAATTAGTAATACACATCACCTAAACAGATTAGGTTCTGGTCCTAAATAACTTAAAATCATATTTTGACCTTGGCTTATGATGTAGACCATTTCATAATTATTTTCCCTATTTTTCTTTAACTATTCTTTACTTAAAAATGTGTCCCTATACTAATAATGTGATTAATAAATGAAACAGATTTATTTCAGCCCAAAAATATATTTTTATCTCACTCCAAAGTTTCCTAAGTACTGAGAAAGTTTTTAATTAATTTTGACAATTATGTTTGTCCCCCTTTTTAGTTTTTAAACACTAGTTACATATTCAATTTTCTAAATTAAATACTAAACAGGGCTAAAATAATGAATTCACCCCATTACAGGGTCTATAATATTATTTTCATAATTTCCAGGGGTCTAGCTACACTTATCAGAGGTGTTTTTCTTAATTTCTATTAAGTCCAGGGGCTAAAACTGATTTTTAAATGAATTTACATGATTTTCTGGAGTTCCAGGGGCTAGATCTGAAGTTTCCGGGGCTAGCTCTCAATTCCAGAGAACCCCAGGGGGTAGCACGTAAGAATTCCAGT
Organism: Neostapfia colusana; assembly: GCA_030760725.1. Taxonomy (NCBI): domain Eukaryota; kingdom Viridiplantae; phylum Streptophyta; class Magnoliopsida; order Poales; family Poaceae; genus Neostapfia; species Neostapfia colusana. The sequence continues at coordinate 34,163,083 of JASWHV010000003.1, forward strand.
CTTTATAACGTGGGGTCGACATGGACCGTCCGATTTTAAACCGACGGCTGAGATTATAACATCGAACCGGTACGCGGGGTTTTAAAGTCTACCGTGCGATTTAAAATAAACGGCGCACAAGCGGCCACGTCGCTCCGATCGAGCGCGGGCGGCGCTGCCGGCGGCGCACGGCGGCGGGAAGCGGCGATCTCGCCGGAAAGTTTCGGATCCTCGAGAATTCTGCCTAAAACTGTGATCTTATGGCATAGATCGGTAGAGGGGAGGTCAGGGATCTCACCTCGGGGGTTTTCTCGAGCTCGGGGGTCCTGGAAAGTGCTCGGCGGCGAGGTCCGAGGAAAAACCACGGCGAAGCTCGTCGGCGCTGAGTTTACACCGTAAGCCTTCGGGTTTTCTGCACCTGCAAAGTTCCCCGGAGGCGGTGGATCAAGACCAGCGAGTTAGATCAGAGTTTCCGAGCTTAGATCGGCCAGAATTCGCCGGCGAAGTCTCGGTGCTCACCGGAGTAAAAATCGGCGATCGCGTGGGAAAAACTGATCGGATCGGGGGTTTTTATAGCCGGGGGAGGGCGGTGGGTCTGTTGTGATCGAGTTGGAGTCCTCTGGGTCCAAAATTCGGGCGATGGGACGCGGTTTCCCGATCGGTTGCGATCGCGCGCGCGGGAGAGAGTCCGGGGTCGCGGGGTTAGGGATGACATGTGGGTCCCACCCGTCGGTGAGAGGCAGCGCGGCGCGCGCGGGGGCGGGCTGGCGCGGGAGTTGCTGGGCCGGCTGGCGGTTTCGGCCCACTGGCCAGTTTTTCCCGTTTTCCTTTTTCTTTTTTCCATTTCTTTTCTGTTTTGGGTATAATTTGAATTCCAGTTTGAATTTGAATTTTTGCAAAACATGCAACACGTCCAAATTTTTTTAAATTCCCCTCTGAACATGGTTTAGAGTTTTGAATCAAAATTTGGGGTGTTACAGCAGTTTAGCCAGGTGCTCGTGACCGTAAGCTCGGCTATCATGATAGTTTTAGTAACTCTGCAGAGTTTGTACCTCTTTACCCACAAGTTTGTGATTTCGTCACCCGTCGGCGACTGCAGAACCTCCATTTTACCAGTACACAACCATCGGTGTATGGTCAAGAGATCACAAAATAGCCTTTACAAAGGGGTTACTAGATGTATGGACTCACTAAGGTTTCACCGGCAGGCTAGAATCTCCAATTCTCCCACCCACGGGCCCCCTCTTGTGCCATGCAGTTCCCAGGGCAGTCCTCACTCGACTCCCATTCCCCACGCTTTCCACAGTCCGTAACACTCTAGCAACTTACCTAATTACTCAGCTAAGCCGCACCCATACTTGGCCTTGTGGTGGCACTGTTATCCTGGCATGTGCATGCATGAACCGGTCCTTAGATCTACGGCAAGTAAAACCACCATCTCATGGTACCTCATTCACAAACCCAGGCTTGCCTAGATCTCCCTCCAATCCATGTTCGTTAACCTCATCAATTACTTATTATCAGTACAAGTGCAGTTAGCTAGACACATCTATCTCGCTTCCCGATCCCAGAGACTCAGCGAAGCATAAAGAAAAAACCATACCCGACTCATAAACTTCTCAGGTGAAAAGGGTGGTTTAACCAAAACTAGTAAACTCCTATAAAAGGGTTTCCCATCATGTTTGACTCAGCACACACACCTTTTCACAAAACAAAATAGTTTTACCCAAAACATAGGATCAACATGGTCAAGGAGCACTTGCCTTGTACTTGCGGTTCCGGTTGTTCTTGATTCTCAAAACCTTGTTGCTGCAGCTCGTCGTAGACAGCTTCCTGAGTTTGTCCTGCTATGTAGGATTCACGTACATACAAAATTCACAGCAATCAATATTATGCACAAACCATTAAACTAGATGCGATGATGCACATGCATGCTATCCTATGATTAGTTTTATTAGATTGATCTGTACGTTGCTCTTGCATGGCTTGCATGGTCAGAGGTGTTCGGATCAAAGATGAACGTGGCGATAGTCTTGTCTTTTGGATCAAACTGATCATCGAGTGATCTGCCCACGAGAAGACTTCTGTTCGAAAGGAATTGAAGAACAGATGCAGGATGAACACAATGATGTCGTAAGGTGGTATTGAAGTCCTACCTCACGCTCTTCTTGTCTTCGAGGTCCTCCTTAGACTGCTTGGTTCTCCTCCGAAGATCTCCCTTGTTGCGCTTCGGCGATATTTTGCTCGGCGAGTTAGGGCTAGGGCTCTAAGTCGTCGGCTCAGGAGTTGAAAGAGAAGTTTGTGGTTTCGGCCAGAGGTTTTGGGTTCTATTTATAATCGGGAAGAGAAGAGTCCTAATCTGATTGGATCCCGAATAAGAGTCTTATCCAGATCTTTGTTAGATTCTGACGTCTTATCTTTGGTAACATTTTGGAGTTTAGATCGGTTTCTGTTGCGTACCGGTACCTTTACGCGTAAAAACCGTTCCAGAACTCGTTACCTTCGTGGCGATGAGCTCCGGAGGCTCCACGTGTCCTTCCGGGGCCTGGTATCTACTTCTCCGCAGAGACGAGCTCCGGTTGTGCCACGTGTCAATCGACCGAGACTTCCCCCTCTTTTGGAGGTGAGCTCCGCGCATGCCACGTGTTGGCACCGGTCTTCCCCTTCTTCTTTGCTTAGGAACATGCCCAGAGGTCGACACGTGTAGCAATGAAAGACCTCCCGGAGATAAGCTCCGGTGGCGACACGTGTTCGATAGATCCGTGCTTCTCTAAGATAAGCTCCGAGATCAACACGTATCCCGCGTGACGGGTCCTCTGATTTCCGTGAGGACTAGCTCCGAGGATGACATGTGTCCTACGAAAAATGCCTTTGCTTCTTCCGCAGAGGCTAGCTCCGTGGGCAACACGTGTCCCACAGGATCGGACCTCTCCCCTCTGCGGAGACGAGTCCCGAACCTGCCACGTAGCTATTTTAGCGGTGGACCTTTCTTCACCTCGCAGGGGCGAGCTCCGAACACGCCACATGGCCGGTTGGCCGCGGTAGTTGCCTTCGATGCTCTCTGAGAGCTTTATTGGCTACCCTTTTGGTACTTGTCATAGTTCCATCTTTTCTTAAAATGTTTTCTTCTTCATAACACTTGAATATATGCTGACACCCGAGATGAGGGTGTCACAAATCTACCCCCCTTAAATTGAATCTCGCCCTCGAGATTCGTTAGTAGGAAATAGATGGGGAAATTCTGCCTTGATATCATCTTCACGTTCCCATGTGGCTTCAGCTTCAGTGTGATGGCTCCATTGTACTTTGCACCATCGAATCACCTTGTTTCGGGTGACCCTTTCCTTTACGTCCAAGATTCGGATAGGGTGTTCTGCGTAAGTTAGGTCCTCTTGAAGTTCAAGTTCTCCCATTGACACTTGTTCCTCTGGCATTCTCAAGCACTTCTTGAGCTGGGATACATGAAACACGTCATGTACGTCAGAGAGGTGGTTTGGGAGCTCTAGTTGGTAGGCTACTTCTCCTTGCTTGTCCAAAATCTTAAATGGTCCGATGTAGCGAGGACTAGTTTGCCTTTGACGTTAAAACGTCGTTGGCCTCGGATAGGCGATACCTTAAGGTATACGAAGTCTCCTACTTCAAAGGTCAATTTCCTACGCCTATTGTCCGCATAGCCTTTCTTTCGTGACTGAGCAGCCTTTAAGTTTTCCCGTATCGTTTGGACTTGCTTTTCAGCCTCTTGTAGTACTTCGGGTCCAAACACCTGGTTCTCTCCAGTCCCATTCCAGAACAGCGGCGTTCTACACCGTCTGCCATATAAGGCTTCGAAAGGAGACATCTTCAAGCTAGCTTGATAGCTGTTGTTATAGGAGAACTCGGCATACGGTAAACTCCTATCCAAACTACGCCCACGTTTCAAGGCGCAAGCTCTCAGCATGTCCTCAAAAATTCGGTTCGTCCTCTCGGTTTGCCCATCTGTTTGTGGGTGATAGGCGGAGCTAAAATCCAGTCGTGTACCCATGACTTTCTGCAGCTTCCTCCAGAATCTAGAGGTAAACTGAGAACCTAGATCTGAGACTATCCTCTTCGGAACTCCATGACGGCACACGATCTGCTCCATGTACAATTCTGCCAACTGTGTAACGTTGTAACTGGTCTTTACCGGAAGAAAATGGGCGGTTTTCGTCAACCGGTCCACAATGACCCAGATGGAATCGTATCCTGACTGAGTACGTGGTAATCCGACGATGAAGTCCATACTGATGTCCTCCCATTTCCATTCAGGTATTCTCAAAGGTTGCAGCAATCCAGCGGGTTTTTGATGTTCGGCTTTTACCCGTTGGCATGTGTCGCATAGGGCAACGTATTCGGCTATATCCCTCTTCATACCATCCCACCAATAGCAAGTTTTCAAGTCCTTGTACATTTTGGTGCTCCCTGGATGTATGGAATAGGGTGAATCATGTGCCTCCCTTAATATCATGTTGCGAAGGTGTCTTAGGTTTGGCACACAAATCGTTTTTCCTAGCCAAAGCGTACCCTTTTCATCCTCTTTGAAATCCTTCTCTATCCCTTGTCGGATTCTTTCCTTGATCTCCTTGATCCCCTCGTCCATTGCTTGGCCCTTTCTTATTTCTTGCTCCAATGGGGAGTGGATCTCTATTATCTCCATGTTATTCAAGAATCCGAAGTGTAACCGTTCGAACTCCTTACGTAGTTCGGGTGGTAGCTCTCGAACCGTGAGTTGGTGGCATGCTCCCTTTCTGCTCAATGCGTCAGCTACTACATTGGCCTTCCCGGGGTGGTAATTGATTCCCACATCATAATCCTTGATGAGTTCTAACCATCGACGTTGCCTCAAATTCAAGTCCGTCTGTGTAAATATGTACTTGAGGCTTTTATGATCCGTATAGATCTCACATCGATGACCAAGGATATAATGTCTCCAAATCTTCAATGCATGCACCACTGCTGCTAACTCCAAATCATGCGTAGGATAGTTAAGCTCGTGCTTCTTTAATTGTCATGAGGCATAGGCTACCACTTGTCCTTCCTGCATGAGTACACACCCGAGCCCTTGTCTGGATGCGTCACAATATATGTCAAAGCTCTTGCTTACGTCTGGCAATACCAGAACTGGTGCTGTGGTTAGCCTTTTCTTGAGCTCCTCAAAACTTTCTTGGCAGGCTGGTGTCCATTGAAAGACTTTTCCCTTCATTAGCAACTCCGTTATAGGTTTTGCTATCTTAGAGAAATCTTTAATGAAGCGCCGATAGTATCCTGCCATCCCAAGGAAACTCCGAATATCCCTCACGCTCTTCGGTTGGTCCCACTTCAGAACATCTCTCACCTTTCCAGGATCAACCGATACCCCTTCCTTGGAGATGATGTGGCCTAGGAAAGATATTTCTTTTAGCCAAAATTGACACTTGTTGAGCTTGGCATACAACTGATGCTCGCGCAACTTCTGCAAGGTCAATCTCAGATGTTCTTCATGCTCCTCCTTACTTTTTGAATACACCATAATGTCATCGATGAAAACCACGACGAACTTGTCCAAATACTCCATGAAAACCTTGTTCATAAGGTACATGAAGTATGTGGGTGCATTCGTCAATCCAAAAGACATAACGGTATATTCATATGAACCATACCGTGTTCGAAAGGCTGTCTTAGGTATATCGGAGGGTTTAATCTTCAGCTGGAAATATCCCGACCGAAGATCAATCTTGGAGAATACCTGGGCTCCTCTCATTTGATCGAACAGGTCCTCTATACAGGGCAGAGGGTATTTATTCTTGATTGTCACCTCGTTGAGAGACCTGTAGTCCACGCACATTCTTTGGGTTCCGTCCTTCTTGTCCACGAAAAGTACCGGGGCTCCCCATGGTGACGAACTTGGACGGATAAAACCCTTCTCCAACTGTTCTTGAATTTGCTTCTTGAGTTCAACTAACTCGTTGACGGGCATCCTATATGGTCTCTTAGCTATGGGTGCAGTTCCAGGTACCAAATCTATGGCAAACTCGATGTCCCGGTCAGGTGGCATACTTGGAAGTTCTTCCGGGAACATGTCCGAAAATTCCTGAACCACTGGAATGTTGTCCAATGCTACTCCTTCAACATGGTTCAAATCCGCCCGTTCGGTTGCTTGCTGGGCTGACTCAAACTCGACACGGATATCATGTTCGTTTGTCAACTGCACGCTTCTCTCAGCGCATTGGATTACTCCATTGTGCTTGCTTAACCAGTCCATTCCGTGTATGATGTCAATTCCGTGAGAGTCCAAGACAATAAGGTTGGCAAGGAAGTCTACCCCCCTTATTTTAAGGCTTACCTTAGGACATACTATACTAGTCCTCATTTCTCCTCCGGGAGAATTTACTAACATAGCACATTCTAAGTGGGATACAGGTAGATGATGTTTGGCAACATATTTGGATGATATGAAGGAATGTGATGCTCCAGAATCAAATAAAATGGTGGCTGGGTTGGAGTTGGCAAGGAACATACCAATTGCAACGTCCTCAGCCTGTTGTGCTTCCTCAGCAGTGACATGGTTAACGTGGCCACGATCGTAGTTCTGCGGTCCACGGTTTCCTTGGTTGTCCCCTCCGTTTGGTCGCTGGTTCTGCTTGGGCACGTTACCTTGCTGTCCAGGGCCTCTCTTCGGGCACTGGTTAGCGAAGTGGCCTACTTCCCCGCATGCAAAGCATGCCCTGTTGCCTACGGCAGCAGGTACGTTGGGGCGGGGGTTTTGAACAGGAGCGCCATTGTTAGGCCGGGGCGCAGGAGGCATGGGCACACGAGGTGCCGGTGCAACGAGCCGTTGCTGTGGTGGCTGACCAGGGCGGTACGTAGGAGTGGTCGATCCATACTGCGGTGCAGGGGGCATGTACCTAGGTCATACGTTGCTCCCTTGGGTCTGGTATGTCATCTTCGTTTTGCACTCGCGCTCGATCTCTCGGATCTTTTTTCCACCACAATAGCCTTATCAACCAGCTTCTGGAAGCTTACGTAGTCATTGTTGAGGAGCTGAACTTGGATCTCATTGTTCAACCCTCTCATGAACAGGTACTGCTTCCTCTGATCTGAGTTGACGTCTTCGGGGGCATACCGGGACAGTTGTATGAACTTGTTGATATATTCGTTCACACTTTTCTGCCCTTGGCGAAGACCTTCAAACTCCTGCCTCTTGAGCATCATTACGCCAACAGGGATGTAGTAGGAGCGGAAATTTTCCTTGAACTTGGTCCAAGTGATTGTCTCCGGGTTGGCATGGGCGTTGCTCAAGGCATCCCACCAGTCAGCAGCTGCTCCCATCAGTTGGTGCGACGCAAAGAGAACCTTCTCTCGGTCGTTGCACTGAACAATGGCAAGCTTCTTCTCCATGGATTTCAACCAATCATCGGCCTCCATTGGATCGCTTGCTTGAGCAAAGGTGGGTGGTCGAGTCCTCATGAACTCTCCCAACCTGTTATGAGCCGGCGGTGGTGGTGGCGGTGGTGCCGGAACGGGGTGTTGGTTAGCCTGCAACTGACCCAAAGTTTGGATCATGGTTTACATAAGCTGGTTTTGCATGGCCATCAACCTTTCTAGGTTGTTTTCGCCAGCTCCGGGGTTAGCAGGAACTTCCTCGTGGTCATCTTCCTGGACGTTCCTTTGGCTTGCGTTTCCTCTCACCATCTGTGAGAGAGAACGAAATAGAATGGAAGGTTAGAAAGTTAGGTATGTCCTTATGAGGATGTGAGAAAGTGCCGAAACATCTCACACCTCCTTCTTCTTACGTGTGGATATGGACAACGTTTTTGAGATGTCCCACAACTCACACTAAGCACATATTCACAAATAATCATCACAAGGACCCACTCAACTCCTATTCAAGGATGGTTTCCTATGTCAAGGTGGTTTTAAAGGCCAATCTAGGCTATTCACCCTAGGGCGCTTGTAACACCTTCCTGGGGTTTAACCCGTAGTTCTATTATCTATCTAAGGCTTTCTATCTAGGCGTGTAACCTACTGTCAACCCGTAGCTCTGATACCAATCTGTGACGCCCTCAATTTTGTGGAAAGCCACGGAACCGAGAACTAATGAATATGCGTGCCCAGGATGTTCATCACACATACACATACGTTCCACAAACTGAATTCAGATTATATATTACCACGAATAACAGGGTTTATTACAATATCTCATGAGTCTTGGACTCATGCTCACAGCAGAAATCTTAATTCTATGCAGCGGAAGTCCTTATTTAAATGCGGAAGCAAAAACTAATGCGAAAGCAAAACTAAGCAGAAGTGGCTCCATCTCTACTCCCTCCACAGGCAAGGTTGAGAACAGATCACACGCCATAATGCTCTACTTGGCCTTCATAGTAGTCTTCTCTTGCTGTTGATGAAGAAATAATAATGCAAGTTTGAGTACAATGATGTACTCAGCAAGTGCGGGAAAACACATGATATGCAGCTCATAAACAAGGTAGGCATAAAAGGTTTATTTGCAGAAAAGAAATCTTGTAAAACCATGATAAAACAGCAACTTAACTTTAGATGAATGTAATCCCAGCATGATCAAATTACCAACATACCTTCATCACTTCCCGTGTTCCATCCGAACATTAACCAATCCTTTATTCATACTCACGAATACCTCCTCGTATTCGCTACCATCTCATCTCACAAAACAACCACGTCTCGCACCGAGACCAATCTCATGTCATGACCCATCAGTCATGCAACCATCTCATCTCCCGGACTCAACAATCCCAAACCAATCCATAACCAATAACCATAACCAAGAACCTTCCCAACAACCATTCCAATAACCATCCCAGTAACCATCCCATCTAATCATGGCAGTTTAGCCAGGTGCTCATGACCGTAAGCTCGGCTATCATGATAGTTTTAGTAACTCTGCAGAGTTTGTACCTCTTTACCCACAAGTTTGTGATTTCGTCACCCGTCGGCGACTGCAGAACCTCCATTTTACCAGTACACAACCGTCGGTGTATGGTCAAGAGATCACAAAATAGCCTTTACAAAGGGGTTACTAGATGTATGGAGTCACTAAGGTTTCACCGGCAGGCTAGAATTTCCAATTCTCCCACCCACGGGCCCCCTCTTGTGCCATGCAGTTCCCAGGGCAGTCCTCACTCGACTCCCATTCCCCGCGCTTTCCACAGTCCATAACACTCTAGCAACTTACCTAATTACTCAGCTAAGCCGCACCCATATTTGGCCTTGTGGTGGCACTGTTATCCTGGCATGTGCATGCATGAACCGGTCCTTAGATCTACGACAAGTAAAACCACCATCTCATGCTACCTCATTCACAAACACAGGCTTGCCTAGATCTACCTCCGATCCATGTTCATTAACCTCATCAATTACTTATTATCAGTACGAGTGCAGTTAGCTAGACACATCTATCTCGCTTCCCGATCCCAGAGACTCAGCGAAGCATAAATCAAAAACCATACCCGACTCATAAACTTCCCAGGCGACAAGGGTGGTTTAACCAAAACTAGTAAACTCCTATAAAAGGGTTTCCCATCATGTTTGACTCAGCACACACACCTTTTCGCAAAACAAAATAGTTTTACCCAAAACATAGGATCAACATGGTCAAGGAGCACTTGCCTTGTACTTGCGGTTCCGGTTGTTCTTGATTCTCAAAACCTTGTTGCTGCAGCTCGTCGTAGACAGCTTCCTGAGTTTGTCCTGCTTTGTAGGATTCACGTGCATACAAAATTCACAGCAATCAATATTATGCACAAACCCTTAAACTAGATGCGATGATGCACATGCATGCTATCCTATGATTAGTTTTATTCGATTGATCTGTACGTTGCTCTTGCATGGCTTGCATGGTCAGAGGTGTTCGGATCAAAGATGAACGTGGCGATGGTCTTGTCTTTTAGATCAAACTGATAATCGAGTGATCTGCCCACGAGAAGACTTCTGTTCGAAAGGAATTGAAGAACAGATGCACGATGAACACAATGATGTCGTAAGGTGGTATTGAAGTCCTACCTCACGCTCTTCTTGTCTTCGAGGTCCTCCTTAGACTGCTTGGTTCTCCTCCGAAGATCTCCCTTGTTGCGCTTCGGCGATGTTTTGCTCGGCGAGTTAGGGCTAGGGCTCTAAGTCGTCGGCTCAGGAGTTGAAAGAGAAGTTTGTGGTTTCGGCCAGAGGTTTTGGGTTCTATTTATAATCGGGAAGAGAAGAGTCCTAATCTGATTGGATCCCGAATAAGAGTCTTATTCAGATCTTTGTTAGATTCTGACGTCTTATCTTTGGTAACATTTTGGAGTTTAGATCGGTTTCTGTTGCGTACCGGTACCTTTACGCGTAAAAACCGTTCCAGAACTCGTTACCTTTGTGGCGATGAGCTCCGGAGGCTCCACGTGTCCTTCCGGGGCCTGGTATCTACTTCTCCGCAGAGACGAGCTCCGGTTGTGCCACGTGTCAATCGACCGAGACTTCCCCCTCTTTTGGAGGTGAGCTCCGCGCATGCCACGTGTTGGCGCCGGTCTTCCCCTTCTTCTTTGCTCAGGAACATGCCCCGAGGTCAACACGTGTCTAGCAACGAAAGACCTCCCGGAGATAAGCTCCGGTGGCGACACGTGTTCGATAGATCTGGGCTTCTCTGAGATAAGCTCCGAGATCAACACGTATCCCGCGTGACGGGTCCTCTGATTTCCGTGAGGACTAGCTCCGAGGATGACATGTGTCCTACAAAAAATGCCTTTGCTTCTTCCGCATAGGCTAGCTCCGTGGGCAACACGTGTCCCAAAGGATCGGACCTCTCCCCTTTGCGGAGACGAGTCCCGAACCTGCCACGTAGCTATTTTAGTGGCGGACCTTTCTTCACCTCGCAGGGGCGAGCTCCGAACATGCCACGTGGCCGGTTGGCCGCGGTAGTTGCCTTCGGTTCTCTCTGAGAGGTTTACTGGTTACCCTTTTGGTACTTGTCATTGTTCCATCTTTTCTTAAAATGTTTTCTTCTTCATAACACGTGAATATATGCTGACACCCGAGATGAGGGTGTCACACTCTTGAATGAGACATTATGAGTTATGTAGAGGTAGGGATCGAGGCAAGTTGGATGATTTGGTTGGTGCTGGGTGCACGAGACTCGGGTTTGTGTTTAGTACTTGCCTGGATCCTAAGGACCGGTTCATGGAGCATGTAACCTGGCTTTACCGTGCCAACCACATGCTGAGATGGGGCAGCTTGGCCAATTAATTAGGTGTACCTCCGGCGTAGTATGGGTGTTTTGGATGATGCGGGGAATAGGTGTCAGCTGGACTACCTTATGAACCGCAAGGCTCAAGAGGGGGCCACTGCAGCGGGGTTGGAGCCTCTTGTATGCTGTTAGTGGTGAAACCTTAGTGGGCCCAGGCTCGTCGGGAATCCCTTTGTAAAGGCCTCGTAGTGATCTCCTGGCTACACACCTGGGAAGTGTGAATGTGGTTCGTGGCCACTGGCATAATGGAGGTTCTTTTAGTTCACCCGGCAACAGGGGATGAAATCACTACATGTGGGTACAGTGGTGCAAACTCTGCAGAGTCAAAACTGTCATGACAGCCGTGCTCACGGTCAAGAGCGGTTTGGACTTATTTATGATTAGAGGATGATAAATTGGGAAGTTGTGGATGTTAAGCGGGAAGCTTAACATTGGAGACGGGACTATGTTTACTTGATATTGATGATGGGTTGAGGGATTGGGACCATTTCCCCTATGTAGTAATGTAGGTGCTTAATAAGCTAAGGTGATAGGTATTAATTGCGTAGTGCTTTAACCATGGGTTCAACCTCTCCTTGCTCTAGCCATGCATGACATAACTTTCCCACACTTGCTGAGTATCAACGGTACTCAAACTTGTATTTTTGTTTGTTTAAATTGCTGCTCAGGTCAAAGGGATGAGGTGGTGTTCAATGACCAAGACTTTGGACCCGAAGAAGGTTTCTAGGTTCACAAAGTCTCTGTGCAACGCCTGTAACGGAGCCCATAAGATTTATATTCTGCTGCTATTTTATTTACATGTTATGAACTTATTATCATCCATCGAGACGTATTCTATGTAAGACTTATTTATATTTGAACACCTGGCTTGTAATATGATGATGCTTCACTATTTGTCATCACATGTATGAGAAAATGATCGTGGCATACATGTGATATTCACTCTGTTGTTCTTCGGAGAAACCAGGTGTGACAGAAGTGGTATCGGAGCCAAGGTTGTCCGTAGGAACGTGGACCTAGGTAGAAATATACGTATTTAAGGACCCTATTTTCTTAAAAACTATTTTACAAAGGTGTGGGTTGAAAGTGTTATTTAATGGGGTCACTTTATTCACCTTGTCCCAACTTTTATTCAAAATACAATTTTTATTTAATTCTTATCTAACTTAATTTTAAATGCTTTATGTTTTATATGGTTCGCATGATCCGCACCGCCCGCAAGTCCCCCGGAGGGAGAGTTCCTGTAGTTGCGTTTGCCTTGAGAGAGGAGAACCGTCCGGTGACGTACCACTCCTACGGGTTGGCAGTAGGAGGCTTGTTGTATCGTCTTCGGCGTATGCTCCACGCCGCCGGCAATGTGGGCAAGCTGATCATACACTACAGCTCCACCAGGACCATCCGTGAGAAGCGGGAAGAATAGAGCTCAGAGATGAGGATTATCCATGAAAATCAGCTGCTCAAGATCCACCGCTCTCTAGCTTGTCGGGCAACTCAGGCCGATGCTGAGAAGGATGTCACCTGGGAGGCCATCACCTGCCAGAGTTACATCTACCGTCGCCACCTGGACAGGACTGAGTACATGTATGTCCTCCAGCGTGAGAGTGGCACCGCGGAGTACAAGTACCCGCCAGTGCAGCAGGGGACTTCCCATGAGCACATGGACCTGTGCTTGGAGGATGCTGCTATGCTCAACACTCGACTGTAGGAGTGCCAGCAGGAGCTTCAGGATGTTCATGACACCCTGAAGAAGACTGAGGCATTGCTTTGCGCCAGCCTGAGGGCGAGAGAAAGAGGAGATGGGAATGAACTGTGTGTCACCGTGAATGACACATGGACTCCTGACTCTCCAGACCGCCGGGCGAGCAAGCGTCGCCGCACTTCTCCACCAGCAGCTTCCCCACCTAAAGCGGAATCAGAGGGCAGCCACAATAATGAGGAAGACCCCGACGAGCCAGCTCAGTGATACGAGTGTTTAGAGTCATTTCCCTTATTTCAGCAGGTTATCGAGTAGTCGAGTCAATACCTTATTTATTTATGTGTTAATGTTTGGTGTGTGACGTGAGTTGTGGAAGCCATGGGCATTTGTCCAAAACCTCGTCTTTAGGTTGCTTTGCTTTGATGTGTGAACCCTTATGAATCAATAATGCATTTTATTTTCACATGAGACGTGACGCCCAAAGATCTATGTGAAATCTTCAGAAAATGTTTAAATATTAAGGCCTCAAAAGTTTAAGTTTAAGCAAGCAATTTGGGAAGTTAATATGTAATGCTTTAAGTTAACATTTGGTTGATCATGATAGATGGCTGGAAGAGAAAAGGGTCGTGGTGCTAACCCCAACAACAACAACGATGAGGCCGGCAACCCTCATCTTTCTGGAGGACAAGACAGGGGTGGTCGCCGTGAAGGAGCTGATCCTATCTATCAAATGATCGAAAATCAGAATCAGCTAATCCAGAGTCTAACTCAAGTGGTGGCCAACTTGCACCAAGCTCCACCACCACAAGCCGCACCCCGTCAACCAAGGTTGAGTGAGTTTCTGGGAACTCAACCCCCAAAGTTTGCAAGTGCTGCTGAACCTCTAGAGGCAGATGATTGGCTAAAGACCATTGAGAGCAAGATGAGGATCATACAATGCCAAAGGTATGAGAGGGTGCTGTTTGCCTCTCACCAATTGCATGGACCTGCTGCTGATTGGTGGACCGCTTACGTAGCAGCCCATCATGACCCCGAGAACATCACTTGGGAAGAGTTCAAGCGCAGTTTCCGCAACCACTACATACCAAGGGGTGAACTCAAAAACAAGAGAAAGGAGTTCTTGGGACTGCAGCAAGGCAACATGACTGTGAGGGAATACCTCACCAAGTTCACCCAACTATCCCGTTATGCACCACGGGACATCAAAACTGATGAGCAAAAACAGGACTGTTTTGTGGAAGGACTTACTATGGAAATGCAATGTGCAATGTCCTCCAACGAGTATGAAAGCTTCCAAAAGATGGTAGACAGAGCATTTGTCGTGGAGAGGAAGCTGAAGGCCTTGGAGAATGAAAACAAGAGGAAGGCGGGATGGTCACACCAAGCCTCAGGTAGCAACACACGTCCACGTCCGATGCAGCAACCCGCAGGGCAGACGTGCCGTGCTGTGGTACCCTACTCAGCACCAAGAGGGTACAACCCGAATTTCAGGCCTCCGTCAGCACCAGCACAGCCGCAGCGTCAGTTTGTACAGCAGCCTCGCCCCACATATCAACCTCGACCAGCAGAACAAGGACCACCGAACCAACCCCAAGATAACAAAGGCCAGGCACCCAAAGTTGGGGTGCAATGCTTCAACTTTGGTGAAGTGGGGCACTACGCCCATAAGTGCCCAAAGAAGAAGCCCATGCAGCCACAACAGCAGAATGTGATGTGAGGACGGGTGAACCACGTGACCATGGAGGAAGCGCAAGAGGCACCTAACGTGGTAATTGGTAAGTTTCCCGCCAATTTACACATTGCAACCCTATTGTTCGATTCTGGTGCTACCCACTCGTTCATTGCTCAATGGTTTGTTAAGAAGCACGGTCTAGCAACAACACAAATGAACCATATGTTAGTAGTGAACTCTCCAGGGGGAGAAATAAGGACAAGACAAGTGTGTCCCAAGGTGAATCTAGACATTAATGGGGTAGTATTTACTGCAAACCTCCTAGTGATAGCCTCACAAGGGATAGATATGGTTTTGGGTATGGATTGGTTGACCAAACATAAAGGAATCATCCATTGTTCGACAAGAACGGTGGAACTAACTCACCCTAGTGGCATAAAAGTGAAGTTCATAACCGTACAAGAACCTAGGAGGGACCTTAAACTCAATCAAGTTGAGGTGGAAGTGGAAGAGATCAGGATTATCAGGGAATATCCAGACGTTTTTCCGGAGGAGTTGCCAGGTATGCCCCCCGATCGTGAAGTAGAATTCGCGATTGAACTAGTGCCTGGAACAGCCCCGATATACAAGAGGCCTTATCGGATGGACTCCAAACAGGTGGAAGAGCTCAAGGAGCATATAAAAGAATTGACAGAGAAGGGGTATATTCGTCCCAGTTCCTCACCATGGGGAGCTCCAGTGATATTTGTGCCCAAGAAGGACGGAACCCAAAGGTTATGCGTAGACTACCATGCGTTGAACGAAGTAACCATCAAGAACAAGTACCCATTACCCCACGTGGAAGACTTATTTGATCAGTTGTGGGGAGCTTGTGTGTTCTCAAAAATTGATCTCAGGTCGGGATACCACCAACTGAAGATAAGGCAAACCGACATTCAAAAGACAGCTTTCGTATCTCGGTACGGGCTGTATGAATACACCGTCATGCCGTTCGGGCTAACTAATGCCCCGGCATATTTCATGTATCTCATGAACAAGGTATTCATGGAATATCTGGATAAATTCGTGGTGGTTTTCATTGATGACATTCTCGTCTTCTCCAAAGATGAAGAAGAACACGAGGGACATTTAAGGTTGGTGTTGCAAAAGCTGAGAGAACACCAACTATATGCCAAGTTGAGCAAGTGTGAGTTTTGGCTTAAGAGAGTTCCCTTCTTAGGACATATAATCTCGGAGGGAGGAATCTCCGTAGATCCCGCCAAGATCGAGGATGTGCAGAAGTGGAAGACCCCTGAAAATGTCGGGGAAGTTCGAAGCTTCTTAGGATTGGCTGGGTATTATCGATGGTTTATTGAGAGTTTCTCCAAGATCTCGAGACCCCTCACCAAATTGTTAGAGAAGGGAATCACATTCACATGGACACCAGAGTGTGAGACGAGTTTTCAAGAACTGAATAAAAGATTGACAACAATCCCAGTGCTAGTTATGCTAGATATGCAGAAGAACTTTTCGGTGTACTGCGATGCCTCTGGACACGGGTTGGGATGTGTTCTCATGCAAGAGGGGCATGTCGTGGCTTACGCGTCCCGGCAGCTCCGAAAACACAAGAAGAACTATCCTACGCATGAGCTAGAGCTAGCCGCAGTGGTACACGCATTGAAGATTTGGTGGCATTACTTGATGGGGAAAAGGACAGAAATATATACGGATCATAAGATCTTAAAGTACATTTTCACACAGCCAGATCTCAACCTCAGACAAAGGAGATGGTTAGAGCCAATCAACGACTTTGATGTGTGCATCAACTATCATCCTGGGAAAGCGAACGTCGTGGCGGACACTTTAAGCCAGAAAGTGCAGGTCAACATGTCAAGTTCAAAGGACATGCCTACAGAATTGAAGGAAGAGATTGCAAAACTCAATCTATGTCTGGTGAATAGTGGTGAGGCCATCGCCATGGAAGTGGACTCCACATTAGAGCAAGACATACGCAACGGTCAGAAGAATGACGAGAAGATACAAGAGATTAGAGAACTCATCAAAGAAAATAAAGCCCCTAGGTTCAGAGAAGATGAACAAGGTACGGTGTGGCATGGGAAAAGAATCTGTGTGCCTGAAGTGAAGGAGATCCTTGAATTGATTTTGAAGGAAGCTCATGATTCCGACTATTCCATTCATCCTGGGAGTACGAAGATGTATCATGACCTCAAGAGCAGATATTGGTGGTATGGCATGAAGCGAGATGACACAGAACATGTTGCCCTATGTGATACATGTCAGTTGGTGAAAGCAAAACATCAACGACCCGCGGGACTATTGCAACCACTCAAAGTGCCTGAATGGAAATGGGAAGAAATAGGTATGGACTTCATAGTGGGACTACCTAGGACCCAATTGGGATATGATTTGATATGGGTCATCATCGACAGGCTAACCAAGGTAGCTCATTTCATCCCCGTGAAAGAAAGCTACAGCGGATCTAAATGGCAGAATTGTACATGTCAAGGATTGTGTGTTTTCATAGAGTGCCAAAGAAGATAGTGTCAGATCGAGGTACACAGTTCACCTCAAGGTTCCGACAGAAGTTACATGAAACCATGGGAACTCATCTAAATTTTAGTTCTGCCTATCACCCCCAGACTGACGGGCAGACGGAAAGAACCAATCAGATCCTTGAGGATATGCTGAGAGCGTGTGCGCTCAAGAACAATAGGAGTTGGGATAAGAACTTACCGTATGTGGAGTTCTCATATAACAACAGCTATCAGGCTAGTATGAAGATGTCACCATTTGAGGCTTTGTATGGGAGGAAGTGCAGAACTCCACTATTTTGGAACCAAACAGGGGAAAGTAAAGTGTTTGGGCCTGAGGTACTACAAGAAGCAGAGGCGTAAGTGAGGGAAATTCGCAACAATTTGAGGATAGCACAGGCCCGACAAAAGAGTTATGCCAATGTACGGAGAAGAGAGCTTATTTTCAACGTGGGGGACTATGTCTATCTCAAGGTGTCCCCTATACGAGGACTTCGTCGGTTCAAGGTGAAAGGAAATTATCATCTCGATACATTGGACCCTTTCAGATTCTGGAGAGGAAAGGCGAAGTGGCATATCAACTAGAACTACCGGCTCACTTATCAGATGTGCACGATGTATTCCATGTGTCACAGCTCAAGAAATGTTTAAGAACGCCCGAAGAAATGTTACCCATGAATGAGGTGGACGTATGAGAGGATCTTTCTTATGCAAAGCAACCGGTCAAGATTTTGGAGACAATGGAACGCCTCACAAGAAATAAAAGAATCCGAATGTGCAAGGTGCAGTGGAAGCATCACTCGGAAGCTGAAGCCACACGGGAGCGAGAAGACGAGCTTAGGGCACAGTTTCCGGATTTGTTTTCCTAGAATCACCAATCTCGAGGATGAGATTTCTTTTAAGGGGGGTAGAGCTGTAACACCCCAAAACCTGCTAAAGAGGGGAATTTAAAAATTTTTGGACGTAATGCATATGATAAAGCAATTCAAATTCAAACTTGAATTCAAATTCAAATCAAAATAGAAAAAAGAAAAGGAAAAGGAAAAAGAAAAACAGCCATTGGGCCGAAACCCGCTCAGCCGGCCCAAGATCGCGCGCCAGCCAGCCCAAACCAGCGCGCCCCCCCCCTTTCTCCCTCTCTTTGATGCGTGGGGCCCGCTCGTCATCTTCTTCCCCCGCGCGCCCCAACTGACCCCGGCCCTCTCTCACGCCCAATCAAAACCAACCCCCCGGAACCCACGCTCCCAGCTCCGATTCTCGGTCCCGGGCACCCCAGCGTGATCTCAACAGACCCGCCACCCTCCCTCGCCCATTTATACGCCGACAATCGCCTTTGTTTCCTCCCCGATCGACTCGCTTCAGTACCGGTGAGACCGAGACCCTCTCTGCCGTTTTCTCCCAACCTTCGCCCGATTTCTATGATCTAATGGGCTTGTTACGTTCCACCGCCGCCGGGGAGCCCTGCAGGTGAAGGAAACGACGTGTCTTGCGCCCCAACAGTCGCTCCGACGAGCACCGAGTGCCATTGCCGGACTTCGACGCCGCCGACCGACTTCCAGGGCCTCCGAGTGCAGGAAAACCCCTAGGTGAGCATCCCCTACCCCTCCGCAGCCGATCCATGCAAAAAGATGCGAGTTCTAGCGTGTAGCGGCAAAAACCATGGCTGCGCCGACGAGATCGCCGCCCCCCGCCACCGCGCGCGCGGGCTGTCTCCAGCCAGGGCGACGTGGCCCCCTGAGGCCCGTCCATTTTAAATCGTGCGGTTCCTATTAAATCTAACCCGTACCGCTTCGCGTTATAATCTTAGCCGTCTGTTTTAAATCGGATGGTCCACGTCGGCCCCGCATTATAAAGGCCGGGATTCTTACGCGCTACCCCCTGGGGATCTCGGAAAACACGAGCTAGCCCCGGAAACTTCTGATCTAGCCACAGGACCTTCAGAAATTCATGTAAATTCATTTAAAAATCAGTTTTAGCCCCTAGACATAATAAAAATTAGGAAAACCCTTCTGTTATGTGTAATTAGGCCCCTGAAAATTTAGGAAATAGTAAATCAAACCCTGCTGTAGGGTGGATTTGCCTTTTAGACCCTATAGGATATTAAATTTAGAAATTTGAACATGTGACTAGGATTTAAATATAAATGGTGATGCAAACACATGTGCAAATATAAATTTAAACTCTCCTAGCACTTGGAAAACTTTAGAATGAGTTAAAAATAGATTTTAGGCTGAAATGAATCTGCCTAAGTGTTGCTCATTTTTATGATCTCTAGAGACACATTTTAGGCTAGGAAATAATTCTAAAAACTAGTAAAATAAATTTAAATTGTTTCACATCAGAGAGGAAGTTAAAAAATATTTTATTGAACATTTTAGATCAGAACCTATTCTGTTTAGATGATATGCCTTACTATTTTAATATTAAAATTCACTTTTAGGCATAGAAAATAAATCTGAAAATATAGGAAAATAAGTATGCATAATTAGGAAATGATAAATGAGGTCTCCAAATCCAAAAACTTCAATTTAGGATTTTGTAGAAGATCTGAAAACCTATTTGGAGTAGGAAATTATCTTTCATGCAAACTTTGTGGCTAAGAGGTGTATTAATTAAATATAAAGAATTTGTTCAAATTGGAAATTCATATATAGTGTGCAAATAGAAATCTGAATACAAAAGTTAGAAATAATATATATATGTTTAAAAGTGCATGTAGGCCTAAAATCAACACATCTAGGGTAACCACAACACTTAGAAATGTGAATGACTTTCATATGTATGTATGTATGTGTGGTTTGCATGTATGTGTGGTTTACAAAAGTTGGGATTTATTTTATTATGTCATTTATTTATATGCTTATGCTTAGCCATGCTTAGAATGGGATAAGTGGGATATGAGATCATAAACTTATTTACCTTACTCTTGAATGTGACATTATGAGTTATGTAGAGGTAGGGATCGAGGCAAGTTGGATGATTTGGTTGGTGCTGGGTGCACGAGATTCGGGTTTGTGTTTAGTACTTGCCTGCATCCTAAGGACCGGTTCATGGAGCATGTAACCTGGCTTTACCGTGCCAACCACATGCTGAGATGGGGCAGCTTGGACAATTAATTAGGTGTATCTCCGGCGTAGTATGGGTGTTTTGGATGGTGCAGGGAATAGGTGTCAGTTGGACTACCTTATGAACCGCAAGGCTCAAGAGGGGGCCACTGCAGCAGGGTTGGAGCCTCTTGTATGCTGTTAGGGTTGAAACCTCAGTGGGCCCACGCTCGTCGGGAATCCCTTTGTTGAGGCCTCGTAGTGATCTCCTGGCTACACACCTGGGAAGTGTGAATGTGGTTTGTGCCCACTGGCATAATGTAGGTTCTTTTAGTCCACCTGGCAACGGGGGACAAAATCACTACATGTGGGTACAGTGGTGCAAACTCTGCAGAGTCAAAACTGTCATGACAGCCAAGCTCACGGTCAAGAGCGGCTTGGACTTATTCATGATTAGAGGATGATGAATTGGGAAGTTGTGGATGTTAAGCGGGAAGCTTAACATTGGAGATGAGACTATGTTTACTTGATATTGATGATGGGTTCAGGGATTGGGACCATTTTACCTATGTAGTAATGTAGGTGCTTAATAAGCTAAGGTGAAAGGTATTAATTGCGTAGTGCTTTAACCATGGGTTCAACCTCTCCTTGCTCTAGCCATGCATGACATAACTTTCCCACACTTGCTGAGTACCAACGGTACTCAAACTTGCATTTCTGTTGGTTTAAATTGCTGCTCAGGTCAAAGGGATGAATTGGTGTTCAATGACCAAGACTTTGGACCCGAAGAAGGTTTCTAGGTTCACGGAGTCCCCCGGGCAACGCCTGTGACGGAGCCCACAAGATTTATATTCCACTGCTGTTTTATTTACATGTTATGAAATTATTATCGTCCATCGAGACGTATTCTATGTAAGACTTATTTATATTCGAACACCTGGCTTGTAATATGATGATGCTTCACTATTTGACATCACATGTATGAGAAAATGATCCTGGCATACATGTGATATTCACTCGGTTGTTCCTCGGAGAAACCGGGTGTGACACACGTGGGGCTGACTCCTCCTTCGTCTACCTCTGGCTCCCGCGCCGGTCCGCCGCCCACCTCGCCGGAGCTCTCGCCGGGAGGGTGTTCCCGTGCCCCGAACTAGACCATTCTCACCACCTCTACCTCAAATCATCCGGGGAACATGGTGCCACCCTTGGTGCCGACCGTCAATCACCGGAAATGGCCTCGCAATGGTGACAACTTCTGTGGCAACTCCGGCGACGTTGCGAAGACGTTATAGTGCCCCAAACTTGCTTCGGTTAGCTCCTACAGCATCGCCACGACGGCAAACATCCAAGGCTCTGATCTCGCGAGAAACGTCGGCAAATACGAGTTCACCGTGCGACCTAGGTAAAATTTGGTGAAAACTCAAAAAACTCGAAGAACCGAAGGTTTCCTCGATGGTTCTCTCTGGTTCTTGATCCCACACACTCGCATGGACGTCTAAAACTGGTTTTCTAGGTTATTTGATGAGTGGTGCACCGTGTCACACTAATTTCCAGATTTTCTTCTCCCGGTTCATACCGCATGTCGGCGGGAAAACTAAAATTCCGATGAGCACAGTTCTTGACAAGGTGCCGGGTATTGCGGTGAATCAAGAGAAGGTCTAGGCGAACCTTTTGGCTTTTGAAGCTCGGTGGAAGATGAAATGTGGCGACCGGGCGACGGGTTCTTGTGACCGGCGGCTCGCTGTGGCATCGGTGAGAAAACCGATCTCGGCGCCGGGGTTCCAATGGGAGAAACGTCGAGCTCTTGCGTCGGACATGTC
Source organism: Neostapfia colusana (assembly GCA_030760725.1). NCBI lineage: Eukaryota > Viridiplantae > Streptophyta > Magnoliopsida > Poales > Poaceae > Neostapfia > Neostapfia colusana. The sequence continues at coordinate 34,185,076 of JASWHV010000003.1, forward strand.
GAGGAGGGCATGGCGACGCTGTGGGGAGGCTCATCTCGGTGTGGAACCTGCGGAGACGGCCGAGCGCAGGTGGACCGGTTATTGCGGTTTGTCGGAGGCCAAAACTGTTCGTGCGGGGGGGCAGCAGCGAGGGAGCTCGAGAGGCAGTCGAGGAACACGTTTTGCCGAGTGCTGGCTGGCTGGGAAGATTTTATCAGCGCTGTGAGGCGGCTCGACGTGTGCTCGGCCGGAAAATTCGAGCGTGCACGCGCTGGCGGCTCTGTTCGCGCTGTCGAACACTCAACAGAGGCAAAACAGGGACTGCTACTCCATTGAATTCTTTTTAAAAATGTAACTGTCAAGTGGATCCAACAGTCCCTCTTATCCTCTCTAAAATATCTCCAAACTTTGCAAATGATGAAATTCAATTGTGGGAAGCTCAAATCCAAACTTTAATTGGATAATTGGGCAAGGTTCATCCAAATTCAAATGAGTATTTGAATTCATTGCAAATTTAAGTCCATTTGGAAATTGAATAGCAAAACATTTCAAAAATTTATGAAACTTCACATACCCACTAATTTGGACCTAAGGAATTCAAATATGAAACCTGATTTTTGGTTTGGCTGCTGCAAATGAGCTTTTTAACACAACAGTTTGCAATCCACTGTGTTGCCCTCATTTAAAATTTGAGTTGAACAATTTAGTTCCAAAATCTGATTTTTAAACTTTCTCACACATATGAGAACTTCCCACCTTGGGTTCAAATCCCCTTTGGTTCCAAGCATTCAAATAAATAATTGAACTTGTGTGAAGAGAGCTCTCATGTGCATCATCACAAGTGAAAGTTTAAACAAGCCCCACTTTTCATACACATGAAACCAAATGTTTGTGCAAACTTGTGTTTCTTTGTATCCATATTTTTGGAACCTTTACACACAGCCCACGATGGATCGTGGGGCACATGGTGGCTCCAGAGCACCTCTCGGTGAGTTCAGAGCCCGGATACATGTGGCAGCTCCGGACCTCACCTCGGCGGGGAGGCTCGGACGGGAGTCCTCCTCCGCAGGAGGTTCAGATCCTACCGACACGTGGCAGCTCCGGACCTCACCTCAGCGGGGAGTTTCAGACCGGACCCTAGGGCACGTGTCGGCTCCATATCCCTCTTCAGCAGGGAGGAGGTTTAGAACCCACCGACACGTTGAAATTCCGGACCTCACCTGAGCGGGGAGGCTTGGTCTGGAACCAAGGGCATGTGTCGGCTCTGGAGCCCTCCTCAATAGGTAGGAGGTTCAAAGCCCATTGACACGTGGCAGCTCCGGACCTCACCTCAGCAGGGAGGCTTAGTCCGGAACCACGGACACATGTGGGCTCTGGAGCCCTAATGCACGTGGCAGCCTCGGGGCTGACCTCGAGGCCAAGGACACGTGGCTATGCTGGCGCCCGCCTCAGCAGGGAGGTGGGGCCTGGGCTGTTTTTTACCCTCCATGCTTGGGTACCCGGTCTGCAGGGTACCGACAGTGCTGATCAAGCCAGGATTTTGGCCTCATAAACAGTCTTTTAGACGATTCAACCCGGCTATACACGACAAGATCAAGGAAGAAGTGAATCGTCTACTCCAAGCTAAGTTCATTCGGCCTTGTAGGTATGTCGAGTGGGTCTCAAACATAATCCCGGTAGAGAATAAAAACACAGGAAAACTGAGGATTTGAATAGACTTTCGAGACCTGAACCTAGATACATCCAAGGATGAGTACTCCATGCCCATTTCCGACGTATTGATCAACGATGCTTCGGGGCACAATATGATCAGCTTCTTAGACGGCAATGCGCGGTACAACTAGATCTTCATGGCCGAGGAAGACACATAAAAGATGGCCTTCTGTTGCTTGGGGTTTGTGGGAGTCCTTGAGTGGATTGTGATGACCTTTGGGTTAAAGAACGCTGGTCCAACATACCAAAGGGCTATGAACTTGATGTTCCATGATCTGTTAGGAGATATCCTTGAGGTGTACATCGATGATCTTGTGGTAAAGTCAGCTTGGGAGATATCCTCGAAGGACACATGAATCTCAGGGTGGCCAAACATTACAACAAAAGAGTTCGAAAGAAATCGTTCCAAGTCAGAGACTTAATATGGAGAATGATTTTGCCTTTAGGTACTCGAGACAAGAATTTGGCAAATGGTCAACAAGTTGGGAGGGACCCTTCAAGATTGTAGAAATTGTTCCCCGGAATGCTTACTTTGTGGAGAGCTTGCAAGGAGAGAACTCGGGAAAAGATATCAATGGAAGATACTTGAAGAGGTTCTACCCAAGTGCATGGCAAGAATTTTGAGTTCACAGTCGGTTTGTCCAACAAATCATGGCAATGAAGGTGTTTTTGGGCATACTCCGTTTGCCTAAAAACAGAGGGCATGTGTTGGGATAGTGATCATGCGTCTCACAAGGGAGAATTCTTCTTGGGAAACAAGTTTTCATCATGGCCAAAGAGGCAAACAAGCCAAGACACAAGTAATCAAGGCTGGAACAAGGCTTGGAGGCTTTCAAGTGGATTCAAACCGTGTGAAGACCTGTGTTCTCATCGTGCCAAGAGTCTATAAGAGTCAGCACAACTTTGTCCGTGCCTTAGAGATAAGATAGAGTCTCGTTTAAACTTAGGTTCATCAAGTTTGTACTGAGTCTATATAAGGGCAGCCTTCTACCGAGCAAACGAGAGCAATACAATCAAAACTTTGTTCAACTACTTTCTTTTTACTTGTTGTTCGTAGTTCTTAGCTTTAGTACATAGTCTTTAATGCTTTGCCGAGTAAAGCATCTGGTTCTCTCCATGTAAGTGAGACCTACAACATTCCTTCCTCAGGAACCTCATATTCATCCAAGTTTCAGTGACTAACACCGAGATCCAGCACAAAACAAGCGACTCCACCATCTGTTTCACCAACAGTGTGTTTTGGCAGAATATAGGTTTCCTGAGTCACCGATGGGTGATGAAACCACGAACTTGTGGGTAAAGTGGTACAACCTCTGCAGAGTGTTACAACTGTCTTAGTCATGCTCATGACCATGAGCAACCTGGACCCTCACATGATTAGTTTTGAACTTGGTATTGGTTATGGTGGAATTTAGTCGTTAATTTGGTCGCTTATAATTGTGGATAGTTAAGTATAATGAATACGGATGATTCTGGGTGAATAATGGTTATGGACAATGGTTAATTATGTTATAAGTTGGAATTTACGAGTTTTACATCTATGTTGATGGATTATATTGGAATTGACCTCACTTAGTAACTGTAGGTGGCATTTAAAACTTTGCAAAAAAAATTATGCTTTTGTGCAATGAACCCTTTATTGTCATCCTTATAATTGGCCATATGTCATGAATTCCCACACTTGTTGAGTATGGCAAGTACTCACACTTGCTATTCCAACTCGCTACTCAGCTAAAGAAGAGGATACTTGGGAGAATCCTAGAGAAGGCTACGTGGAGTGCTAGGCGTGCATTCGTCACCCTCAATTGCCTATGTACTTGGAGCTGTCTACACTTGTTTATTTCTGCTGCTATTGCAATAAATACTCAATATGAGCTATTGTAATAAACGTACTTATTATACGTTGTAATATGTTTGATCATCTATGATGTCATAAAGTATGTGTGGAATGGTATCCTAGGTACACATACGTCATTCCTAGAGATTCAAAACCTTGGTGTGACAGAGGTGGTGTCAGAGCCATATCGATCGTAGGATGCAAGCCTAGATAAAACGGATGCCGTTAGATGACGGACATTGAACATATTTATGAAAATCATTATTTTTAAAAATTTTCTGCTTTTATCTATCTTGCTTACTTACTTTTGCTTGTTTTCCACTTTTTTCTTATTGACACGCACCTTTTCTCTTTGAAATTGTAGATGGCATGTTGCAAGCTAACCGCACGTAAGAGTACTGGAGTTTACCCTAAGGGACCAATTGTGTATGTGGTGATTGACGACAGCTCTTAAGAGGAGGACCCAGATGAGGTAGAGCCCATGGTGGATGAGATGGAGGAGGAGTTACATGAGGACGCACCTCAAGAGGAGGAGCCACACGAGGATGCACCTCGGTAGGAGCCATACAACTATGCACCTCAGGAGGAGTACCACACAGGCTTACAACAGGAGGAGGATCATCACAGAGTAGCTCCACCACAACCTTCCGTAGCTGCAGGCAATGAGGATCCTGTTCCCCGCGTGGCTGAGGAGTTTTGTTATGCAGGGACAGAAGGAAGACATGCTGCAGACGAGCATCGGACCCTTCTCTACAGACTCGGCCCCCACATGGGCACAGGGTACTACGTTAAGAGAGTGCCACGACCTGGACGTGACGAGTGGAGAGCTATCGTCGCCATCCTTTCAGGCGATTGAGTTCTTGTGAGGTTTATGTCGGCAGCCTAGAGGGCCACTCGACGTGAGGCTATTGATGATGTTGCATGAGAGGTAGCGACAGGACTCATCCATCGCTACCACACCACGCTCTCGACTGGCAGCTTCGCCCTTCACCCTCGCCGAGTATCAGGTACGGGGAGGATAACTGGACCAATTGAACAGAACGAGGCCGCTATCAGTGCAATGGACAGATCGAAGAGGACTTTGGTGGATGTGAGTAACCGTCTAGCACTTGCTTTGGAGGAGATTGTCACACCCGGTTTCTCCGAAGAACAACCGAGTGAATATCACATGTATGCCAGGATCATTTTCTCATACATGTGATGACAAATAGTGAAGCATCATCATATTACAAGCCAGGTGTTCAAATATAAATAAGTCCTACATAGCATACGTCTCGATGGACGATAATAAGTTCATAACATGTAAATAAAACAGCAGCGGAATATAAATCTTGTGGGCTCCATCACAGGCGTTGCCCGGGGGACTCCGTGAACCTAGAATCCTTCTTCGGGACCATAGTCTTGGTCATTGAACAGCACATCATCCCCTTGACCTGAGCAGCAATATAAACCATGGGTACTCAGCAAGTGTGGGAAAGTTATATCATGCATTGCTAGAGCAAGGAGAGGTTGAACTCATGGTTAAAGCACTACGCAATTATTACCTATCACCTTAGCTTATTAAGCATCTACATTACTACACAGGTGAAATGGTCCCAATCCCTCAACCCATCATCAATATCAAGTAAACATAGTCTCATATCCAATGTTAAGCTTCCCGCTTAACATCCACAACTTCCCAATTCATCATCCTCTAATCATGAATAAGTCCAAGCCGCTCTTGACCGTGAGCACGGCTGTCATGACAGTTTTGACTCTGCAGAGTTTGCACCACTGTACCCACAGGTAGTGATTTCATCCCCCGTTGCCGGGTGGACTAAAAGAACCTCCATTATGCCAGTGACCGTGAACCACATTCACACTTCCCAGGTGTGTAGCCAGGAGATCACTACGAGGCCTTTACAAAGGGATTCGTGACGAGCGTGGGCCCACTGAGGTTTCACCCCTAACAGAATACAAGAGGCTCCAACCCCGCTGCAGTGGCCCCCTCTTGAGCCTTTCGGTTCATATGGTAGTCCAGCTGACACCTAATCCTCGCACCATCCAAAACACACATACTACGCCGGGGATACACCTTATTAATTGGCCAAGCTGCCCCATCTCAGCATGTGGTTGGCACGGTAAAGCCAGGTTACATGCTACATGAACCGGTCCTTAGGATCCAGGCAAGCAATAAACACAAACCCGAGTCTCGTACACACAGCACCAACCAAATCATCCAACTTGCCTCGATCCCTACCTCTGCATAACTCATAATGTCTCATTCAAGAGTAAGGTAAATAATTTGATGATCTCATATCCCACTTATCCCATTCTAAGCATGGCTAAGCATAAGCATATAAATAAATGACATAATAAAATAAATCCCAACCCAGGCTACAAGGAAATAAGATAATGAAAATCTAGGGAAACTGCCTAGCTTGGGTATCATATTTCAAATTGACAATGCAATTAAATTCTAACTACACATCCTAGTATAGGATCAAAGTGGTCAAGGACACTTGCCTTCTTCCCGCTACTCTGGGAATGGAAAGTCTTGGTCTTGGAAGGGGAGAACTTGCTCTGGGGAAGGTTCTACTCATGCCAATACACATAGGAAAAGAAAACAACAATCCGTAAGCCATAGTTCACACTTTCACTCATGCAAACCACACATACATACATACTAAAGTCATTCACATGTTTAGGTGTTGTGGTTACCCTAGATGTGTTGATTTTTGGCCTACATGCACTTTTAAACATATATATATATATATATATATATATTATTCCTAACTTTTGTATTCAGATTTCTAGTTGCACACTATATATTAATTTCCCATTTGAACAAATTCTCTATATTTAATTAATACACTCCTTAGCCACAAAATTTGCATGAAATAAAGTTTCCTACTTCAAATAGGTTTTCAGATCTTCTTCAAAATCTCAATTTGAAGTTTTTGAAAATAAAGACCTCATTTAATATTTTCAAATTTTGTATACTTATTTTCCTATATTTTCAGATTTATTTTCTATGTCTAAAAGTATATTTCAATATTAAAATAGTAAGACATATCATCTAAACAGAATAGGTTCTAATCTAAAATGTTCAATAAAATATTTTTGAACTTCCTCTCTGATGTGTGACAATTTAAATTTATTTTACCAATTTTTTAGAATTATTTCCTAGCCTAAAATGTGTCTCTAGAGATAATAAAAATGAGCAACACTTAGGCAGATTTCATTTCAGCCTAAAATCTATTTTTAACTCGTTCTAAAGGTTTTCCAAGTGCTAGGAGAGTTTAAATTTGTATTTGCACATGTGTTTATATTACCTTTTGAATTTAAATTCTACTCACATGTTCAAATTTCTGAATTTAATATCTTTTAGGGTCAAAAAGGCAAATCCACCCTACTGCAGGGTTTAATTTATTATTTCTTAAATTTTCAGGGGCCTAATTACACATAACAGAGAGGTTTTCCTATTTTTCATTAAGTCCAGGGGCTAAAACTGATTTTTAAATGAATTTACATAAATTTCTGAAGGTCCAGGGGCTAGATCAGAAGTTTCCGGGGCTAGCTCATGTTTTCCGAGATCCCCAGGGGGTAGCGCGTAAGAATCCCGGCCTTTATAATGCGGGGCTGACGTGGGCCGTTGGATTTAAAACAGACAACTCAGATTAGATTGCTGAAGTGGTACGCGTCGATTTAATTTCTACCGTGCGATTTAAAATAGACGGCCCTCAAGGGGCCACGTCGCCCTGGCCGGAGCCAGCCCGCGCGCGTGGCGGCTCGCGGTGGCGGGGGGCGGCGATCTCGTCGGCGCAGCCTCGGTTTTTGCCGCTACACGCTAGAACTCGCATCTTTTTGCACGGATCGGCTGCGGAGGGGTAGGGGATGCTCACCTAGGGGTTTTCCTACACTCGGAGGCCCTGGAAGTTGGTCGGCGGCGTCGAAGTCCAGCAATGGCACTCGGTGCTCGTCGGAGCGACTGTTGGGGCGCAAGACATGTCGTTTCCTTCACCTGCAGGGCTCCCCGGCGGCGGTGGAACGTAACAAGCCCGTTAGATTAGAGAAACCGGGCGAAGGTTGGGAGAAAACGACAGAGAGGGTCTCGGTCTCACCGGTACTGAAGCGAGTCGATCGGGGAGGAAACAAAGGCGATTGTCGGCGTATAAATGGGCGAGGGAGGGTGGCGGGTCTGTTGAGATCACGCTGGGGCGCCCGGGACCGAGAATCGGGGCTGGGAGCGCGGGTTCCGTGGGGTTGGTTTTGATCGGGCGCGAGAGAGGGCCAGGGTCGGTTGGGGCGCGAGGGGGAAGAAGATGACGGGCGGGCCCCGCGCGTCAGAGAGAGGGAGAGAGGGGGGGCGCGCGGGTTTGGGCTGGCTAGCGGGTTTCGGCCCACTGGCCGTTTTTATTTTTCCTTTTCCTTTTCTTTTTCTGTTTTGATTTGCATTACGTCCAAAAATTTTTAAATTCCCCTCTAGCAGGTTTTGGGGTGTTACAGCTCTACCCCCCTTAAAAGAAATCTCGTCCTCAAGATTGGTGATTCTAGGAAAACAAATCCGGAAACTGTGCCTTAAGCTCGTCTTCTCGCTCCCATGTGGCTTCAGCTTCCGAGTGATGCTTCCACTGCACCTTGCACATTCGGATTCTTTTATTTCTTGTGAGGCGTTCCATTGTCTCCAAAATCTTGACCGGTTGCTCGGCATAAGAAAGATCCTCTCGTACGTCCACCTCATTCATGGGTAACATTTCTTCGGGCATTCTTAAACATTTCTTGAGCAGTGACACATGGAATACATCGTGCACATCTGATAAGTGAGCCGGTAGTTCTAGTTGATATGCCACTTCGCCTTTCCTTTCCAGAATCTGAAAGGGTCCGATGTATGGAGGCGATAATTTCCCTTTCACGTTGAACCGACGAAGTCCTCGTATAGGGGACACCTTGAGATAGACATAGTCCCCCACGTTGAAAACAAGCTCTCTTCTCCGTACATCGGCATAACTCATTTGTCGGGTCTGTGCTATCCGCAAATTGTTGCGAATTTCCCTCACTTTCGCCTTGTCTTATTGTAGTACCTCGGGCCCAAACACTTTACTTTCCCCTGTTTGGTTCCAAAATAGTGGAGTTCTGCATTTCCTCCCATACAAAGCCTCAAATGGTGACATCTTCATACTAGCCTAATAGCTGTTGTTATAGGAGAACTCCACATACGGTAAGTTCTTATCCCAACTCCTATTGTTCTTGAGGGCACACGCTCTCAGCATATCCTCAAGGATCTGATTGGTTCTTTCCGTCTGCCCGTCAGTCTTGGGGTGATAGGCATAACTAAAATTTAGATGAGTTCCCATGGTTTCATGTAACTTCTGCCAGAACCTTGATGTGAACTGTGTCCCTCGATCTGACACTATCTTCTTTGGCACTCCATGAAAACACACGATCCTTGACATGTACAATTCCTCCAATTTAGATCCGCTGTAGCTCTCTTTCACGGGGATGAAATGAGCTACCTTGGTTAGCCTGTCGATGATGACCCATATCGAATCATATCCCGATTGAGTCCTGGGTAGTCCCACTATGAAGTCCATACCTATATCTTCCCATTTCCATTCAGGCACTTTGAGTGGTTGCAATAGTCCCGCAGGTCGTTGATGTTCTGATTTCACCAACTGACATGTGTCACATAGGGCCAACATGTTCCGCGACATCTCGCTTCATGCCATACCACCAATATCTGCTCTTGAGGTCATGATACATCTTCATACTCCCAGGATGATAGTTGATGCCCACATCAAAGTCGTTGATTATCTCTAACCATCTCCTTTGTCTGAGGTTGAGATCTGGCTGTGTGAAAATGTACTTTAAGCTCTTATGATCCGTATATATCTCTATCCTCTTTCCCATCAAGTAATGCCGCCAAATCTTCAATGCGTGTACCACTGCGGCTAGCTCTAAGTCATGTGTAAGATAGTTCTTCTCGTTTTTTTGGAGCTGCCGGGACGCGTAGGCCACGACACGCCCCTCTTGCATGAGAACACATCCCAACCTGTGTCCAGATGCATCGCAGTACACCAAAAAATTCTTCTGCATATCCGGCATAACTAGCACTGGGGCTGTCGTCAATCTTTTCTTCAATTCCTGAAAACTTGTCTCACACTCCGGTGTCCATGTGAATGTGATTCCCTTCTCTAATAATTTGGTGAGGGGTCTCGAGATCTTGGAGAAACCCTCAATGAACTGTCGATAATACCCAGCCAATCCTAAGAAGCTTCGAACTTCCCTGACATTCTCAGGGGTCTTCCACTTCTGCACATCCTCGATCTTGGCGGGATCTACGGAGATTCCTCCCTCCGAGATTATATGTCCTAAGAAGGGAACTCTCTTCAGCCAAAACTCACACTTGCTCAACTTGGCATATAGTTGGTGTTCTCTCAGCTTTCGCAACACCAATCTTAAATGTCCCTCGTGTTCTTCTTCATCTTTGGAGAAGACGAGAATGTCATCAATGAAAACCACAACGAATTTATCCAGATATTCCATGAATACCTTGTTCATGAGATACATTGACACGACCCCATTGGTCTTTTCGAGCCAGGATCACGCTGAGGGGTGCTGCGTTGCACAGCACCGTATAACACACGTCAAAGGTACAAAGCGGAAGCGAAATTTTATTACATAAACAAGTTATGAACATGTTTACATCAAAATAAGTTCAGTCTACACTCACGGGCGTAGACTAAGCATCAAGTGCACGTTCACCCCTTGAACGTGTCCTTGCTAGCACACACGCACACTAACTCTGCGGCGTGCACGACTCCCACTCGACGGGGTTCCCCTCCTGGGGTTCCGTCTCCTCTTCGGGAGTCCCTTCCTCATAGAACCCTGCAAAAGCTTCAAACACAAGCAGTGAGCATGAAGGCTCAGCAAGTCTGACCCGTCTCACCTAAACATGGAACTTCTACATGAGGGGTGCTGGGTTACATGAGGTAAAAATCATTTGCAAGGACTCGCCTAATTAGTAGAACCTTACTTTCAAGTTTTAGCAGCAGTTTGCGGAGAACCTTACGCCAAGGCACATGAGAGAGCCGCAATCAAACAAGAAACGCATTTCTCTCATGTACTTTGCCCAAAGTTGAAAAGAACTTTAGTTAGCTCTAAACTACAGCATATCATTAACAATCAATGTCCATAATTCAATCAGCAACATTTTATCATGTGACTAGCCTGTTCTTTCTACGTCACTGTTTAGTGAACAAGTGGTACTCACTGACCGTGAGGGACGGCGATTATAATCGATTTACACCTGCAGGGTTACCCGAACAATCCGTCACGTACGCCCTCGATGTTGCCTACAACAACCATCACGGACGCTGTACCAACTACCTTTCGCCCGTCAGCCAAATATTGAACCGGTCCCATCGTCCCGAGCAAGAGGTCTCTGCACGCGCATCTCAGGATTTTCCTCCAAAGGATTCTCCAGTTAAAATTCCAAACAGTTTAAACTTTGAGGAATTAATCCTGGAGAATTAAGGATTTTCATGAAGTGAAACTTGATTTGCTGTAAAGTGCTTAGAGAGCTGAATCCAACAAAATTTGGTTCACTTAATTTGGAGCTCTCTAGCCAAAGTTATGAGGATTTGAAGTTTGGAAGAATTCTGAAAATCGGGGGAAAAGTTTAAATTCTCGGGGCCTGCGGGGACATGTGTCGGGCGCGGAGGTGTCCGGCACACCAGAGATACCACACGTGTCGAGCGCGGAGGTGTCCGGCACACCGGAGCTCACAGGGTATTTGCGCGCCAGCACAGCCGATCCCCGGCCACACCCGATCCCGATTTAAATTCTTCAGCTGCTGACACGTGGGCCAGCCGGCTTCTTCTTCCTCCTGCCGTTCTCTCGCGCCCGCGCCGCCGACCTCGCCGGAGCAGACTCGGGGCTCGCCGGCTCGCCTCTGCCGGACCTCCCATGGTCTGAAACTCGCTGCCAGGGGGTTGTCGACGTCGAGGAACACGTCGGTGGTGTCAGGTTGGGCTGGGGGTGACCGGAAATAGCTCGGCGACGTGCCGCGGCCTCGGTTGAGGTTCGGCACCGTCGACCGTGGTTTCTAAACCCGCCAAAACCTCGAACAAACGGCCCTACAGCATCAGTGTACCTCTAGGAAGCTCGACAAGGAGTCAAAAGGGTTCAGGGATGGCGGCAAGTCGGTCGGCACCGTGTGACCGATCGTGCCTGCCATGACCGTCCTCGATCGAGCTCGAAATTCATCACTCCTAGCCAGTTTCACGCTACGGATGCAGAAAAGAACTTGATCGCCGGCTAGTCCAGCATCTATGTGCAAGATTTGATGACCTCCGAAAGATCATAGAGCGAGAATTTAAAGAAACCGTACCAGAAGCTCAGTTTAAGGTTGCCGGAGCAAAAACTGAGAATTCGCTGGCGAGAGTTCACAGAGTGGCTTGAGCTTCAGGTGGAAGCAGCGTGGAGTCCGTGCACTCCTGTTGCCGCCCTTGCTCGGCCGTGGAAGTGGTTGCAGCGTGCTGCCCGCGTGAGACCGATTGCCGTCCTTCAGCTAAACTGCGGCGGTCGTCGTTGATCACGGGAACAGGGGCCGAAACCCGGTGGTTCAGGCGTTGGGAGGGTGGTGCGCAACCTCAGGTGGCTGTCTAGCAGCTCAGGAACGAAGGAGGAGATTGTTTTGCTGGTTTTCCCGATTGAGCAGAGAGCTGTGGCGAGAACCAATGCCGCTGTTTGGGTTTGCCCGCGAGAAGATAAAGCCGGCCGACTCCTGCTCGGCTGAGGTGGTGCCGGTCACGTGGGGGCGCGAGCAAGACACCCTGGGCGCCAGCGCGCGGAGAGGGAAGCAGCTGGTGGCGCCGGTAGCTGCTCGGTGGCACAGCCGATAGCTGCTCGGTGGAATTTCCCATCGAGACTCTGACTTTGGGTGCCAGTTTCTCCTTCTTCCCTCTATGACATGTGGGTCCCACCCGGGGTTTTAACCTCTGAAATTTACTCCTAATCACTGTTGTAAACAGTGAGCCCCATAATACCCCTGGTGATTCAAATTATTCACCCCTGAGCCATTTGAATTGAATAGGATTCAAACTGGGTTTGGTTTGAGTGAATTTCAGCACAAGTTCAGTTTTGAATTCAAATAAAATTTGAATTTGTCCCACTTAGCTCATGTCAAGATCAAATCCAAATGGAGTGAAAATTGGTGTGTGAGCTCACAAAAATGTGCTGAATAAGAATATGCCTCCCACTTTTAAATTCATGGGATAAAAACAGTTTGAATTTGAATGTGGTTTCAAACTGCCCTCTTTCTATCTATACCCAAAATGACCTCAAAAAGGTTTTGAATTTGGGTGAAACTTGGCATGGACATCCTTAGCAATGTGTAGGAGTTTTCATATGTCCAGCCCACCTATATCACATGTGGGAAATACCACTTTTGCAATATGTGAGTTTGTTCTCTAATGAGCATGTTGATGGTGGTTACTTGCTCTTCATTGGTGTTCATCATCTTTCCTCAAATGAGGTGTGTGGTGTGGTGATGAATACTTAAAATGTGTGCCAAAACTGAGGCCCTTACATTCCTCCCCCCTTAAAAGAATCTCGTCCCGAGATTATATGGTAAAAATGAGAGAGAGGACGGTGTAAAATTACCGGATATGCGACGTGAAAAAGTCGGGGTAGTTAGCGCGAATAAATTCTTTGCTCTCCCATGTCGCTTCGTCCATGGAGTGATTACTCCATAGAACCTTGTAGAACCACAACGTACGGTTGCGTGTGGTTCCGGCCTTTTCATCAATAATCTGCACCGGTTCCTCCCGATAGGTGAGATCCGGTTGCAGTTCTTCAATGTCTTCCAGCTGAATGGTAGTTGATAGCTTGAGACACTTCCTCAGCTGGGAAATGTGAAAGACGTCGTGCACACTGGAAAGTGCTTCTGGTAATTTCAGCCGGTATGCCACTGATCAACATCTTTCGGTAATCTGGAATGGACTGATGAATCGGGGTGCCAACTTCCCTCTCACCCCAAATCTGTTTACGCCCTTCATTGGAGACACCCGTAGATATATGTGATCTCCAACTTCGATTTGTAATGGGCGCCTTCTCCGGTCCGCATACTGTTTCTGACGGGATTGAGCGGCTTTTAGGTTCGCCTGAATCAGTCGAACCTTTTCTTCCGCGTTGTTGACGAGGTCAATCCCGAAGGTAACCCTTTCGCCAGATTCACACCAATTCAGTGGTGTGCGGCATTTCCGCCCGTATAGCGCCTCGTAAGGTGCCATCTTGATGCTGGCTTGGTACCCATTATTGTACGAGAACTCAGCTAACGGCAAGTGATCATCCCAATTCTTGCCGTGGTTGATAGCGCAAGCTCGTAGCATGTCTTCTAAAATCTGATTTACCCGCTCCGTATGCCCATCCGTCTGCGGGTGGTATGCTGAACTACGGATCAGCTTCGTCCCCAAGGTAGCGTGCAGCTGCTCCCAAAAATGGGACACAAATAAAGTGCCCCGATCCGATACGATAGTACGGGGTACGCCGTACAAGCATAGGATCCGTGAGATGTACAGTTCAGCGTACTTCTTGGCGTTGTAGTTGGTGTTGACAGGGATGAAATGGGCAACTTTGGTGAGCCGATCGACGATCACCCACACAGAATCATGTTTCTGCAAGGTGGTGGGTAAACCGACGATGAAATCCATGCTCACGTCCTCCCACTTCCAGGCAGGAACGCCCAGTGGTTGTAGCAGTCCCGGTCTCCGCATATGGTCTGCCTTCACCCTTCGACATGTATCACACTCGGACACGTATTTTGCAGTCTCACGCTTCATCCGTGTCCACCAAAACTTGCTTCTGAGTTCTTGATACATTTTGTTGCTGCCGGGGTGAATAGAAAACTTTGACCAGTGAGCCTCATCAAAGATTTTCTTCCGTAACTCCGGGTTGCGGGGTACGACGATCCGGTCCTTAAACCATAGGACGCCGTCTCGGTCCTTCCGGAAACATTTCAACTCCCCACTGTCTACACGTCTCCGCAAATGCGACATGCCTTTGTCATTCTTCTGGGCTGCCGCTATCTCTTCACAGATGGTGGGGATCAAAGCTAGGTTGTAGAGAGCTCCGTGTGGAATCACATGTAGTGGTGGTTCGCTCTCTTCCAACGGTGTGATGGTCAGATTGTTGACGTGTGACTTGCGGCTCAGCGCATCCGCCACTACGTTTGCTTTGCCCGGATGATAATGGATCTCTATTTCGTAATCCTTTATCAGTTCTAACCATCTTCGTTGCCTCATGTTCAGCTCCTTCTGAGTGAATATGTACTTGAGTCTTTTGTGGTCGGTATATAGATGTACGAGGTTACCGAGTAGGTAGTGCCTCCACATTTTTAGTGCAAGTACCACGGCAGCGAGCTCCAAGTCGTGAGTTGGATAATTTTGCTCATGGTTTCTAAGCTGCCATGATCCATACGCGACCACTCTTCGGTCTTGCATCAGCACACATCCGAGCCCAATGCCGGATGCATTGTAGTACACATCGAACGGTTTTGTTGTGTCTGGCTGTGCCAAAACCGGTGCTGATGTCAGGTGCTTGAATAAAGCCTTGAATGCTGCTTCACATGTTGGACTCCAAACATATTTGGTAGCCTTCTTCAGCAGCTCTGTCATTGGCTTGGCAATCTTCGAGAAGTTCGGAATGAACCTCCGATAATATCCCGCGAGTCCGAGGAAACTCCGTACCTCGTGAACAGTTCTCGAGGATTTCCAATTCAGAACTTGAGTGATCTTGCTCGGGTCCACAGCGATACCCTCCGCTGAGATGATATGCCCGAGGGAAGGCACTTGCGATATCCAGAACTCGCATTTTCTGAATTTCGCGTATAACTTGTGATCCCGCAGCCGTTGCAAGACTATACGCAGATGCTTCTTGTGATCTTCCTCCGACTTGGAATATACTAGGATGTCGTCGATGAAGACCACGACAAACTTGTCCAGCTCCGGCATGAATACCGAGTTCATCAAGTACATGAAGTGAGCTGGAGCATTGGTGAGGCCGAAGGACATGACCAGGTACTCATAAAGTCGGTACCTTGTTGAGAAAGCTGTCTTTGGAATGTCCTCAGCCCTTATTTTAATCTGATGGTACCCGGATCTTAAATCCATCTTGGAAAAGATCTTTGCTTCGACCAACTGATCAAACAACATGTCGATCCGTGGCAACGGGTACTTATTCTTGATGGGGCATTTAATGGACGATAGTCCACGCAAAGCCGCAACGTCTCATCCTTCTTCTTGACAAATAATGCCGAACATCCCCATGGTGAGGAGCTCGGCCTAATAAAACCCTTCTCCAGAAGGTCCGTGAGCTGAGTCTTCAGTTCAGCCAACTCCTTGGGCGCCATCTTGTACGGCCTTCAGGATATTGGCATGGTTCCCGGTGCATGTTCAATCTTGAACTCCACCTCTCTATCGGGTGGCATCCCCGGCAAATCATCCGGGAATACGTCAGGGAACTCTCGGACCACTGGAATATCTTCCAATCTGATGGTTCTGGCTTGATAGACACTTGGAAGCTTTATTTCTGGACTGTCCAGAAATAATGAGTGAGAACCGTGCACCTCTGAGTTTAAGTGCACGACTCGAAGGACGGTGTCTAAAACAGCGCCGTGGCGGGTTAACCACGACATCCCTAGGATGACATCGACCTTCTGTCCCTCTAAGATAATAAGAGACGTGGGGTACACTCTACCAGCTAAGCATAATGGTGCTTTGGAAACCATTACGCTTGCTGAAATCTTTCCACCCGGTGAACAAATTAAATATGGACTATCGGTGGGTAGTATTGACAAGCTGTGTTTAGCAATGAAAGCTTGGCTAATAAAATTATGCGTGGCACCTGAATCAAACAGTACTATAGCGGGATGCTGGTGGAGTTGGAACATACCCGCAAGGATTGGCTCGCCCTCCGGCACGTCCTCAATGGCAAGCTGGTGGATGGTGCCGGGCCTAGGGTTTGCCCGCCACGCATTAGCAGGGTTCCGGGGTTGATTCCTCCCCGGAAACTGCGGTGCCACTCCGCCGCCTTGCCTCTCCGGGCAACTGCTCGCGAAGTGTCCTGGACGACCACACTTGTAACATGTGGCCGTTGCCGGTGTAGTGCTCGGGGGACGAAAGCCCGACATGCGTTGCCGAGGTGCAAACGCACGCGGCATCGCCCGCTGCTGCTGTTGTTGTTGCGGTGGTACTGGCAGTGCCGGCCTGAATGCCGGTGAAGAGTACGGCCGACTGCGGAACGGCATCGACCGCTGTGGTGGTTGCCAGCGTGGACCTGATGGTGGGCGATTCACCATCCGAAACTTCTGCGAAGGACCGCCTCCTTCTCCGCTGCTTTGCGGCACGCTTCGCTTTCGCTCCGCCGCCGCTAACTCCTTGCCGGAGTCCTCCTGAACAATCGCAGCATCAATGATGTCGTTGAGGCTGCCGCGATTGAACATCGCCAACTTGTCCTTCAGGAGCGGGTTAAGCCCCTGGTAGAAGTGGTCCCGCCGCTTCTCGTCAGTATCTGCGTGATATGACGCGTAAAGCGCGAGATCGTTGAACGCCCTGGAATATTCCAGCGCGTTCCGGCTCCCTTGCTGCAGGTGCAGGAACTCCTGTGTCTTCCTCTTCATTAAACCTGGCGGTATATGATAGGCCCTGAAGGCCGTCCGGAATTCCGCCCAGGTCATCACTCAGTCGGTGGTCTGTGAAGCACAGAAGTTGCCCCACCACGCGCTCGCGGATCCTTGGAGCTGCTGGACCGCGAACTGAGTCTTGCGCTGCTCGCTTATCTGGAGCAGCCCGAACTTCATCTCTATCGCGCGGAGCCAGTTGTCCGCGTCGAGAGGTTCATCCGCCCTTGAAAATACAGGGGGATGAGTCGCCAGGAAGTCGGAGTAGGAGCTCTGTTGACGCTCCTCATGATCTTGACGTCTCTCTGGGCAAGACGTATTGGCAATAAGAGTTTGCAGCAACTCCGTGTGCTTCTGATGTGAACCCGCCATTGCCGCGATGATGTCGGCCAAAGTAACCGTTGGCAGTGGCAGTGGCGGTGTTCGCTGTCGCTGTTGCTGCTGCTGTCCCGAGGAGTCCTCGGGAGGTGGTTGGGAGGTCTCTCCCCCTTGGCTAGTACCCCCAACATCAGGGTTGGCACGAGTACGCGCCATTGTGAAATTCAAAACAGCAGCAATTAGCACATGTCTTACTTAAAATTCCATAAGCAACAGTAGGTATTGAAGTGACCCATGATTAATTTGCACAACAGTCACATATATTGATAAAGCATAAACTTTATACAAGATACATTATTCTCGGGTCTCCGAGAAGTCGTGCTCATGTCGTCACTACCCATACATACGCTACTGTCTACACGACATGTCACCTATTATAAAATTTGGGCTACACTACCCTAGCTGCCCTACAAGGCAACTGTAACCACCTACTCAGAGTAGAACTCGACCTCCTGTGGGTCGTCCTCCTCCGGTACCTCTGCTGGTGGCTCTGGATCTACCACCTCTTCTCCCATCCCGGGTTCTCCCATTGCTGGAAGGCCCAAGACCACCGGTATGCCCAATACCGGAGGTACGAGGTCCTGCAAAGCATGCACCTCGTCCATAGCCTAGTTGTAATCTTCTTCACAGCCTTGCCCTTCCTCAATAGCATCGTCTCGCTCTTGAGCAAGGTCCTCGTTCTGCTGGGTCAGATTCTGTACCAGTTCTTGTAATGCCGCGATGTCAACACGGCTCTTTTTCCTTGCCTTCTTCAGACGACGCAACTGATTGTGTTGTTCATTCAGTCGCTTGATTGTCGGAAGGAGCACATTGCGGAGTGCGCTGTGAGCACTCTCGAAATGGTCTCCACGGCTTGTGCTCTCCTTGAGATTTGTGGCGAGATGCTCCGTATGAACAGCTTGGCTGTCCATCACGGCGTTTCCCGCCCTCATCTAGAGGCTAAGGTTTGCCTCCGCGGGGTTGTACCTTGGGCAACCCGGATCTGTTGCCTCCTGGTACCTCCCTTCCCACACATGCTGAGCCCGTCCCTCCACCGGAACGAGCGTGTATGGAGTGCCCTCCATAGCCTGCACGTGCAGTTGGCAGAAACGTGACATGGTGTCACGGCTGCCACTTGCCACAACCCTTCCGGTTGTCTTCCTCTCACCGTGACGGTGAACGGCACCCAACCGGGTGGCGTAGGTCCTGCAGGGACTTCGACATGGATCATCCACGTCTTGTTCCCCTCTTCGCCTTCTTCCTTGGTGAAGTATTGCGGCATCTGGTTGTACCCGAAATATTGGAGCATTTGCCACAATGCTTCCGGGTAGCCGCTACGGTGAGAACAGTGGGACATCACCCACCCGTTCTCCAATTGCTTATCTGCTGTCATCTGTAAAACTATATTTGAGAAATGTCAAATATTTATTTAAACAGTAAACCATTGAGTTATAACATAAGACATGTCATTGAACCCATAAAACTTGGAAACATAGTTCAAATTTTAAACAAATTTGACTGCTGATCTGCTGTTCCCATGACAGCCCTGACCAGTTTCCATTTCAACCTGATTTAGGCCATGCTGAAGGCAAAACCAATTCTGGAGCTCAACATCAAAGTTAAAGCTAACTTCAATAGCTTTCGAGAAAGTTTTTGCTTGTCCTAAGATCTGTCCTGGTTCAAAAGTTATGAGATGTCAAAGTTAACAGAATTCCTGGAGAAAATTGGACAGCACCTCCCTGCTTTAGGTACTGATTAAATCCAAGAATTCCAGTTAATTCTGTTCCTAATCCGACAAAACTTTCTGTTACAAAGTTGTAACCAATCTCATAAGATTTCCAGAACTACCTTATTTTCTATTTTTGGATTTTATGCAGGAAGTTATGCTTAATTTACAGAGAGCTTACAGAGAGTGTTTGCTCTGTCCTGTTTTTTGGACAGTTTCAACTCTACTGCATTTTTCGATTGGTTAAGGGATGAAACACCTCTGGACCTCAACAGAAAAGTTGTAAAAATCTTCCAAATCTTTCCAGAAATGTATCATATGACCCCAACCTCGAAAGAATTCAACCTCTAACCTCTGATTAACTTCAGCCTTGATTCAGCTGAAAACAGAGTGCTCCGTCCTTAACAGCCTATAAGTTGAAAATTTGTTAACTTTGAATATCTTGTTCAAGGGAAGGAGTTACATCAAGTTTTACTGATTTTGATCAAAACCTTCAAGTTTTTAAATGAAGTTGTTCATTTAGTGGGGTGTGACGTCGATGCGTCACCAGATTATGTCGGTACTACGTCCTCACAAAGAAAAACCTATACCGGACTTAGCCGGCTTCGTTATTTCAGTGGCACTAAACGTCACTCGCACACGGATGCTACACGTCTACCGTTTCATGGTCAGGCTACCTGCAGAAACTCAAACAATCGTCAGACTCGGCTGCACACCGAGCCCGGAATCCATACAGTTCGTACAACCGGCCGTCATCACTCGCCCGGATGTTCTCAAGCCAACCACGCCTTGAGCTACGTGTTCACGTTTCAGACCACGTGACGGGGTCTCCCAAGTTGCACCACGCACGCTAGGGACAGACGTTGCTCGAATACCCCAAACGACATGAAGAGTCGTAGAGGATATCAAAGCGGGTCGGGTTACCTGCCACCCGTGGGGCTCCACCCTTCAGCTTGTGCGCACTGGTGGACAGCGCTTACGTGCACCCCCAAGACATAAACGTCCCGAGATACACGATTTTCCGACATAATCAAATAAGTTAATATGCCACTTTCTATATGCTAATAACATCCTTATATGGGCTACTAACTCGTTCCTCACTGGATTTTTGAAAAAGGTGACCTTTGTAGTGCGTTAAACCTCAAGCGAGCTCTGATACCAACGCTGACACGACCCCATTGGTCTTGTCGACCCAGGATCACGCTGAGGGGTGCTGCGTTGCACAGCACCGAATAACACACGTCAAAGGTATAAAGCGGAAGCGAAATTTTATTACATAAACAAGTTATGAACATGTTTACATCAAAATAAGTTCAGTCTACACTCGCGGGTGTAGACTAAGCATCAAGTGCACGTTCAGCCCTTGAACGTGTCCTTGCTAGCACACACGCACAATAACTCTGCGGCATGCACGACTCCCACTCGACGGGGTTCCCCTCCTGGGGTTCCGTCTCCTCTTCGGGAGTCCCTTCCTCATAGAACCCTGCAAAAGCTTCAAACAGAAGCAGTGAGCACGAAGGCTCAGCAAGTCTGACCCGTCTCACCTAAACATGGAACTTCTACATGAGGGGTGCTGGGTTACATGAGGTAAAAATCATTTGCAAGGACACGCCTAATTAGTAGAACCTTACTTTCAAGTTTTAGCAGCAGGTTGTGGAGAACCTTACGCCAAGGCACATGAGAGAGCCGCAATCAAACAAGAAACGCATTTCTCTCATGTACTTTGCCCAAAGTTGAAAAGAACTTTAGTTAGCTCTAAACTACAACATATCATTAACAATCAATGTCTATAATTCAATCAACAACATTTTATCATGTGACTAGCCTGTTCTTTCTACGTCACGGTACAGTGAACAAGTGGTACTCACTGACCGCGAGGGACGGCGATTATAATCGATTTACACCTGCAGGGTTACCCGAACAACCCATCACGTACGCCCGTACTCGATGTTGCCTACAACAACCATCACGGACGCCGTACGCAACTACCTTTCGCCCGTCAGCCAAATATTGAACCGGTCCCATCGTCCCGAGCAAGAGGTCTCTGCACGCGCATCTCAGTGCCGCCAGCCGATTTACACCTCAAGCTCTCAACCTACCCTCTGAACGACGGGCAATGCTTCAATACCCAGCTACCCGAGTTACATCAGTTTCCCGGTTCCCATATAGCCGGTAGGTCCTCGGTACTGTTCTAGCTTGTTCAACAGGCCCGCACACGGCTCGGACCTCAATCGACACAAGCGGAGCTACAGCACACAGGCCCCAAAGTCCTGCTGCCCTTACCCTCCGCTTGGTCTCATTTTCTTGCCATATGTTTCATGTGCTATCACTACCCGAGTCGAGTGCCTCTAGCCTATGCTCGCGAGAAGTTCCAACTACTCCACTTGTACCGAATCCTACTCTATCTTAGCATTGCAGTAGCTAATGGGGTTTGCAATCCTAAACCCAACCCATGGTTCTCTTGGCTATGCAGTGGGGCTTCCAAACAAGACCCTAATGCAAAGAATAAAGTAAACAAGTATGTGCTCAAAACAATAAAAATTTGTAAAAAGGTTAATGCAAACCGGAGCTTGCCTTGCTGCTCTTGGTCGTAGGCTAGCTGTTCCTCCGGAGTAACGAAGTCTAGGACTTCGGGTTCCTCCTCGACCTTAGCGACTACATGTTAGAAGAAACATATGTATCAATTTAAATGTGTTTGTATTAAGTTTTAAACTTGTCAAGCTTATAAGTCCCACTAGACAGACTCTATGACTGTGAAACTTTTACTGTGGCTTGGTTACAACCTAAATAGAGACTTGGTCAAGTTTTAGTTGCAGCAAAGCTCATTTGAGCCCTCCACAATTAATTATGTACTTGACCTTAATTGAAGGCTTTTAGGGTGTTCTAAGGATTTTCATGAAACAAAATATGACTTTCTGAAAACTAGATTTTCAGAGGGTTCTAATGGAGTTGTCTCCCTTAATTTGAATGTTTCTAGCTAAAGATATGAGCTAAACAATTTCAGAGAAAATCCTGAAAATGTTTCTAAACATTTTCTACTTTCTCTGGAACAGTTTCACTAATCACACCATTAGGTGGATTAAATGAGCTCCAATGGGTCTGAGATGTTTATGGTAGTTCAGGGATATTTTGGTGAACATCCCAGCAAAATTTCAGGATTTTCCTCCAAAGGATTCTCCAGTTAAAATTCCAAACAGTTTAAACTTTGAGCAATTAATCCTGGAGAATTAAGGATTTTCATGAAGTGAAACTTGATTTGCTGGAAAGTGCTTAGAGAGCTGAATCCAACAAAATTTGGTTCAGTTAATTTGAGCTTTCTAGCCAAAGTAATGAGGATTTGAAGTTTGGAAGAATTCTAAAAATCGGGGGAAAAGTTTAAATTCTCGGGGCCCGCGGGGACACGTGTCGGGCGCGGAGGTGTCCGGCACACCGGAGATACCACACGTGTCTAGCGCGGAGGTGTCTGGCACACCGGATCCCACAGGGTATTTGCGTGCCAGCACAGCCGATCCCCGGCCACACCCGATCCCGATTTAAATTCTTCAACCGCTGACACGTGGGCCAGCAGGCTTCTTCGTCGTGCCGCCGTTCTCTCGCGCCCGGGCCGCCGACCTCGCCGGAGCAGACTCGGGGCTCGCCGGCTCGCCGCTGCCGAACCTCCCATGGTCTGAAACTCGCCGCCAGGGGGTTGTCGACATCGAGGAACACGTCGGTGGTGTCAGGTCGGGCTGGGGGTGACCGGAAATAGCTCGGCGACGGGCCGCGGCCTCGGTTGAGGTTCGGCACCGTCGACCGTGGTTTCTAAACCCGCCAACACCTCGAACAAACGGCCCTACAGCATCAGTGTACCTCTAGGAACCTCGACAAGGTGTCAAAAGGGTTCAGGGATGGCGGCAAGTCGGTCGGCACCGTGTGACCGATCGTGCCCGCCATGACCGCCCTCGATCGAGCTCGAAATTCGTCACTCCTAGCCAGTTTCACGCTACGGATGCCGAAAAGAACTTGATCGCCGGCTAGTCCAGCGTCTATGTGCAAGATTTGATGACCTCCGAAAGATCATAGAGCGAGAATTTAAAGAAACCGTACCGGAAGCTCAGTTTAAGGTTGCCGGAGAATTCGCCAGCGAGAGTTCACGGTGTGGCTTGAGCTTCAGGTGGAAGCAGCGTGGAGTCCGTGCGCTCCTGTTGCCGCCCTTGCTCGGCCGTGGAAGTGGTTGCAGCGTGCTGCCCGCGTGAGACCGATCGCCGTCCTTCAGCTAAACTGCGGCGGTCGTCGTTGATCACGGGAACAGGGGCCGAAACCCGGTGGATCAGGCGTTGGGAGGGTGGTGCGCGACCTCAGGTGGCTGTCTAGCAGCTCAGGAACGAAGGAGGAGATTGTTTTGCTGGTTTTCCCGATTGAGCAGAGAGCTGCGGCGAGAAACAATGCAGCTGCTTGGGTTTGCCCGCGAGAAGATAAAGCCGGCCCACTCCTGCTCGGCTGAGGCGGTGCCGGTCGCGTGGGGGCGCTAGCAAGCCACCCTGGGCGCCAGCGCGCGGAGAGGGAAGCAGCTGGTGGCGCCGGTAGCTGCTCGGTGGCACAGCCGACAGCTGCTCGGTGGAATTTCCCACCGAGACTCTGACTTTGGGTGCAAGTTTCTCCTTCTTCCCTCTATGACATGTGGGTCCCACCCGGGGTTTTAACCTCTGAAATTTACTCCTAATCACTGTTGTAAACAGTGAGCCCCATAATACCCCTGGTGATTCAAATTATTCACCCCTGAGCCATTTGAATTGAATAGGATTCAAATTGGATTTGGTTTGAGTGAATTTCAGCACAAGTTCAGTTTTGAATTCAAATAAAGTTTGAATTTGTCCCACTTAGCTCATGTCAAGATCAACTCCAAATGGAGTGAAAATTGGTGTGTGAGCTCACAAAAATGTGCTGAATAAGAATATGCCTCCCACTTTTAAATTCATGGGATAAAACAGTTTGAATTTGAATGTGGTTTCAAACTGCCCTCTTTCTATCTATACCCAAAATGACCTCAAAAAGGTTTTGAATTTGGGTGAAACTTGGCATGGACATCCTTAGCAATGTGTAGGAGTTTTCATATGTCCAGCCCACCTATATCACATGTGGGAAATACCACTTTTGCAATATGTGAGTTTGTTCTCTAATGAGCATGTTGATGGTGGTTACTTGCTCTTCATTGGTGTTCATCATCTTTCCTCAAATGAGGTGTGTGGTGTGGTGATGAATACTTAAAATGTGTGCCAAAACTGAGGCCCTTACATACATGAAATATTCCGGGGCATTAGTTAGCCCGAACGGCATGACTGTGTATTCATACAGCCCGTACCGAGATACGAAAGCTGTGTTTGGAATGTCGGTTTGCCTTATCTTCAGTTGGTGGTGTCCCGACCTGAGATCAATTTTTGAGAACACACAAGCTCCCCTCAACTGATCAAATAAGTCTTCAATGCGGGGTAATGGGCACTTGTTCTTGATGGTTACTTCGTTCAACGCATGGTAGTCTATGCATAACCTTTGGGTTCCGTCCTTCTTGGGCACAAATATTACTGGAGCTCCCCATGGTGAGGAACTAGGACGAATATACCCCTTCTCTGTCAATTCGCTTATATGCTCCTTGAGCTCTTCCAGCTGTTTGGAGTCCATCCGATAAGGCCTCTTGTATATCGGGGCTGTTCCAGGCACTAGTTCAATCACGAATTCTACTTCACGATCGAGGGGCATACCTGGCAACTCCTCCAGAAAAACGTCCGGATATTCCCTGATAATCCTGATCTCTTCCACTTCCACCTCAACTTGATTGAGTTTAAGGTCCCTCCTAGGTTCTTGTACGGTTATGAACTTCACTTTTGTGCCACTAGGGTGAGTTAGTTCCACCGTTCTTGTCGAACAATGGATGATTCCTTTATGTTTGGTCAACCAATCCATACCCAAAATAATATCTATCCCTTGTGAGTCTATCACTATGACGTTTGCAGTAAATACTACCCCATTAATGTCTAGACTCACCTTGGGGCACACTTGTCTTGTCTTTATTTCTCCCCTGGAGAGTTCACTGCTAACATATGGTTCATTTGTGTTGTTGCTAGACCATGCTTCTTAACAAACCCTTGAGCAATGAACAAGTGGGTAGCACCAGAATCGAACAATAGGGTTGCAATGTGTAAATTGGCGGGAAACTTACCAATTACCACGTCAGGTGCCTCTTGCGCTTCCTCCATGGTCACGTGGTTCACCCGTCCTCGCATCACATTCTGCTGTTGTGGCTGCATGGGCTTCTTCTTTGGGCACTTATGGGCGTAGTGCCCCACTTTACCACAGTTGAAGCATTGCACCCCAACTTTGGGTGCCTGGCCTTTGTTATCTTGGGGTTGGTTCGGTGGTCCTTGTCCTGCTGGTCGAGGTTGATATGTGGGGCGAGGCTGCTGTACAAACTGACGCTGCGGCTGTGCTGGTGCTGACGGAGGCCTGAAATTCGGGTTGTACCCTCTTGGTGCTGAGTAGGGTACCACAGCACGGCTCGTCTGCCCTGTGGGTTGCTGCATCAGACGTGGACGTGTGTTGCTACCTGAGGCTTGCTGTGACCATCCCGCCTTCCTCTTGTTTGCATTCTCCAAGGTCTTTAGCTTCCTCTCCACGACAAATGCTCTGTCTACCATCTTTTGGAAGCTTTCATACTCGTTGGAGGACATTGCACATTGCATTTCCATAGTAAGTCCTTCCACAAAACAGTCCTGTTTTTGCTATCAGTTTCGATGTCCCGTGGTGCATAACGGGATAGTTGGGTGAACTTGGTGAGGTATTCCCTCACAGTCATGTTGCCTTGCTGGAGTCCCAAGAACTCCTTTCTCTTGTTTTTGAGTTCACCCCTTGGTATGTAGTGGTTGCGGAAACTGTGCTTGAACTCTTCCCAAGTGATGTTCTCGGGGTCATGATGGGCTGATATGTAAGCGGTCCACCAATCAGCAGCAGGTCCATGCAATTGGTGAGAGGCAAACAGCACCCTCTCATACCCTTGGCATTGTATGATCCTCATCTTGCTCTCAATGGTCTTTAGCCAATCATCTGCCTCCAGAGGTTCAGCAGCACTTGCAAACTTTGGGGGTTGAGTTCCCAGAAATTCACTCAACCTTGGTTGACGGGGTGCAGCTTGTTGGGGTGGAGCTTGGTGCAAGTTGGCCACCACTTGAGTTAGACTCTGGATGAGCTGATTCTGATTTTTGATCATTTGATAGATAGGATCAGCTCCTTAACGGCGACCACCCCTGTCTTGTCTGAGGGGGCCCCGACCTCGATCACGGGGTCGTGCCGCCTTGCCCGAGGAATCTCATTGGGTGGTGCCGTGTTATGCGGCACCCAACAGCACACATATAAGGAACACAGTATTACATAAATCAAAAGCGGAAGGTTACAATTATTCTTTGTAAATAATTTACACAAAATAGCTACAGCGGAAGTCTATAACCAGCTCACGTTGAATAACTATGAAGCACCGAGAAGAGATCCAGCCCGCGGACTCCTCTCGCTAGCAACACGAAGACATGGCAGCGGCTAGGTTCTCCAAGGGTGACATGACTCGGAACTTCCCGAGTCTCACCGGACAACCTTCTTTATAGCGTCGAGGTTTACCTGCAAAACCACTCATATAGCAAGAATGAGCACAAAGGCTCAGCAAGACTTAACCATCTTTCCTAAGACATGAAACTCTACATAAAAGTAACCTAAGACTTAAGCCTATCATTTGCGAAAAGACTCGCCTACGAGTTCATCCTTAACTTTCAGATTTTAGCCATAATAGTAGTGACCTTGCGCCCAGCAACATTGGAACTCCGCAATCAAACAAGAAACGCTTCATTCCAATGTTACTTGTCCCAAGGGGAAAAATAAATTTAGTTTGCTCTATCTCTACTTCAAACAAGGTTCTCATGCAGTTTATCATAATCATAGCAGCAATTATACTTTTGCAAACTGTTCCCACACAACTTGCTTACTACGTCACAACACAGTGAGCAAGCGGTACTCATAACCGCGAGGGACGGTGATTCGAATCAAACACTACCCGGATAACTCGACACATACGCCCGCCTCTGAAGACCCAACTCTGGCATCCTTCATTACGTCGTATGTGGCAACCTTTCTCAGGTCACTAAACTGTAGAACCGGTCGCGCCGTCTCGGGCTCATAGGTCTAACGAGACGATGTGGTATGCCTCTACAATCTAGTGAACCTGGTACATCTGTTTCCTGGTTCCCATATATCAGTAAGCATCCGGTACACAACTCAATACTTGTTCAGCGGGGCAGCATACGCTTCGGTCCTTGACCGACACGGGCAGAGCTACTCGACCAAGACCGCGTCTTGTCGCTACCTAACTCTCCTGCCCGGTCTCATCATTAGAAACGTAAACTTTAGTTTGTCTCTCTTTCCAACCCCACTTATGTGATCCTAAAACAACGCTCGCGAGTAGATTCCAACTACTCGTCTTCTACCGGATGTCCTAGCCTATTTAGCACAGCCTTATTCTACAGCGATGACACAATGCTACCCTTGACCCCAGGGTTCATGTTTGGTTATGCAAGTGGAGTATCAACATCCTTGACCTAATGCACATACAAACCTTGACCAAATGTAGTGAACAAAGGGAAAACTTTAAAAACAACTTAAGTGCAAACCGGGGCTTGCCTTGGTTTTGCAGGTGACTAAAGTCAGTTGAGAGAAAGTCAGTTTCTGATGTATTGAAGTTCACTCATGCCCTTCTTGTTCCTTGATCCAAGTTCCCCTCCTCCTTCTTCGCTTTCCACGTTTAATCACCACACGTTATGAATATGCATACATGTTCAATTATAAAACCTTTTGCCAACAAGTGCTAAAGACAAGTTTGAAACTGGAACTTTGTTTAAGAATTTAAAATGAAACTGGTGCTAGTGGTTTGGGTTTGTGTTTAAGCACTATCATCAAGTGATGAGTGGGATTTCATCACTTGGGTGGGGATCAACTAATGAGGTTGAACAAAGCATAATGATCCAGGGCTCCAATGGAGCTGGAAATTTTCTTTTGAGTTCCTTGTCACAAGAAAGTCCTTTGGACCAAAATTCAGAATTTTTCACTAAGTGGATCACCCAGAACAATTCCCTAAGCATTTAGGCAAAGAGGAATTAATTCTGAATAAATTTGCACTTTCATGCAAATTAAAGTGAACTACAATTTCCGGCATAGTTCAGAGAGTATGCCTGAATTTTCCTAGGATTTTTGGAGCTAAGGAATGCCCAGAACTGAATTTCCAAGTTTTAGAAATCCTCTGAAAATGTTTCTGTATTTATTTGAATACAGAAACTTGGAATAAGAATTACCCTACGTACATCAACTCCAAATAAGCTGAAACTTTTACAGGAGTCTCCTACTATCCTAAAGAACATCCTGGCAAAATTTGGGGAATTTTGGATGAACCAAACTCCCTCTAAAATTCTTTTGCTGAAAAGATTTAAAGAATTTTCCAGAATTTTCTATTGGTTTTCATGAAAATTGGGTTGTATATTTGGATAGAGATTTTCATCCTTAATCCAACCCAATTTGAATCACTAAATTTGGAGCTTCCTAGCAAAAGTTATGATGTTCTAAAGTTTGAACCGAATTTGGAATTCAAATTAAACTGAGAATTGTTTAAACTCTGACTGCGGGCCACAGGGCCACGTGTCGACCGCTGAAACACGAGCCACACGGGCTACAGAGTATTTCCCGCATTGTCACATACAGATCCGCGGCCACAGAAGATCTATTCCCTCGCACCAGAGACTGACGCATGGGCCAGCCCCCGTCTTCGTCTTCCTCCGGCTGCCCGCGCTCCCGCGCCGCCGAGCTCGCCGGAGCTCTCGACGGGAGTGGGTTCCGGTGCTCGGAACTTGCTGGATCTCGCCGCCCCCACGTATTCTCATACCAGGAACACGTTGCCGGGCTTATCTCAGCTCGACGATGGCCGGAAACCTAGGTGCTACGGCGACAGCGGCGGTGGTCACTCCGGCGATGTCGCTAGGGCGTTATACTACACCAAACACGTAGCCATTTGCATGTACAGCACCACCGCACCGAGGAGAACACGGACCCAACCGCCGATCTCGCTGGAACTCGCCGGAAATATGACCTCACCATCGTTCTAGGCCAAAGTCTGGCGAAAATCAAAAAACTAGATGAACAGCGGCTCTGCTCGATGGTTCTCGGTGGTTCTTGATCCTATGAATGCGCGCGGTGGTCTGGAAGAGGTATGCTACGTGGTGTGATGAGTAGTTCGACGTGTGCGACGAATTTGCCAAGTTTCTACCCTCGGTTATGATCGTATGTCAGCGGAAGAATTGAAATTCCGGCGAGCACCGTCCAAGACAGGCCGCCGGAGTTGCGGTGAAGTGAGCAGAGGCATAGGCGAACCTTTTTGCTTTTGCAACTCGAGAGGAGAGGCTCTGTTGTGGCTGGGCAACGGATTCTTGCAGCGGCGACTTCGTCCGGTGCCGTGGAGAAAGATTGAGCTCGACGCCGGGGTCCCCGTGGGGTTTGCTCCAGTTTCTTTCGTCGGCCACGCTCAGTGGGGTCTGGCGATGTTGTGGAGAGGCTCAGCACGGCGGTTGCTTCGTCGGGGTGGCCGTGCGTCGACAAGCTGCGCGATTTCTTCCGCGCTGGAGCTGCTCGGCGAGGAGAAACCCGTGATGGCGTCGGTGGGAGTGGGGTTGGCTGTGTGGGCAACACTCACTCGGTGGGAACGATAAGGGCGAGGGAAAACCGCCCCTGGAGCTGATCGGGAGCTGGCGGCAACGCTGCCCCGGTGGCGCGAGCGTGCTGCGCTCGGTGCTTCAGCGCCTTCGAGCGAAAAACAGAGAGCCGGTTCGAGTCTGAACAGAGGAAAGTATTGCTTAAGTGCTAAGTCTTCCCCTCTCCTCAATGACAATTGGGTCCCACTCATCTCTCCTAAATATCCAAATTTCGGCACATTGTAAACTTCAGCTATTAGGGATCCAAATTCAAAGGTCATTTTGCCATTTGACCAGTTTTGCCTCAGCTTCAAATTTAAATTCAAATTTGGATGGAATTCACAAGTTCCTTTGATATTCCTATCAAAGTACCTCCAAATTTGCTCCAAATTTGCCCCCTCTACAATTTGAACCTGGGGAGTTTGAATATGCCCTCTGATCTTTGAGTTGGTCATTGCAAATACAACTTTTTAAACAACAGTTTGAATTTCCTCTTTTGAAACATGCCCTTCTTCTTTTTTTTTTGAAAGTGACCCTCTTATTTCAAACTGAATTCAAAGTTTTATAGCACATGCCAACACTTTCATGGGTAAACAAAAGTTTTTGTAAGTCCCATTTCTTGTATTCAAACTCAACTTTATTCATAGCTCAAGTTTTCTATTCACAAGTTTTGGGACTTTTACATTCCTCCCCCCTTAAAAAGAATCTCGTCCCGAGATTCATGATTAAGGACAATGTGGAGAGGGCAGTTACTCAACATACGCCTCTAACAACTCTGGATGATTGCGTTGCAAATATTCCTCGCTTTCCCATGTAGCTTCGTCGGACGTGTGATTTTCCCATAGCACCTTGAAAAATCGCAGCGTCCGATTCCTGGTTTCACGAGTCTTTTCATCAATTATCCGGGTTGGTCGCTCAACATACGTGAGGTCCGGCTTCAAATTTTCTATGTCTCCCGTGAGAATCTCCGTTGGAACTTTTAAACACTTCCGCAACTGAGATATGTGGAAGACGTTATGAACCCCGGCTAAGGTTGCCGGCAGCTCTAAACGGTATGCCACGGGTCCACACCTTTCAACGACAATGAAGGGACCGATAAAGCGCGGAGCTAATTTCCCTTTCACTCCGAATCGGTGAATGCCCTTCATAGGAGATACGCGGAGGTATACGTGGTCCTCAACATGGAAATCCAGAGGACGACGCCTCCTATCCGCATAGCTCTTTTGTCTGGACTGAGCGGTTTTCAGATTTGCTTGAATAAGCCTTACCCGCTCTTCAGCTTCATTTACGAGGTCAACCCCGTAAATCACTCTCTCGCCAGATTCACACCAGTTCAAGGGTGTGCGGCACTTCCGGCCTAGAGAGCTTCATATGGTGCCATTTTGATGCTCGCTTGGTACCCATTGTTATAAGCGAATTCCGCCAACGGTAGATGATCGTCCCATCCTTTACCGTGGTGAATGGCACATGCTCGAAGCATATCTTTGAGAACTTGATTCACCCTCTCCGTTTGCCCATCGGTTTGAGGGTGATATGCAGAGCTTCTAATCAATTTAGTCCCCAGTGAGGCATGCAGCTGCTCCCAGAAACGAGCAACGAACAGCGCACCTCGATCGGAGATGATCGTCCGGGGAACTCCATGTAGGCATAGTATTCTTGCAATATATAGCTCCGCATACTTCTTGGCATGGTATCCCGTATGTACCGGGATGAAATGGGCTGACTTGGTTAAATGATCCACGATTACCCAAACCGAGTCATGCTTATTAGCCGTGAGAGGTAGTCCAACAATAAAGTCCATACTAATATCCTCCCACTTCCATGCCGGAACACTTAGCGGTTGTAGGGTTCCCGCTTTCTTCATGTGGTCGTCTTTAACTCGCCGACACGTATCACATTCTGATACGTATTTAGCAACTTCTCTCTTCATCCGGGTCCACCGGAACTTAGTCTTCAATTCTTGGTACATCTTGTTGCTGCCCGGATGAATAGAAAATTTGGATAAGTGAGCCTCATCCAAAATTTTCTTCCGCAGCCTCATATCACGGGGTACGACTATCCGGTCCTTGAACCATAGAGTGTCTTCATCATCTAACCGGAAATATTTCATTTCCCCGTTCTTCAATCTCCTTCTGATATGAGCCATGCCCTTGTCTTTCTTTTGAGCTGCCATAACCTCCTCTCTTATTGTGGATATGAGAGCTAGGTTATGTAGGGCTCCATATGGAACCAAGTAGAGACTTGGTTCTTCCTCTTCCATCGGCGTAATGGTCAGGTTATGAATATGAGACTTCCGGCTCAGTGCATCGGCAACCACATTTGCCTTGCCCGGATGATAATGAATTTCAATCTCATAGTCCTTGATCAGCTCAAACCATCGCCGTTGTCGCATATTCAACTCTTTCTGAGTGAATATGTACTTCAAATTTTTGTGGTCGGTGTAGAGATGAACTAGATTTCCCAATAGTTAATGTCTCCACATTTTCAAAGCTAGTACCACGGCAGCAAGCTCGAGATCATGAGTTGGATAATGTTGCTCATGATTCCGTAATTGCCGTGATCCATATGCGACCACACGTCCTCCTTGCATAAGTACACAACCAAGCCCGACGCCGGATGCATCACAGTAAACATCAAAAGGCTTGGTTGTATCCGGTTGAGCTAGAACCGGGGCTGTTGTGAGGTGTTTCACCAACGCTTGAAAAGCTTCCTCACATGGCTTGCTCCAATCATATTTGATGCCCTTTTTCAGTAGCTCCGTCATAGGTTTGGAGATTTTTGAGAAGCTCGGGATGAACCTCCGATAATATCCTGCCAAACCCAAGAAGCTACGAACTTCATGGACTGATGTTGGAGACTTCCATTTCAGCACTTGTTCAATCTTGCTTGGATCAACAGCAATGCCTTCTGCTGAAATAATGTGTCCAAGAAACGGCACTTGGTTGATCCAGAATTCACATTTACTAAACTTTGCATAGAGCTTGTCATCTCTCAGTCGTTGGAGCACAATATGCAAATGCTTAGCGTGTTCCTCTTCAGATTTCAAGTAGACCAAGATGTCATCGATGAAGACCACGACGAACTGATCCAGCTCCGGCATGAACACCGAGTTCATAAGATACATAAAGTGGGCCGGAGCATTGGTCAACCCAAATGACATGACAAGATATTCATAGAGTCCATATCTTGTCGAGAATGCTGTTTTCGGGACATCTTCCGCTCGAATTTTGATTTGATGATATCCTGACATTAAGTCCATCTTAGAGAAGACTTTGGCACCCACTAGCTGATCGAAGAGGATATCAATTCTTGGTAGTGGATACTTGTTCTTTATGGTCACTGCATTTAAAGGACGATAGTCGATGCATAGCCTCAGCGTCTCATCCTTCTTCTTCACAAACAAAGCTGAGCAACCCCACGGTGATGAACTTGGACGAATAAACCCCTTGTCCATCAGATCTTTGAGTTGCTCCTTCAGCTCGGCTAATTCATTCGGAGCCATTTTGTATGGTCTCCGAGAGATCAGCGTGGTTCCCGGTATCAACTCTATTTTGAACTCCACCTCGCGCTCAGGTGGTAGGCCTGGAAGATCTTCGGGAAACACGTCCGGATATTCACGGACTACCGGAATGTCTTCTAACTTGCACACCTCGGCATTACATACTTCTGGGTCTTTGGAAACCGCTTCGCCGAGATACAATGTTTGACGTCCGTGAAGTGGAGAGTCCAAGTGAACACTCCTGTTCTCGATGTCCAGAACAGCCTTATGGAAGGTCAACCATGATATTCCCAATATGGCATTGATTCCCTGGTCTTCGAGAATGATGAGGGTGGTAGGATAAATTTTTCCACCCAATCAGAGTGGTGCTCGAGAGACGACTTCATTAGTTGATATGTCTCCACCTGGCAAATGAATAAGGTATGAACCTTTCATGACAGTGGTGGAGATCTGATCCCGGATTACCGTTGCCCGGCTAATGAAGTTATGTGTTGCACCAGAGTCGAATAAAATGACAACCGGCTTGTCATTTAAGGTGAACCTGCCGGCAAGAACAGGTCCTCCCTTTGGCAGATCATCGACTGACACATAATTGACTGTCCCCACTTTTGACATAGCTTTTCTGGGCTGCCCGAGATCACTTTTGGGAACTGGACCCGCAGACACGTTGTTGCTGTTCGGTTCAGTTGTTTCCTTGACATTGGGCTCATTGTCAAAATGAAGTGGGACAGCGCTTGGCTCAGCTGAGAAATCACCTTGTTCATCTTCAACCTCTTGAGGGAAATAATATTCTGATACACCTTGTTGATACTGAGGTGCATAAGAAATAATTTGCTGCTGTGGTGGAGGTGAATATGATCTCTGTGGAGTAGAAGAGTTATCACACTCCCAGAATGATTGCACCTCTTGTGGAATCTCTCGACTGGAAGGTGAACGGATTACCAACCGATACTTCTGGGGTAGATGATTGTCTTCATCCTGTGATGAGTCCCTTTCCCTCTTTTCTTTGAGGTAGAGGTTGGAATAATATTCTTGAGCGATAGCACAGCTCACAAACTCATCAAAATTCTCTTGGCTAACTTGAGCCAATTCACATCGCAGCCTAGCGGTCAGCCCTCGATAAAAATGATAACCCCTCATGGATGGTGATTTCACATAGTCAGGGACATATTGAGCTAAGCGATTGAATTCCTTCGCATACTCAATAACACTCATGTCCCCTTGCTTCAGACTCCAGAACTCATCCAGACTGGTTTGCATTATGCCCGCAGGGATGAAACGAGCACGAAATGCAGCCTGGAACTCCGCCCATGTGACACGATGTCCTGCTGGTTGAACAGCAAGGTACTCTGCCCACCATGCTCCAGCAAAGCCGTGAAGCTGTTGAGCGGCATATAGAGTCTTCGAGAATTCGTCACACCGGATCAACCCAAGCTTGGACTCAATGACACGTAACCAGTGATTTGCTTCACAATGGTCAACCGCCTCGGAGAATACCGGCGGTTGTGTCGCCAAGAAATCCAGATACGTGCTCTGGGTTGGCATGTGATGTTGAGCTTCTCGATCTATGCCTTGCTGAACTAGAGTTTGGAGAGTTCCATTCATCTTCGCTATAATTTCAGCCAATCCGGTTGGCGATTGCTCTTGTGATGAAGTCGAGTCATTCCCACCTCGACTTGAACCTCCAAACTCCATTTGAGAATGTGTACGTACCATACTGCACGAAACAAAATTTTGAGTCAATCAAAATTCTATCTCAGTAGTAAGTAAAGATAAGTAAAACATGAACATGTCATGAACTTTATGAAAGCATAACCACATTCATGTTTAAACAAATCTTATGTACGCTAAGCTAATCAGCGGGACTACCCTGACCAGCTCTCAGAAACTCCAAATTTTACTCAAGTTATCAACAGATTCTTGACTTGAGTTCAATACCAAAGTTTTAGTAAACTTCAGTAGCTTTCCAACAAGTACTTATGTGCTCCTTAAGGATTTTTCTACAGGAAGTTATGGCTTAAAAAACAGAAAGGTCCAGAGAGGTTTTTGCTACTGTCCTGGTTCTGAACAGTTTGCCTTCAACTGGACTTTTCACCAACTTAACGTGTGATTTTGCTCTGGAGGTCTACAAATAAGTTGTAGAGCACTTAAAAATATTTCCAGAACCGTATCATACACCTTAATTGGATAAATCTACTCAGAGTTATGCTCTGTTAAACCCAGCAAGAATTCCTGCCAGAAACAGAGCACTCTGTTTTTTTGAAAACTTTAATACCTAGTTATACTCTCATTTGAATCTTAGCTCAAAATAAGAGTTCAATAACTAATACTTGTTTCAAACTTCCGTTTTTAGTTGAAAGTTAGTTCATGAATCATTTTTTTCATAGGGAAGAGGTTATTAAGTGTAGTACGGTGTCGATGCACCGTAAGAAGATGTCGGTACTACATTGCCTCACCAAAGAAAATCCTAAACCGGATTATACCGGCATATACGTATTATCAGTGGCACTAAGACGGTCTCTCGCACACGTGTACTACACGGGATACGTACGTGGTTAGTACCTGCAGAAGAACACTCAATAGTGGTGCACTCAAGGGTTGTTTCATCTCAGGCAGTTCCATATTTGAAAGTAAATACAAACGCCCGTATCATTGTCATACGGTCGTCCTTAAGTTAAGCCACGTCTCAAGGTACGTGATCGTGTTTCAACACCACACGACGGGGAACCCGAGTATGTCATGAACGGGTCATCACGGTTGGGAATGTTATCAACCCAACGGATACCACCTACTGCCCTGCAGGGCACGCCGATGGCAAGCGCTGCGTATGTCCTCCTGGGCTACTTCCAGACGAACACACTATCGCGTTACTGACCACACGATGGGGTCTCCACTTACTTGCCTAATGCACGCTAGGGATCAGCGTTTCATATGAACTCAGGAACATGAAGAGTCCAAGAGTTTCATATTAACATCTCACACCAAGCTGTGAGATCTAACCCTGAACTACTTTCCTCGTCAGGGGAGCTAACCGAAATTGATCCGCTTTCGGTGGCGTTCCTTACCATTCTTACCAGAACGTAGGTGCGTCGTTACATAATGAAAGTTCAGAATTAAAACACATATGTTAGTCTTGCCACTTTAAGTAACTACACTACTATAGTCCTTATGTGGGCCTAATATCGTTTCCTCACCGTATCCTAAGTTTTTATCGTAATACGATCCTTACTCCGTGTGCTATTACCAATGCGGCTCTGATACCACGCTGAGGGGGCCCTGACCTCGATCACGGGGTCATGCCGCCTTGCCCGAGGAATCGCATTGGGTGGTGCCGTGTTATGCGGCACCCAACAGCACACATATAAGGAACACAGTATTACATAAATCAAAAGCGGAAGGTTACAATTATTCTTTGTAAATAATTTACACAAAATAGCTACAGCGGAAGTCTATAACCAGCTCACGTTGAATAACTATGAAGCACCGAGAAGAGATCCAGCCCGCGGACTCCTCTCGCTAGCAACACGAAGACATGGTAGCGGCTAGGTTCTCCAAGGGTGACATGACTCGGAAGTTCCCGAGTCTCACCGGACAACCTTCTTTATAGCGTCGAGGTTTACCTGCAAAACCACTCATATAGCAAGAGTGAGCACAAAGGCTCAGCAAGACTTAACCGTCTTTCCTAAGACATGAAACTCTACATGAAAGTAACCTAAGACTTAAGCCTATCATTTGCGAAAAGACTCGCCTACGAGTTCATCCTTAACTTTCAGATTTTAGCCATAATAGTAGTGACCTTGCGCCCAGCAACATTGGAACTCCGCAATCAAACAAGAAACGCTTCATTCCAATGTTACTTGTCCCAAGGGGAAAATAAATTTAGTTTGCTCTATCTCTACTTTAAACAAGGTTCTCATGCGGTTTATCATAATCATAGCAGCAATTATACTTTTGCAAACTGTTCCCACACAACTTGCTTACTACGTCACAACACAGTGAGCAAGTGGTACTCATAACCGCGAGGGATGGTGATTCGAATCAAACACTACCCGGATAACACGACACATACGCCCTCCTCTGAAGACCCAACTCTGGCGTCCTTCATTACGTCGTATGTGGCAACCTTTCTCAGGCCACTAAACTGTAGAACGGGTCACGCCGTCTCGGGCTCATAGGTCTAACGAGACGATGTGGTATGCCTCTACAATCTAGTGAACCTGGTACATCGGTTTCATGGTTCCCATATATCAGTAAGCATCCGGTACACAACTCAATACTTGCACAGCGGGGCTGCATACGCTTTGGTCCTTGACCGACACGGGCAGAGCTACTCGACCAAGACCGCGTCTTGTCGCTACCTAACTCTCCTGCCCGGTCTCATCATTAGAAACGTAAACTTTAGTTTGTCTCTCTTTCCAACCCCACTTATGTGATCCTAAAACAACGCTCGCGAGTAGATTCCAACTACTCGTCTTCTACCGGATGTCCTAGCCTATTTAGCACAGCCTTATTCTACAGCGATGACACAATGCTACCCTTGACCCCAGGGTTCATGTTTGGTTATGCAAGTGGAGTATCAACATCCTTGACCTAATGCAAATACAAACCTTGACCAAATGTAGTGAACAAAGGGAAAACATTAAAAACAACTTAAGTGCAAACCCGGGCTTGCCTTGGTTTTGCAGGTGACTAGAGTCAGTTGAGAGAAAGTCAGTTTATGATGTATTGAAGTTCAATCCTGCCCTTCTTGTTCCTTGATCCAAGTTCCCCTCCTCCTTCTTTGCTTTCCACGTTTAATCACTACACGTTATGAATATGCATACATGTTCAATTATAAAACCTTTTGCTAACAAGTGCTAAAGACAAGTTTGAAACTGGAACTTTGTTTAAGAATTTAAAATGAAACTGGTGCTAGTGGTTTGGGTTTGTGTTTAAGCACTATCATCAAGTGATGAGTGGGATTTCATCACTTGGGTGGGGATCAACTAATGAGGTTGAACAGGGCATAATGATCCAAGGATCCAATGGAGCTGGAAATTTTCTTGTGAGTTCCTTGTCACAAGAAAGTCCTTTGGACCAAAATTCAGAATTTTTCACTAAGTGGATCACCCAGAACAATTCCCTAAGCATTTAGGCAAAGAGGAATTAATTCTGAACAAATTTGCACTTTCATGCAAATTCAAGTGAACTACAATTTCAAGCATAGTTCAGAGAGTATGCCTGAATGTTCCTAGGATTTTTGGAGCTAAGGAATGCCCAGAACTGTATTTCCAAGTTTTGGAAATCCTCTGAAAATGTTTCTGTATTTATTTGAATACAGAAACTTGGAATTAGAATTACCCTAACTAAATCAACTCCAAATGAGCTGAAACTTTTACAGGAGTCTCCTACTATCCTAAAGAATATCCTGGCAAAATTTGGGGAATTTTGGATGAACCAAACTCCCTCTAAAATTCTTTTGCTGAAAAGCTTTAAAGAATTTTCCAGAATTTTCTATTGGTTTTCATGAAAATTGGGTTGTATATTTGGATAGAGATTTTCATCCTGAATCCAACCCAATTTGAATCACTAAATTTGGAGCTTCCTAGCAAAAGTTATGATGTTCTAAAGTTTGAAC
Organism: Neostapfia colusana; assembly: GCA_030760725.1. Taxonomy (NCBI): domain Eukaryota; kingdom Viridiplantae; phylum Streptophyta; class Magnoliopsida; order Poales; family Poaceae; genus Neostapfia; species Neostapfia colusana. The sequence continues at coordinate 34,224,212 of JASWHV010000003.1, forward strand.
CGAATTTGGAATTCAAATTAAACTGAGAATTGTTTAAACTCTGACTGCGGGCCACAGGGCCACGTGTCGACCGCTGCAACACGAGCCACACGGGCTACAGAGTATTTCCCACATTGTCACAGACAGATCCACAGCCACAGAAGATCTATTCCCTCGCACCAGAGACTGACGCGTGGGCCAGCCCCCGTCTTCGTCTTCCTCCGGCTGCCCGCGCTCCCGCGCCGCCGAGCTCGCCGGACCTCTCGCCGGGAGTGGGTTCCGGTGCTCGGAGCTTGCTGGATCTCACCGCCCCCACGTATTCTCGTACGAGGAACACGTTGCCGGGCTTATCTCAGCTCGACGATGGCCGGAAACCTAGGTGCTACGGCGATAGCGGCGGTGTCCACTCCGGCGATGTCGCTAGGGCGTTATACTACACCAAGCACGTAGACATTTGCACGTACAGCACCACCGCACCGAGGAGAACACGGACCCAACCACCGATCTCGCTGGCACTCGCCGGAAATATGACCTCACCGTCGGTCTAGGCCAAAATCCGGCGAAAATCGAAAAACTCGATGAACAGCGGCTCTGCTCGATGGTTCTCGGTGGTTCTTGATCCTATGAACGAGTGCGGGGGTCTGGAAGAGGTATGCTACATGGTGTGATGAGTAGTTCGACGTGTGCGACGAATTTGCCAAGTTTCTACCCTCGGTTATGATCGTATGTCATCAGAAGAATTGAAATTCCGGCGAGCACCGTCCAAGACAGGCCGCCGGAGTTGCAGTGAAGTGAGCAGAGGCATAGGCGAACCTTTTTGCTTTTGCAACTCGAGAGGAGAGGCTCTGTTGTGGCTGGGCGACGGATTCTTGCAGCGGCGACTTTGCTCGGTGCCGTGGAGAAAGATTGAGCTCGACGCCGGGGTCCCCGTGGGTTTTGCTCCGGTTTCTTTCGTCGGCCACGCTCAGTGGGGTCTGGCGATGTTGTGGAGAGGCTCAGCACGGCGGTTGCTTCGTCGGGGTGGCCGGGCGTCGACGAGCTGCGCGATTTCTTCCGCGCGAGAGCCGCTCGGCGAGGAGAAACCCGTGATGGCGTCGGTGGGAGTGGGGTTGGCTGTGTGGGCGACACTCACTCGGTGGGAATGATAAGGGCGAGGGAAAACCGCCTCTGGAGCTGCTCGGGAGCTGGCGGCAACGCTGCCCCGGTGGCGCGCGCGTGCTGCGCTCGGTGCTTCAGCGCCTTCGAGCGAAAAACAGAGCCGGTTCGAGTCTGATCAGAGGAAAGTATTGCTTAAGTGCTAAGTCTTCCCCTCTCCTCAATGACAATTGGGTCCCACTCATCTCTCCTAAATATCCAAATTTCGGCACATTGTAAACTTCAGCTATTAGCGATCCAAATTGAAAGGTCATTTTGCCATTTGACCAGTTTTGCCTCAGTTTCAAATTTAAATTCAAATTTGGATGGAATTCACAAGTTCCTTTGATATTCCTATCAAGCACCTCCAAATTTGCTCCAAATTTGCCCCCTCTACAATTTGAACCTGGGGAGTTTGAATATGCCCTCTGATCTTTGAGTTGGTCATTGCAAATACAACTTTTTAAACAACAGTTTGAATTTCCTCTTTTGAAACATGCCCTTCTTCTTTTTTTTTTTGAAAGTGACCCTCTTATTTCAAACTGAATTCAAAGTTTTATAGCACATGCCAACACTTTCATGGGTAAACAAAAGTTTTTGTATGTCCCATTTCTTGTATTCAAACTCAACTTTATTCATAGCTCAAGTTTTCTATTCACAAGTTTTGGGACTTTTACATTGTCCTCCAAAAAGATGAGGGTTGCCGGCCTCATCGTTGTTGTTGTTGGGGTTGGCACCACGACCCTTTCCTCTTCCAGCCATCTATCATGATCAACCAAATGTTAACTTAAAGCATTACGTATTAACTTCCCAAATTGCTTGCTTAAACTTTAACTTTTGAGGCCTTAATATTTAGACATTTTCTGAAGATTTCACGTAGATCTTTGGACGTCACGTCTCACGCGAAAATAAAATGCATTATTGATTCATAAGGATTCACACATCAAAGCAAAGCAACCTAAAGACGAGGTTGTGGACTCGACTAAGGTATTGACTCGACTACTCGATAACCTGCTGAAATAAGGGAAATGACTCTAAACACTCGTATCACTGAGCTGGCTCGTCGGGGTCTTCCTCATTATTGCGGCTGCCCTCTGATTCCGCTTTAGGTGGGGAAGCTGCTGGTGGAGAAGTGCGGTGACGCTTGCTCGCCCGGTGGTCTGGAGAGTCAGGAGTCCATGTGTCATTCACGGTGACACACAGTTCATTCTCATCTCCTCTTTCTCTCGCCCTCAGGCTGGCGCGAAGCAATGCCTCAGTCTCCTTCAGGGTGTCACGAACATCCTGAAGCTCCTGTTGGCACTCCTGCAGTCGAGTGCTGAGCATAGCAGCATCCTCCAAGCACAGGTTCATGTGCTCATGGGAAGTCCCTGCTGCACTAGCGGGTACTTGTACTCCGCGGTGCCACTCTCACGCTGGAGGACATACATGTACTCAGTCCTGTCCAGGTGGAGACGGTTGATGTAACTCTGGCAGGTGATGGCCTCCCAGGTGACATCCTTCTCAGCATCGGCCTGAGTCGCCCGACAAGCTGGAGCGCGGTGGATCTTGAGCAGCTGATTTTCATGGATAATCCTCATCTCTGAGCTCCATTCTTCCCGCTTCTCATGGATGGTCCTGGTGGAGCTGTAGTGTATGATCAGCTTGCCCACATTGCCGGCGGCGTGGAGCATACGCCGAAGACGGCGCAACAAGCCTCCTACTGCCAACCCGTAGGAGTGGTACGTCACCGGACGGTTATCCTCTCTCAAGGCAAGGGCAACTACAGGAACTCTCATTCCGGTGGACTTGCGGGCGGTGCGGATCATGCGAACCATCTAAAACATAAAGCATTTAAAATTAAGTTAGATAAGAGTTAAATAAAAATTGTATTTCGAATAAAAGTTGGGGCAAGATGAATAAAGTGACCCCATTAAATAACACTTTCAACCCACACCTTTGTAAAATAGTTTTTAAGAAAATAGGGTCCTTAAATACGTCCATTTCTACCTAGGTCCACGTTCCTACGGGCAACCTTGGCTCTGATACCACTTCTGTCACACCCGGTTTCTCGGAAGAACAACCGAGTGAATATCACATGTATGCCAGGATCATTTTCTCATACATGTGATGACAAATAGTGAAGCATCATCATATTACAAGCCAGGTGTTCGAATATAAATAAGTCTTACATAGCATACGTATCGATGGACGATAATAAGTTCATAACATGTAAATAAAACAGCAGTGGAATATAAATCTTGTGGGCTCCGTCACAGGCGTTGCCCGGGGGACTCCGTGAACCTAGAATCCTTCTTCGGGACCAAAGTCTTGGTCATTGAACACCACATCATCCCCTTGACCTGAGCAGCAATATAAACCAACAGAAAAGCAAGTTTGAGTACCGTGGGTACTCAGCAAGTGTGGGAAAGTTATGTCATGCATGGCTAGAGCAAGGATAGGTTGAACTCATGGTTAAAGCACTACACAATTATTACCTATCACCTTAGCTTATTAAGCACCTACATTACTACACAGGTGAAATGGTCCCAATCCCTCAACCCATCATCAATATCAAGTAAACATAGTCTCATCTCCAATGTTAAGCTTCCCGCTTAACATCCACAACTTCCCAATTCATCATCCTCTAATCATGAATAAGTCCAAACCGCTCTTGACCGTGAGTACGGCTGTCATGACAGTTTTGACTCTGCAGAGTTTGCACCACTGTACCCACATGTATTGATTTCATCCCCCGTTGCCGGGTGGACTAAAAGAACCTCCATTATGCCAGTGGCCGCGAACCACATTCACACTTCCCAGGTGTGTAGCCAGGAGATCACTATGAGGCCTTTACAAAGGGATTCCTAACGAGCGTGGGCCCACTGAGGTTTCACCCCTAACAGCATACAAGAGGTTCCAACCCCACTGCAGTGGCCCCCTCTTGAGCCTTGCGGTTCATATGGTAGTCCAGCTGACACCTATTCCCCGCACCATCCAAAACACCCATACTACGCCGGGGATACACCTAATTAATTGGCCAAGCTGCCCCATCTCAGCATGTGGTTGGCACGGTAAAGCCAGGTTACATGCTCCATGAACCGGTCCTTAGGATCCAGGCAAGCACTAAACACAAACCCGAGTCTCGTGCACACAGCACCAACCAAATCATCCAACTTGCCTCGATCCCTACCTCTACATAACTCATAATGTCTCATTCAAGAGTAAGGTAAATAAGTTGATGATCTCATATCCCACTTATCCCATTCTAAGCATGGCTAAGCATAAGCATATAAATAAATGACATAATAAAATAAATCCCAACCCAGGCTACAAGGAAATAAGATAATGAAAATCTAGGGAAACTTCCTAGCTTGGGTATCATATTTCAAATTGACAATGCAATTAAATTCTAACTACACATCCTAGTATAGGATCAAAGTGGTCAAGGACACTAGCCTTCTTCCCGCTGCTCTGGAAATGGAAAGTCTTGGTCTTGGAAGGGGAGAACTTGCTCTGGGGCAGGTTCTACTCATGCCAATACACATAGCAAAAGAAAACAACAATCCATAAGCCATAGTTCACACTTTCACTCATGCAAACCACACATACATACATATTAAAGTCATTCACATGTTTAGGTGTTGTGGTTACCCTAGATGTGTTGATTTTTGGCCTACATGCACTTTTAAACATATATATATTATTCCTAACTTTTGTATTCAGATTTCTAGTTGCACACTATATATTAATTTCCCACTTGAACAAATTCTCTATAGTTAATTAATACACTCCTTAGCCACAAAATTTGCATGAAAGAAAGTTTCCTACTTCAAACAGGTTTTCAGATATTCTTCAAAATCTCAATTTGAAGTTTTTGAAAATAAAGACCTCATTTAATATTTTCAAATTTTGTATAATTATTTTCCTATATTTTCAGATTTATTTTCTATGTCTAAAAGTAAATTTCAATATTAAAATAGTAAGACATATCATCTAAACAGAATAGGTTCTGATCTACAATGTTCAATAAAATATTTTTGAACTTCCTCTCTGATGTGAAACAATTTAAATTTATTTTACCAATTTTTTTGAATTATTTCCTAGCCTAAAATGTGTCTCTAGAGATAATAAAAATGAGCAACACTTAGGCAGATTTCATTTCAGCCTAAAATCTATTTTTAACTCATTCTAAAGATTTTTCAAGTGCTAGGAGAGTTTAAATTTGTATTTGCACATGTGTTTATATTACCTTTTGAATTTAAATTCTACTCACATGTTCAAATTTCTGAATTTAATATCTTATAGGGTCAAAAAGGCAAATCCACCCTACTGCAGGGTTTAATTTATTATTTCCTAAATTTTCAGGGGCCTAATTACACATAACAGAGAGGTTTTTCTAATTTTCATTAAGTCCAGGGGCTAAAACTGATTTTTAAATGAATTTACATGAATTTTCTAAAGGTCCAGGGGCTAGATCAGAAGTTTCCAGGGCTAGCTCGTGTTTTCCGAGATCCCCAGGAGGTAGCGCGTAAGAATCACGACCTTTATAATGCGGGGCTGACGTGGGCCGTTGGATTTAAAACAGACGGCTCAGATTAGATTGCCGAAGCGGTACGCGTCGATTTAATTTCTACCGTGCGATTTAAAATAGACGGCCCTCACGGGGCCACGTCGCCCTGGCAGGAGCCAGCCCGCGCGGGCGGCGGCGCGCGACGGCTGGGGGCGGCAATCTCGTCAGCGCAGCCTCAGTTTTTGCCGCTACACGCTAGAACTCGCATCTTTTTGCACGGATCGGCTGCGGAGGGGTAGGGGATGCTCACCTAGGGGTTTTCCTGCACTCGGAGGCCCTGGAAGTCGGTCGGCGGCGTCGAAGTCTGGCAATGGCACTCGGTGCTCGTCGGAGCGACTATTGGGGCGCAAGACACGTCGTTTCCTTCACCTGCAGGGCTCCCCGGCGGCGGTGGAACGTATCAAGCCCGTTAGATCAGAGAAATCGGGCGAAGGTTGGGAGAAAACGGCAGAGAGGATCTCGGTCTCACCGGTACTGAAGCGAGTCAATCGGGGAGGAAACAAAGGCGATCGTCGGCGTATAAATGGGCGAGGGAGGGTGGCGGGTCTGTTGAGATCACGCTGGGGTGCCCGGGACCGAGAATCGGGGCTGGGAGCGCGGGTTCCGGGGGGTTGTATTGATCCGGCACGAGAGAGAGCCGGGGTCGGTTGGGGCGCGCGGGGGAAGAAGATGACGGGCGGGCCCCGTGCGTCAGAGAGAGGGAGAGAGGGGGGGGGGGCGCGCGCGGGTTTGGGCTGGCTGGCGGGTTTCGGCCCACTGGCCGTTTTTCTTTTTTCCTTTTCCTTTTCTTTTTCTGTTTTGATTTGAATTTGAATTCTAGTTTGAATTTGAATTGCTTTATCACATGCATTACGTCCAAAAAATTTTAAATTCCCCTCTTTAGCAGGTTTTGGGGTGTTACAGAGATCCAGGTCCTTCGTGCGAGACTTCTCGACACGGAGGAGGGACTTGACTACTACTTAAGGCGTGAGGCTGGAGAGCATGTGGGCCCAGAGTCGAGCCGTACTTCTACTTGGACCGCTTCTTCACCAGTTCGACATCCCGTCCGCAGCCCTTCTGTGAACTGCAGGACACCTTCACCAGCTCACAACACTAACTAGGATTTAGGTCTACCATTAATAAAGAGTAATAGGAGTCTAGTTTGTTAGTGTGCTTGCTTAATGTGGTGTGATGGTCTATATTTTCTTTAGTTAGTGTGATGGTCTACGTGTGCTTGAGTCAGTGTTTGGTCAGATGTGAGTTCGAACGCTTCGGCAATTGTACATCCTCATCCTTGGTCTATTAATGATAAATAAATAAAGTGTTCTTATTAATCATGTTCCTTGATGCATATAGTTGGGTATGCTCTATATACATTCGACTTCGATTTTGTCTTACCTTACACTATACTTTCTATGACAAATGCTTAGGCCTAGGAGGATCACTAACTACGCTCGAGGTGGTGCCGAGGGTAGCAACATTCCTAACAACGTGGAAGTACCCATTGAAGAAGAGGATGAAATTCTAGTTGAAACCCCTACACTTGCGCACTTACTAGCTATGTAGAAACAGCTGGTGCATACAATGATTCAAACATTGGGACAGATGCAGCCAAACAACCAAAACCATAATGCTCCTGCGCCCCCGCCACCACCCGAGTAGACTGGGAGAGTTCATGAGGACTAGACCGCCTACCTTCTCCCAAGACAAGGACACTATGGAGGCTAACGATTGGCTGAAAGCAATTGAGAAGAAGCTTGCCATAGAGCAATGCACTGATAGGGAGAAGGTTTTCTTTGCAGCTCACCGGCTGTTTGGAGCAGCCGCTGACTGGTGGGAATCCTACTACAACTCCAACACCGACCAGGAGTCCATCACTTAGGCAGAATTCAAGGCTAGTTTTTGCTCACACTACGTCCCTGCTGGCGTTATGATCCTGAAACGCCAGAAATTCGAGGGCTTCAAACTGGGCAACATGAATGCGAGCGAGTACTTGATCAATTTCACTCAACTATCAAGGTACGTTGCATATGACATCAACACAGATAGCAAGAAGCAGTACCTGTTCATGAGAGACCTGAACAACAACATCCAATACCAGTTGCTCAACAACGATTACTCTATCTTTCAAAAGCTAGTTGACAAGGCCCTGATGGTAGAGAGCAAGAAGATGGAGATGGAGAGAGAAAACAAGAGGAAGATGTCGTTCCAAGGATACCCACAAGAAAGCAACAATCGTCCTCATTTTGCGCCTCCACTTGCACCATACTACGACCACCTGCTCCCGCATTTCACCCCACCAATCCACCTCGTCCCAATCAACTACAACAACCACACCCCTCCATTCCAGCAACCCGCTTTCCATCACAAACCGCACCATGCCCCACTTTCCCTACCAACTTGCAAAACCAAACCGCGTTAAACCCACTAGCGCCGCCACTGATAGGACATGCTACACTTGTGGTGAGACGTGATACTTCATGGCTTAGTGTCTGAAGCGAAACTCAGAACAAATGAACAATACTCCCATGCAAAACAAGAACCCTCGGCCAAACGGAGGATCGGTTCAAAGGCAAGGCAATCGTATGCAGCAGAGCTTTGTTTGTGACAAGGTGAACCACGACTCAACTGAAGATGGCCAACAAGCAGATGACGTCGTGATCGGTATGTTCCTATCCAACTCCAATCCGGCAACGATACTATTTGATTCAGGAGCATGATATTGATTCATATCATCAAGATACATTGCAAAGTACAATCTGCCCATATCGACTATGAGATAAACTATGTTGGTTAGTTCTTTGGAGGAGAGATGAGGACCAACATGGTGTGTCCAAAGGTAAACCATAAAATAAAAGGGGTAGACTTTCCTTCCAACCACATTATCCTATACTCTCAGAGTATACATACATACATACATACATACATACATACATACATACATACATACATACATACATACATACATACATACATACATACATACATACATACATACATACATACATACATACATACATACATACATACATACATACATACATACATACATACATACATACATACATACATACATACATACATACATACATACATACATACATACATACATACATACATACATACATACATACATACATACATACATACATACATACATACATACATACATACATACATACATACATACATACATACATACATACATACATACATACATACATACATACATACATACATACATACATACATACATACATACATACATACATACATACATACATACATACATACATACATACATACATACATACATACATACATACATACATACATACTTGGATTGGATTGGCTACCGCAAGTATGATGGAGTAACTCAGTGTGCCAAGAGGGTCGTAAATTGACCAATGGAGATGGTGTCGAGATAGAGTTTGAGGCAACTCAAGCAGGACAGAAGGAGGCAATGCCGAAACAAATAGAAGACATAACAATAGAAGAGATTTGTGTGGTGTGTGAGTTCCCAGACGTATTTTCTGAAAAGTTGCGAGGTATGTCAACGGACCGAGACATAGAGTTTGTCATTGATTTAGTACCTAGGATGGCACCTATAGCTAAGAGACCATATAGGATATCAGCCAATGAGCTAGTGGAGCTCAAGAAGCAACTACAGGAGCAACTTGACAAGGGATTTAACCGTCCAAGTTTGTCACAATGGGGAGCCCTAATGCTCTTTGTGGAAAAGAAGGATGGATCCGAGAGGCTATGCATAGACTATAGATCTCTTAGTGAGGTGACTATTAAAAACAAGTACTTGCTACCTTGCAAATATTTGTTTGACCATATGAAGGGAGGCAAAGTATTCTCTAAGATCGACCTTCGATCTGTATATTTCCAAATGAAGATCAGACCATCAGACATACCTAAAACGACATTCCAAACCTGATATGGATAATACAAGTATACAGTTATGTCATTCAGAATGACGAATGCACTTGCATACTTTATGTACCTCATGAACAAGGTCTTCATGGAGTACTTGGATAAGTTTGTAGTTGTGTTTATTGACTACATCATGGTATACCTAAGGGTGAGGAGGAGCATGAAGAACATTCGAGGTTGATATTAGCAAAACTACGAGAACACCAGATGTATGCCAAATTCAGTAAGTGGCAGTTGTGGCCAAGGCTGTAACACCCTCAAATTCATTTCCATGCATTTCATACATTTTTCATGTAGAGATACATTATAAGAAATGGAGAAAGAACTATAGAAATGGAGAAAGAACCATATAAATGGACAAAGAACTATAGAAATGGAGAAAGAATCATAGAAATGGAGAGAAGAATCATAGAAATGGAGAAAGAACCATAGAAATCGAGGAAGGAACCATAGAAATGGAGGAAAACCACAGAAATGGAGAATGGGACATAGAAATGGAGAAGGGAATGTAGAAATGGAGAATGGGACATAGAAATGGAGAGGGGAATGGAGAAATGGAACAAGTGACATAGAAAGGGTGAGGAATGGGAAAAAGATAGCTCAAATGAGTCATTCCCAAATTTCCCCCAAATTTTCTAAATTCCCCAATTCCCAAAAAGGGGAATTTTCCCCACATTTTGGGGATAAAATCCCCAAGGCTGCCGCACCACAAGAGATAAGTTTGTTAAGATCCAAAAAAATTGAATAGGACTCTTATTTGAGCTCCAATCAGAGTAGGACTCCTCTTTTCCCCCCTTATGAATATAACCCCCACCCCCTGGCCAAAATACTCTCTCTTTTGGTCATCGCCCCCTGCTGCCAAGCCCCCTTCCTTGCTGCCAAGTCGCCAAGTCCCCCCCCCTTGCCGGAATTTGGCCGCTGTCGAGCTCCGTCGAGCCCTGCCATCGCCGGAGAAGAAGCCCGACGATCTGTCCTGCCCTAATCTTCCATAGAAAAATTCCCCACTGCTGTCATTGCTAGGAGGGAGGCCCTGCCACCAAAAGGAAGTGAGGTAGGTCTTCATTATCCATCTTCGAGCAGAAACTTTTACGTGTGTACAGATCCCATTTTGATCGATTTTTGATGGTGGAATTGATCTAGATCTTCAGTCAAGATCATCACCACATCCACACTTGATCCCTACACCCTTGTTCATCATAAAACCCCATGAAAGCCCGTTAAAACATGCAAGAACACGTACAAACTGGTTTAATAAAACAGCACCATAGGATTTGCATTCATCTACCCCATTGCATCTTGAGTAAAGTTTGTGCATGATGATTGATTGCTGTGAATTTTGTATGTGCGTGATCGTGAGTAGAAGAACAAGCTCAAGAGGCCATCTACGAGGAACTACAGCACCAAGACTTCGAGACGCTCGAACAACAAGAGCCACGGGAGCAAGGCAAGTGCCCCTCGACCACATTGATCCCATGTTTTGAAACTGTTTTGTTTGCAAAAACTCGTATGCTTGAGTCAACTTGATAAGACACCCTTTTATAGGACTTTAAGTTTTGTTAACCATCCTTGTCGCCGGGAAAGTTGATGAGTCGGGTATGGTTGTTTTTTCTTTTTGCTTCGCTTAATTCACGGGATACGGGAATATGATAAAACCTGTCTTGCTACTGCACTCATATGAATAATGATGAGGAGATCTTGATGATGTTAATGGGCATGGAATCGGGGAGGTCTAGGCAAACTTGGTTTGTGGATGTTGCTGGATGAGATGGTGATACTTGCCGTAGATATAAGGACCGGTTCATGCAAGAATATGCCAGGAAAACAGTGCCACCACAAGGCTAAGTATGGGTGCGGCTTAGCTGATTAATTAGGTGTGCTGCTAGCTTGTTATGGACCGTGGATGGCGTGGGGAATGGGAGTCGAGGAGGACTGCCCTGGGAACTGCATAGCACAAGAGGGGGCCCGTGGGTGGGAGAATGGTGATTCGAGCCTGCTGGTGAAACCTCAGTGAGTCCATACATCTAGTAGCCCCTTTGTAAAGGCTATTTTATGATATTTTGGCCACACACCGACGGTTGTGTACTGGTATAATGGAGGTTCTGCAGTCACCGACGGGTGACGAAATCACAAACTTGTGGGTAAAGTGGTGCCACCTCTGCAGAGTATAAAACTATCATGATAGCCGTGCTTCCGGTCACAAGCACCTGGCCAACTTCAGAGATTAGAGAGAAAACTTGGGATGGCTATTCGGTATGGTTATGGTATGGTCATTAGGATTTGTTTTGGGACAGATTGAGTCATGACAAATGAGTTTGGCTTTGGCTATATGAATATGAGATGGTTATGAATATTTATGAGCATGAGATGAACTTGAGAAAGACTAATGGCTGGATGAGACTTGAGAAATGGTGAATTATGATGAAAGAATGTTGCTGTTTTACTGGGTTATATTGGGATTAAATCCATCTAGACTTAGTTTCTGTTTTACCATGTTTGTGAAATAAATTTTGCTTGCTTCCATGAGCCTTTTTACTCCATACCATGTTGTAAGCTACATGTCATACTTTTCCCGCACTTGCTGAGTACGACATGTACTCACCCTTGCATTACCACATATACATCAGCTACAAGAGATGAGTACTTCGAGGAACATGTGGAGTACTAGGCGTGCGAACTACCGTCAACATGCCTGTGGAGTTGAAGATTGGAGCCTGTTGTCTTTAGTCACTTTCCGCTGTCGTTTAGAGTCCTCCGCTGCAAGAATAAGATAGACATTCATGAGTGAGACATTGAATCATTGTGATAAAGTACTTAAACCCTATTTATTCATGGTTATATTCTGAATTCAGTTTGTGGATTACATGTGTATGTGTGATGAACATCCTGGGCACACATATACATTCACTTGGTTCTATTTTTGGAACCGGGTGTCACAGATTAGTACCAGAGCCACGTTGACCATAGGACTCAAGCCTAGGTAGAATAGACACTCTAAAACACATAGGAACACCCCTCTAAACTTTTATTTTTGTAAATTTCTTGCTGCTGCACTTTACTTGTCAATTCAGCCACCGCAAAGTGCTATTTTCAGCCCCTCTTTTTCTCTTCTTGTGGACAGCAACACTTTTGCTTTCTTGCTTCATAGCTTCTGAAGTTTTGGAGTTATTTCCTCCTTATCTAAAGTTTCTCATGTCTTATTTAAAGATGCTGGTGATTAGGAGCACAGCACGCATAAGGACTCATCCACCACCACGTGGGAGTGCACTTAACCTCATTAAGGTGTCCGATGGACCATTTTGGGAGGAGGTGAAGATGGAACCTCATGATGAAGATGAAGTCAGTAGCTCTATGCATGAGGATGAATATCCGAAAGAGGTGGAACCATTCGAAGACGACATGGAGGATGATCCACAAGAACGGCATTGGTACGCACCTCAAGAGGACTTTCACGGGGGCTTACACCCCGTGGGGCCTCATGAAGCTATGTCGGAAGGAGATAAATATGAAGATGAGCCACCCCTTGCTGAGACAAATAATGAAGGTGACGAATGGGCCAACCATTCAGTTCAATAATTTCGGTCCGACGAAATGGAAGGAGGACACATATCTAGGGAGCTCAAAGAATTTCTGGATTGCTGCAGCCTATATCCGGAACATCTTCTCAAGAAAGTCCCTCGTCTCGGACATGAAGAGTGGAAGGCTGATGTAACCATCCTATCTAACGGTAGGGTTGTCACCCGGCACTTCACACCCACATGGAGAGCTACAAGGGCAGAAGCTATCGATGATGCTGCATGGGAAGCACTCACTAGACTGTGCTACACCTTCCATGAGCAGCTTGAGAACACTACCTTTGAGCTGCACCCGTATCGGAAGAGTGGTACAAGGGAGATCATTGGACCCCATGTAACAGCTCTTTCCAACCCACAAGCTGCTGACAAGTCTCAGAGATTGCTCGTGGAGTTAGGAAACCGATATGCAAGCGCACAAGAAGAGATCCGTTACCTCCGCAAGAAGCTGTATTTGCTGGAAAAACAGAAAGAGACTCGTGCCAACGCGGGAGCAAATGGAGCACCAGCGTCATCTAACTCTACATGGACTGCCGACTCACCATGGCGTGCGCCCATGTGTGGACCACCCCCGTCACACGGCGAGAACAGCACCGGCTCACATGATTAAGTTTAGGATTCCCATTGAACAAGCTGTAATAGGAACGTTTAGATCGTAGTAGCATGAATAAGAGTGGTGTGATGAATTTTGGTGATGATTGCTTATGTTTGTGTGCTTGAGTGTGATTTGTGGGACGCTTCGGCAGAAGTCCACATCCACACATAGTGGAGAGAGGTAGATGCTTCGGCACGTGTTCACATCCTCATATAGGCTGAAATTAATAAAAGAAGATACTTAGTTCATACACCTTGATGCATATAGTTGGGGAATTGCTTCTTTCAAATCTAAATTCTATTCCGAGAGTAAGCCTTAAAAATAAGGGGGGTAGACTTTCTTGCCAACCTTATTGTCTTGGATTCCCAAGGGATTGATATAATACTTGGAATGGACTGGTTAAGCAAGCACAACGGAGTGATTCAATATGCTGAGAGGATCGTGCAGCTGACAAGTGAGCACGGTACTCGTATTGAGTTCGAGGCAGCACAACCAGCAACCGAGAAGGCAGCGCTGAACATGTTGAAGAAGCGACATTAGAAAGCATTCCGGTGGTTCAAGAATATTCAGATGTGTTCCCGAAAGAACTTTCAGGTATTCCACCTGACCGGGACATTGAATTTGCTATTAATTTAGTACCCGGAACTGCACCTATGGTGAAGAGGCCGTATAGGATTCCCGCTAACGAACTAGTGGAGCTCAAGAAAGGAGCAGATAGAAAAGGGATTTATACACCCAAGCTCGTCAGCAGGGGAGCCCCCGTGCTCTTCATAGACAAGAAGGATGGGACCCAGAAGATATGTGTGGATTATAGGTCTCTCAATGAGGTGACGATCAAGAATAAATACCCGCTGGCCCGTAGAGGACCTGTTCGACCAAATGAAAGTTGCCCAAATTTTCTCCAAGATTGATCTTCGGTCGGGATACTTCCAGCTGAAGATTAAGCCCTCCGACATACCCAAGACTGCATTTCGAACACGGTATGGTTCATATGAATATACCGTTACGTATTTTGGGTTAACGAATGCACCCGCATACTTTATGTACCTCATGAATAAGGTATTCATGGAGTACTTGGACAAGTTCGTCGTGGTTTTCATCAATGATATCAGGTGTATTCGAAAAGCGAGGAAGAACACGAAGAACACTTGAGGTTAACATTGCAGAAACTGCGAGAGCATCAATTATATGCTAAGTTCAGCAAGTGTCAATTTTGGCTAAAGGAGATATCTTTCCTAGGCCACATCATCTCCGAGGGAGGAGTATCGGTTAATCCCAGAAAAGTGGGAGATGTTCTGAAGTGGAACCAACCGCAAAATGTGAGAGATATTCGGAGTTTCCTTGGGATGGCTGGATACTACCGCCGGTTCATCAAGGATTTCTCTAAAATAGCAAAGCCTATGACTGAATTGCTAATGAAGGGGAAAGCATTTCAGTGGACACCAGCGTGTCACGAAAGCTTTGAGGAGCTAAAGAGGATATTAACCACAGCGCCGGTTTTGATATCGCCGGATGTGAGCAAGAGTTTTGATATATATTGTGACGCATCCAGACAAGGGCTTGGATGTGTGCTTATGCAAGGAGGACAAGTGGTAGCATATGCATCGAGACAACTAAATAAACATGAGCTGAATTACCCCACACATGACTTGGAACTTGCAGCCGTGGTACATGACTTGAAGATTTGGAGACATTATATCCTTGGTCACCGATGTGAGATCTATACGGATCACAAAAGCCTCAAGTATATATTCACGCAAATGGACCTGAATTTGAGGCAACATCAATGGTTGGAACTCATCAAGGATTATGATGTTGGAATCAACTATCACCCCAGAAAGGCCAATGTAGTAGCTGATGCGTTGAGCTGAAAAGGAGCATGTCACCAACTTACAGTTCAGGAGCTGCCACCCGAGCTGCGCAAGGAGTTCGAATGGTTACATCTCGGATTCTTGAATGAGATGGAGGTGATAGAACTGAACTCCTTGCTGGAACAAGAGATACGGGATGGCCAAGCAAGAATGAGGAAATCAAGGAAAGAATCCGACAAGGCATAGAAAAGGATTTCAAGGAAGACGAGAAAGGCACGCTTTGGTTAGGAAAAAGAATTTATGTGCCTAACGTGAAGCACATCCGCGACACGATATTAAAGGAGGCACATGACTCACCTTATTCCACACATCCCGGCTGTACAAAGATGTACAAGGACCTAAAAACTTGCTATTGGTGTGATGGTATGAAAAGGGACATAGCTGAATACGTTGCCTTATGCGATACGTGCCAACGGGTGAAGGCCGAACATCAAACACCCGCTGGACTGTTGCAGCCATTGAAAGTACCCGAGTGGAACTGGGAAGACATCAGCATGGATTCCATAGTCGGACTGCCACGTACTCAGTTGGGTTACGACTCTATTTGGGTTATTGTGGACCGGTTGACGAAAACAGCCCATTTCCTTCCTGTTAGAACCAAGTACACCGTCGCCCAACTAGCTGAGCTGTATATGGAGCAAATCATGTGTCACCATGGAGTTCCAAAGAGGATAGTTTCAGATCAAGGTTCTCAATTTACCTCTAGGTTCTTGAAGAAGCTGCATGAAGCCATGGGTACAAGGCTGAATTTCAGCTTCTCTTATCACCCGCAAACCGATGGGCAAACTGAGAGGACAAATCATATTTTGGAAGACATGTTGAGAGCTTGCGCCTTGAAACATGGGCGTATTTGGGATAAGAGCGTGCCATATTCTGAATTCTCGTACAACAACAACTACAAAGCCAGCCTGAAGATGCCACCTTTCGGAGCATTGTATGGTAGACGGTGTAGAACGCCGCTGTTCTGGAATGAGGCCGGAGAGAGCCAAGTGTTTGTACACGAAGTGCTGCAAGGCGCCGAAAAGAAAGTCCAAACGATACGTGAAAATATTAACGCCGCTCAGTCAAGACAAAAGGGTTATGCGGACAATAGGCGAAGAAGATTGACCTTCGAAGTGGGAGACTTTGTGTATCTTAAGGTATCGCCTATCCGAGGCCAATGAAGGTTCAACTTCAAGGGCAAGTTAGGACCTTGCTACATCGGGCCATTCAAGATTTTGGGAAAGCGAGGAGAAGTAGCCTATCAACTAGAGCTGCCAACGTACCTCTCCGACGTGCACGACGTGTTTCACGTATCC
This sequence comes from Neostapfia colusana, assembly GCA_030760725.1. Classification (NCBI taxonomy): domain Eukaryota; kingdom Viridiplantae; phylum Streptophyta; class Magnoliopsida; order Poales; family Poaceae; genus Neostapfia; species Neostapfia colusana. Next base: position 34,241,128 of record JASWHV010000003.1, read on the forward strand.
CAACTCAAGAAGTGTTTAAGAGTACTGGAAGAATAATTACCGATGGATGAGCTCAAACTTCAAGAGGATCTGACCTACGCGGAGCACCCCGTCAAAATCTGGGATGTGAGGGAAAGGGTCACGAGGATCAAAGTGATCCGTTGGTGCAAGGTACAATGGAGCCATCACACGGAAGCTGAAACTACATGGGAGCGTGAGGAAGATCTCAAGACAGAATTCCCTCATCTATTCTCAACTCTCTCGAATCTCGAGGGTGAGATCCAGTTTAAGGGGGGTAGGTTTGTAACACCCTCAAATTCATTTCCATGCATTGCATACATTTTTCATGTAGAGAAACATTATAAAAGAAGTAGAAATGGAGAAAGAACTATAGAAATGCAGAAACAACTATAGAAATGGAGAAAGAACCATAGAAATGGAGAAAGAACTATAGAAATGGAGAAAGAACCATAGAAATGGAGAAAGAACCATAGAAATGGTGGAAGGAACCATAGAAATGGAGGAAAAACCACAGAAATAGAGAAGGGAATATAGAAATGGAGAATGGGGCATAGAAATGGAGAAGGGCAATGTAGAAATGGATAATGGGACATAGAAATGGAGAGGGGAATGTAGAAATGGAGAATGGGACATAGAAATGGAGAGGGAATGGAGAAATGGAACAAGTGACATAGAAAGGGTGAGGAATGGGAAAAAAGATAGCTTAAATGAGCCATTCCCAAATTTCCTTCAAAATTTCTAAATTCCTCAATTCCCAAAAAGGGGAATTTTCCCCACATTTTGGGGATAAAATCCCCAAGGCTGCGGCACCACAAGAGATAAATTTGTTAAGATCCAAAAAAATTGAATAGGACTCTTATTTGAGTTCCAATTGGAGTAGGACTCATCTTTTCCCCCCTTATAAATATAACCCCCACCCCCTGGCCGAAATCCTCCCTCTTTTGGTCGTCCCCCCTGCTGCCAAGCCCCCTTCCTTGCTTCCAAGTCGCCAAGTCCCCCCCTTGCAAGAATTTGGCCGCCGTCGAGCTCCGTCGAGCCCCACCATCGCCGGAGAAGAAGCCTGACGATCTGTCCTGCCCTAATCTTCCATAGAACATTTCCCCACTGCTGCCATTGCTAGGAGGGAGGCCCTGCCACTAAAAGGAAGTGAGGTAGGTCTTCATTACCCATCTTACGACGTCGCCACTGTTTCTATGCATCCATTTTCTTCGCCCCCTTCGAGCAAAAACTTTTACGTGTGGACAGATCGTGTTTTGATCAATTTTTGACGGTGGAATTGATCTAGATCTTGAGTCAAGATCACCACCACGTCCACACTTGATCCCTACACCCTTGTTCATCATAAAACTCCATGAAAGCACATTAAAACATGCAAGAACACGTACAAACTGGTTTAATAAAACAGCACCATAGGATTTGCATTCATCTGCCCCATTGCATCTTGAGTAAAGTTTGTGCATGATGATTGATTGCTGTGAATTTGTATGTGCATGATCGTGAGTAGAAGAACAAGCTCAAGAGGCCATCTACAAGGAACTACAGCATCAAGACTTCGAGATGCTCGAACAACAAGAGCCACGGGAGCAAGACAAGTGCCCCTTGACCATATTGATCCCATGTTTTGAAACTGTTTTGTTTGCGAAAACTCGTATGCTTGAGTCAACTTGATGGGACACCCTTTTATAGGAGTTTACTAGTTTTGTTAACCATCCTTGTCGCCGGAAAAGATGATGAGTCGGGTATGGTCGTTTTTCTTTTTGCTTCGCTTAATTCACGAGATACGGGAAGCTGAAATAAAACCTGTCTAGCTACTGCACTCATATGAATAATAATGATGAGATCTTGAACTACAAGATCCCGTCAACATACGACGGCTAAAACCGTCGTATATAAAGCAGAAGCCGTCGTATATAGTTTATATACGATGGCAGTTGTTTATATACGACGGTTTGTGGCCATCGTATATATTTTGTCGTATATATAGTTATATACGACGGCGCCGTCGTATATAACAGTATATATACGACGGCCGCTTATATACAACGGCCCGTTTTGTGGACTTGGCCCGGTGGGCCAGGGCCTTTATATACGACGGCTGGGCCCTGGCTGTCATATATAAGGCCTTATATACGACAGCCGCTGGGCCCTGGCTGTCGTATATAAGGGCTTATATACGACAGCCGCTGGACCGTGGCTGTCGTATATAAGCCCTTATATACGACAGCCTGGCCCAGCCGTCGTATATAATTTAGGCTTATTTACGACGGCCCTGTATAGCGGCCGTTGTATATAAACTATACAGGCCGTCGTATATAAGCTTTTCTATTTTTAAAAAAAATAGAAAATTGCTAACCTGGCTCGATGGCCAGCTACACATCCAAAGACAACAACAAAACAGTTTGATATATAAATTCACAACAAAGTGCAATAGTACACATCGACAATCATAAAGTCTGACATCCACACAAATAAAAACAAAATCACAAATCTATTGATTACTAGCCCCTCCACTACCTCCGGGAGCGAAGAAGTCATCCTGCCGCGGTGAACCTGGCGCCCTTAGCTGTGGCGATGGAGTCTAAGCCTCCGTCCCTGATCCCTGCGAAACAAAGTGACATATGTACAAGTTTACAATTGTTTTTCTAGGTTCATTAGGATTCTTAGCGGTTGGGGCTTCCACTTAATGTAACTTTCTTTTTGTACCTGTACTCCAGGAAACTGCTCCTGTGGTGGCGATGGCTCCAGCACGAACGGAGGTGGCTGCCACAACGGTATCTGAATTTGCTGCCCTTGCTGTCGAGCTAGCGCCTGCCATTTCAAACATTACAATTTACAAAACTAATTGAAATGCAATGTAATTAAACTATAATTGTATGTTTCTTACTTCCATTGCCGCTTGCATCTGTGCCATATAGGACGCATGGTACGCCATGGCAGCCCTGTTGTTCTCTCGCTCTCTCGCCAAGGCCTCCTCCTGCCGAGCCAAGCTCTCCCGAAATGCCATGACTTCGAGATATCTCTCGGTGACACGGCGGCTGGAGGAGCCTGCAGCCGAAGACTGCGAGGAGCTGCCTCTCGCAGGTCGTGCCTCCCTAGAGTTGACGACTCCAGAGAATATGGCAAGCCTAAAAAAACGAATCAATTCAAGGTAAAATTAAATAATCTTGAATTGAAAACAATGAAAGTAAATGAATTCACCTTCCGTGTGCTTTTCCACCTCCGCTTGCATATGCGGCTTGAGGGTCGATGTTCGGGGAGTTTTCCCAATCCAACCCTTCGCCGTGTATCCTCACAGCCTCTTGCCCATACCTAGTCTGAAAAACAATGAAATTGTGTAAGTTCAACAACATATATAGTGTCAAATAATTTCAGAGGTCATGAAACTTACCAGGCGCTCTGCTGCATACTGACTACACTGCTCCGGCTGAGAAGGGTCAGCGTGACCTCTCCTATAGACCGCAGTAGCACTCGGTCGCATGCCGATCTCCTTTTCTTGTCAACATATGTTAGTACGAACAATACTACATTATGAATATAATAAAAACTACCAAGAAACTTACCATCCGTTTAGCCATTCGCACAAAACCTTGGATGCCCATACCGTGCTTCCCTGAGCTCCCTCTGGCATCTCGAGCCTTCTTGGACTTAGCGATGAACTCATCGCTAGCCCAATACCTGCAAAGGGCTCGGTAATCTTCAGTTCGTCCCTGTAACCAAGGGACACTAACCTGCACACATGCGTAGTTCATTAGGTGTTACTTAGCAATATTAATATGAACAATTTAAAGATTACGCAACCTACCTCTACGTATTGCTCCTTTGTCAAGTACGTGTCGGAGGCGTCTCTGAACGACCCAACCTCGTGGTCGTGGAGCTTTAAGTAGTTGTTAACTACTTGACTCCGAGCGTTCAAAAGCATTTGCATAACAAGCTTCCGAGCGTTCACTTCGAACACGGAGCGGCGTGATCCATCTGCTCAGCCGGGTCCTCAAGGCGGTACCTGAGCTATAGGAAGCCAACATAGTTCGACATATACGCACATTAATATTTGAAGGAACATAAAGAATTGAAACTTCAAATATTTATGAAAGTTACTTACCCAAAAATCTGCCCAGACGACTCCCTGTAGGTTGTCGTTCTCCGGGTGAGGAACGCGCGCGTAGTCGTCCCACGACGTAGCTGCACGTCCATCAATCGCACCGGGGTAGTGCAGACACACTAAGTTCCCGATGCAACCGTTCACCGTCCTGTGGTGTTTCTGCCCGTCGTACGAGAGGTCCTCCCGGGAACTAAAAAGTCGTTTGTTAAGTCATTAAGTAAGATCATAGTCTTTGAGAACAAATAGAAATGAATACTTTATTAATGTGTTACCTGTCTCCAACCGGACGGATAATTACCGGCTCTCTAGGAATAGGTGGAGGACCAACAAAGTTACTCCTCCTCGTGCGTCTCCTCCGCTGCGGCACCACGTCTGGTGACCCAGAAGGCTGGTCACCGGACGTGTCCTCAGGCTGGGTGCCCTCGGGCTCGCTGGGCAGACTACCCTGGGGGTGCCTGCCGGAGGGCTGGCTACCAGAGGGCTCGCCGCCCGAGGGAACGCTGCGCTGCGTACCCGTCTCCTGAGGTGCCGCTCTGGCCTCGGACTCATAGTCCGAATCAGACTACAATGGTAAAGTAAGTAAGTTAAATTGAAAAAGTGATTTTAATAATTTTGTGCATTGTACAAAAATTTACCTCTGTACGCTGCAAACTGACAACCCTGTCCCGCAACTCTGGACATGCACTTAACAGTTGAGTGCGTCTGCTCCCGCTGTAAGTGGAACCGTAGAAGTAGTCGTCTCTCTCCTGCGAGGGGAGGAAACACCTCACACACAGCGCCTTCTTCCCCTTTGAACCCTTTGAACCCTTACTTGACAACATCCTAATCAGTTTAAAAAGTAATTACTCCTAATCAATTTCAAAAGTAATGTAAGCGATAATTAATGTCACTTTCATTTAAAAGAACATTACTCGTAATCAGTTTCAAAATTCATCAACATCATGATCATCAACATCACGATCATCAACATCGCGATCTGTCGTCTTGAGCTGTTTACGTTTCCGATTTCGCATTGTAGATGTCTCTACATCTGCAATGTCTCCTACTAAGTTATCGAGTCCTGCACCAGACTCGACGATAAAAGAGTCTAGCAACTCTTCGTCTTGGTAAACTTCTTCAGTGTCTCCACTATCATGATAACCATCATATCCAGGAGTATACAAGCGCTCACGAGGATTCACTTTATATACCACCCACCAAGTGCTAAGCTTCTTACATGGATAAGGTAGATAATACACTTGTTCCACTTGATGTGCAAGAACGTATGTATCTAAACCTCGTAAGCGTTCGTTGTGATTCACTTCCACCATGCCAAATTGATTTTCTTGAGTTCCATGATTGTTATCAAACCAATCACAATCAAAGAACACCACTCGAAGTTCTTTATTGCCAGCGAAAGTAAATTCCAGAATTTTGTTAATGATTCCATAGTAATTGGTTTCTTTCCCTTGTGAGTCGATTGCTCTCGTCACAACTCCGCAATTTTATGTTGCTGCGAGAGGACGAAGAGTTTCGAATTGAGTTGTATGGAATCGGAAGCCATTTACGTCATATCGACCATAGCTTCTAACTTTCACTAATCCATAAGATAGTTGTCGTAAATCTTGATGGATGTCTGTGTTCGCTAATACATAAGCTCGAAACCAGGATAAGAAATTAGGTCCTCCATTAATTCCAGCCCGTCGCATCATTTCTACTTGCTTTCTCGTTGGTTGATGCTTATGTTTCCAGTTTTGGTTGTGGAACTCACTGTACACACAAAACACATGCCATCGACATTAGCATACATGTATTGGTAAATACAATAATCATCATAAATGTAAGAGAAACACTTACTCGAAATATTTCTCCATGCCATCGATATTAGCATACATGTAGAGTAAAGCAGCAGTCCTTTCTCCTTCAGTAAAATTGTATGATGTGCTGCTGCCAACAGTAGTTCCCCTCGATTCAAAAATAGAGAGATCACTAACTGGTGGTTCGTCATCTACATTGTATCGCATTGCCGAAGTATTGACATTGTTTTCCTCTGCAAAGTAGAAACTAGAAAAGTAACCTACTTCCTTTAGAGTAAATGCTTCAGCAATGCACCCTTCAACCCTTGCTCTGTTGCCAACCATAGTTTTCAAATATCTCAATGCTCTTTCAATATGGTACATCCATCTATATTGCACAGGACCACCAACTTTTGCTTCGAATGGAAGATGTATAAGAAGATGCTGCATTGGATTGAAGAAACCAGGAGGAAATATTTTTTCCATCTTACATAAAAGTACAGGTATCTCCTTCTCTAACTTCTCCATCATGTCTTTCGTTATTTCTTTGGCACATAACTGCCTATAGAATAATGATAGCTCAGCTAACACCTTCCACACCGCATCATCCAGATATCCCCGAAACATAACAGGTAAGAGTTTTCCATTATTATATGATAGTCATGACTCTTCAACCCAGTGAGCTTTCGCGTTTTAACATTCACGGCTCGTCTCAGACTAGCAGCATAACCATCTGGGAATTTCAAAGTTTTCAACCATTCCATAACTTGTTTCTTTTCATTAGGTCGAAGCACGAAAGAAGCATGTGGCTTACCACCGCTTTCAGAGAGCTCAAGAGTAGGTCGATTACAAATCTCGGCCAAATCCTTTCGAGCCTTTAAGTTGTCTTTCGTTTTGCCCGTGATATCCATGCACGTGCTTATGATACATTCGGCCATGTTACGCTCCTGATGCATTACATCAATATTATGCATCAGTATCAATGACTTCACATATGGTAGCTCCCAAACTCCACATACATGAGTCTAGTTGTGAACATTTCCGTAACCTACAAAGAATCCAGAGCGAGCTTCATCAGGGACTAGTGAGTCCAACACATCTTCACACCCGCTTAGGCGTTTAGGTGGTTCCTTAGTGACAACAGTATCTTTTCTGAAGACATTCCTCTGTTGCCTGAATGGGTGGTTTCGAGGAAGCCAACGCCTATGACAATCAAAGTAGCTTATCTTGCCACCGTATGTAAGTCGAAAGCACTCTGTGTCAGACGCACATATGGGACACGACAAACGACCATGTGTGCTCCATCCAGAAAACATGCCGTACGCAGGGAAATCATGGATAGACCACAAATAAGCAGCTCGAAGGTTGAATTTCTGCTTCTTGTAACAGTCATACGCTTCAACTCCAATCCACAACATTTTCAATTCTTCAATCAATGGTTTCAACATCACATTGATACGTGATCCCGGATGATCTGGTCCTGGTATAATGAGGCTAAGAAACATAAACTCGTACTTCATACAAAGAGAAGGTGGTAGGTTGTACGGAATAACAAAGACGGGCCAACAGGAGTATGGTGTGGCATTTGTACTGAAAGATGAAAAACCATCCGTCGCTAACCCGATGCGAACATTTCTCGCATCACTAGCAAAATCAGGATCAAAAGAGTCCAAAGACTTCCATGCATCACCGTCCGACGGATGAGTCAACACATCTTTGTTCTCAAGCACACCTTCTTTGTGCCATCTCATGTGTCTGGCAGATCTTTTAGAAAGAAACAGCCGCTTCAACCGAGGTGTCACAGGCAAGTAACGCAATTGCTTATGTGCAACTTCTGTCATTACTTTATCACCATCGTCATTGACAACTTCGACAAACCTCGATTTTCCACACTTTAAACAATTCTTCTCTTTGTCATGCTCTTTCCAAAATAGCATGCAGTTATCTGGACACACGTCAATTTTTTCATATTTCATACCCAGTCCAAATAGTAATTTCTTTGAGTGATACATATCTTTGGGCAGTTTATGAGGTTGTGGAAGAGCATCGCTGATAAGTTTCATCATATCATCGTAGCAATTATTAGAGAAGAAATACTTAGATTTGATTGCCATAAATCTGGTCATGAAAGTAAGAAGAGTCATTTCAGTATGATCATGCAACACCGCTTCAGAAGCTTTCAAGAGATTAAAGAATGTGTCTGCCTCATTTGTGGGCGGATCCTCCGTTTGTATATCTTGTAACATCTCATCAATCCTGTCAACACCCGGACAATCATCATCATCTACATGAACGGCTCGAGGAGCAGACTCGCCGTGGAAACTCCAGACCTCATAATATGGCATGTAACCGTTTTTGCACAAGTGTAATGATAATGTCGTTTTGTCCAAAAACTTAGTATTCCGGCATTTCGCACATGGACAACGAACTTTATCGGTCGTAGACAACGAGAACACTCGATCAATAAAGTTGTTTGTCCCGGCATACCACTCATCTGAGTGACCAGTTGCCTTGTTCCAACCGGTATACATCCAACTACGGTCTTCACTCATGTTTAACTCTGCAGTTTTAAGTCAAAGAATTTATAGTTAGTTTATTGTTTATTTATATTACGGACCTATATCTATTGGAAAGGATAGGTCCTAAACCCACCCAAGAGTGACCGAGACGAACATGCTTATAACAAGACATGAGGTCTAGATTCAGACGAAATTTCGGCAGCATAACCCCGCTGTTCTCCAACTGCACGTCCAAAAATGGAGCAGCGGAGAACATTAGGGTTACGCTGTCGAAACTACGTCCAAATCTAAACCCCGCATCTCATTATAAGCACGCCCTCTCGGCCACTCCTAGGCTGTTCAAAAAGGGACAATTCCGAACCTACACGCCTCACATGCGTAACACGTGTGAGACGGGCTGGTTCGAAACGGGTGACGCATATTGTAAAGGTTTACGTCAATCTTTCATTTTTGAGTGATTTCAAAGAGAGAGAGGAAAGAACAATAGAGAGAAGGAAAGAACCATAGTTGTTAAGGCATCGCTTAAGCGTCACTTAAGTGGTAAGGCGCCTGGGGATCGTAAGGCGTCCCATCGCCTTAGATCCCGGCGTAAGGCAGGTGAATACGGCGGCGGCGCTTGCACACAAGGGAGGCGGCGGCGGCACCCGCGCACAGGATCTTGCGTTCGTATGAGGTTGAGCGCCAGCAGATCTGCGGCAGCCGGTCAATGGAGGCCGACGAGTGCCGGCAGATCGACAGTCCCGCGGCGGAGGAGGCCGAGCGCAGAAGGATTGGCAGTTCCGCGGCACAGTGTCGGAGGCCGAGCGCTGGCTAAGCCGCGGGGGGGGGGGGAGGGGGATGGGGGATCGGAGGCCGAACGCCGCAGGGGGGGGAGGGGGTGGGGGTAGGGTGAGGCGGCCTAGGTTGTTCACATCGTGCTTTTGTAGACGTATACGTTACCACTAAATGGGTCGTATCGGGCCCTAAGCCCATTTATGTACATATAGTAATTTTAAACACTCAAACAATCGAAACAATAATCAATTAAACTATTAAGTCATATGCATTAATCATCTAAGCAATTAACAACTCATCTAAACAAACATAATTACCGTAGTTAACAAGCTTATCAATTCTAAGCAATTAAAAAACACCTAGCTAGCAATTCAAATAAACATGGGCAATAATTAAACCTAAGCATATCAATTCATCTAAATCTAAGAAATTATCCACTAAACAATAAAAAACAAACAAGCATAATATAAACAATTGGTAATTAAAAAACCAAACTATCTAGATGGGGAGGGAGGTGGGCGACTTACCTCACGGTGGAGGCGGCACGGACGGTGCGGCTGACGGCGTGTGGAAGCGGACCGGCACGGTGCGGCGGCGCACAGCGCGGGGTGGAGGCTGGGGCGGTGACCTCCGGGGCAGCGGCGGCGGCTGTCGGGCGGGTGGCGGCCGGGGCGCCGGCTGTCTGGGGCGGCGGGTGGCGGCGGCGGGCGGGCGGCGGGTGGCGGCGGCGGGCGGGCGGTGGGTGGCGGCCGGGGCGCTGGCTGGCGGGCGGGGGGCGGCCGGGGCGGCGGCCGAGGGGGGCGGCCGGGGCTTCGGCCGCTGGGGCGCCGGCTGGCGGGGGCGGGCGGGGCGGCGGACGGGGGGCGGCCGGGGCGGCGGCCGGGTGGCAGGCCTGGGCGCCGGCTTGCGGGGGCGGCCGGGGCAGCGGCCGGGGGGGCGGCCGGGGCGGCGGGGGGCGAGCGGCGGGCGGGTGGGCGGCGGCTCGGGCTCGGGTCGGCGCGGGCGTGAATGCCCGCGCCGACCCGAGCCCCCGCGGGTATATAAGCCTTATTTACGACGGCCACACCATGGGCCGTCGTAAATAAGACTTATTTACGACGGCCACGGTGTGGCCGTCGTAAATAAGTCTTATTTACGACAGCCTCGGTGTGGCTGTCGTATATAACTGCTATATACTTCAGCCTAGGGTTGGCTGTCGTATATAACTGCTATATACGACAGCCTCGGTGTGGCTGTCGTATATAACTGCTATATACGACAGCCTAGGGTTGGCTGTCGTATATAACTGCTATATACGACAGCCTAGGGATGGCTGTCGTATATAACTGCTATATACGACAGCCTAGGGTTAGCTGTCATATATAACTGCTATATACGACAGCCTAGGGTTGGCTGTCGTATATAACAGTTATATACGACAACCATATACTAAACGATGGCTGTACTGTCGTTTATAAACTTATATATGACAGCCTCGGCTGACCGTCGTATGTAAGTTTATATACGACAGCTAGCCGTCGTATGTTATACTGGCTGTCATATGTTGCCTTGTTTCCTATAGTGTTGATGATGTTAATGGGCATGGAATCAGGGAGATCTAGGCAAGCTTGGTTCGTGGATGTTGCTGGATGAGATGGTGGTACTTGCCATAGATCTAAGGACCGGTTCATGCGAGAATATGCCAGGAAAACAGTGCCACCACAAGGCCAAGTATTGGTGCGGCTTAGCTGATTAATTAGGTGTGTTGCTAGCTTGTTATGGACCGTGGATGGCACGGGGAATGGGAGTCGAGGAGGACTGCCCTAGGAACTGCATGGCACAAGTGGGGGCCTGTGGGTGGGAGAATGGTGATTCGAGCCTGCCGGTGAAATCTCAGTGAGTCCATACATCTAGTAGCCCCTTTGTAAAGGCTATTTTGTGATCTCTTGGCCATACACCGACGGTTGTGTACTGGTATAATGGAGGTTCTGCAGTCGCCGATGGGTGACGAAATCACAAACTTGTGGGTAAAGTGGTGCCACCTCTGCAGAGTGTAAAACTATCATGATAGTCGTGCTTTCGGTCAAAAGCACCTAGCCAACTTCCATGATTAGAGGGAGAACTTGGGATGGTTATTCGGTATGGTTATGGTATGGTCATTGGGATTGGATTTGGGACAGTTTGAGTCATGACAAATGAGTTTGGCTTTGGCTATATGAATATGAGATGGTTATGAATATTTATGAGCATGAGATGAACTTGAGAAAGATTAATGGCTGGATGAGACTTGATAAATGGTGAATTATGATGAAAGAATGTTGCTGTTTTACTTGGTTATATTAGGATTAAATCCATCTAGACTTAGTTGCTGTTTTACCATGTTTCTAAAATAAAATTTGCTTGCTGCAATGAGCCTTTTTACTCCATGCCATGTTGTAAGCTACATGTCATACTTTTCCCGCACTTGCTGAGTATGACATGTACTCACCCTTGCATTACCACATATACATCAGCTACAAGAGATGAGTACTTCGAGGAACATGTGGAGTACTAGGCGTGCGAACTACCATCAACATGCCTGTGGAGTTGAAGATTGGAGCCAGCTGTCTTTAGTCACTTTCCGCTGTCGTTTAGAGTCTTCCGCTGCAAGAATAAGATAGACATTCATGAGTGAGACACATTGAGTCATTGAAATAAAGTACTTAAACCCTATTTATTCGTGGTTATATTCTGAATTCAGTTTGTGGATTACATGTGTATGTGTGATGAACATCCTGGGCACACATATGCATTCACTTGGTTATATTTTTGGAACCGGGTGTCACAGAGGCAAATATCATTCCTAGGACATATTATCTCAGCTGGAGCAGTGCCAGTCAACACTGACAAGATGAGGGATATGCTGAATTGGAAGCCATCACAAAGTGTGAGGGATATCAGGAGTTTCCTAGGATTGGATGGAAACTACTGCCGATTTATAGAAGACTTATCCAAGATAGCAAAGCCCATGACAGCACTTTTAGCCAAAGCCAAGGAGTTTGTATGGACTCAAGCCTGTCAGAATGGATTTGAAGAATTAAAAACGAGGTTAACAATAGCATCAGCATTAATCTTACCAGATTAAGCAAGAGCTTCAACGTCTACTTTGACGCATTGAGACAAGGACTTGGATGCGTACTCATGCTGGAAGGACAAGTACTGGCGTATGCTTTGGGACAATTAAGGAAGCATGAGATGAACTACCTGACTCATGATCTCGAGTTGACAGCCATGGTCCATGCCCTAAATATTTGGAGACACTATATCCTTGGGCATAGGTGTGAGATCTACACAAACCATAAGAATCTCAAGTACATATTCACGCAAACCGACCTGAATTTGAGACAGTGTCGCTGGTTAAAGTTAATCAAAGACTATGATGTGGGAATTAACTACCATTCGGGAAAGGCAAATGTAGTAGCAGACGGCCTATGTCGGAAAACACATTGACACCGACTAATGGTTGAACAATTACAGCCAGAGCTATGTGGCGAGTTTAAATGGCTCAACCTCCGATTTGTAAATGGGATGGAGGTTTTGGAAGTAAACTCGACATTAGAGAAAGAAATACGAGAAGGTCAACTAACGGATAAGAAGATTAAGGAAATCAAGGCACGAATCTGACGGTAGGGAAAATGACTTCATGTAGGATGAACATGGTATACTATGGTAGGCAAGAGGATTTGCGTGATCGATGTGAAGCCCATTCGTGAGATGATATTAAGAGAGGCACATGACTCGGCGTACTCTATCCACTCCAGTTGCACTAGGATGTATAAAGACTTGAATACCCGATACTGGTGGCACGACATGAAAAGGGCTGTAGCAGAATATGTTGCCTTATGCGGCACGTGTCAATGAGTCAAAACCGAACATCAACGACCTGCTACATTATTGCAACCATTAAAGATTCCAGAGTGGAAGTGGGTAGAAATCGGCATGGATTTTTGTAACACCCTCATATTCATTAACATGCATTGCATAAATTTTTCATGTAGAGAAGCATTTAAAAAGAAGAAAATGAAGGAAGGAATATAGAAACAAATAAATAAAAAAAATAAAAAGAAATAAAAATTGCTAAAAATAAAAGTAAATAGAAAAGAAAAATAAAAAATAAAAATATTAAATAAATAAAAATAATAAACCTGGCCGCCCAATCCCCCCCCCCCACAATTTCCACCTAATCCCCCCTAACCTGCCCCCAAACCCCCCCATAATTTCCCCTAATTTCCCCAAAAATCCCCCCAGGAAATTTTTCCCTACATTTGAGGGAATTTCCCCCACATTTTGGCTGCACCAATCCCTAGGAAATTCTCCCACTTTTAGGGATTTTATTCCCCCCAGGCCGCACCACCCTAAGGGGGAAAAATACTAGCCGCCCCGACCTTTTTCTTTGTTATGGATTTTCTTTTCCCCCAAATAATCTCAGCCCTTGGTGGAAAATATTTGATTAAATCTCAGCCCTTAGCACCCACCTCTTCTCAAATTAAATCTCAGCCCTTGGATAAAAGAGTTGCTAAAACCCTCCCCCCTAGATGCTACCCCCAGAACCCAAACACCTTGGCCGCTGCCCCTCCCCTTGCTGCCAAGCCCTGGCCGCCGCCCCCTGCTGAAGTTTGGCCGCCATCGAAGCTCTGCCCCGCCTCGCAGTCGCCGGAGAAGAAGACCCCGGCATCCTGCCCTAGCCGCAGCTCTACAATTCTCCAAAGAAAAACCCCAGCTGATGCCATTGCAAGGGAAGAAGTCCAGCTGCAGGGAGGAGATGAGGAAGAAGAGAGGTAGGTCCCCGTCACCCCTCTTACCACGTCGCTGCTGTTGCTATGCACCCGTTTTTCTCCACCTCCTGGGAGCAGGAATTTCTGCACGTGGGTAGACCATGTTCCGGTTAAGTTTTGACAGTGGAACTGATCTACTACTCGAGTTAAGATCATAACCACGTCCACACTTAATTCCAGCAGCCTCATTCATCTTTAAAACCCATGAAAGCTTACTAAAACTTGCAAGAATATGTGCAAACTGATTAATATAAGCTGCACTATAGGATTTGCATTCATCTACCTCATTGCATCTTGAGTAAAGTTTGTGCATGACGTTTGATTGCTCTATTATTTGTATGTACGTGGTTATGAGTAGAAGGACACGCTCAATAGGCCGTCTACGAGGAACTACAGCACCAAGACTTTGAGACGCTTGAGAAACACGAACCGCGGGAGCAAGGCAAGTGCCCCTTAACCATGTTGAACCTAAGTTTTATAACTGTTTTGCTTGTGAAAACTGCGTGCTCGTGTCAACTTGATGGGAAACCCTTTAGTAGGAGTTGACTAGCTTTGTTAGCCACCCTTGTCGCCGGGAAACTTTTTTAGTCGGGTACGGTTGTTTTCTCTTTTGCACCGCATAACTTATAGGATTCAAGAAAACTGAAATAAACTTGACAGCTACTGTGCACATAAAGATTAAAGATGATGAGAACATGATGATGTTAATGAGCATGGAATCAGGGAGATCTAGGCAAGCTTGGTTCATGGTTTTTCTAAATGAGATGGTGGTTTGCTTGCCATATATCTAAGGACCGGTTCATGCGAGAACATGTTAGGAAAACAGTACCACCACAAGGCCAAATATAGGTGCGGCTTAGCTGACTAGTTAGGTGTGTTTCTAGCTTGTTATGGACCATTGGATGGCGTGGGGAATGGGAGTCCAGGAGGACTGCCCTAGGAACTGCAAGGCACACGAGGGGACCCGTGGGTGGGAGAATGGAGATTTGAGCCTGCCGGTGAAATCTAATGGGTCCGTACATTCTAGTAGCCCTTTTGTAAAGGTTATTTTGTGACCTCTTGGCCACACACCGAAGGTTGTGTAGTGGCAGAACGGAGGTTCTCTCTAGTCGCTGACGGGTGATGAAATCACGAACTTGTGGGTAAAGTGGTGCCACCTCAGCAGAGTGTAAAGCTATCATGATAACCGTGCTTCCGGTTACAAGCACCTGGCCAACTTCCATGATTAGAGGCAAAACATGGGATGGTTATTTGGTATGGTTATGGTGTTATCATTGGGACTGGTTTCGGGACTGGTTTGGTTATGTTTTTGAGTTTGGATTCGGTTATATGAATATGTGTTGATCATGAGTATTTATGAATATGAGATGAACTTGAGAAAGAACATAGGCTGGTTGAGACTTGATTAATGATGAATTATGATGGAGGGATGATGATTTACTTGGATATGTCAGGATTTAACTCACCTAGAGATAGTTGCTTTTTATCATGATTGTGAAATAAAACTTGCTTGCTGCAATGAAGGGCAGGCCTGGCGCAGTGGTAGAGTCTCTCCACTTGTGTCCTGGAGGTCCTGGGTTCGAATCAGCCTCCTTGCAAAATAAGCAAGGGGAAGGCTGCCTAGAAATTCCCTTCCCCAGACCCCACAACGTGTGGGAGCTTTCAGCACTGGGTATGCCCTTTTTTTTGCTGCAATGAAACCGTTTATTTCCTACCTTATCTTAAGCTACATGTCATACTTTTCCCGCACTTGCTGAGTACGACATGCACTAACACTTGCATTCCCACATATAATTCAGCTTCAGGAGAAGAATACTTCGAGGAACAGGTGGAGTACTAGGCCTGCGCACTACCGTCAACATGCCTATGGAGTTGAAGTTGGAGTCTATTGTCTTTAGTTATTTTCCGCTGTTTAGAGTCTTCCGCTGCAGAATAAGTTATACATTCATGATTTAGTCATTGAGTTATTGTAATAAAGCACTTAAACATTATTTGTACGTGATTATATTCTGAAATTCAGTTTGTGAAGTACATGTGTACGTGTGATGAACATCCTGGTCACACATCCGCATTCACTTGGTTCATTTTCGAACTGGGTGTCACAAATTGGTATCAGAGCCACGTTGACCATAGGACACAAGCCTAGGTAGAATGGACACTCTAAAACACATAGGAAAACCCGTCTAAACTGCTCTTTTCAAAATTTTCTTGCTTCTGTACTTTATTTGTCAACTCAGCCACCGCAAAGTGCTATTTTCTGCCCCTCCCTCTTATTTTGTTTTGAACAACCACACCTTTTGTTTTCTTGCTTCATGGTTGCTGAAGTTTTGGAGTTATTTCCTTCTTATCTAAAGTTTGTCATGTCTTTTTATAGATGTCGGTCACTAGGAGCACAACACGCATGGGAACTCGTCCACCACCACTTGGGAGTGCACTTAACCCCATTGAGGTGTCTGATGGACCATATTGGGAGGAGGTGAAGATGAAACCTCATGATGAAGATGAAGTCAGTAGCTTTATGCATGAGGAAGAGGATCGGAAAAGGTGGAACCAATCAAAGAAGACATGGAAGACGATCCACAAGAAAAACAGCATTGGTACGCACCTCAAGATGAATTTCATGTGGGCTTACACCTAGCGGAGCCTCATGAAGCTGTGTCGGAAGGAGATGAATCCTAAGAGGAGCCACCCCCTGATGAGGCTGAGAATGAACATGATGAGCGGGCCATCCGTTCAGTTCAAGAATTCCAGACCGACGGGATGGCGGGAGGACACATATCCAGGGAGCTTAGAGAGTTCCTTGATTGCTGCAGCTTATACCCGGAGTACCTCCTCAAGAAAGTCCCTCGTCTCGGACATGAAGAGTGGAAGGCTGAAGTAACCATCCTATCTAACGGTAGGGTTGTCACCCGGCACTTCGCACCCACATGGAGAGCTACAAAGGCAGAAGCTATTGATGATGCTGCATGGGATGCACTCACCGAACTGTGCTATGCTTTCCGTGGGCAGCTTGAGAACACTACCTCTGAGCTGCACCCGTATCAGAAGAGTGGTACAAGGGAGATCATTGGACCCCATTGAGGACCTCTTTTCAACCCACAAGCTGCTGAAAAGTCTCAGAGGTTGCTCGTGGAGCTAGGAAACCGCTACGCAAGCGCACGAGAGATCCGCTACCTCCGCAAGAAGTTGTACTTGCTGGAAAAACAAGAGGAGACTCGTGGTAACGTGGGAACAAATGGAGCACCAGCGTCATCTACTCCTACATAGACTGCCGACTCACTTTGGCGTGCGCCATGTATGGACCACCCCCATCACACGACGAGAACATCACTGGTTCTCACGATTAAGTTTAGGTTCTCCATTGAATAAAGTTGTAATAAGAACGCTTAGATCGCAGTAGCTTGAATAAGAGTGGTGTGCTGAACTTTTATGATGAATGCTTGTGTTTGTGTGCTTGGCTGTGAGTTGTGGGACACTTCGTCGAATGTCCATATCCACACATTGTAGAGAGATGTGAGATGCTTTGGCACTTGTTCACATTCTCATATAGGCTGATATTAATGAAAGAAGTTGCTTAATTCATACACCTTGATACATATAGTTGGGGGATCAATCTAAACTTCTATTTCCTACTCTACTCTCTCACAGATGCCGAGGGAAATTCCAACCGCCAACGAAGGAACATCCGTGGTAACAATGAACCACATGAGGATGGCAATGTGGAAGTTCCTGAAGATGTCAACCTCGAGGCTGATGCAAACAACCTTGAACGTTTGATGGCTATGCAGAACCAGCTCATGCAAACTATGATACAAACGTTGGGACAGCTGCAAGCCAACAACAACAACCTTAATCCCGTTCCTGCACCCCCACCACCGCCGCCACCACCACCACCGGCTCACAACCGATTGGGAGAATTCATGAGGACTAGGACACTACCTTTGCGCAAGCCAATGATCCTATGGAGGCTGATGACTGGCTGAAGTCTATTGAAAAGAAGATTGCTATTGTTCAATGCAGTGATCGGGAGAATCTTCTCTTTGCATCACACCAACTGATGGGATCAGCCGCTGATTAGTGGGACGCTCTTTGCAATGCTCATGTCAACCAGGAGACAATTACTTGGGCTGAATTCAAGGAGAGTTTCCGCTCTCACTATGTCCCTGAAGGAGTCATGATGGTTAAAAGGAAGGAGTTTGAAGGTCTCCAGCAAGGGAGGAAGAGTGAATGAATATCTCAACAAGTTCATGCAGCTGTCAAGGTATGCTCCAGAGGACGTTAACTTGGATCACAGGAAGCAATACTTGTTCATGAGAGGACTGAACAATGAAATTCAAATCCAGCTGCTCAACACTGATTATGCAAACTTCCAGAAGCTTGTTGACAAGCTATAGTGGTGGAGAGCAAGATCCGTGAGATTGAACAAGCAGGCAAGAGGAAGATGCCATATCAAGGACAGCCACAAGGAAGTAATGCACGGCCCCGCGTCATGCCACCAGCTGCACCATAGTATGGCTCGTCTGCTTCTACTTTCCACCCTGCAAATCCACCTCGTTCTAATCAGCCATCACAGCAATGCCCCATCATGAATGCACCTCGTTTTCCTATGCCTCCCGTGCCCCGTCCCAACATGGGCCCCTATGCACAAAATCAGCCTCGCCCCGACCTTCCTGCTGTTATGGGCAACAAGGCATGCTTTTCATGTAGAGAGGTGGGACACTATGCAAATCAGTGCCCCAAGAAAGGCCTTGGACAGCCGAGCAATGCACCTAAGCAGAACCCACAGCCGAATGGAGGAGCAACACAACGTAACCGTGAACAGCAAAACTATGCTCGTGGCCATGTGAATCACGTCTCCGCTGAGGAAGCACAACAAGCCGAGGATGTTGTGATTGGTGTGTTTCTCGCCAACTCCAACCCAGCCACTGTTTTATTTTATTCCGGAGCATCGCATTCATTGATCTCACCCAAGTATGTTGCCAAGTATAACCTGCCCATATCCCACATGAAACAAACTATGTTGGTTAATTCTCCCAGTGAAGAGATGAGGAATAATATAGTATGTCCAAAAGTAAGCCTTAAAATAAGGGGGTAGACTTTTTTTGCCAATCTTATTGTCTTGGATTCCCAAGGGATTGATATAATACTTGGAATGGACTGGTTAGGAAAGTATAACGGAGTGATTCAATGTGCTAAAAGAATCGTGCAGTTGACGAGTGAGCACGGTACTCGTATCGAGTTCGAGGCAGCCCAACCTGCAACCGAGAAGGCAATGCTGAACCACATCGAAGAAGTGACATTGGAAATCATTCCGGTGGTTCAAGAATATTCATATGTGTTCCCAGAAGAACAGCCAGGTATGCCACATGATCAGGACATCGGATTTGCCATTGATCTAGTACCCGGAACAACACCTATAGCTAAGAGGCGATATAGGATGCCTACTAATGAATTAGTGGAGCTCAAGAAGCAAATTCAGGAGCAGCTAGATAAGGGTTTTGTACGCCCAAGCTCATCACGGTGGGGAGCCCCCGTGCTCTTCATGGATAAGAAAGATGGAACCCAAAGGATGTGCGTGGACTATAGTTCTCTTAACAAAGTGACGATCAAGAATAAGTACCCACTGACCCGCATAGAGGAACTATTCAATCGAATGAAAGGCGCCCGGATTTTCTCCAAGATTGATCTTCGGTCAGGATACTTCCAGCTGAAGATTAAGCCCTCCAACATACCCAAGACGACTTTTCGAACATGGTATGGTTCTTACGAATATACCGTCATGTCATTCGGGTTGACAAATGCGCCCGCATACTTTATGTACCTCATGAATAAGGTCTTTATGGAGTATTTGGACAAGTTCGTCGTGGTTTTCATCGACGACATCATGGTGTATTCAAAAAGCGAGGAAGAACATGAGGAACACTTGAGATTGACACTGAAGAAACTGCGAGAGCATCAATTATATGGTAAGTTCAGCAAGTGACAATTTTGGCTAAAGGAGATATCATTATTAGGCCACATCATCTCCAAAGGAGGAGTATCGGTTGATCCAGGAAAAGTGAGAGATGTTTTGAAGTGGAACCAACCAGGGAATGTGAGGGATATTCGGAGTTTCCTTGGGATGGCTGGATATTACCTCCGGTTCATCAAGTATTTCTCCAAAATAGTGAAGCCTATGACTGAACTGCTAATGAAAGGGAAAGCATTTCAGTGGACACAAGCGTGTCAAGACAGCTTTGAGGAATTAAAGAAGAGATTGACAACAGCACCGGTCTTGGTATTGCCGGACGTAAGCAAGAGCTTCTATATATATTGTGACGCTTCAAGACAAGGACTTGAATGTGTGCTTATGCAAGAAGGCTAAGTGGTAGCCTATGCATCGAGACAACTAAAGAAACATGAGCTGAATTACCCTATGCACGATATGGAACTCGCAGCAGTAGTACACGCATTGAAGATTTGGAGCACTACATCCTTGGTCACCGATGTGAGATCTATACAGATCACAAAAGCCTCAAGTATATATTCATACAAACAGATCTGAATTTGAGGCAACGTCATTGGTTGGAACTCATCAAGGATTATGATGTAGGAATCAACTATCACCCCGGAAGGCCAATGTAGTAGCCGATGCATTGAGCCGAAAGGATGCCTGCCACCAACTCACAGTTTGGGAGCTGCCACCCGAGCTGCGTAAGGAGTTTAAACGATTACATCTCGGGTTTTTGAATGAGATGGAGGTGATAGAACTGAACTCAACGCTGGAACAAGAGATAAGTGATGGCCAAGCAACAAATGAGGAGATAAAGGAAATCAAGGAAAGAATCCGACGAGGGATAGAGAAGGATTTCAAGGAAGACATGAATGGCACACTTTTGTTAGGGAAAAGGATTTGTGTGCCTACGTGAAGCACATCCGCGACGCGATACTAAAGGAGGCACATGACTCACCTTATTCCATACATCCCGGCTGTATGAAGATGTATAAGGATCTGAAAACTTGCTATTGGTGGGATGGAATGAAAAGGGACATAGCTGAATATGTTTCCATATGCGATACGTGCCAACAAGTGAAGTCCGAGCATCAGAGACCCGCTGGATTATTGCAGCTGTTGAAAGTACCCGAGTGGAAGTGGGAAGAAATTGGTATGGATTTCATAGTCGGATTGTCACGTACCCAGTCCGGTTATGACTCTATTTGGGTTATCATGGACCGATTGATGAAAACAGCCCACTTCATTCCTGTTAGGACCAGGTACACCGTGGCACAATTAGCCGAGCTGTATATGGAGCAAATAGTATGTCGTCATGGAGTTCCGAAGAGGATAGTTTCAGATCGAGTTTCTCAATTTACCTCTAGGTTCTGGAAGAAGCTGCATGAAGCCATGGGTACACGGTGGAATTTTAGCTTCGCATATCACCCACAAACCGACGGGCAAACTGAGAGGACAAATCAGATTTTGGAAGACATGCTGAGAGCTTGCGCCTTGAAACATGGGCATAGTTGGGACAAAGAGCTTGCCATATGATGAATTTTCATACAACAATAGTTACCAAGCCAGCTTGAAAATGTCACCTTTCGAGGCACTATATGGTAGACGGTGAAGAACACCCCTGTTCTGGAATGAGATGGGAGAAAACCAAGTATTTGGACCCGAAGTGCTGCAGGACGCTGAGAAGAAAGTCCAAACAATACGTGAAAACCTTAAGGCCGCCTAGTCACGACAAAAAGGCAACGTGGACAATAGGCGAAGGAGTCTGACCTTCGAAGTCGGAGACTTCGTGTATCTTAAGGTGTCAACTGTACGAAGCCAACGATGGTTCAACGTCAAAGGCAAGTTAGCACCTCGCTACATCGGACCATTCAAGATTTTGGGCAAACGAGAGAGGTAGCATATCAACTAGAGCTGCTGGCACACCTTTCCCACATGCACGGCGTATTTCACGTATCCTAGCTCAAGAAGTGCCTAAGAGTGCCAGAGGAACAAGTACCGATGGATGAGTTAGAACTTCAGGAGGATCTGACCTACGTGGAACACCCCATAAAAATCTTGGACATAAAGGAAAGGGTCACGAGGAACAAGGTAACCTGTTGGTGCAAAGTACAATAGAGCCATCACACGGAAGCCGAAGCTACATGGGAGCGTAAGGAAGACCACAAGGCAGAATTCCCTCATCTTTTCTCCACTCTATCGAATCTCGAGGGCGAGACTCATTTTAAGGGGGGTTGGTTTGTAACACCCTCATATTCGTTACCATGCATTGCATACATTTTTCATGTAGAGAAGTATAAGAAGAAGAAAATGAGGGAAGGAATATAGAAACAAACAAATAAATAAAAGGAAATAAAAATAGGAAATAATAAAAATAAATGGAAAAGAAAAAGAAATAAAAATAAAAATAAAAATAATAAATAAATAAAAATAATAAAACCTGGCCGCCCAATTCCCCCCCCCCCAAATTTCCCCTTAACCCCCCCCCCCCAAAATACCCCCCTTATCCCCCCAAATCCCCCGTAATTTTTCCCTAAAATTCCCCCTAGGGAATTTTTCCTACATTTCGGGGAACTTCCCCCCCACATTTTGGCCGCACCAATCCCTACGAAATTTTCCCACTTTAAGGGATTTTATTCCCCCCTTGGCCGCACCACCCTAAGGGGGAAAAACCCTAGCCACCCCCACCCTTTCCTTTTTTTGGATTTTCTTTTCTCCCAAATAATATCAGCCCTTGGTGGAAAATATTTGATTAAATCTCAGCCCCTATCTCCCACCTCTTCTCAAATTAAATCTTAGCCCTTGGATTAAAAGAGTTGCTAAAATCCTAGCCCCCTTGGCTATTCCCCCCCTTATAGATAAAACCCTCCCCCTAGCCACCACCTGCAGCCCCCCAAAACCCTGGCGGCCGCCCCTCTCCTTGCTGCTAAGCCCTGGCCTCTGCCCCCTGCTGAAGTTTTGCCGCCGTCAAAGCTCTGCTCCGCCTTGCCGCCGCCGGAGAAAAAGACCCCGGCATCCTGCCCTAGTCGCAGCTCTACAATTCTTCATAGAAAAACCCAGCTGCTGCCATTGCAAGGGAAAAAGTCCTGCTGCAAGGAGTAGAGGGAGGAAGAATAGAGGTAGGTTCCCGTCACCCCTCTTACCACGTCGCTGCTGTTGCTACACACCCGTTTTTCTCCACCCCCTGCGAGCAGGAATTTCTGCACGTGGGTAGACCACGTTTTGGTTAAGTTTTGACGGTGGAATTGATCTACTACTCAAGATCATAACCAAGTCCACACTTAATTCCAGCAGCCTCATTCATCATAAAAACCCATGAAAGCTTACTAAAACTTGCAAGAACACGTGCAAACTGATTACTATAAGCTGCACTATAGGATTTGCATTCATCTACCTAATTGCATCTTGAGTAAAGTTTGTGCATGACGTTTGATTGTTGTATTATTTGTATGCACGTGGTCGTGAGTAGAAGGACACGCTCAAAGGCCATCTACGAGGAACTACAACACCAAGACTTCGAGACGTTTGAGCAACACGAACTGCGGGAGCAAGGCAAGTGCCCCTTGACCATGTTGAACCTAAGTATTTGAACTGTTTTGCTTGTGAGAGCTGCATGCTCGTGTCAACTTGATGGGAAACCCTTTAGTAGGAGTTGACTAGCTTTGTTAGCCACCCTTGTCGGCGGGAAACTTATTGAGTCGGGTATGGTTGTTTTCTCTTTTGCACCGCATAACTTACGGGATTTGGGAAAACTGAAATAAACTTGACAGCTACTGCACTCATAAAGATTAAAGATGATGAGAACTTGATGATGTTAATGAGTATGCAATTGGGGAGATCTAGGCAAGCTTGGTTCGTGGTTTTGCTGAATGAGATGGTGCTTTGCTTGCCGTAGATCTAAGGATCGGTTTATGCGAGAACATGCCAGGAAAACAGTGCTACCACAAGGCCAAATATGGGAGCGGCTTAGCTGACTAATTAGGTGTCCTGCTAGCTTGTTATGGACCATTGGATGGCGCAGAGAATGGGAGTCGAGGAGGACTGCCCTAGGAACTGCATGGCACACGAGGGGGCCCGTGGATGGGGGAATGGAGATTCGAGCCTGCCAGCAAAACCTCAGTGGGTTCGTACATTCTAGTAGCCCCTTTGTAAAGGCTATTTGTGATCTCTTGGCCACACACCGATGGTTGTGTAGTGGCAGAATGGAGGTTCCCTCTAGTCGCCGACGGGTAACGAAATCACGAACTTGTGGGTAAAGTGGTGCCACCTCTGCAGAGTGTAAAGCTATCATGATAGTCGTGCTTGCGGTTACAAGCACCTGGCCAACTTCCATGATTAGAGGAAAAACTTGGGATGGTTATGGTGTTGTCATTGGGACTGGTTTGGTTATGTTTATGAGTTTGGATTTGGTTATATGAATATGTGTTTATCATGAGTATTTATGAATGTGAGATGAACTTGAGAAAGAACATTGGCTGGTTGAGACTTGATTAATGATGAATTATGATGGAGGGATGATGATTCACTTGGTTATGTCTGGATTTAACTCACCTAGAGATAGTTGCTGTTTTTATCATGATTGTGAAATAAAACTTGCTTGCTGCAATGAAACCGTTTATTTCCTACCTTGTCTTAAGCTACATGTCATACTTTTTCTGCACTTGCTGAGTACGACATGTACTCACCCTTGCATTCCCACATATAATTCAGCTACAGTAGAAGAATACTTCGAGGAACAGGTGGAGTACTAGGCATGCGCACTACCGTCAACATGCCTGTGGAGTTGAAGTTGGAGTCCATCGTCTTTAGTTATTTTCTGCTGTCGTTTAGAGTCTTCCGCTGCAGAAAAGTTAGAAATTAATGATTTAGTCATTGAGTTATTGTAATAAAGTACTTAAACATTATTTGTACGTGGTTGTATCTGAAATTCAGTTTGTGAAGTACAGGTGTATGTGTGATGAACATCCTGGGCACACATGCGCATTCACTTGGTTCATTTTCGGAACTGGGTGTCATAAATTTTTAATTGGACTACCCAGCACTTAGTTAGGATATGACTGATATGGGTCATAGTAGACCGATTGACCAAGGTTGCACATTTCATCCTGGTCAATACCACTTATAGCGGAGCCAAGCTAGCATATCTGTACATGTAGATAATAGTGTGCCTACATGGCGTTCCCAAGAAGATAGTCTCCGATGGAGGTTTCCAATTCACCTCTATATTCTAGGAGAAGTTACATGAGTCCATGGACACCAAACTCAACTTTAGCTCTTCATATCATCCCAGACTGATGGACAAACCGAGAGGACAAATCAGTTACTGGAGGACATGTTGAGGGCTTGTGCTCTAAAGTACGGACATAGCTGGGACAAGAGCTTGCCGTACGTAGAGTTCTCAAACAACAACAACTATCAAGCCAGTCTGAAGATGTATTCATTTGAAGCCTTATATGGAAGGAGATGTAGAACACCCTTGTTTTGGAATGAGACTGGAGAAAGTCAAGTCTTGAGACCTGAAGTACTTCAAGAGGAAGAAAGGCAAGTACAAGTCACTCGGGACAACCTAAAGGTTGCACAATCATGTCAGGAAGGATATGCGGATAATCGACGGAGAGACCTAACTTTCAAAGTAGGAGATTTCATGTATCTCAAGGTTTTATCCATTAGAGGTCATCGACGGTTAAAAGTCAAAGGCAAGCTAGCACCTCGCTACATCAGCACTTTTCAAGTGCTAGCTAGACGAGGGAAAGTAGCTTATCAGTTAGAGCTACCACCGCACCTTTCAGACGTACACGACGTGTCTCTCGTGTCCCAACTAAAGAAGTGCCTAAGAGTGCCAGAGGAGCAAGTACCGATAGATGAGATGGAATTAGACAAGATATCACCTATATGGAGCAGCCCATCAAGATCTTAGATACGATGAAGAAGGTTACAAGGACCACGTGAAAGGTGCAATGGAAACACCTTACGGAAGGCGAAGCGACATGGGATCATGAAGACGACATCAAGATGGAGTTTCCTCACCTCTTCTCCGATCCGTCCAAATCTCGAGGGCGGGGTTCATTTCAAGGGGAGTAGGTTTGTAACACCCTCATTTTTAAACTTGAGAAATTTAGAGTTTCAAACATGAATTTAGAATATATATATATGTATATGTATATGTATATGTATATGTATGCTATGGCAAAGTTATTTTTAAAAGTAGGAATTTCAAATTTTGATTTTTGCATGCATTGCATACACATACATGACATATGTATGCACATATATATATATATATATATATATATATATATATAAGTATTAAGAGGGATAATTTTTTATCCCAAATCATACTGATTGTAAATAGGAAATAATGTAAATAAAAGTAGAAGCAAATTGAAAAAGAAAAGAAGAAAAGAAAAAAATAATTTCAGTCGCATGGGCCTCTTCCTCCCTCTTTTCCTTCCCCCGGCCCAGCCCCTCTTTCCCCTCCCCCTTCTCCTTCCCCGGGCGGCCCCTTTCCTTCTCTCCCTCACAGCCCAACTCCCCGCGCGTATCCCAGCGCCCCCCCCCCCCCGCGCATTCGCCCGCGCTCCCAACCCGACCCGTGCCTCCCTAACCCTAACCGACATTCCCGCCACATCCCAACCAGCTAGGTGTGTTGGTATTTCTTGCGTCTACAGGTCATCCTGGCAATGGATGCCGGCAAGGCTTATGAAAACTAGGTTAACCTAGGGCCAAAGCAAGATGAATTCTGCAAGCGCACGAAAGATACCGATGTAGCATTTCATGCAAGAGTATTACCTAGGGTATCGTATTTCCCAAAGGAAGGTGAAGTGTGGAAAGATGGTGGATAGGATAAGGTGTTTTAGTAGGAAACCAAGGAGGATGGATAGAATGGATAGCAATGAGGTAGTGTGACACACTGAGCAATCTACTCTAAAGGTAAGATGGTCCTCGTAAGAGTTAGACTAAGGTAAGGGGATTGACACGACCCCACGGTCTTGTCGAGCCAGGATCACGCTGAGGGGTGCTGCGTTGCACAGCACCGGATAACACACATCAAAGGTACAAAGCGGAAGCAAAATTTTATTACATAAACTGGTTTATGAACATGTTTACATCAAAATAAGTCCAGTCTACACTCACGGGCGTAGACTATGCATCAAGTCCACGTTCAGCCCTTGAACGTGTCCTTGCTAGCACACACGCACACTAACTCTGCGGCGTGCACGACTCCCACTCGACGGGGTTCCCCTCCTAGGGTTCCGTCTCCTCTTTGGGAGTCCCTTCCTCATAGAACCCTGCAAAAGCTTCAAACACAAGCAGTGAGCACGAAGGCTCAGCAAGTCTGACCCGTCTCACCTAAACATGGAACTTCTACATGAGGGGTGCTGGGTTACTTGAGGTAAAAATCATTTGCAGGGACTCGCCTAATTAGTAGAACCTTACTTTCAAGTTTTAGCAGCAGGTTGTGGAGAACCTTACGCTAAGGCACATGAGAGAGCCGCAATCAAACAAGAAACGCATTTCTCTCATGTACTTTGCCTAAAGTTGAAAAGAACTTTAGTTAGCTCTAAACTACAGTATATCATTAACAATCAATGTCCATAATTCAATCAGCAACATTTTATCATGTGACTAGCCTGTTCTTTCTACGTCATGGTACAGTGAACAAGTGGTACTCACTGACCGCGAGGGACGGCGATTATAATCGATTTACACCTGCAGGGTTACCCAAACAACCTGTCACGTACGCCCGTACTCGATGTTGCCTACAACAACTATCACGGACGCCGTACGCGACTACCTTTCACCCGTTAGCCAAATGTTGAACCGGTCCAATCGTCCCGAGCAAGAGGTCTCTGCACGCGCATCTCAGTGCCGCCAGCCGATTTACACCTCGAGCTCTCAACCTACCCTCTGAACAACCAGCTATGCCTCAACACCCAGCTACCCGAGTTACATCAGTTTCCCGGTTCCCATATAGCCGGTAGGTCTTCGGTACTGTTCTAGCTTGTTCAACAGGCCCGCACACGGCTCGGTCCTCAATCGACACAAGCGGAGCTACAGCACACAGGCCCCAAAGTCCTGTTGCCCTTAACCTCCGCTCGGTCTCATTTTCTTGCCATGTGTTTCATGTGCTATCACTACCCGAGTCGAGTGCCTCTAGCCTATGCTCGCGAGTAGTTCCAACTACTCGACTTGTACCGAATCCTACACTATCTTAGCTTCGCAATAGATAACGGGGTTTTGCAATCCTAAACCCAACCCATGGTTTTCTTGGCTATGCATTTGGGTTTCCAAACAAGACTCTAATGCAAGGAACAATAGTATTCATGTATGTGCTCAAAACAATAAAAATTTGTAAAAGTTTAATGCAAACCGGAGCTTGCCTTGCTGCTCTTGGTCGTAGGCTAGCTGTTCCTCCGGAGTAACGAAGTCTAGGACTTCGGGTTCCTCCTCGACCTTAGCGACTACATGATAGAAGCAATATATGTATCAATTTAAATGCATTTGTATTGAGTTTGAAGTTGTGAAGTCTATAACCCTTGCTAGACAGCCCTAATGACTGTGAAACTTTTACTGTGGCTTGGTTACAACCTAAACAGAGATTTGGTCAAGTTTTAGTTGCAGCAAAGCTCATTTGAGCCCTCCACAATTAATTATGTCCTTGACCTTAATTGGAACTCTTAGGGTGCTCTAAGGATTTTCATGAAACAAACTATGACTTTCTGAAAACTAGATTTTCAGAGGGTTCTAATGGAGTTGGTCTCACTTAATTTGGAAGTTCCTAACTAAAGATATGAGCTAAACAATTTCAGAGAAAATTCTGAAAATGTTTCTGAACATTTTCTATTTTCTCTGCAACAGTTTCACTAATCACACCATTAGGTGGATCAACTGAGCTCAAATGGATCTGAAATTTTTATGGTAGTTCAGGGATATTTTGGTGAACATCCCAGCAAAATTTCAGGATTTTCCTCCAAAGGATTCTCCAGTTAAAATTCCTAACAGTTTAGATTTGAGGAATTAATTCTGAAGAATTAATGGTTTTCATGAAGTGAAACTTGATTTTCTGAAAAGTGCTCAGAGAGCTGAATCCAGCAAAATTTGGTTCACTCGATTTGGAGCTTTCTACCCAAAGTTATGAGGATTTGAAGTTTGGAAGAATTCTGAAAATCGGGGGAAAAGTTTAAACTCGTGGGGGCCTGCGGGGACACGTGTCGAGCGCGGAGGTGTCCGGCACACCGGAGCTCACAGGGTATTTGCGCGCCAGCACTGCCGATCCCCGGCCACACCCGATCCCGATTTAAATTCTTCAGCCGCTGACACGTGTGTCAGCTGGCTTCGTCTTCCTCCCGCCGTTCTCTCGCGCCCGCGTCGCCGACCTCGCCGGAGCAGACTCGGAGCTCGCCGGCTCGCCGCTGCCGGACCTCCCATGGTCTTAAACTCGCCGCCAGGGGGTTGTCGACGTCGAGGAACACGTCGGTGGTGTCGGGTCGGGCTGGGGGTGACCGAAAATAGCTCGGCGACGTGCCGCGGCCTTGGTTGAGGTTCGGCGCCGTCGACCGTGGGTTCTAACCCGCCAACACCTCGAACAAACGGTCCTACAGCATCAGTGTACCTCTAGGAAGCTCGACAAGGTGTCAAAAGGGTTCAGGGATGGCGGCAAGTTGGTCGGCACCGTGTGACCGATCGTGCCCGCCATGACCGCCCTCGATCGAGCTCGAAATTCGTCACTCCTAGACAGTTTCACGCCACGGATGCAGAAAAGAACTTAATCGCCGGCTAGTCCAGCGTCTATGTGCAAGATTTGATAACCTCCGAAAGATCATAGAGCGAGAATTTAAAGAAACCGTACTACCGGAAGCTCGGTTTACAGTCGCCGGAGCAAAAACTGGAAATTCTCTGTGGATTCTTCACGGTTTGCTTCCAAACTTGGAGGAGAGCGGCACGGCGGTCGCGCACTCCTGTTGCCTCTCTTGCTGGACCGTGAAAACGCCTGTGGAACGCTGTCCACGGGCGCCTGACTCTCGGCTGAGGCTAGATCGCCGTGATGGCGATCGTTTTCGGGAAAAGGAGGTCGGAGCTCGGGGTTTCTGGCGTTGGGGAGGTGGAGTGCGATCTCAGGTGGCCGTCTAGCAGCTCGGGGAGGGAGAAGGCGAGCTGGTTTCGCGGTTCTCCGATCGAGCAGAGAGGCGGCAGGTTGGTGGCTCGGTGATCACGGGAGAGGAGAAAATGATCGGTGCCTGCCCCCGTGGAGCGCCTTAAGAGGGCCCTGGAACCGCCCTTGGGCTCGCGTGTGGGCGCGGGAAGCAGCTGGTGGCGCTGCTGCCCCTCGGTGGCGAGCGCAGCTGCTCCCGAGAGTGGAGTCAGCAGCTGCTCGGTGGAAGTTCCCACCGAGACTTTGACTTTGGATGCAAGTTTCTCCTTCTTCCCTCTATGACATGTGGGTCCCACCCGGGGTTTTAACCTCTGAAATTTACTCCTAACCACTGTTGTAAACAGTGAGCCCCAAAATACCCATGGTGATTCAAATTATTCACCCATGAGCCATTTGAATTGAATAGAATTCAAATTGGGTTTGGTTTGAATGAATTTCAGCACAAGTTCAGTTTTGAATTCAAATAAAGTTTGAATATGTCCCACTTAGCTCATGTCAAGATCAACTCCAAATGGAGTGAAAATTGGTGTGTGAGCTCACAAAAATGTGCTGAGTAAGAATATGCCTCCCACTTTTAAATTCATGGGATAAAAACAGTTTGAATTTGAATGTGGTTTCAAACTGCCCTCTTTCTATCTATACCCAAAATGACCTCAAAAAGGTTTTGAATTTGGGTGAAACTTGGCATGGACATCCTTAGCAATGTGTAGGAGTTTCGATATGTCCAGCCCCTCTATATCACATGTGGGAAATACCCCTTTTTCAATATGTGAGTTTGTTCTCTAATGAGCATGTTGACGGTGGTTACTTGCTCTTCATTTGTGTTCATCAACTTTCCTCAAATGAGGTGTGTGGTGTGGTGATGAACACTTCAATTATGTGTCAAAAACTGAGGCCCTTACATTCCTCCCCCCATAAAAGAACCTCGTCCCGAGATTATAAGGTGAAAATGAGAGAGAAGACGGTGGAAAATTACCGGATATGCGACGTGAAAAAGTCGGGGTAGTTAGCGCGAAGAAATTCTTCACTCTCCCGTGTCGCTTCGTCCATGGAGTGATTACTCCATAGAAACTTGTAGAACCACAACGTACAGTTGCGTGTGGTTCGGGCCTTTTCATCAATAATCTGCACCGGCTCCTCCCGATAGGTGAGATCCGGTTGCAGTTCTTCAATATCTTCCAGCTGAACGGTAGTTGATAGCTTGAGACACTTCCTCAGCTGGGAAACATGAAAGACGTCGTGCACACCGGAAAGTGCTTCTGGTAATTTCAGCCAGTATGCCACTGATCCACATCTTTCGGTAATCTGGAATGGACCGATGAATCGGGGTGCCAACTTTCCTCTCACCCCAAATCTGTTTACGCCCTTCATTGGAGACACCCGTAGATATACGTGATCTCCAACTTCAAACTGTAATGGGCGCCTTCTCCGGTCCGCATACTGTTTCTGACGGGATTGAGCGGCTTTTAGGTTCGCTTGAATCAGTCAAATCTTTTCTTCCGCGTTGTTGACAAGGTCAATCCCGAAGGTAACCCTTTCGCCAGACTCACACCAGTTCAATGGGGTGCGGCACTTCCTACCGTATAGCGCCTCGTAAGGTGCCATCTTGATGCTGGCTTGGTACCCATTATTGTACGAGAACTCGGCTAACGGCAAGTGATCATCCCAATTCTTGCCGTGGTTGATAGCGCAAGGTCGTAGCATGTCTTCTAGAATCTGATTTACCCGCTCGGTTTGCCCATCCGTCTGCGGGTGGTATGCTGAACTACGGATCAACTTCGTCCCCAAGGCAGCGTGCAGCTGCTCCCAAAAACGGGACACAAATAAAGTGCCCCGGTCCGATATGATGGTACGGGGTACGCCGTACAAGCATAGGATCCGTGAGATGTACAGTTCAGTGTACTTCTTGGTGTTGTAGTTGGTGTTGACCGGGAGGAAATGGGCAACTTTGGTGAGCCGATCGACGATCACCCACACAGAATCATGTTTCTGCAAGGTGGTGGTTAAACCGACGATGAAGTCCATGCTCACGTCCTCCCACTTCCAGGCAGGAATGCCCAGTGGTTGCAGCAGTCCCGGTTTTCGCATATGGTCTGCCTTCACCCTTCGACATATATCACACTCGGACACGTATTTTGCAGTCTCACGCTTCATCCGTGTCCACCAAAACTTGCTTCTGAGTTCTTGATACATCTTGTTGCTGCCGGGGTGAATAGAGAACTTTGACAAGTGAGCCTCATCAAAGATTTTCTTTCGTAATTCCGGGTTACGGTGTACGACGATCCGGTCCTTGAACCATAGGACGCCGTCTCCGTCCTTCCGGAAACATTTCAGCTCCCCACTGTCTACACGTCTCCGCAAATGTGACATGCCCTTGTCATTCTTCTAGGCTGCCGCTATCTCTTCACGGACGGTGGGGATCAAAGCTAGGTTGTAGAGAGCTCCGTGTGGAATCGCATGTAGTGGTGGCTCGCTCTCTTCCAACGGTGTGATGGTCAGATTGTTGACGTGTGACTTGCGACTCAGCGCATCTGCCACTATGTTTGCCTTGCCCGGATTATAATAGATCTCTATTTCGTAATCCTTTATCAGTTCTAACCATCTTCGTTGCCTCATGTTCAGCTCTTTCTGAGTGAATATGTACTTGAGGCTTTTGTGGTCGGTATATAAATGTACGAGGTTACCGAGTAGGTAGTGCCTCCACATTTTGAGTGCGAGTACCACGGCAGCGAGCTCCAAGTCGTGGGTTGGATAATTCTGCTCATGGTTTCTAAGCTTCCGTGATCCATACGCGACCACTCTTCAGTCTTGCATCAGCACACATCCAAGCCCAATGCCGGATGCATCGCAGTACACATCGAACGGTTTTGTTGTGTCTGGCTGCGCCAAAACCGGTGCTGAAGTCAGGTGCTTGACTAAAGCCTTGAATGCTGCTTCACACGCTGGACTCCAAACATATTTGGTAGCCTTCTTCAGCAGCTCTGTCATTGGCTTGGCAATCTTTGAGAAGTTCGGAATGAACCTCCGATAATATCCCGCGAGTCCGAGGAAACTCCGTACCTCGTGAACATTTCTCGGGGATTTCCAATTCAGCACTTGAGTGATCTTGCTCGGGTCTACAGCGATACCCTCCGCTGAGATGATATGCCCGAGGAAAGGCACTTGCAATATCCAGAACTCGCATTTGCTGAATTTCGTGTATAGCTTGTGATCCCGCAGCCGTTGCAAGACTATACGCAGATGTTTCTTGTGATCTTCCTCCAACTTGGAATATACCAGGATGTCGTTGATGAAGACCATGACAAACTTGTCCAGCTCCGGCATGAATACCGAGTTCATCAAGTACATGAAGTGAGCTGGAGCAATGGTGAGGCCGAAGGACATGACCAGGTACTTATAAAGTCCGTACCTCGTCGAGAAAGCCGTCTTTGGAATGTCCTCAGCCCTTATCTTAATCTGATGGTACCCGGATCTTAAGTCCATTTTGGAAAAGATCTTTGCTTCGACCAACTGATCAAACAACATGTCGATCCGTGGCAACGGGTACTTGTTCTTGATGGTTACGGCATTTAATGGACGATAGTCCACGCAAAGCCGTAACGTCTCATCCTTCTTCTTGACAAATAATGCCGAACAGCCCCATGGCGAGGAGCTCGGCCTAATAAAACCCTTCTCCAGAAGGTCCGTGAGCTGAGTCTTCAGTTCAGCCAACTCCTTGGGCGCCATCTTGTACGGCCTTTGCGATATTGGCATGGTTCCCGGTGCAAGTTCAATCTTGAACTCCACCTCTCTATCGGGTGGCATCCCCGGCAAATCGTCCGGGAATACATCAGGAAACTCTCGGACTACTGGAATATCTTCCAATCTGATGGTTGTGGCTTGATAGACACTTGGAAGTTTTATTTCTGGACTGTCCAGAAATAAAGAGTGAGATTCGTGCACTTCTGAGTTTAAGTGCACAACTCGGAGGACAGTGTCTAAAACAGCACCGTGGCAAGTTAACCACGACATCCCTAAGATGACATCGACCTTTTGTCCCTCTAAGATTATGAGAGACGTAGGGTAAACTCTACCCTCTAAGCACAACGGCGCTTTTGGGACCATCATGCTTGCTGAAATTTTCCCACCCGATGAACAGATCAAATAAGGACTATCGGTGGGTAGTATTTGCAAGCTATGTTTATCAATGAAAGCTTGGCTAATGAAGCTATGCGTGGCGCCTAAATCAAACAGTACTATAGCGGGATGCTGGTGGAGTTGGAACATACCCGCAAGGATTGGCTCGCCCTCCGGCACGTCCTCAAGGGCAAGCTTGTGGACGGTGCCGGGCCTAGGGTTTGCCCGCCGCGCATTCGTAGGGTTCCAGGGTTGATTCCTCCCCGGAAACTGCGGTGCCACTCCGTTTCCTTGCCTCTCCGGGCAACTGCTTGCGAAGTGTCCTGGACGACCACACTTGTAACATGTGGCTGCTGCTGGTGTAGTGCTCGGGGGTCGAAAGCCCGGCATGGGCTGCTGAGGTGCATACGCACGCGGCATCGCCCGCTGCTGCTGTTGTTGTTGTGGAGGTGGTACTGGCAGTGCCGGCCGGAATGCCAGTGAAGAGTACGGCCGACTGCGGAATGGCATCGACCGCTGTGGTGGCTGCCAGCGTGGACCTAATGGTGGGAGATTCACCATCCGAAACTTCTGAGAAGGACCGCTTCCTTCTCCACTGCTTTGCGCTGCGCTTTGCTTTCGCTCCGCCGCTGCTAACTCCTTGCCGGAGTCCTCCTGAACAATCGCAGCATCAATGATGTTGTTGAGGCTGCCGCGATTGAACATCGCCAACTTGTCCTTCAGGAGCGGGTTAAGCCCCTGGTAAAAGTGGTCCCGCTGCTTCTCGTCAGTATCTGCGTGATATGACGCGTAGAGCGCGAGATCATTGAACACCCTGGAGTATTCCAGCGCGTTCCGGCTCCCTTGCTGCAGGTGCAGGAACTCCTGCGTCTTCCTCTTCATCAAACCTGGCGGTATATGATAGGCCCTGAAGGCCGTCCGGAACTCCGTCCAGGTCATTACTCGGTCGGTGGGCTGTGAAGCACAGAAGTTGTCCCACTACGCGCTCGCGGATCCTTGGAGCTGCTGGACCGCGAACTGAGTCTTGCGCTGCTCACTTATCTGGAGCAGCCCGAACTTCATCTCTATCGCGCGGAGCCAGTTGTCCGCGTCAAGAGGTTCATCCGCCCTTGAAAATACCGGGGGATGAGTCACCAGGAAGTCGGAGTAGGAGCTCTGTTGACGCTCCTCACGGTCTTGACGTCTCTCTGGGCAAGACGTATTCGCAATGAGAGTCTGCAGCAACTCCGTGTGCTGCTGATGTGAACCCGCCATTGCCGCGACGATGTCGGCCAATGTAACTGTCGGTAGTGACGGTGGCGGTGTTTGCTGTTGCTGCTGTTGCTGTCCCGAGGAGTCCTCGGGAGGCTGTTGGGAGGTCTCTCCCCCTTGACTAGTACCCCCAACATCAGGGTTGGCACGAGTACGCGTCATTCTGAAATTCAAAACAGCAGCAATTAGCACATGTCTTACATAAAATTCCATAAGCAATAGTAGGTATTGAAGTGACACATGATTAATTTGCACAACATTCACATATATTGATAAAGCATAAACTTTATACAAGATACATTATTCTCGGGTCTCCGAGAAGTCGTGCTCATGCCGTCACTACCTATACATACGCTACTGTCTACACGACATGTCACTGATTACAAAAGTTGGGTTACACTACCCTGGCTGCCCTACTTGGCAACTGTAACCCTTTACTCGGAGTAGAACTCGACCTCTTGTGGGTCGTCCTCCTCCTGTTCCTCTGCTGGTGGCTCTGGATCTACCACCTCTTCTCCCATCCCGGGTTCTCCCATTGCTGGAAGACCCAAGACCACCGGTATACCCAATACCGGAGGTACGAGGTCCTGCAAAGCATGCACCTCGTCCATAGCCTGGTTGTAATCTTCTTCCAAGCCTTGCCCTTCCTCAATAGCATCGTCCCGCTCTTGAGCAAGGTCCTCATTCTGCTGGGTCAGATTCTGTACCAGTTCTTGCAACGACGCGATGTCGACACGGCTCCTCTTCTTTGCCTTCTTCAGACGATGCAACTGATTGTGTTGTTCATTCAGTCGCTTGATCGTCGGGAGGAGCACATTGCGGAGTGCGCTGTGAGCACTCTCGAAATGGTCTCCACGGCTCGTGCTCTCCTTGAGCTTTGTGGCGAGATGCTCCGTATGAACAGCTTGGCTGTCCATCACGGCGTTTCCCGCCCTCATCTGGAGGCTGAGATTTGCCTCCGCGGGGTTGTACCTTGGGCAACTAGGGTCCGTTGCCTCCAGGTACCTCTCTTCCCACACATGCTGAGCCCGTCCCTCCACCGGAACGAGCGCGTATGGAGTACCCTCCATAGCCTGCACGTGTAGTTGGCAGAAACGTGACATAGTGTCACGGCCTGCCACTTGCCACATCTCTTCCGGTTGTCTTCCTCTCACCATGACGGTGAACGGCACCCAACCGGGTGGCGTAGGTCCTGCAGGGACTTCGACATGGATCGTCCACGTCTTGTTCCCCTCTTCGCCTTCTTCCTTGATGAAGTACTGCGGCATCTGGTTGTACCCGAAATATTGGAGCATTTGCCACAATGCTTCCGTGTAGCCGCTACGGTGAGAACAGTGGGACACCACCCACCCGTTCTCCAATTGCTTATCTGCTGTCATCTGTAAAAATATATTTGAGAAATGTCAAATATCTATTTAAACAGTAAACCACTGAGTTATTACATAAGACATGTCATTGAGCCCATAAAACTTGGAAACACAGTTCAAATTTTAAACAAACTTGACTGCTGATCTGCTGTTCCCATGACAGCCCTGACCAGTTTCCATATCAACCTGATTTAGGCCATGCTAAATGCAAAACCAGTTCTGGATCTCAACATCAAAGTTAAAGCTAACTTCAATAGCTTTCCAGAAAGTATTTGCTTGGCCTAATATCTGTCCTGGTTCAAAAGTTATGAGATGTCGAAGTTAACAGAATTTCTGGAGATAATTGGACAGCACCTCCCTGCTTTAGGTACTGATTAAATCCAAGAATTCCAGTTAATTCTGTTCTAAATTTGACAAAACTTTATGTTACAAAGTTGTAACCTATCTCATAAGCTTTCCATTTTTCTATTTTTTGGATTTTTAAGCAGGAAGATATGCTTAATTTACAGAGAGTCTTTGCTCTGTCCTGTTTTATGGACAGTTTCAACTCTACCGCATTTTTCGAGTGGTTAAGCGATGAAACACCTCTGGACCTCAACAGAAGAGTTGTAAAGATCTTTCAAAGCTTTCCAGAAATGTATCACATGACCCTAACCTCGAAAGAACTCAACCTGTAACCTCTGATTAACTTCAGCCTTAATTCAGCTGAAAACAGAGTGCTCTGTCCTTAACAACCTATAAGTTGAAAGCTTGTTAACTTTGAATATCCTGTTCAAGGGAAGGAGTTACATCAAATTTTACTACTTTAGATCAAAACCTTCAAGTTTTAAATGAAGTTATTCATTTAATGGGGTGTGACGTCGATGCGTCACCAGATTATATCGGTACTACGTCCTCACAAAGAAAAACCTATACCGGACTTAGCCGGCTTCGTTATTTCAGTGGCACTAAACGTCAGTCGCACATGGATGCTACACGTCTACCGTTTCGTGGTCAGGCTACCTGCAGAAACTCAAGCAATCATCAGACTCGGCTGCACACCGAGCCCGGAATCCATACAGTTCGTACACCCGGCAGTCATCACTCGCCCGGATGTTCTCAAGCCAAACACGCCTTGAGTTACGTGTTCACGTTTCAGACCACGTGACGGGGTCTCCCAAGTTGCACCACCCACGCCAGGGAAAGACGTTGCTCGAATACCCCAAACGACATGAAGAGTCGTAGAGGATATTTAAGCGAGTCGGGTCACCTGCCACCCGTGGGGCTCCACCCTTCAGCTTGTGCGCACTGGTGGACAGCGCTTACGTGTACCCCCCCAAGACATAAACGTCCCGAGATACACGATTTTCCGACATAGACAAATAGTTTAGTATGCCACTTTCTATACACTAATAACATCCTTATACGGGCTACTAACTTGTTCCTCACTGGATTTTTGAAAAAAATGACCTTTGTAGTGCATTAAACCTCAAACGAGCTCTGATACCAACGCTGACATGACCCCACGGTCTTGTCGAGCCAGGATCACACTGAGGGGTGCTGCGTTGCACAGCACCGGATAACAAACATCAAAGGTACAAAGCGGAAGCAAAATTTTATTACATAAACTGGTTTATGAACATGTTTACATCAAAATAAGTCCAGTCTACACTCACGGGCGTAGACTACGCATCAAGTCCACGTTCAGCCCTTGAACGTGTCCTTGCTATCACACATGCACACTAACTCTGCGGCGTGCACGACTGCCACTCGACGGGGTTCCCCTCCTGGGGTTCCGTCTCCTCTTCGGGAGTCCCTTCCTCATAGAACCATGCAAAAGCTTCAAACACAAGCAGTGAGCACGAAGGCTCAGCAAGTCTGACCCGTCTCACCTAAACATGGAACTTCTACATGAGGGGCGCTGGGTTACATGAGGTAAAAATCATCTGCAAGGACTCGCCTAATTAGTAGAACCTTACTTTCAAGTTTTAGCAGCAGGTTTTGGAGAACCTTACGCTAAGGCACATGAGAGAGCCGCAATCAAACAAGAAACGCATTTCTCTCATGTACTTTGCCCAAAGTTGAAAAGAACTTTAGTTAGCTCTAAACTACAGCATATCATTAACAATCAATGTCCATAATTCAATCAGCAACATTTTATCATGTGACTAGCCTGTTCTTTCTACGTCATGGTACAGTGAAAAAGTGGTACTCACTGACCGTGAGGGACGGCGATTATAAACGATTTACACCTGTAGGGTTACCCGAACAACCCGTCACGTACGCCCGTACTCGATGTTGCCTACAACAACCATCACGGACGCCGTACGTGACTACCTTTCACCTGTTAGCCAAATGTTGAACCGGTCCAATCGTCCCGAGCAAGAGGTCTCTGCATGCGCATCTCAGTGCCGCCAGCCGATTTACACCTCGAGCTCTCAACCTACCCTCTGAACGACCAGCTATGCCTCAACACCCAGCTACCCGAGTTACATCAGTTTCCCGGTTCCCATATAGCCGGTAGGTCTTCGGTACTGTTCTAGCTTGCTCAACAGGCCCGCACACGGCTCGGTCCTCAATCGACACAAGCGGAGCTACAGCACACAGGCCCCAAAGTCCTGTTGCCCTTAACCTCCGCTCGGTCTCATTTTCTTGCCATGTGTTTCATGTGCTATCACTACCCGAGTCGAGTGCCTCTAGCCTATGCTCACGAGTAGTTCCAACTACTCGACTTGTACCGAATCCTACACTATCTTAGCTTTGCAATAGCTAACAGGGTTTTGCAATACTAAACCCAACCCATGGTTTTCTTGGCTATGCATTTGGGTTTCCAAACAAGACTCTAATGCAAGGAACAATGGTATTAATGTATGTGCTCAAAACAATAAAAATTTGTAAAAGGTTAATGCAAACCAGAGCTTGCCTTGCTTCTCTTGGTCGTAGGCTAGCTGTTCCTCCGGAGTAACGAAGTCTAGGACTTCGGGTTCCTCCTCAACCTTAGCGACTACATGATAGAAGCAATATATGTATCAATTTAAATGCATTTGTATTGAGTTTGAAGTTGTGAAGTCTATAACCCTTGCTAGACAGCCCTAATGACTGTGAAACTTTTACTGTGGCTTGGTTACAACCTAAACAGAGACTTGGTCAAGTTTTAGTTGCAGCAAAGCTCATTTGAGCCCTCCACAATTAATTATGTCATTGACCTTAATTGGAACTCTTAGGGTGCTCTAAGGATTTTCATGAAACAAACTATGACTTTCTGAAAACTAGATTTTAAGAGGGTTCTAATGGAGTTGGTCTCACTTAATTTGGAAGTTCCTAACTAAAGATATGAGCTAAACAATTTCAGAGAAAATTCTGAAAATGTTTCTGAACATTTTCTATTTTCTATGGAACAGTTTCACTAATTACACCATTAGGTGGATCAAATGTGCTCAAATGGATCTGAAATTTTTATGGTAGTTCAGGGATATTTTGGTGAACATCCCAGCAAAATTTCAGGATTTTCCTATAAAGGATTCTCCAGTTAAAATTCCTAACAGTTTAGACTTTGAGAAATTAATTCTGGCGAATTAAGGGTTTTCATGAAGTGAAACTTGATTTGCTGAAAAGTGCTCAGAGAGCTGAATCCAACAAAATTTGGTTCACTCGATTTGGAGCTTTCTATCCAAAGTTATGAGGACTTGAAGTTTGGAATAATTCTGAAAATCGGGGGAAAAGTTTAAACTCGTGGGGGCCCGCGGGGACACGTGTCGAGCGCGGAGGTGTCCGGCACACCGGAGCTCACAGGGTATTTGCGCGCCAGCACAGCCGATCCCCGGCCACACCCGATCCCGATTTAAATTCTTCAGCCGCTGACACGTGGGTCAGCCGGCTTCGTCTTCCTCCCGCCGTTCTCTCGCGCCCGCGCCGCCGACCTCGCCGGAGCAGACTCGGAGCTCGCCGGCTCACCGCTGCCGGACCTCCCATGGTCTGAAACTCACCGCCAGGGGGTTGTCGACGTCGAGGAACACGTCGGTGGTGTCGGGTCGGGCTGGGGGTGACCGGAAATAGCTCGGCGACGTGCCTCGGCCTCGGTTGAGGTTCGGCGCCGTCGACCGTGGGTTCTAACCCGCCAACACCTCGAACAAACGGTCCTACAGCATCAGTGTACCTCTAGGAAGCTCGACAAGGTGTCAAAAGGGTTAAGGGATGGCGGCAAGTTGGTCGGCACCGTGTGACCGATCGTGCCCGCCATGACCGCCCTCGATCGAGCTCGAAATTCGTCACTCCTAGACAGTTTCACGCCACGGATGCAGAAAAGAACTTAATCGCCGGCTAGTCCAGCATCTATGTGCAAGATTTGATAACCTTCGAAAGATCATAGAGCGAGAATTTAAAGAAACCGTACCAGAAGCTCGGTTTACGGTCGCCGGAGCAAAAACTGGAAATTCTCTGTGGATTCTTCACGGTTTGCTTCCAAACTTGGAGGAGAGCAGCACGGTGGTCACGCGCTCCTGTTACCTCTCTTTCTGGACCGTGAAAACACCTGTGGAACGCTGTCCACGGGCGCCTGACTCTCGGCTGAGGCTAGGTCGCCGCGGTGGCGATCGTTTTCGGGAAAAGGAGGTCAAAGCTCGGGGTTTCTGGCGTTGGGGAGGTGGAGTGCGATCTCAGGTGGCCGTCTAGCAGCTTGGGGAGGGAGAAGGCGAGCTGGTTTCGCGGTTCTCCGATCGAGCAGAGAGGCGGCAGGTTGGTGGCTTGGTGATCACAGGAGAGGAGAAAATGATCGGTGCCTGCCCCCGTGGAGCGCCTTAAGAGGGCCCTGGAACCGCCCTTGGGCTCGCGTGTGGGCGCGGGAAGCAGCTAGTGGCGCTGCTGCCCCTCGGTGGCGAGCGCAGCTGCTCCCGAGCGTGGAGTCAGCAGCTGCTCGGTGGAAGTTCCCACCGAGACTTTGACTTTGGATGCAAGTTTCTCCTTCTTCCCTCTATGACATGTGGGTCCCACCCGGGGTTTTAACCTTTGAAATTTACTCCTAATCACTGTTGTAAACAGTGAGCCCCAAAATACCCATGGTGATTCAAATTATTCACCCATGAGCCATTTGAATTGAATAGAATTGAAATTGGGTTTGGTTTGAATGAATTTAAGCGCAAGTTCAGTTTTGAATTCAAATAAAGTTTGAATTTGTCCCACTTAGCTCATGTCAAGATCAACTCCAAATGGAGTGAAAATTGGTGTGTGAGCTCACAAAAATGTGCTGAGTAAGAATATGCCTCCCACTTTTAAATTCATGGGATAAAAACAGTTTGGATTTGAACGTGGTTTCAAACTGCCCTCTTTCTAGCTATACCCAAAATGACCTCAAAAAGGTTTTGAATTTGGGTGAAACTTGGCATGGACATCCTTAGCAATGTGTAGGAGTCTTCATATGTCCAGCCCCTCTATATCACATGTGGGAAATACCCCTTTTTCAATATGTGAGTTTGTTCTCTAATGAGCATGTTGATGGTGGTTACTTGCTGTTCATTTGTGTTCATCAACTTTCCTCAAATGAGGTGTGTGGTGTGGTCATGAACACTTCAATTATGTGTCAAAAACTGAGGCCCTTACAGGGATGTTCCTAATGTGCTTCTAGTATACATATGCATAGCCTAATAGTGTACACATGGGTATGCTAGT
The DNA here is from genome assembly GCA_030760725.1 of Neostapfia colusana. Classification (NCBI taxonomy): domain Eukaryota; kingdom Viridiplantae; phylum Streptophyta; class Magnoliopsida; order Poales; family Poaceae; genus Neostapfia; species Neostapfia colusana. The sequence goes on from JASWHV010000003.1 coordinate 34,283,610, forward strand.
AGTGAATACTAGGGCTTAGTGGTCCAACATATCGGGCACGAGCTTACCCCTGGTAACAACAGGGTGACTCCCGCCAAGAGCCTATCGCATAGCCGAACGTGGGGGATTAACATGGATGAACAGTGCTGTCACCACCTGCCACCTACCCCTTTAATCCGTGGGTCTACGAGACATCCAACACTACTTAACTATACTAGCACCACGCTTGCATGCTATGTAAATACCTTAGAAGTTGCAATACAAGTACCATCCTAAGGCAATGACTAATCTAAACATGAGTTAACCAATGTTGGAACCAAGCACTATGTTATTCATACTAACATATTCATATCATACCCAATTAGACTATAGTGAAGGCTTATGATGTTTATGATAACATAATAACAAGGTTACTATACTATCATAATAACAGCTAAACCTACCACATGCATGTATTCCACAATAAAACAAGAAAATGTTGTATCCAAGCATATGAATAAAAGAAGACTAATATAATTAATAAGAATAAAGTCATAAACAAAGAAAAAGATACATGAGCCATACCATTCCCAAAGTGGACTTGGGAACTAGTAACATGTAAATGCAATCAAAGAAAATCTTTTTGGTTTGGAAATGAGAGAAGTATTTCAATGAAGAGCAAGAAAACAACTTGAGCAGAAGTGTGAGATTGTTGGAGAGATGAAAATGGGATGATGTGTGAAGGAACAATCTCACCCGAGCACTAATTTATAGTGCTTCACTCCCCAACGGTCACAAGAGAAAGGAATATAGCCGTTGGAGGAGGAAGGACCACAATGGCTCTTCCCCCAAGTCGGCCAAACTAGGGGTTCTACAGCACATGCTGGTGGACCCCTTGGTTCCCCTTTTTGCATGTGTCTCTCCAACGGCTATATTTCCAGCCGTTGGATGCAATGGCCACACATTTTGCTCAGTAATTTGTTTTCCTAAAACTTTTCTGAAATCCAAATTTTTTTTAAAAAATTTTGGTTGAGACTACAAAATCCTCAATATGCAAATAAAAATTGAAAACATGCTGTGGAAAATGCAAACTAAGTAGGGAAAAATCAAATTGCAATGGAAAAGCAAATATGAGATAACTACCAATTAACCTATTGACAAGGTATCACCTAAAATTTTTATAGTACGATGAGAAGAAATTTCCTCCATCTCGTTCAACTCTATGTCTTGGCATTCCTGTTGGCTTGAATAGTGTCGGTGTTTCGGATTTCTGATTAGGAATCATATGTACCGCTCGTTCTACCTCGAGGTGGCCTAGATAAGAACACACGAAAGATTATCCTGGTTCAAACAAGATTTCCCTATGTCCATCCGAGGTGTCTCGCTTGCTCTTACTCAAGAACGGGGGTTGTTCTTACAAGTCTAATAAGCTGCCCTCTCGAACCGGCAGGCCTCTCCTATTTATACTCTTTTTCTCTCCCTCTCTCCATATCATGGCGGGGAGGCAAGTTGTGAGCGCAGGAATGGTTTGTCCCGTCGTACATATCGACAGGGTACTCGATGGAGTCACCGTAGCCGTAGCCTGTCGCCGTCCCATCATCGTGGGGTAGTCTACACCGAGGTGCACGCTCGTCCCACGTTCCACCCCTCGTTGGTCTCGTCGAAGGTGAAGGGCATACAATACCGGAGTCAGGGGGTACTCAATTACCCTCCCACTCGGCTGAGGCTGCGCCTGCGCCTCATCGAAGGCCACCTGCTTTACTCCTACCCGAGGTCGGATTCGGGCCCTTCCTTCGGGTCTTGCACTCCCTTTTGGAACCGCCTCGAAGGCGGGTCTCGCATCCTGCCCAGGGGGCGGCCTAGAACTCCTCGTGCCCTCTCCTCCCGAGCTCAGGGTCGGGCCTGCGTCATTATCTTTCATCGGTTGCCCTCATGCTTTCTCTGGGGTCTGAATACAGGACCCCGTCAGTAGCCCCCCGAGCCCCTGGCCGACCTCCAGCGGCTTATTTAGATAGCCATGATATGTGAACCTCCAGCGGCCGATCACGACTGTCGGTCGTTCCCGCTGTGGTTCTGCGGTGAGCCTCTGGGTCCCTCTTTCGGGAGGCTGGGTTGTCATTCATGGCGAGTTCTCCTTGCCCCCCATCCGTGAACCATTTGTGGTTCAGAGGGGTTGGGTCGATCGGGGGCTTACCTCAATGGCCGAGCCCCCGATCCCAGTGAGCTGCCTAGCGGGTGGTGCTGAGTGAAACCCATTCATCCCTTTTGTTTTTTGATGGCCGGAACCATTGGCTCTGCTTCACGCCAAGGGGCTTTGTGGTCGAGGCTTCATTTCCCGCATTTCATTAATTCCCAGCTCGAAGCATGCACATGGTTCCCGAGCTCTTTCGTTGGCTCGAGCGGCTCGTTGCCGACCCGTCGGGGGGGGGGGTTACCTTGGTGCTTGCGGTGCTGGGGCTCGGATACAAGCTTAGAGGCACTGGGGGATTCATCCCACCCAAAATTGTCTTTTCGCGGACTGCTTCACGTCCCTTGCCCCTCGCTCGGGGTCGTCCCGGGCGGCTCCTGAGCCATCCGCTGGCCGGCCTTAAAACCCAGGACTTTCGAGCCCATTAATGCAGGCTGGAGACTTACCTTCCTTCCGTGGTCATGTCACCCTTCGCACCCTCCATTTTTCTGGGGTTGAGGAGGTGCCTCTCGACTTGGATACCGTGGCGTGTCTGCGATTTCTCACCATAGCGCCCAACGGTTACGGCCTGGTGGGCCCCTTGTGCTTTTTTGGGGGGTTTCACCGAGGAGGAACCGAGGAGGCGCTGCTCGGACTCGGTCCCCTTGCAATTCTTTTGGTTTTTAATCCTGGGGTTGATTGAGGTTATGATGGCATTTTCCACGAGGCTGCGGTGGTCACGAGGGGCCGCCCGCTGCCTGGCGGTTGTCTGCCCATGGACGCTGTCCTGCGCACCTTATTTTTTCTTGCCCCCCGGATTTTCTCCGCATTCGCCTGCTTTGCATTCACCAACCTTTCCTCTTTGCCTTTCCATCTTGCACAGTGCCCCGTCTTCTTCCTGTCTTCTCCGTCTCTGCCCCGCAATCACCCCTTTCTCTTGGTGTCTCCGCCATTGGGGAAAAAAGTTATGCTCCTTCTTGTGTGGCACATTCTCCCTTCTCGCCCAGCCATGCCTTCGTGGTAAAAGTAGGAGTTCCGGCTGGGTCACGTAGCTGCTCTGCGGGAGACGGGGCTGTTGTCAGAGCGTGATGCCCACGGCATCCACATCCCCGAGGAGGAGCAGTTTCCCATTCCACGGGCCGGTGAGGTCGTGTCGCTGGGAGTGTTCCACTTGTGCAGGTTGGGCTTGCTGGCGCAGCATTTCTTTTGCAGCCTAGTGCATGAGTACGGGCTGGAGCCCCATCATTTGACGCCGGACGGCGTTCTTCAAGTGCCGCTCTTCATCGTTGTAACACCCCAAAATTTTGATTCAAAACCTTAAATCATGTTAAGAGGGGAATTTAAAAATTTTTGGACGTGTTGCATGTTTTGCAAAAATTCAAATTCAAACTGGAATTCAAATTAAACTCAAATCAGAAAAGAAATGGAAAAAGAAAAAGAGAAAACAGAAAAAAACCGGCCAATGGGTCGAAACCCACCAGCCGGCCCAACTTACCCCGCGCCAGCCCGCAGCCGCGCGCCCGCGTTTTCTCACGCTGACAGGCGGGACCCACCCGTTGACACGACCCCATTGGTCCTGTCGAGCCAGGATCACGCTGAGGGGTGCTGCGTTGCACAGCACCGTATAACACACGTCAAAGGTGCAAAGCGGAAGCGGAAGTTTTATTACATAAACAAGTTTATGAACATGTTTACATCAAAATAAGTTCAGTCTACACTCGCGGGCGTAGACTAAGCATCAAGTGCACGTTCAGCCCTCGAACGTGTCCTTGCTAGCACACACGCACACTAACTCTGCGGCGTGCACGACTCCCACTCGACGGGGTTCCCCTCCTGGGGTTCCGTCTCCTCTTCGGGAGTCCCTTCCTCATAGAACCCTGCAAAAGCTTCAAACACAAGCAGTGAGCACGAAGGCTCAGCAAGTCTGACCCGTCTCACCTAAACATGGAACTTCTACATGAGGGTAATGGGTTGCATGAGGTAAAAATCATTTGCAAGGACTCGCCTAATTAGTAGAACCTTACTTTCAAGTTTTAGCAGCAGGTTGTGGAGAACCTTACGCTAAGGCACATGAGAGAGCCGCAATCAAACAAGAAACGCATTCCTCTCATGTACTTTGCCCAAGTTGAAAAGAACTTTAATTAGCTCTAAGCTACAGCATATCATTAACAATCAATGTCCAGCTTTCAATCAGCAACATTTTAACATGTAACTAGCCTGTTCTTTCTACGTCACGGTACAGTGAACAAGTGGTACTCACTGACCGCGAGGGACGGCGATTATAATCGATTTACACCTGCAGGGTTACCCGAACAACCCGTCACGTACGCCCGTACTCGATGTTGCCTACCACAACCATCACAGACGCCGTACGCGACTACCTTTCACCCGTCAGCCAAATATTGAACCGGTCCCATCGTCCCGAGCAAGAGGTCTCTGCACGCGCATCTCCGTGCCGCCAGCCGATTTACACCTCGAGCTCTCAACCTACCCTCTCAACGACGGGCAATGCCTCAATACCCAGCTACCCGAGTTACATCAGTTTCCCGGTTCCCATATAGCCGGTAGGTCTTCGGTACTGTTCTAGCTTGTTCAACAGGCCCGCACACGGCTCGGTCCTCAATCGACACAAGCGGAGCTACAGCACACAGGCCCCAAAGTCCTGCTGCCCTTACTCTCCGCTCGGTCTCATTTTCTTGCCATGTGTATCATGTGCTGTCTCTACCCGAGCAATGTGCCTCTAGCCTATTCTCGCGAGTAGTTCCAACTACTCGACTTGTACCGAATCCTACTCTATCCTAGCAGTGCAGTAGCTAACGGAGTTTGCAATCCTAAACCCCAACCCATGGTTTTCTTGGCTATGCAGTGGGGTTTCCAAACAAGACTCTAATGCACAGAATAAAGGAAACAAGTATGTGCTCAAAACAATAAAAATTTGTAAAATGGTTAATGCAAACCGGAGCTTGCCTTGCTGCTCTTGGTCGTAGGCTAGCTGTTCCTCCGGAGTAACGAAGTCTAGGACTTCGGGTTCCTCCTCGACCTTAGCGACTACATGATAGAAACAATACATGTATTAATTTAATGCATTTGTATTAAGTTTGAAGTTGTGAAGTCTATAACCTTTGCTAGATATACCTAATGACTGTGAAACTTTTACTGTGGCTTGGTTACAACCTAAACAGAGACTTGGTCAAGTTTTAGTTGCAGTAAAGCTCAATTGAGCCCTCCACAATTAATTATGTCCTTGACCTTAATTAAAGGCTTTTAGGGTGTTCTAAGGATTTTCATGAAACAAACTATGACTTTCTGAAAACTAGATTTTCATAGGTTTCTAATGGAGTTGGTCTCACTTAATTTGGAAGTCTCTAACTAAAGATATGAGCTAAACAATTTCAGAGAAAATTCTGAAAATGTTTCTGAACATTTTCTATTTTCTCTGGAACAGTTTCACTAATCACACCATTAGGTGGATTAAATGAGCTCAAATGGATCTGAAATTTTTATGGTAGTTCAAGTATATTTTGGTGAACATCTCAGCAAAATTTCAGGATTTTCCTCCAAAGGATTCTCCAGTTAAAAGTCCTAACAGTTTAAACTTTAAGGAATTAATTCTGGAGAAATAAGGAATTTCATGAAGTGAAACTTGATTTTCTGGAAAGTACTCAGAGAGCTGAATCCAGCAAAATTTGGTTCACTCAATTTGGAGCTTTCTAGCCAAAGTTATAAGGATTTGAAGTTTGAAGGAAATCTTAAAATCGGGGAAAAGTTTAAACTCGCGCGTGGGCCCAGGGGACACGCGTCGCACGCCTAGGCGATGGCACATCGCGGCCAACAAGGATTTTGCGCGCCAGCACACCCGATCCTGGCCGCAGCCGGATCCCGATTCAAAATATCGGCCGCTGACAGCTGGGGTCCACCCCCTTCTTCAACCTTGCGACACCCGCGCTCCGCCGCCGAGGGATCTCGCCGGAGAGCTCGCCGCCGGCTGCTGTACAGCTCCAAACTTCTCGATTCTGGCTGCCCCTGCCTACTTTTACTCGGGGAACAGGATTCTAGGGTCAGCTGCTCATGACAATGGCCGGAGCATGGTCGGCGACGAGCCGCCACCTCTGAACGACTTCGGCCATGTCGGCTGACGTCTCTAGCACCTCAGCTACTTGGGAAATCGGTCGGGGAGCATCAATGGACCTCAGAGAAGGTCGACATGAGCTCGAGGCAGCTCGGGAAAGGCCTGAAATAGGTCCTCACCGTGCGCCTGATGCCGCCCGTTCGTTCCGCCATTAGTAGACCTTAAATTACGCCGGGCACAGAGGTTCTCCGGCCCAGAGTTGTGAAGACAACTTGTGCGTTACCGTGTCTAGCTCGTGTGAGAGCGGCCTGAGGCCCTCTAATCCTTTCTAGAGCACGAATTGAACAGAATCGTACCTGAAGGTCGTTCTGCACACAGAAAGGGGAAAAGTGGAAATTCGCCGCCGGTGAGCAACCACTCGAGCTGTGGCTCGGGGATGAGCAGCACCGGTCACCCGCGCGTCCAAGGGTGCCTTGGCTCGGGCGTGACAACACCCTGGTTGGGCTGTCCACGAGAGCCCGAGGTGCGGCGGTTCCAAGTTCCGATTTTGATCTTTCGGCACAGCCGATATCACTCAGTTTCAATCGAATTCTAGCAATGGGGAGGATGGAGGAAGGTCTCTAGTACCTTGCTGGGGCTCTGGAGTGGAAGGAGGGAGCTGCGATCGGCGTTCTCCGATCAAGTCCGAGCTGCGGAAGTTTTCGGCCGGCGCTGAGTTCTTGCGGGGAAGAACGGTGGTGCCTCGGCCGAGGAGGGGGCAGGCGCCTTAAGAATGCTCTGCACCGCCTCATGCCCGCGTGTGGGCAAGCAGCTGGTGGCGCGGCGGCTGGCCTCGGTGGCGATCACCGCTGCGGCTCGGCGACCCGAGTGAGAAAGTCTCAGTCGGTTTGATCTGAGCAGTGGCTGACATGTGGGTCCCACCTCCAGTTTTAACCTCTGAAATTTACTCCTAATCACTGTTGTAAACAGTGAACCCCATACTACCCTTGGCAATTCAAATTATTCACCCATGAGCCATTTGAATTGATCAAAGTTCAAATGAGTTTTGGTTTGAATGAATTTCAGCACAAGTTCTGTTTGAAATTCAAATAAAGTTTGAATTTCTCCCACTTAGCTCATGTCAAGATCAACTCCAAATGGAGTGAAAATTGGTGTGTGAGCTCACAAAAATGTGCTGAGTAAGAATATGCCCCCCACTTTTAAATTCATTGGATAAAAACAGTTCGAATTTGAATATGGTTTCAAACTGCCCTCTTCCTAACTATACCCAAACTGACCTCAAAAAGGTTTTGAATTTGGGTGAAACTTGGCATGGACATCCTTAGTAAAGTATAGGAGTTTTCATATGTCCAGCCCATCTATATCACATGTGGGAAATACCACTTTTGCAATGTGTAAGTTTGTTCTCTAATGAGCATGTTGATAATTGTTACTTGCTCTTCATTTGTGTTCATCATTCTTCCTCAAATGAGGTGTGTGGTGTGGTGATGAACACTGCAAATGTGTGTCAAAAACTGAGGCCCTTACATTCCTCCCCCCTTAAAAGAATCTCGTCCCGAGATTATAAGGTGAAAATGAGAGAGAGGACGGTGGAAAATTACCGGATATGCGACGTGAAAAAGTCGGGGTAGTTAGTGCGAAGGAATTCTTCGCTCTCCCATGTCGCTTCGTCCATGGAGTGATTACTCCATAGAACCTTGTAGAACCACAACGTACGGTTGCGTGTGGTTCGGGCCTTTTCATCAATAATCTGCACCGGTTCCTCCCGATAGGTGAGATCCGGTTGCAGTTCTTCAATGTCTTCCAGCTGAACGGTAGTTGATAGCTTGAGACACTTCCTCAGCTGGGAAATGTGAAAGACGTCGTGCACACCGGAAAGTGCTTCTGGTAATTTCAGCCGGTATGCCACCGATCCACATCTTTCGGTAATCTGGAATGGACCGATGAATCGGGGTGCCAACTTTCCTCTCACCCCAAATCTGTTTACACCCTTCATTGGAGACACCCGTAGATATACGTGATCTCCGACTTCGAATTGTAATGGGCGCTTTCTCCGGTCCGCATACTGTTTCTGACGGGATTGAGCGGCTTTTAGGTTCGCTTGAATTAGTCGAACCTTTTCTTCCGCGTTGTTGACAAGGTCAATCCCGAAGGTAACCCTTTCGCCAGACTCACACCAGTTCAAGGGTGTGCGGCATTTTCTTCCGTATAGCGCCTCGTAGGGCGCCATCTTGATGCTGGCTTGGTACCCATTGTTGTACGAGAACTCGGCTAACGGCAAGTGATCATCCCAATTCTTGCCGTGGTCGATAGCGCAAGCTCGTAGCATGTCTTCTAGAATCTGATTTACCCGCTCTGTTTGCCCATCCGTCTGCGGGTGGTAGGCTGAACTACGGATCAGCTTCGTCCCCAAGGCAGCGTGTAGCTGCTCCCAAAAACGGGACACAAATAAAGTGCCCCGATCTGATATGATAGTACGGGGTACGCCGTATAAGCATAGGATCCGTGAGATGTACAGTTCAGCGTACTTCTTGGCGTTGTAGTTGGTGTTGACCGGGATGAAATGGGCAACTTTGGTGAGCCGATCGACGATCACCCACACCGAATCATGTTTCTGTAAGGTGGTGGGTAAACCGACGACGAAATCCATGCTCACGTCCAACCACTTCCAGGCAGGAATGCCCAGTGGTTGCAGCAGTCCCGGTTTCCGCATATGATCTGCCTTCACCCTTCGACATGTATCACACTCAGACACGTATTTTGCAGTCTCCCGCTTCATCCGTGTCCACCAAAACTTGCTTCTGAGTTCTTGATACATTTTGTTGCTGCCGGGGTGAATAGAAAACTTTGATAAGTGAGCCTCATCAAAGATTTTCTTCCGTAACTCCGGGTTTCGGGGTACGACGATCCGGTCCTTGAACCATAGGACGCCGTCTCCGTCCTTCCGGAAACATTTCAACTCCCCACTGTCTACACGTCTCCGCAAATGTGACATGCCCTTGTCATTCTTCTGGGCTGCCGCTATCTCTTCACGGATGGTGGGGATCAAAGCTAGGTTGTAGAGAGCTCCGTGTGGAATCACATGTAGTGGTGGTTCGCTCTCTTCCAACGGTGTGATGGTCAGATTATTGACGTGTGACTTGCGGCTCAGCGCATCTGCTACAACGTTTGCCTTGCCCGGATGATAATGGATCTCTATCTCGTAATCCTTTATCAGTTCTAACCATCTTCGTTGCCTCATGTTCAGCTCCTTCTGAGTGAATATGTACTTGAGGCTTTTGTGGTCGGTATATAAATGCACGAGGTTACCGAGTAGGTAGTGCCTCCACATCTTCAGTGCAAGTACCACGGCAGCGAGCTCCAAGTCGTGAGTTGGATAATTTTGCTCATGGTTTCTAAGCTGCCGTGATCCATACGCGACCACTCTTCGGTCTTGCATCAGCACACACCCGAGCCCAATGCCGGATGCATCGCAGTACACATCGAACGGTTTTGTTGTGTCTGGCTGCGCCAAAACCGGTGCTGATGTCAGGTGCTTGACTAAAGCCTTGAATGCTGCTTCACATGCTGGACTCCAAACATATTTGGTAGCCTTCTTCAGTAGCTCTGTCATTGGCTTGGCAATCTTCGAGAAGTTCGGAATGAACCTCCGATAATATCGCGCGAGTCCGAGGAAACTCCGTACCTCATGAACAGTTCTCGGGGATTTCCAATTCAGAACTTGCGTGATCTTGCTCGGGTCCACAGCGATACCATCCGCTGAGATGATATGCCCGAGGAAAGGCACTTGCGATATCCAAAACTCGCATTTGCTGAATTTTGCGTATAACTTGTGATCCTGCAGCCGTTGCAAGACTATACGCAGATGTTTCTTGTGATCTTCCTCCGACTTGGAATATACCAGGATGTCGTCGATGAAGACCACGACAAACTTGTCCAGCTCCGGCATGAACACCGAGTTCATTAAATACATGAAGTGAGCTGGAGCATTGGTGAGGCCGAAGGACATGACCAGGTACTCATAAAGTCCGTACCTTGTCGAGAAAGCTGTCTTTGGAATGTCCTCCGCCCATATCTTAATCTGATGGTACCCAGATCTTAAATCCATCTTGGAAAAGATCTTTGCTTCGACCAACTGATCAAACAACATGCTGATCCGTGGCAACGGGTACTTGTTCTTGATGGTTACGGCATTTAATGGACGGTAGTCCACGCAAAGCCGCAACGTCTCATCCTTCTTTTTGACAAATAATGCCGAACAGCCCCATGGGGAGGAGCTCGGCCTAATAAAATCCTTCTCCAGAAGGTCCGTGAGCTGAGTCTTCAGTTCAGCCAACTCCTTGGGAGCCATCTTGTACGGCCTTCGGGATATTGGCATGGTTCCCGGTGCAAGTTCAATCTTGAACTCCACCTCTCTATCGGGTGGCATCCCCGGCAAATCATCCGGGAATACATCAGGGAACTCTGGGACCACTGGAATGTCTTCCAATCTGATGGTTGTGGCTTGATAGACACTTGGAAGTTTTATTTCTGGACTGTCCAGAAATAATGAGTGAGAACCGTGCACCTCTGAGTTTAAATGCACGACTCGAAGGACGGTGTCTAAAACAGCGCCGTGGCGGGTTAACCACGACATCCCTAGGATGACATCGACCTTCTGTCCCTCTAAGATAATGAGAGACGTGGGGTACACTCTACCCGCTAAGCATAATGGTGCTTTGGAGACCATTACGCTTGCTGAAATCTTCCCACCCGGTGAGCAAATTAAATATGGACTATCGGTGGGTAGTATTGGCAAACTGTGTTTAGCAATGAAAGCTTGGCTAATAAAATTATGCGTGGCGCCTGAATCAAACAGTACTATAGCGAGATGCTGGTGGAGTTGGAACATACCCGCAAGGATTGGCTCGCCCTCCGGCACGTTCTCAATGGCAAGTTGGTGGACAGTGCCGGGCCTAGGGTTTGCCCGCCGCGCATTAGTAGGGTTCCGGGGTTGATTCCTCCCCGGAAACCGTGGTGCCACTCCGCCGCCTTGCCTCTCCGGGCAACTGCTCGCGAAGTGTCCTGGACGACCACACTTGTAACATGTGGCCGCTGCTGGTGGAGTACTCGGTGGACGAAAGCCCGGCATGCGTTGCGGAGGTGCAAACGCACGCGGCATCGCCCGCTGCTGCTGTTGTTGTTGCGGTGGTGCTGGCAGTGCCGGCCGGAATGCCGGTGAAGAGTACGGCCGACTGCGGAACGGCATCGACCGCTGTGGTGGCTGCCAGCGTGGGACTGATGGTGGGCGATTCACCATCCGAAACTTCTGAGAAGGACCGCCTCCTTCTCCGCTGCTCTGCGGCGCGCTTCGCTTTCTCTCCGCTGCCGCTAACTCCTTGCCGGAGTCCTCCTGAACAATCGCAGCATCAATGATGTCGTTGAGGCTGCCGCGATTGAACATTGCCAATTTGTCCTTCAGGAGCGGGTTAAGCCCCTGGTAAAAATGGTCCCGCCGCTTCTCGTCCATATCTGCGTGATACGACGCGTAGAGCGCGAGATCGTTGAACGCCCTGGAATATTCCAGCGCGTTCCGGCCCCCTTGTTGCAGGTGTAAGAACTCCTGTGTCTTCCTCTTCATCAGACCTGGCGGTATATGATAGGCCCTGAAGGCCGTCCGGAACTCCGCCCAGGCCATCACTCGGTCGGTGGGTTGTGAAGCACAGAAGTTGGCCCACCACGCGCTCGCGGGTCCTTGGAGCTGCTGGACTGCGAACTGAGTCTTGCGCTGCTCGCTAATTTGGAGCAGCCCAAACTTCATTTCTATGGCGCGGAGCCAGTTGTCCGCGTCAAGAGGTTCATCCGCCCTTGAGAATACAGGGGGATGAGTCGCCAGGAAGTCGGAGTAGGAGATCTGTTGGCGCTCCTCACGATCTTGACGTCTCTCTGGGCGAGACGTATTCGCAATTAACGTTTGCAGCAGCTCTGTGTGCTGCTGATGTGAACCCGCCATTGCCGCGACAATGTCGGCCAATGTAACCGTCGGCAGTGGCGGTGGCGGTGTTTGCTGTTGCTGTTGCTGCTGTTGCTGTTGTTGTCCCGAGGAGTCCTCGGGAGGTGGTTGGGAGGTCTCTCCCCCTTGACTGGTACCCCCAATGTCAGGGTTGGCACGAGTACGTGTCATTCTGAAATTCAAAATAGCAGCGATTAGCACATGTCTTACTTAAAATTCCATACACAACAGTAGGCATTGAATTGACACATGATTAATTTGCACAACATTCACATATATTGATAAAGCATAAACTTTATACAAGATACATTATTCTCGGATCTCCGAGAAGTCGTGCTCATGTCGTCACTACCTATACATACGCTACTGTTTAGACGACATGTCACCGATTACAAAAGTTGGGTTACGCTATCCTAGCTGCCCTACTCGGCAACCGTAACCCCCTACTCGGAGTAGAACTCGACCTCCTGTGGGTCGTCCTCCTCCGGTACCTCTGCTGGTGGCTCGGGGTCTACCACCTCTTCTCCCATTCCGGGTTCTCCCATGGCGGGAAGACCCAAGACTACCGGTACGCCCAATACCGGGGGCACGAGGTCCTGCAATGCATGCACCTCGTCCATAGCCTGGTTGTAGTCCTCTTCCCAGCCTTGTCCTTCCTCAATAGCGTCGTCCCGCTCTTGAGCAAGGTCCTCATTCTGTTGGGTTAGGGTCTGTACCAGCTCTTGCAACGCCGCGATGTAAACACGGCTCTTCTTCTTTGCCTTCTTCAGACGACGCAACTGATTGTGTTGTTCATTCAGTCGCTTGATCGTCGGAAGGAGCACATTGCGGAGTGCGCTGTGAGCACTCTCAAAATGATCTCCACGGCTTGTGCTCTCCTTGATCTTGGTGGCGAGATGCTCCGTATGAACAGCTTGGCTGTCCATCACAGCGTTTCCCGCCCTCATTTGGAGGCTGAGGTTTGCCTCCGCGGGGTTGTACCTTGGGCAACTCGGGTCTGTTGCCTCCAGGTACCTCTCTTCCCACACATGCTGAGCTCGTCCCTCCACCGGAACGAGTGCATATGGAGTACCCTCCATAGCCTGCACATGTAGTTGGCAGAAATGTGACATAGTGTCACGGGCTGCCACTTGCCACATCCCTTCCGGTTGTCTCCCTCTCACCGTGACGGTGAATGGCACCCAACCGGGTGGCGTAGGTCCTGCGGGAACCTCGACATGGATCGTCCACGCCTTGTTCCCCTCTTCGCCTTCTTCCTTGGCGAAGTATTGCGGCATCTGGTTGTACCCGAAATATTGGAGCATTTGCCACAATGCTTCCGGGTAGCCGCTACGGTCAGAACAGTGGGAAACTACCCACCCGTTCTCCAACTGTTTATCTGCTGCCATCTGTAAAAATATATTTGAGAAATGTCAAATATTTATTTAAACAGTAAACCCCTGAGTTATAACATAAAACATGTCATTGAACCCATAAAACTTGGAAACATAGTTCAAATTTTAAACAAATTTGACTGCTGATCTGCTGTTCCCATGACAGCCTTGACCAGTTTCCATATCAACCTGATTTAGGCCATGTTAAAAGTAAAACCAATTCTGGAGCTCAACATCAAAGTTAAAGTTAACTTCAATAGCTTTGCAGAAAGTATTTGGTTGACCTAAGATCTGTCCTGGTTCAAAAGTTATGAGATGTCAAATTAACAGAATTTCTGGAATCAATTGGACAGCACCTCCCTGCTTTAGGTACTGAATTGATCCAAGAATCCCAGTTACTTCTGTTCCCAATCTGACAAAACTTTCTGTTACAAAGTCGTAACCCATCTCATAAGATTTCCAGAAGTACCTCATTTCCTATTTTTGGATTTTTAAGCAGGAAGTTATGCTTAATTTACAGAGAGTTTACAGAGAGTCTTTGCTCTGTCCTTTTTTCTGGACAGTTTCAACTCTACTGCATTTTTCGAGTGGTTAAGGGATGAAACACCTCTGGACCTCAACAGAAGAGTTGTAAAGCTCTTCCAACGCTTTCCAGAAATGTATCATACGACCCCAACCTCGAAAGAACTCAACCTCTAACCTCTGATTAACTTCAGCCTTGATTCAGCTGAAAACAGAGTGCTCTGTCCTTAACATCCTATAAGTTGAAAGCTTGTTAACTTTGAATATCCTGTTCAAGGGAAGGAGTTACATCAAGTTTTACTACTTTGGATTAAAACCTTCCAGTTTTTACAATGAAGTTGTTTATTTAGTTGGGTGTGACGTCGATGCGTCACCAGATTTTGTCGGTACTACGTCCTCACAAAGAAAAACCTATACCGGACTTAGCCGGCTTCGTTATTTCAGTGGCACTAAACGTCACTCGCACACGGATGCTACACGTCTACCGTTTCGTGGTCAGACTACCTGCAGAAACTCAAACAATTGTCAGACTCGGCTGCACACCGAGCCCGGAATCCATACAGTTCGTACACCCGCCGTCATCACTCGCCCGGATGTTCTCAAGCCAAACACGCCTTGAGTTGCGTGTTCACGTTTCAGACCACGTGACGGGGTCTCCCATGTTGCACCACGCACGCCAGGGACAGACGTTGCTCGAATACCCCAAACGACATGAAGAGTCGTAGAGGATACTAAAGCGGGTCGGGTTACCTGCCACCCGTGGGGCTCCACCCTTCAGCTTGTGCGCACTGGTGGACAGTGCTTACGTGCAACCCCCAAGACATGAACGTCCCGGGATGCACGATTTTCCGACATAACAAATAGGTTAATAAGCCACTTTCTATATACTAATAACATCCTTATACGGGCTACTGACTCGTTCCTCACTGGATTTTTGAAAAAGAAGACCTTTGTACTGTGTTAAACCTCAAGCGAGCTCTGATACCACGCTGACACGACCCCATTGGTCCTGTCGAGCCAGGATCACACTGAGGGGTGCTGCGTTGCACAGCACCGTATAACACACGTCAAAGGTGCAAAGCGGAAGCGGAAGTTTTATTACATAAACAAGTTTATGAACATGTTTACATCAAAATAAGTTCAGTCTACACTCGCGGGCGTAGACTAAGCATCAAGTGCACGTTCAGCCCTCGAACGTGTCCTTGCTAGCACACACGCACACTAACTCTGCGGCGTGCACGACTCCCACTCGACGGGGTTCTCCTCCTGGGGTTCCGTCTCCTCTTCGGGAGTCCCTTCCTCATAGAACACTGCAAAAGCTTCAAACACAAGCAGTGAGCACGAAGGCTCAGCAAGTCTGACCCGTCTCACCTAAACATGGAACTTCTACATGAGGGTAATGGGTTGCATGAGGTAAAAATCATTTGCAAGGACTCGCCTAATTAGTAGAACCTTACTTTCAAGTTTTAGCAGCAGGTTGTGGAGAACCTTACGCTAAGGCACATGAGAGAGCCGCAATCAAACAAGAAACGCATTTCTCTCATGTACTTTGCCCAAAGTTGAAAAGAACTTTAATTAGCTCTAAGCTACAGCATATCATTAACAATCAATGTCCAGCTTTCAATCAGCAACATTTTAACATGTAACTAGCCTGTTCTTTCTACGTCACGGTACAGTGAACAAGTGGTACTCACTGACCGCGAGGGACGGCGATTATAATCGATTTACACCTGCAGGGTTACCCGAACAACCCGTCACGTACGCCCGTACTCGATGTTGCCTACCACAACCATCACGGACACCGTACGCGACTACCTTTCACCCGTCAGCCAAATATTGAACCGGTCCCATCGTCCCGAGCAAGAGGTCTCTGCACGCGCATCTCCGTGCCGCCAGCCGATTTACACCTCGAGCTCTCAACCTACCCTCTGAACGACGGGCAATGCCTCAATACCCAGCTACCCGAGTTACATCAGTTTCCCGGTTCCCATATAGCTGGTAGGTCTTCGGTACTGTTCTAGCTTGTTCAACAGGCCCGCACACGGCTCGGTCCTCAATCGACACAAGCGGAGCTACAGCACACAGGCCCCAAAGTCCTGCTGCCCTTACTCTCCACTCGGTCTCATTTTCTTGCCATGTGTATCATGTGCTATCTCTACCCGAGCAATGTGCCTCTAGCCTATTCTCGCGAGTAGTTCCAACTACTCGACTTGTACCAAATCCTACTCTATCCTAGCAGTGCAGTAGCTAACGGAGTTTGCAATCCTAAACCCCAACCCATGGTTTTCTTGGCTATGCAGTGGGGTTTCCAAACAAGACTCTAATGCACAGAATAAAGGAAACAAGTATGTGCTCAAAACAATAAAAATTTGTAAAATGGTTAATGCAAACCGGAGCTTGCCTTGCTGCTCTTGGTCGTAGGCTAGCTGTTCCTCCGGAGTAACGAAGTCTAGGACTTCGGGTTCCTCCTCGACCTTAGCGACTACATGATAGAAACAATACATGTATTAATTTAATGCATTTGTATTAAGTTTGAAGTTGTGAAGTCTATAACCTTTGCTAGATATACCTAATGACTGTGAAACTTTTACTGTGGCTTGGTTACAACCTAAACAGAGACTTGGTCAAGTTTTAGTTGCAGTAAAGCTCAATTGAGCCCTCCACAATTAATTATGTCCTTGACCTTAATTAAAGGCTTTTAGGGTGTTCTAAGGATTTTCATGAAACAAACTATGACTTTCTGAAAACTAGATTTTCAGAGGTTTCTAATGGAGTTGGTCTCACTTAATTTGGAAGTCTCTAACTAAAGATATGAGCTAAACAATTTCAGAGAAAATTCTGAAAATGTTTCTGAACATTTTCTATTTTCTCTGGAACAGTTTCACTAATCACACCATTAGGTGGATTAAATGAGCTCAAATGGATCTGAAATTTTTATGGTAGTTCAAGGATATTTTGGTGAACATCTCAGCAAAATTTCAGGATTTTCCTCCAAAGGATTCTCCAGTTAAAAGTCCTAACAGTTTAAACTTTAAGGAATTAATTCTGGAGAAATAAGGAATTTCATGAAGTGAAACTTGATTTTCTGGAAAGTACTCAGAGAGCTGAATCCAGCAAAATTTGGTTCACTCAATTTGGAGCTTTCTAGCCAAAGTTATAAGGATTTGAAGTTTGAAGGAAATCTGAAAATCGGGGAAAAGTTTAAACTCGCGCGTGGGCCCAGGGGACACGCGTCGCACGCCTAGGCGATGGCACATCGCGGCCAACAAGGATTTTGCGCGCCAGCACACCCGATCCTGGCCGCAGCCGGATCCCGATTCAAAATATCGGCCGCTGACAGCTGGGGTCCACCCCCTTCTTCAACCTTGCGACACCCGCGCTCCGCCGCCGAGGGATCTCGCCGGAGAGCTCGCCGCCGGCTGCTGTACAGCTCCAAACTTCTCGATTCTGGCCTCCCCTGCCTACTTTTACTCGGGGAACAGGATTCTAGGGTCAGCTGCTCATGACAATGGCCGGAGCATGGTCGGCGACGAGCCGCCACCTCTGAACGACTTCGGCCATGTCGGCTGACGTCTCTAGCACCTCAGCTACTTGGGAAATCGGTCGGGGAGCATCAATGAACCTCAGAGAAGGTCGACATGAGCTCGAGGCAGCTCGGGAAAGGCCCGAAATAGGTCCTCACTGTGCGCCTGATGCCGCCCGTTCGTTCCGCCATTAGTAGACCTTAAATTACGCCGGGCACAGAGGTTCTCCGGCCCAGAGTTGTGAAGACAACTTGTGCGTTACCGTGTCTAGCTCGTGTGAGAGCGGCCTGAGGCCCTCTAATCCTTTCTAGAGCACGAATTAAACAGAATCGTACCTGAAGGTCGTTCTGCACACAGAAAGGGGAAAAGTGGAAATTCGCCGCCGGTGAGCAACCACTCGAGCTGTGGCTCAGGGATGAGCAGCACCGGTCACCCGCGCGTCCAAGGGTGCCTTGGCTCGGGCGTGACAACACCCTGGTTGGGCTGTCCACGAGAGCCCGAGGTGCGGCGGTTCCAAGTTCCGATTTTGATCTTTCGGCACAGCCGATATCACTCGGTTTCAATCGAATTCTAGCAATGGGGAGGATGGAGGAAGGTCTCTAGTACCTTGCTGGGGCTCTGGAGTGGAAGGAGGGAGCTGCGATCGGCGTTCTCCGATCAAGTCCGAGCTGCGGAAGTTTTCGGCCGGCGCTGAGTTCTTGCGGGGAAGAACGGTGGTGCCTCGGCCGAGGAGGGGGCAGGCGCCTTAAGAATGCTCTGCACCGCCTCATGCCCGCGCGTGGGCAAGCAGCTGGTGGCGCGGCGGCTGGCCTCGGTGGCGATCACCGCTGCGGCTCGGCGACCCGAGTGAGAAAGTCTCAGTCGGTTTGATCTGAGCAGTGGCTGACATGTGGGTCCCACCTCCAGTTTTAACCTCTGAAATTTACTCCTAATCACTGTTGTAAACAGTGAACCCCATACTACCCTTGGCAATTCAAATTATTCACCCATGAGCCATTTGAATTGATCAAAGTTCAAATGAGTTTTGGTTTGAATGAATTTCAGCACAAGTTCAGTTTGAAATTCAAATAAAGTTTGAATTTCTCCCACTTAGCTCATGTCAAGATCAACTCCAAATGGAGTGAAAATTGGTGTGTGAGCTCACAAAAATGTGCTGAGTAAGAATATGCCCCCCACTTTTAAATTCATTGGATAAAAACAGTTTGAATTTGAATATGGTTTCAAACTGCCCTCTTCCTAACTATACCCAAACTGACCTCAAAAAGGTTTTGAATTTGGGTGAAACTTGGCATGGACATCCTTAGTAAAGTATAGGAGTTTTCATATGTCCAGCCCATCTATATCACATGTGGGAAATACCACTTTTGCAATGTGTAAGTTTGTTCTCTAATGAGCATGTTGATAATTGTTACTTGCTCTTCATTTGTGTTCATCATTCTTCCTCAAATGAGGTGTGTGGTGTGGTGATGAACACTGCAAATGTGTGTCAAAAACTGAGGCCCTTACATTCCTCCCCCCTTAAAAGAATCTCGTCCCGAGATTATAAGGTGAAAATGAGAGAGAGGACGGTGGAAAATTACCGGATATGCGACGTGAAAAAGTCGGGGTAGTTAGTGCGAAGGAATTCTTCACTCTCCCATGTCGCTTCGTCCATGGAGTGATTACTCCATAGAACCTTGTAGAACCACAACGTACGGTTGCGTGTGGTTCGGGCCTTTTCATCAATAATCTGCACCGGTTCCTCCCGATAGGTGAGATCCGGTTGCAGTTCTTCAATGTCTTCCAGCTGAACGGTAGTTGATAGCTTGAGACACTTCCTCAGCTGGGAAATGTGAAAGACGTCGTGCACACCGGAAAGTGCTTCTGGTAATTTCAGCCGGTATGCCACCGATCCACATCTTTCGGTAATCTGGAATGGACCGATGAATCGGGGTGCCAACTTTCCTCTCACCCCAAATCTGTTTACACCCTTCATTGGAGACACCCGTAGATATACGTGATCTCCGACTTCGAATTGTAATGGGCGCTTTCTCCGGTCCGCATACTGTTTCTGACGGGATTGAGCGGCTTTTAGGTTCGCTTGAATTAGTCGAACCTTTTCTTCCGCGTTGTTGACAAGGTCAATCCCGAAGGTAACCCTTTCGCCAGACTCACACCAGTTCAAGGGTGTGCGGCATTTTCTTCCGTATAGCGCCTCGTAGGGCGCCATCTTGATGCTGGCTTGGTACCCATTGTTGTACGAGAACTCGGCTAACGGCAAGTGATCATCCCAATTCTTGCCGTGGTCGATAGCGCAAGCTCGTAGCATGTCTTCTAGAATCTGATTTACCCGCTCTGTTTGCCCATCCGTCTGCGGGTGGTAGGCTGAACTACGGATCAGCTTCGTCCCCAAGGCAGCGTGTAGCTGCTCCCAAAAACGGGACACAAATAAAGTGCCCCGATCTGATATGATAGTACGGGGTACGCCGTATAAGCATAGGATCCGTGAGATGTACAGTTCAGCGTACTTCTTGGCGTTGTAGTTGGTGTTGACCGGGATGAAATGGGCAACTTTGGTGAGCCGATCGACGATCACCCACACCGAATCATGTTTCTGTAAGGTGGTGGGTAAACCGACGACGAAATCCATGCTCACGTCCAACCACTTCCAGGCAGGAATGCCCAGTGGTTGCAGCAGTCCCGGTTTCCGCATATGATCTGCCTTCACCCTTCGACATGTATCACACTCAGACACGTATTTTGCAGTCTCCCGCTTCATCCGTGTCCACCAAAACTTGCTTCTGAGTTCTTGATACATTTTGTTGCTGCCGGGGTGAATAGAAAACTTTGATAAGTGAGCCTCATCGAAGATTTTCTTCTGTAACTCCGGGTTTCGGGGTACGACGATCCGGTCCTTGAACCATAGGACGCCGTCTCCGTCCTTCCGGAAACATTTCAACTCCCCACTGTCTACACGTCTCCGCAAATGTGACATGCCCTTGTCATTCTTCTGGGCTGCCGCTATCTCTTCACGGATGGTGGGGATCAAAGCTAGGTTGTAGAGAGCTCCGTGTGGAATCACATGTAGTGGTGGTTCACTCTCTTCCAACGGTGTGATGGTCAGATTATTGACGTGTGACTTGCGGCTCAGCGCATCTGCTACAACGTTTGCCTTGCCCGGATGATAATGGATCTCTATCTCGTAATCCTTTATCAGTTCTAACCATCTTCGTTGCCTCATGTTCAGCTCCTTCTGAGTGAATATGTACTTGAGGCTTTTGTGGTCGGTATATAAATGCATGAGGTTACCGAGTAGGTAGTGCCTCCACATCTTCAGTGCAAGTACCACGGCAGCGAGCTCCAAGTCGTGAGTTGGATAATTTTGCTCATGGTTTCTAAGCTGCCGTGATCCATACGCGACCACTCTTCGGTCTTGCATCAGCACACACCCGAGCCCAATGCCGGATGCATCGCAGTACACATCGAACGGTTTTGTTGTGTCTGGCTGCGCCAAAACCGGTGCTGATGTCAGGTGCTTGACTAAAGCCTTGAATGCTGCTTCACATGCTGGACTCCAAACATATTTGGTAGCCTTCTTCAGTAGCTCTGTCATTGGCTTGGCAATCTTCGAGAAGTTCGGAATGAACCTCCGATAATGTCCCGCGAGTCCGAGGAAACTCCGTACCTCATGAACAGTTCTCGGGGATTTCCAATTCAGAACTTGCGTGATCTTGCTCGGGTCCACAGCGATACCCTCCGCTGAGATGATATGCCCGAGGAAAGGCACTTGCGATATCCAAAACTCGCATTTGCTGAATTTTGCGTATAACTTGTGATCCTGCAGCCGTTGCAAGACTATACGCAGATGTTTCTTGTGATCTTCCTCCGACTTGGAATATACCAGGATGTCGTCGATGAAGACCGCGACAAACTTGTCCAGCTCCGGCATGAACACCAAGTTCATTAAATACATGAAGTGAGCTGGAGCATTGGTGAGGCCGAAGGACATGACCAGGTACTCATAAAGTCCGTACCTTGTCGAGAAAGCTGTCTTTGGAATGTCCTCCGCCCTTATCTTAATCTGATGGTACCCGGATCTTAAATCCATCTTGGAAAAGATCTTTGCTTCGACCAACTGATCAAACAACATGCCGATCCGTGGCAACGGGTACTTGTTCTTGATGGTTACGGCATTTAATGGACGGTAGTCCATGCAAAGCCGCAACGTCTCATCCTTCTTTTTGACAAATAATGCCGAACAGCCCCATGGGGAGGAGCTCGGCCTAATAAAACCCTTCTCCAGAAGGTCCGTGAGCTGAGTCTTCAGTTCAGCCAACTCCTTGGGAGCCATCTTGTACGGCCTTCTGGATATTGGCATGGTTCCCGGTGCAAGTTCAATCTTGAACTCCACCTCTCTATCGGGTGGCATCCCCGGCAAATCATCCGGGAATACATCAGGGAACTCTCGGACCACTGGAATGTCTTCCAATCTGATGGTTGTGGCTTGATAGACACTTGGAAGTTTTATTTCTGGACTGTCCAGAAATAATGAGTGAGAACCGTGCACCTCTGAGTTTAAATGCACGACTCGAAGGACGGTGTCTAAAACAGCGCCGTGGCGGGTTAACCACGACATCCCTAGGATGACATCGACCTTCTGTCCCTCTAAGATAATGAGAGACGTGGGGTACACTCTACCCGCTAAGCATAATGGTGCTTTGGAGACCATTACGCTTGCTGAAATCTTCCCACCCGGTGAGCAAATTAAATATGGACTATCGGTGGGTAGTATTGGCAAACTGTGTTTAGCAATGAAAGCTTGGCTAATAAAATTATGCGTGGCGCCTGAATCAAACAGTACTATAGCGGGATGCTGGTGGAGTTGGAACATACCCGCAAGGATTGGCTCGCCCTCCGGCACGTTCTCAATGGCAAGTTGGTGGACAGTGCCGGGCCTAGGGTTTGCCCGCCGCGCATTAGTAGGGTTCCGGGGTTGATTCCTCCCCGGAAACCGTGGTGCCACTCCGCCGCCTTGCCTCTCCGGGCAACTGCTCGCGAAGTGTCCTGGACGACCACACTTGTAACATGTGGCCGCTGCTGGTGGAGTACTCGGTGGACGAAAGCCCGGCATGCGTTGCGGAGGTGCAAACGCACGCGGCATCGCCCGCTGCTGCTGTTGTTGTTGCGGTGGTGCTGGCAGTGCCGGCCGGAATGCCGGTGAAGAGTACGGCCGACTGCGGAACGGCATCGACCGCTGTGGTGGCTGCCAGCGTGGGCCTGATGGTGGGCGATTCACCATCCGAAACTTCTGAGAAGGACCGCCTCCTTCTCCGCTGCTCTGCGGCGCGCTTCGCTTTCTCTCCGCTGCCGCTAACTCCTTGCCGGAGTCCTCCTGAACAATCGCAGCATCAATGATGTCGTTGAGGCTGCCGCGATTGAACATTGCCAATTTGTCCTTCAGGAGCGGGTTAAGCCCCTGGTAAAAATGGTCCCGCCGCTTCTCGTCCGTATCTGCGTGATACGACGCGTAGAGCGCGAGATCGTTGAACGCCCTGGAATATTCCAGCGCGTTCCGGCCCCCTTGTTGCAGGTGTAAGAACTCCTGCGTCTTCCTCTTCATCAGACCTGGCGGTATATGATAGGCCCTGAAGGCCGTCCGGAACTCCGCCCAGGTCATCACTCGGTCGGTGGGTTGTGAAGCACAGAAGTTGGCCCACCACGCGCTCGCAGGTCCTTGGAGCTGCTGGACTGCGAACTGAGTCTTGCGCTGCTCGCTAATTTGGAGCAGCCCGAACTTCATTTCTATGGCGCGGAGCCAGTTGTCCGCGTCAAGAGGTTCATCCGCCCTTGAGAATACAGGGGGATGAGTCGCCAGGAAGTCGGAGTAGGAGATCTGTTGGCGCTCCTCACGATCTTGACGTCTCTCTGGGCGAGACGTATTCGCAATTAACGTTTGCAGCAGCTCTGTGTGCTGCTGATGTGAACCCGCCATTGCCGCGACAATGTCGGCCAATGTAACCGTCGGCAGTGGCGGTGGCGGTGTTTGCTGTTGCTGTTGCTGCTGTTGCTGTTGTTGTCCCGAGGAGTCCTCGGGAGGTGGTTGGGAGGTCTCTCCCCCTTGACTGGTACCCCCAATGTCAGGGTTGGCACGAGTACGTGTCATTCTGAAATTCAAAATAGCAGCGATTAGCACATGTCTTACTTAAAATTCCATACGCAACAGTAGGCATTGAATTGACACATGATTAATTTGCACAACATTCACATGTATTGATAAAGCATAAACTTTATACAAGATACATTATTCTCGGATCTCCGAGAAGTCGTGCTCATGTCGTCACTACCTATACATACGCTACTGTTTAGACGACATGTCACCGATTACAAAAGTTGGGTTACGCTATCCTAGCTGCCCTACTCGGCAACCGTAACCCCCTACTCGGAGTAGAACTCGACCTCCTGTGGGTCGTCCTCCTCCGGTACCTCTGCTGGTGGCTCGGGGTCTACCACCTCTTCTCCCATTCCGGGTTCTCCCATGGCGGGAAGACCCAAGACTACCGGTACACCCAATACCGGGGGCACGAGGTCCTGCAATGCATGCACCTCGTCCATAGCCTGGTTGTAGTCCTCTTCCCAGCCTTGTCCTTCCTCAATAGCGTCGTCCCGCTCTTGAGCAAGGTCCTCATTCTGTTGGGTTAGGGTCTGTACCAGCTCTTGCAACGCCGCGATGTAAACACGGCTCTTCTTCTTTGCCTTCTTCAGACGACGCAACTGATTGTGTTGTTCATTCAGTCGCTTGATCGTCGGAAGGAGCACATTGCGGAGTGCGCTGTGAGCACTCTCAAAATGATCTCCACGGCTTGTGCTCTCCTTGATCTTGGTGGCGAGATGCTCCGTATGAACAGCTTGGCTGTCCATCACAGCGTTTCCCGCCCTCATTTGGAGGCTGAGGTTTGCCTCCGCGGGGTTGTACCTTGGGCAACTCGGGTCTGTTGCCTCCAGGTACCTCTCTTCCCACACATGCTGAGCTCGTCCCTCCACCGGAACGAGTGCATATGGAGTACCCTCCATAGCCTGCACATGTAGTTGGCAGAAATGTGACATAGTGTCACGGGCTGCCACTTGCCACATCCCTTCCGGTTGTCTCCCTCTCACCGTGACGGTGAATGGCACCCAACCGGGTGGCGTAGGTCCTGCGGGAACCTCGACATGGATCTTCCACGCCTTGTTCCCCTCTTTGCCTTCTTCCTTGGCGAAGTATTGCGGCATCTGGTTGTACCCGAAATATTGGAGCATTTGCCACAATGCTTCCGGGTAGCCGCTACGGTCAGAACAGTGGGAAACTACCCACCCGTTCTCCAACTGTTTATCTGCTGCCATCTGTAAAAATATATTTGAGAAATGTCAAATATTTATTTAAACAGTAAACCCCTGAGTTATAACATAAAACATGTCATTGAACCCATAAAACTTGGAAACATAGTTCAAATTTTAAACAAATTTGACTGCTGATCTGCTGTTCCCATGACAGCCTTGACCAGTTTCCATATCAACCTGATTTAGGCCATGTTAAATGTAAAACCAATTCTGGAGCTCGACATCAAAGTTAAAGTTAACTTCAATAGCTTTCCAGAAAGTATTTGGTTGACCTAAGATCTGTCCTGGTTCAAAAGTTATGAGATGTCAAAGTTAACAGAATTTCTGGAATCAATTGGACAGCACCTCCCTGCTTTAGGTACTGAATTGATCCAAGAATCCCAGTTACTTCTGTTCCCAATCTGACAAAACTTTCTGTTACAAAGTCGTAACCCATCTCATAAGATTTCCAGAAGTACCTCATTTCCTATTTTTGGATTTTTAAGCAGGAAGTTATGCTTAATTTACAGAGAGTTTACAGAGAGTCTTTGCTCTGTCCTTTTTTCTGGACAGTTTCAACTCTACTGCATTTTTCGAGTGGTTAAGGGATGAAACACCTCTGGACCTCAACAGAAGAGTTGTAAAGCTCTTCCAACGCTTTCCAGAAATGTATCATACGACCCCAACCTCGAAAGAACTCAACCTCTAACCTCTGATTAACTTCAGCCTTGATTCAGCTGAAAACAGAGTGCTCTGTCCTTAACATCCTATAAGTTGAAAGCTTGTTAACTTTGAATATCCTGTTCAAGGGAAGGAGTTACATCAAGTTTTACTACTTTGGATTAAAACCTTCCAGTTTTTACAATGAAGTTGTTTATTTAGTTGGGTGTGACGTCGATGCGTCACCAGATTTTGTCGGTACTACGTCCTCACAAAGAAAAACCTATACCGGACTTAGCCGGCTTCGTTATTTCAGTGGCACTAAACGTCACTCGCACACGGATGCTACACGTCTACCGTTTCGTGGTCAGACTACCTGCAGAAACTCAAACAATTGTCAGACTCGGCTGCACACCGAGCCCGGAATCCATACAGTTCGTACACCCGCCGTCATCACTCGCCCGGATGTTCTCAAGCCAAACACGCCTTGAGTTGCGTGTTCACGTTTCAGACCACGTGACGGGGTCTCCCATGTTGCACCACGCACGCCAGGGACAGACGTTGCTCGAATACCCCAAACGACATGAAGAGTCGTAGAGGATACTAAAGCGGGTCGGGTTACCTGCCACCCGTGGGGCTCCACCCTTCAGCTTGTGCGCACTGGTGGACAGTGCTTACGTGCAACCCCCAAGACATGAACGTCCCGGGATGCACGATTTTCCGACATAACAAATAGGTTAATAAGCCACTTTCTATATACTAATAACATCCTTATACGGGCTACTGACTCGTTCCTCACTGGATTTTTGAAAAAGAAGACCTTTGTACTGTGTTAAACCTCAAGCGAGCTCTGATACCACGCTGACACGACCCCATTGGTCCTGTCGAGCCAGGATCACGCTGAGGGGTGCTGCGTTGCACAGCACCGTATAACACACGTCAAAGGTGCAAAGCGGAAGCGGAAGTTTTATTACATAAACAAGTTTATGAACATGTTTACATCAAAATAAGTTCAGTCTACACTCGCGGGCGTAGACTAAGCATCAAGTGCACGTTCAGCCCTCGAACGTGTCCTTGCTAGCACACACGCACACTAACTCTGCGGCGTGCACGACTCCCACTCGACGGGGTTCTCCTCCTGGGGTTCCGTCTCCTCTTCGGGAGTCCCTTCCTCATAGAACACTGCAAAAGCTTCAAACACAAGCAGTGAGCACGAAGGCTCAGCAAGTCTGACCCGTCTCACCTAAACATGGAACTTCTACATGAGGGTAATGGGTTGCATGAGGTAAAAATCATTTGCAAGGACTCGCCTAATTAGTAGAACCTTACTTTCAAGTTTTAGCCAGGTTGTGGAGAACCTTACGCTAAGGCACATGAGAGAGCCGCAATCAAACAAGAAACGCATTTCTCTCATGTACTTTGCCCAAAGTTGAAAAGAACTTTAATTAGCTCTAAGCTACAGCATATCATTAACAATCAATGTCCAGCTTTCAATCAGCAACATTTTAACATGTAACTAGCCTATTCTTTCTACGTCACGGTACAGTGAACAAGTGGTACTCACTGACCGCGAGGGACGGCGATTATAATCGATTTACACCTGCAGGGTTACCCGAACAACCCGTCACGTACGCCCGTACTCGATGTTGCCTACCACAACCATCACGGACACCGTACGCGACTACCTTTCACCCGTCAGCCA